>CM062296.1:768180969-768780969 GCA_031216915.1 Pictodentalium vernedei
GAATTCAAGTTAAAGAATTGAGATACTGATGAAAAAAAAAATTAATGAAATCGGTGACATCAGAGTGCGACATCGGAGACGTTCTTTCATTTAGTATCTTCGAACTGAATATCCCCCCCCCCCCCCCCACACACACACACACACCATTTCCCCCATTTCTTCATTACAAACACAATTTTGCAACCATGTATAATGATATTGTTTCAACTTTTGACAACTAGCAAAATTCTTCGAGGCGAACGTCTGAAGAAAACATATTTCCAACCGTTAAACATTTATGCGGAGGAGGTTCATGCAAAAGATACAAGTATAAGCTTCGAATGATTGTTCTGAAGTAATTACCATTCAAACAGCTGACACATCTCTCTGGCAACATTGGGGTGTTGTTTGGTTGTATGCCAGTTACGGAAACTACCTAGCATTGCAATAATCTGATTCAAAAGAAAGAGTTTTGAGTAAACACTAGAAGTATGTACTTTCGGTGAACACTGCCAATTTCATATTCCCAGCCAAGTGAACAGTAAATTCACGTAACACTACTGTTTCAGGTTCTTTTTGTCGGAGTGTAGACAACGGAAGGTTAAACACCCTTTTCAGTTCCAGATATCAGAAAAATAAACAAAATGTGTTGATAATGTAAATTATCTCAAGCGTGCATTTACGTAACAACCAGAAAACGTTCTGTTGCGAGTACAAGACTTGTTCCTTAAAAAGCTTTAAACAATTAACCATCTGCTGACTAATGTACAAAAATCAACATTTCACCCTGCAAATTTCCCCCATAATGCAACGAATTTAACCAATTCAATCTTGTTTGACAGAGCTCAGGGAGCTCTGTCAAACAAGTTTGGATTGGTTAATTTCAAAGTTGCTTTTTTGGGAAATATTTGTTGCTGAAAATTCAGCTATTCTGACATCTGTGTATAGAGGGTTAACTGTCCTTGTTCCAAAGACGATCCAAATTAAGCGTGATGCAACATCCACTTCTGTAATTTCTGTAATTCACTTTTGATCAGGGATGCAGCTAGATGGTCTTAGAGGGCATCGAATGTCCCGTTTCAGACTGATGGCACCATGAATTTCACCTGTAGGAAAATTCAATTGCATCACCACCTCTCAACTCCAAGTCAAAGATTCTCCGACTTATAATTCTGAGAGTACGAAATTCCGACTGTATAACTTTACAAATTTCATAAAACAGTCTGTTTTCCTGATCGAAAATCTACGAAATTCTGCTAAATTATAGACGAAAATGCGAAAAGTTCTACCAGCTGTATATCCTGAATTTCCAACTTTTTACGACAAGCGTATCAGAATTTCCAGCTTATCGAAAACGTAGACAATACATCGAGATAGGTGTGTTGGGGTGGGGGGGGGGGGGGGGGCATCCTCTCATCGTCGTCTGTCGCTGCATCTTTACTGATGATAGTTGCCAGGTGAGAAATTGGGGCAATCTTAAAAAATGTTACGTTAATTTTTGGCAACATATTTTCAAGTAAACCCTTTTCAAATTTTTATGCAGGAGATGTAGAACAATATTACTAACAACTTTACCAGTAATCTTGAAAAATGTGTGATGAGAAACGCAAAATATTTTGAGATTATTATTTATTTGATTTAATCAATAAAGAGGTTATTACTGTTTATTTTCATATCAGTCGAGATATCAGCCCGAGGAAACTTCATAACAACCTGATACCGAAGGTCGAAGGGTGGTTGAAGTTACCCAGGGCTGATATCTAGACGATGTGAAACTAACCAGTAATAACCTCTCTATTGATTAAACCAAATAAACAAATAAATAAATAAATAAATAAATAAATAAATAAATAAATAAATAAATATAAATAAATAAATAAATAAATAAATAAATAAATAAATAAATAAATAAATAAATAATTTTCTCAGATCTGTTAGAATTTTCTGTCAGTGTTATTGTTTCTCGAAGGCACTTAATCCCGATTGCCCACGTGGGGCACGGTGACGTTGTGTACTAAGGCGTACTGCAGGTCGATGGTACACTTGTCTTCAACCAATGCTAACCCAGCTTGTGTTGAGTTAGTTGATATGTTGGGGAGTATGACAGTTGCTCGCCGTTGCTCGTTAATTCTCTCCGGGTACTCCGGCTTCCTTCTCCCGTAAAACTGACCGACATGAGGTGACCATGCCCATGTGTTATCCTCAAAAATGTGCAAAATGGTTCAGTTACAAGGAAAGAACCATCTTAATCAATAATGGTCAACCCATGTTGCTCTATGCATATGCGTTTCTGTCAGAATTGTCTAATTTTTATCATCCTTCTGGGAATGACAGGAAGACAGCCCTAGTGGCTATGTCATCTCCCTGTAGTGCAATCATGTCAATTAAAAAAACCCATTTTACCGTTTATGACTTTAAAAATGTATTTTACTGTTTATGTCTTTGTAACCTTGTGCATGATGTGCTACAAAATAAAATCATTCATAAATCATCCTCCCGTAAAACTGTCCGGCATGAGGTGACTCTGGCTGTCGAAAGTGTTGTTAAACCGCAATAAATACATAAATAATAAAATGTTTCTCATTTTTTTCACAAAAGCCGAAGATTCCTCTTCTCCGGATTCGGCTATCCGAACGTCTCGGCTTCCCCTCTGGGGAAGCCGCGACGTTCGGATAGCTGAATCTTTTCTCCCACTTCGACGAATCTCATTTTACGACTCTAAATGTCAGTTTGTTTTGAATTCTCTGTACAACTCTCTTCTTTCTTCTCTTCGTCTGCTTAATCCATACTTATTGTCATCATTGGGAGCGCAGTGGCTCAGGGGTAGACTTCTATGCTAGAGGTCCCGAGTTCGATCCTCGTCCGGGGCGACCCGTGTTGTGTCCTTGGGCAAGGCACGTTATCCCAGTTGCCTACATGGGAGCACGATGACGCCGTGTACTAAGGCGCACTGCACGTCGATGATGCACATGTCTTCAACCGCTGTAACCCTGCTTGAGCGGAGCTTGAACAGAGTTAGAATGTTGAGGAGCTGACAGATTCACGTCGATGCTCGGTGGTTAAAACTGTCATGATTAGCCATTTTGCATGTGACTCTGAACACCAATAAATAAATAATAAATGTATTCTCCCAAAATATCATGACATACGTTGCAATTTAGGGGCAATACCATGATGTGCCATTCTACTTTTCTGTAAGGCGCATGCATAACTTTCCAGCTTCCAAGGGAGGCTTCAGTTGCCAAGATACCTCGACTATTTGAATTAAACTTTACTTCGACTATTTGGATTAAACTTTCACGCTCCTAACAATTCCTGGATCCACCCCAGATATGTGTGGGGATTCCTATCATGGTATCCAAGATTCGGTCTGAAATATCAGGGCCCTATTATACCGGTAAAGCTTAACTTATCTGTACTATTCAAAAAGTAGGGGATATTTGATAAAAGTGAGATATATGAAAAAATATCATAAATAATAATAATAATAAATAATTTTATATCGCGTAAAACCACCTAGGGTGCTCTAAAACGCTTTAAAATAAGATGAACTAAGAGTCAATCCATATAGAAAACTGAGTTAAATAAATATGTTTTAAGTTGTCGTTTGAAAATAGGTAAGCTTGTCTGTGATCTGATCGTCAGTGATCGGGGGAGGTAGCTCATTCCATAGTCGTGGACCTGCAACTGAGAAAGCCCGCCCGGTCGCAAACACAGACCTAACAAAAGGTATAGTTAAAAGGTGGTCAGATGAACGCAAACTTCGACCAGGTACATGACGGGTGATAAGCTCTCTCAGGTAGGCAGGCGCCAGACCATTGATACATTTAAATACTAACAAGAGGATTTTGAATTGAATTCTACTTTTCACTGGAATCCAGTGGAGACTTTTCAGGACGGGTGTGATGCGGTCGTAAGGCTTAGCGCCACTAATAATTCGAGCAGCCGTGTTCTGGATTCTCTGCAACTGCTGTAACAGTGATGATAGCAGACCAAGGAAAAGGGAGTTACAATAATCTAGATGGGATGTTATAAACGAATGAACCAATTGTTCTAGAGCTTTACGACTAAGGTATAGGCGCAGTTTGCCTAGTTTTCTGAGCTGCCAATAGCAGGTTTTACAAATCTTTTTGATATGTGATTCAAATGTATAATTCTTAACAAAAATGGCACCGATATTTCTTGCACTGTCGGTGACCACAGCAGTATTGTCACCAACTTCAATTGATTGAAAAGGAGAGGTGAATATATTTCTTTTCTTGGCGATGACCAGAATTTCAGTTTTAGAGTCATTCATTTTGAGTCTGTGGCTGGACATCCAATGTTTGACAGAACGAATGCATATCTCCATTTCAGAGACAGCATTCGCAGTATCCTGAGCATCACGAGGACTAAATGCCAGGTACAGTTGCGTGTCATCCGCATAGAGGTGGTATGCCATGCCGAGGTCCCTCAACATCTGTCCAAGTGATGCCGTATATAGCGTGAATAGAATGGGGCCTAGGACAGAGCCCTGAGGTACACCACCTGTCAGGGATTTGGGATCGGATCTACTGTTCTCAATAAAAATTTGCTGAGCACGGTGTTCCAAATAACTCTGAAACCAGCTGTAAACTACTCCATCAATGCCAAGTTCATTTAGAACATTGAGTAAGGAGACATGATCAACAGTATCAAAAGCCGCCGAATGGTCTAGGAGAACAAGCAGACTCAAATATATTTATATTTTCATCAAAAATACAGTTGAGGCATTACACTGTGACATCTGGTGAATGATTTCAGCGATAGGTGGGTGTCTGACAAGCACACATTTCACGCACTGTGATGTAGAAGACCTGGACGGTCAGTCAGAGAATTTACCACATTCAGTTCAAGACCTCAATACCTTGTAAATCTTGTACCTTGTAATACCTTGTAAATCCTCATCGGTTCGCCAGGCGACTAGCGCGGTTCCGACGTGGCATTCTCCTCACTACACGTCCAATATCAACTTGACTGATGTTATTCCATTCTTCCTGCAGTGCAGCGGTGAGTTCCTGGACATTGGTAGAGGGCTTCCGGCGTTGTCGTAGGCGCCTGCCAAGCATATCCCAGACGTGCTCGATTGGTGAAAGGTCTGGATTTAGTACTGGCCAATGCAGTGTAGTGATGTTCTCTTCCTGGAGAAACTCTGTAGCGACACGGTTCCTGTGTGCTCTTCCATTGTCATCTTGGAAATGAATCGACGGCGGTGACGTCACGCAAATGGCACCACATGAGCTGTTAACATGTTGTCACGGTAGTACTGTCCTGTGACACGCCCTTGGATGTTTGTAATGCTGTTCTGCTTGTCATGGTTATGCCTCCACTCCCCACACCATAACCGACCCACCACTCAAACGATCGTGCTGCCTAACGGTTACGTCATGGTATCGCCGCCACACGGAAGTCGAGAGTGAACCGCGATTCATCGGAAAAATGACGTTGTTCCACCGACGATTGTACCAGCGCTGTCGTGGTCCACACCAATTACGCCTTCCTGCGATGTGACGTTCAGTCAAACATGGAATTATTCGAGGTTGTCGAGCTTACAAATTCCAAGTGTGTAGGCGATTTCGGATAGTCTGACCACTGACTCGCACATCTGTCGCTTGGTGCAGCTGCTGTCCAATTTCTGAGGCACTTTGATGGCGGTTACGTAATGTTGTGGTTCGGATGAAACGATCTTGGTTAGCAGTTGTCGCCCTTGGGCGACCTAACCGACGTCTATCATCAACAGTGCCTGTCTGACGGAGCGTGACCACAACCTGCTAATCACCGATTGAGTAACTTTGAGAATTTGAGCCACTGCAGTCAGCTTCCAACATGCCAACGGCACGTAAACGTTCGTCACGTGTCTTCGCATACCTCAAAAGTTACGTTTCGATCAGAAACTATTGATGAGCGAATTTATACCAAGAAAAGAACGATGAGACCTCAGAGAAAGCTCGTCCAGTACAAATTAAAATTTCAAAACGTACCCCACAGACATTAACGCGGAGCTCCTGCGAAAAACCTGCACGAAGTTTTCGTGGGCCGGTGACATTCATGATCCGCACTAAACTTGGTAACATATTAATGTGTCCAATCACACGCACCCAATACCATTTTCCGAAAATATCAGTTTGGATATCCCCTACTTTTTTTAATAGTATATAACAGAAAATAAGCACTGCTCCACTTCACACGGTATCATCGAAATCCAACGCGATTTTAACCGACAGCTTTATAAATTATTAAACCGCGGAGCTCAGCTACGTGTCATTTGGCCCCACCCTTTCAAGTACACCCAGTTCCTCCATTACAAAGGTTTGTGTGTGTCGTGGTGGGGTGGGGCGTGTGTCATATTCAACAAATGGCTGAAAGTGTTGAGGAATGTGCCATGAAGAGCGGTTCACAATCTGGCGCAGTCACTGTTACGCATGGAATATCTATGGTGTTCTGAACGTGATAGCAACTTCTCTCATGGTCATTTTACGTGTGAATGTGTTCCATGTGAATGAAACCAGGAAGTTAATTTTCAAGGGTGATCACCCCAAAAGTTCCTTTCCATTTAGTTTGGTCGCAGTCATGCAAAACACTGGATGACAATGAACATACAAAATAAATAACATAAATCATGTATGGGAAAATGGATTCGTTTTGCAATTTGGCCCATTTTGTTGGAAGCGGGGAAACAAACAGAGAATTTTCTGAAACGATCATCAAGTGCATCAGGTTCTCACAGCCGCGTGTTTCATGATCAGTCAAAAAGCTCCTGACTGTATATAGTCGTCGTTACGTTTTGGGGGTGTGTTCAGAATTACCGTTGATGCCTCCGCACTCATGTCATAACAGGTCTCAAAACTCTCTCCACATTTTATGGGATGTGGGTGTCCAAAATTTGCTGAGCCAGGACATGATCTTACCAGACGGTTCTTATGAACATACCTAAGTCTTGGGGCAAATTATTCAGACAAGGACTCTGTGATCACCAAACTTGAGCGTTGCCATCAACAATACAGTAGAAAGGGTCCGTAACAGATTGACACTTCTTCCCTTACAACATTGTCAAATGTTACGGCTACTTTGGGGGCTTGACCCCGAGTCGTATATCACCAAATTAGCCACTATCTGTTACATTTTTATACCTAGATCCAAGGGGTTGGGTGCTATAGGCGTACTCTTTCAATATGCTGCATCCAAATCAACTGGTTTGAGTGAATATGAACCCAGTTGATTTGGGTTATTTTTAACCCAACTGATTTTAGAGTGTAGACAGTCTTAGCTGTTAGAACTTCTTTTTGGCTATCCACGACCAGGTGGTCTAACTTCGGGTATGTGTTTAGCTGTTTCAATCGAGATAAGCTTGCCGCTTGGGATGAGTACTGCCGGACAATGGTACTGTTCCGATTTCTGCGCAGCAGATTCAATAATTGTTTGCCCCCCCCCCCCCCACCCCCGCACATAAGGATTTGCGCCCCTGGGCCTAACACTAAAAAAATATAATATATATAAAACTGTCAACTGAAGATTATGTTTCGGTCATTACGATACATGCGTAAATTACACCCTACCATGCAGGTCAGCGGAGGGTGCGGTGGCTTATTGGTTAGTGTACTGGACGAGAGATCGACGATTCAGTCCTGACCCACGTCATCTGCGTAGTGTCCATGGGTAAGACACTTCATCCCGATTGCCTTTATGCGAGTACGATGGCGCCGTGTACTATAAGGCGTATAAGGCACGGTGAATGTACTCTTGCCTTCAATCGACACTAGCCTCGCTCGTGTCTGGATAGTGAGATGGGGAGTCCGATCGTTGTTGGGTGGTTCTCTCCGTGTAATCTGACTTCCTTCACCCTTTACCTAAGGAATCGGCCGCATCTGCCTGCGTAATTTTCAAATAAAGCAGTTGAAAAAAATGATTTTTTCAAAAAATCTTAATAAAACCATATCCTGTGAGGGGTCATATGGTACGGTCTTGTTGAATTTTTTTTACAATTTAATAAAGAAACCCAATAATTAAAATAATAATTTTTGATATCGTCTGCGTTGGGTAAAGAGTTAGACTCACACTTTAACCCTTTGAACTCTAGTGGTATCTTCCATGCAGGTTCAATGGCAGCAATTAGAAGAGTCCATATTTAATATTTGGTGTAGACCAATCAATATTTTCAACGTGCAGCCTTCGGCTGCACGTCGAAAATATTGATTAGTCTACCCCACACATTTACTGAACAACCAACCCATTTAATGACGTTATGCCGTATCATGTTCCTGGCCGGAAAAGCGGCCGCTCGGCTTTAAAGGATTAAAAGCGGTGAAACGCGATCATTGAATAACATTCTAAACTGGGACGTAGGAAACGATGTGGCAGCTTCCAAAAATAGTTGAGAGAGAGAGAGAGAGAGAGAGAGAGAGAGAGAGAGAGAAGAGAGAGAGAGAGAGAGAGAGAGAGAGAGATGTAATGTACAAATTTGTCGAAAAAATCAGAACATTTCAACAAAACCACCGTTGAGCTCGTTCCAGTGAAGGGTCTCATGATATGGTCTGTTGGAAATGTTTTTAAATTTGAAAACATAATATTTAAAATAACAGATTTTGATATCGTCTGCGTTCGTAAAGGGTTAAACAGGTCTGACACGATATGACCCTCGCTGTTGAAAGTATCGTTAAGCCCCAATAAAAAACAACAAATAAACAGGTCAGCTCAATTGCAGTACGATTTGGAGTTAACCAGTAGCATGAAAATATTCAAGATAATTGGGATGACAAACAAAGTGAAACTCTTTCGCAAAACACCTGTTGCACACATACATTTTATCTCTGTAGGATTACAAAAGCCACCGACGGACTTCGAGATGTTATCTGCATGCATTCTATAACGAGTATCATTAGCTATATGGTGATGTTTTCAGATGTGATTTTATACCAATGCCAGGTCCTTCAAATTCCAACAGAATAAAAAGTGAAGGACCTAAGTCGATTGTTGTGAACAACAAGGGTCTGCAGTATAGGTGCTCCTAAACACGACGTCCCCGTTGTTACCCCCTCCCTCACTTCAATTTGGATAAGTGAGGGGTGAGAGCAATGACCAGGGTTCTTATTGGAAGAAGAGACAGGGAAATGTCTCGGCAAAGCTTTTTTTTCGAATTTGGTCACTTTGTGGTGTTCGAAAGCGTATTTTGGAACCAATTTTAGCCGTGCTTTAGGGCGCGAGTTTTAGAGGCTACGTGGTTGCATCTTCTGATTAAACACCCCACCCCTCCCCGTCAGAGATAACCTATCCTAGATTCACGCTTCCAAGGACAATGAATCATTTGCATTGCTAAAGATGTAAATACCATTTTAATTTACCCGTAAAATAAAACAATGAGAGGGTGAAATTTGGTTTTAGTCAAAAAGTTATTAAGTATATAGCTTAACCCCCACCCCACCCCCTCAAACCACCGAACTTTCCCCGTGCTATGCTCCAACATTTCTATTTTTAAATTGCCAACGTTATCTCATTGTTCAGGGAATCCCTAATTATTCATGGCTGACAATTTTTGTCATTGCATGATATTGACAGGAAAGTTAACTACCCTTAATTTAAATTAAAGTGGAAGCGAAGTTGCAAAATCGGCGCTCGCATCATTTCACAAACTTCAGGCATTTTCCTGTATGGAGCAGTATGAAAATACAGACGCTGGTTTTTTACAATTTTCCCCAATCAGTTTGAACTTTTGACTATTATTCTCTGCTGAAACCCATTTAAAAATAAGAAAAGAGGCGCTTTCACCATCTCTTGACGAACTCTAATTTTTTTCTGTTCATTATATGAACAGCGTGCCATTCGTGACATTTTATACAGGCACTGCCCTTTCCATAGTATAGAAGGTAAGATTTGCTAATTTTGTTTCCTGGGAAGGATAAAAGCTTCAAAATTACTTCAAAAAAGCACATTCTCTAAACAAAGTGGACACTTGGTAGGGTTGGTAGGCGTGATAGTGCTAGATATTTTTTAATGACGGATTGGGGGCGCGGTGGCGTCGCGGTAACCGGTTCTCGTCAGATCACCGAAGTTAAGCAACGTCGAGCGCGGTTAGTAGTTGGATGGGTGACCATTTCAGCGACTTATTCGCGTTCCCGCGTTGTATCCTTGGGCAAGGCACTTAACACCGATTGCCTACATGGGGGCACGATGACGCTGTGTATTAAGGCGTACTGCACGTCGATGGTGCGCATGTCTTCAACCAATCTAACCCTGCCTGTGCCGCGGTGCAGAGTTCAGAGTTTCGATGTTGGAGAGCTGACAGCTGCTCGTCGTTGCTCGGTGGTTCTCTCCGGGTACTCCGGCTTCCTCCACCCGTAAAACTGTCACCGATATGATATGACCCTGGATGTTAATGTGTCGTTAAACCCTAATAAAAAAAAAGAAGAAATGACGGATTATCTGTGAAAGTGTTGCGTCTAATTAGTTTACCATAAAAATACAAAGTTTCCTTTTGTAACTTTTAATAAACGAAAACAACAGACAGCTCTGAGAGCTGTCTGTTGTTTTCGTTTGTTAAAAGTAACGGGGCGCGGTGGCTCAGTAGGTAGAGGTGCAAGTGGAGAGGTCCTCGGTTCGAATCCCACCTGCGGCAACCGCGTTGTGTCCTAGGGCCCCCATTGTCAGCGAGGGGGCACGGTGACGTTGTGTACTATGGCGTACTGCGCGTCGATTGTGCACCTGCCTGTCTTCAACCAATTCTAACCCTGCTTGTGTGGCGTTAGTATGTTGGGGAGCTGACAGTTGCTGGCCGTTGCTCCGTGGGTCTCTCCGAGTACTCTGGCTTCCTCCACCCGTAAAACTGTCGTGGTCATGATTAGCCATTGTGCAAAAATATGGTACCTTAAACGCCAATAAATAAATAAATATTAAGTAACAAAAGGAAACTTGTCTTTATTTGATACTGATGTCATAGATGTTTTCTCAACAATCACTAATTTCAAGGGAGATAACTTTATCGAAAGTAGATTTTCCTGATGACACAAGTTAGAGATGAATCCAATCACAGAAGGGCTGATCATGACACTCAATTATTTTCCTGTGCTCTTCTTACCAAACAATCCTCAGCCAAGACCACTCCGTTTATTAAGTAAACTAGTCAAAAATAAACAGTAGAGAAAGTATGTGAGTAGTGTTTTGAAGAAATAAAAAAAACACGAACAAGTGAGCACAAGAAATATTCAGCACCGAAGATAATGTAAACATGTCTATTTTGATAAATACTCCAAGCTCAGATATTTCTCTCCCGAAGTCGGATGCTTTTAAATTGATGAAAATTCTATCACAAGTTGTCCCTATTCTGTCTGAAAACATATTAAAGCCCATTTAGTGCCGTGGCCCAGTGGTTACGGCAGTGAACTTCAACCCGAAAGGTCTACGGTTCCATCCCCGCCAGGGGAAACTGCGTTGTGTCCTTGGGCAAGGTACTTCATCCCGATTGCCGGCGTGGGGGCACGGTGGCGCTGTGTAGTAAAGCCTACTGCACATTGATGGTGCACTTGTATTCATGCAATGTTAGCCCTGCTTGTGTGGAGTTAATACCGGTACGTTGGGGAGTCTCACAGTTACTCGCCGTTGCTCGGTGGTTCTCTCCGGGAACTTCAGCTTCCTCTATCCGTAAAACTGTCCGTCACGAGGTGATCCTAGCTGTCGAAAGTGTCGTTAAATCCCATTAAATAAATAAATAAAAATAAATAAATAAAGTCAATTTAATGGGCGCCGTGCAGGTGTAATACAGTTAGGACCCTACAAGTTGTTCTTGTGAAATATCATTTTATTATCAGTTCTGGTACGAATACAGTAGCAGACTTCCAGGAATCAATGGTGCCGACCGTCAACTCTGTGAGTTAATTGCATATAGTTTTCGTGTTTTATACATTAACTTCATCTCGATGTATAATACGTGTATATTTAATTTAACCCTTTACCTAACATGAAAAGCAGACGACACTTGCAAAAAAGATTCTTGAATAACTCATTTTTTTCATTTTTTGTCTCAAAAACATAGGTTATGACCCCTCGTTGGAACGAGCTCGACGAGCTCGTTCCAACGAGGGGTCATAATCTATGTTTTTGAGACAAAAAATGAAAAAATAATGAAAATTAATTGGCGATTTTTGAGAATAGCGCTGGCCGGTTTTGGCCGTTACCATGGGTAAAGGGTTAAATTTATGGAATATCATAGGTGGGAATTGCAAAGTAAAATAATTTTCCTTACTTTTTAACACCTTAATTGGACCTTTCTGCTCGTCTAATAACTTCAAGGGATATAACTTTATCGCAAATCGATTTTCGTGACGAAAAAAGTCAGGGATATATGTTCAGTGGGTTAATTCACTGAACAGTAGTGCCCTCACAGCAGTTTTCTCTGCAGCGTTCGGTTTATCGAGTAACAGACGGCTCTGATTTCTATAATTGAAGTTTGTGTCAATTTATATAGCTCAGCGAAACGATGCTCAATAACAGCTGTGCCTTGGTTTCGCCAGCAAGGTACGAATGCGAACAATTAACTCCAAAAATAATTCTTTCTTATTTTTTGTTGTAAAATGCCCAGAAGTCGGGGAACTGTTTTTGTTTGCTGCACGCCACCACTCCATTGGATGTTTTCACCGAAGATTTTATTTGTAAATGTTTGTCCACTTTGTGTGTTACCTATTTGCTTGCAGTTGTACAATAAGGTATGTTTATATGTACTTTAAGCTGCCGAACAATCAAAAATAAAAATAAAAAGATATAAAAAGAAATAATTGCACTGTCGGTATTTGAATGATACACCCGATAATTAGAAACAATATCCGGTACAGACATGATTACTGGCAACAGCTGATGTGTAACGCACAATTGTACCCTATTCTCTTGATATATAAACATTCATCATATGATCCGACTCTTTTTCTGGCCATTAACCCTTTACCTAACAAATCTGCTGGATCTGCCCGAGAAATTTACAAATAAAGCAGTTGAAAAAAATAAATCTTTCAAAATACCTTAACAAAACCATATCATATGAGCCCCTCATTGGAACGAGTTCGTTGAGCTCGTTCCAATGAGGTGTCATATGATATGGTTTTGTTGAAATTTTTTGAAATTTTTTCCAAAAAATAATTAAAATAATAAATTTTGATATCGTCTGCGTTGGGTAAAGGGTTAGACTCAAACTTTAAAAGCGGTGAAAATAACATTCCAAACAGGGACGTAGGAACCGGTGGGGCAGAGAGAGAGAGAGAGAGAGAGAGAGAAAGAGAGATAAATTAGGCCAGCATTATCTTTACCAACCCGTTATCGCACTCTTATCTGGATTTAGCAGGAATGGCTTCGAGTTGTCTCCATTACGGACTATAAAGATGAGAAAAATGCACATTTTTGTCTCCATATTTAACAAATTTCCCCAGCGAACTTGGTTAAAATGGAACAAAACGTGCATTTTTCTCAATTTAGAGGTGAGCTAGTTCCAATCGTAGCTGTTTGTGTTGTATTCTTACCAAGTCACAAGGGGTACATAGGACACCACTGCGAAATATCAGAAATATCAGTTTGTGGGCGCCAGAAACGTGGCCAGATCTTGGTTCGGGACGTGCACCCCATCTGAATTTTCAACTGTTCCACCAATTGGCCGTTGAACATCCAACGTTTTACACTCCCCTGCCTGAGTGGAATTTTCCAATTGCTACATATGAAGGGGAGGGGGTCACTGATATGAATTTCCAACCACCGAAGAAATCCGAATGAACAGCCTCCCCTTATAACCTTGACCTCTGTTTACTGGAGTTGGAAATCGTCTTTTAAATGCAATAAGGCGCCATCTGCAATGCTAAAGGAGCCTCGTCGCACTCAAGGGGCGAAATATTGACTCAGGTTATAAACTCCCTTGAACTGTTGTTCATTATCGCAAAAAGTGTGTCAGAAATGGTCACAGTCACAGATAAAATGTCACAAAATTTACTGCCATGCAGCATGAAATTATCAACTATTGGTGGTTTGAAGCTTAAAATTTATGACTTCTAAAGGTTTTGGCCGGGATCAGGGGCGGACTGAGCACAGAAATGTTACGGGACTCAGTTCACACCTTCACACAGAGGACGTGTTGACATTTTTGTATCATCTTCATCACTCATTCGGCAAGAGTGGTGCCAACAGGGGATGGAGTGCGCGGACTATGGTCGGCCCAATGGGAGAAAATTTTAATTTTTCAAATTAAAAGAACGATGTTTCTTTGCATCTGAGCTATCAGTGACAGACTCGACTGCCGATATATCGAAACGTTCTCTATGAGGACTGTCATTGGCAGCCCACAAAGAGAACATTTCAATATACCGACATTCTATGCAATCAGATCCATTTCACCTGTTGGGCGTTTTCAAGAATTTCAGGCACCAACAGGTGTTGAACTGCATCTATTTTGGAGGGCCCAGGGGCTGCCAGAAGCATTTTTGGATTCTGATTGGTGGATTTTGAAAAATCTTTTCCTCTGAAACGACAGGGCCAAATGTTTTGAAACTTTACATTGCTGATGACTGGGACATCCGCTAACAACGATCGTTATTTAATGTTGATCGGGTCGCAAACATGGCCGCAATTGTGGCTTATAGTTACCATGGAAACCCTATGAGAAATCACATTTTCAACTTCTTCTCTGGAACTACTGAGCTGACTTGAACAAAACCGGGCAGGGATAGTCTATGGGAGGTCCTGTACAAACGCATCTCATTTTGTTACCGTGCGTCGAAAAACATGGCTGCCAGAAGCATTTTTTTTTTATTCTGATTGGAGGATTTTGAAAAATCTTCTCCTCTGAATCCGCAGTGCCAAATGTTTTGAAACTTTGCATATTGGATGACTGGGACATCCTCTACCAACGATCCTTATTTAATGTTGATCGGGTTGCAAACATGGCCGCAGTTGTGGCTTATAGTTACTATAGAAACCCTATGGGAAATCGCATTTTCATCTTCTTCTCTGGAACTACAGAGCTGACGTGAACCAAACCTGACAGGAATAGTTTATGGGAGGCAGTGGTGGCGACGGGGGGAGGGGGGGGGGGTCAGGGGGGGCTACAGACCCCTCCCGTGGGAGAGGTCCAGCGCCCCCATTTTTTTATTCTGATCGGAGGATTTTGAAAAATTTTCTCAGAAAGCGCAGGGCCAAATGTTTTGAAACTTTGCATGGTTGATGACTGGGACATCCTCTACCAACTGTCCTCATCTAATGTTGATCGGGTTGTAAACATGGCCGCAATTGCGGCTTATAGTTACTTTAGAAACCCTATGGGAAATCACATTTCATCTTCTTCTCTGGAAATACTGAGCTGACGTGAACAACCAAACTTCGCCGGAATGGTCTATGGGAGGTCCTCTACAAACGATCCTCTTTTTTGTTCCCGTTGGTTGGAAAACATGGCCACCAGAGGCATTCTCTGATTCTGAAAGGTAGATTTTGAAAAAATCCTCCCCTCTGAAACCATAAGGCCAAATATTTTGAAACTAAACATGGTCGATGACTGGGACCCCCTCTGCTAACGATCCTCATTTAATGTTGACTGGGATGCAAACATGGCCGCAGTTGCGGCTTATAGTTACCACAGAAACCCCTTGGGAAATCACATTTTCCTATTCTTCTCTGGAACTATTGAGCCGCTGTGAACCAAATGTTGACAGGAATGGTCAATGAGAGGATGGAAATACGTGGCTACCAGAGGTTATATTCTAATGGTTAACCCAATGCCTCTCCTGTCTGCATGAAGATCGGTACTGTCAGCAAAATACTAGTTTTTTGAGAATCAGGTGAGGGTTGATTCCAGTTTTCTCCACTGAGAACTGGGAAAAACCACAAAAATATTGTGTATACAGTACAAGTCAAAATAAGTTGTAGCATAATCGCAATAAACAGAGTATACTGCTGCACCTGCACTGACAAGATCAGAATCTGACATCATTTTCTGGAAAGCTATCAGTGAGAGCTTTCCAGAAAATGATGTCAGCTTCTGGTCTTATCAGTGTAGGAAGAGGAAGAGACATGGTTTATAGTGGTTATCCTTTAACTTATTTTGACTTGTACTGTAAACAAGTTTGCAGCTGTAATTATGTTAATATTACTCTCAAGAAATACTTGTTGATGACAGGTGTTTGGAAAACATGGAAGTTTTTTTGTTTATTTTGTATACCATCATGTAGAGCTGACCAATCAGGTACGATATCATTTAAGATATGACAAATTATTTGAATAAAATGTTGTGTTTCCTGTAACCTTTTACCTTTTCAAAGCTATTTGAAAGAGAGTACTGTCTAAAAAAAAATTGTAATTTTCAAAAAATGTTAACCTTCTTTTACTGATTTTTTTTTGAAACAGAATTCATAAATTTGTGGATTTTCAAGAAATCTTCTCCTTTGAAACTGCAAGGATAAATATTTTGAAACCTAACGTGACTGATGACTGGAACACCCTCTACCAATGATCCTCATTCAATCTTGATCGGGGTGCAAATATGGCTGCAATTGCGGCTTATAGGTAATATAGAATCCCTATGGGAAATCACATTTTTCATCTTCTCTGGAACGACTCAGCCAGTGTGAACCAAACCTGGAAGGCATGGTCTGTGAGAGGTTCCCTACAACTGTTACTCATTTTATTCCTGCTGGATGAATAACGTGGCCGCCTGGGGAATTCTTTGATTCTGATTGGTCGATTTTGAAAACTCTTCTCCTCTGAAACTACAAGGTCAAATGTTTTGAAACTTCACATGATTGAGGACTGGGGCACCTTCTACCAATGATCCTCATGTAATGTTGATGTAATGTTGCAAACATGGCCACAATTATGGCTCACAGTTACCATGGAAACCCTATGGGAAAACACATTTTTATATGTAGTTCTGTCAGGTGAGCGATTACAGGCTCTTAAGAGTCTCTAGTTCATTATCCGGCCTGGTGTCGGATTGGGTCAGATTTGTCAGAGGTTTGGGCCTTGTGAAAGTCCCTTCATCACGCATTGTGCTGTTCTGACTGTAATCTATTTTTAAATGCCACAACTATCAGTTGGATACTGAAAGTATCTTCAGTGTCACTGCGATTTGCCGAACATAAACCTGACACATACTAAACGTAGCAGATGTCATGTTCAGGTTTTCTGCACACTTTTAAAATTCGCGGAATAAAATGGTTATCAACACGATATTAGAGTTGGTTGAGTTGAATTCTAGTTTATGATGAATATGACGTCGGCAAGATGATTTATGAAGTTTACTGGTAGGTAAAAAATATTAATATATAAATAACATGATTTTGAAGGGCATTACAGTGTATGAACGGCTCAACAGAAATGGTTAACAGCGCTCAACAGAAATGGTTAACAGCCCTTGGCTGTTAACCATTTCTGTTGAGCCGTTGATACACTGTAATGCCCGACAAAGTCATGTTATTTCTATTATTGCCACTTTCGTACACGGGTACATTACAATTAAATTATACGGTAAATAGGATAAATAAATGAAGTTTGACGTTTTCAAATTAAAAAACAGCGACACTATCGTCTGATTTGTTGACAAACAAACCGGGTAACATGACTATCGTCTGATCAGTCTACGGCGAAATTTGGGAAGTTAGATGATGAAATATATCTTCGAAATACGAACTTTAGGCGAGGGGTTTATTCATCAAAGAT
Organism: Pictodentalium vernedei; assembly: GCA_031216915.1. Taxonomy (NCBI): domain Eukaryota; kingdom Metazoa; phylum Mollusca; class Scaphopoda; order Dentaliida; family Dentaliidae; genus Pictodentalium; species Pictodentalium vernedei. The sequence goes on from CM062296.1 coordinate 768,198,637, forward strand.
GTCATCACTCACTTTGTGCGTATCGCTTCCTATATTTGATACATTATCTATCCGTGACACAAGGGGAACACTTGAAACAAATGTGTTAATTGTGTTTACAAATTAAAAAAATCCGAATTGAATTACGATCCCAATGGAAATCTGGGAAAAATATTGTTGATCGGCTGAGAGATGTGACGTCATTGTCTATATTTAGACGTGTCGGGCTGTTATTGACGTGTTGGGCTGTTATAGTCAATAACGGCCCAACACGTCACATGACTTGTACTTGTTGAGCATTACGAGGTTTCAACGCCCGGTAAAACATTGTTAATGTGCTAGGAACGCCCGCAAAAGTGGTAATAATATAACAATAACATGATTTTGAAGGGCTTTACAGTGTATTAACGGCTCAACAGAAATGGTTAACAGCCCAAGAGTTTATTAGCGGCCCGCGACGAAGTCGAGGGCCGCTAATAAGCTCAAGGGCTGTTAACCATTTCTGTTGAGCCGTTGATACACTGTAATGCCCGACAAAGTCGTGTTATTTCTATTATTGCCACTTTCGTACATCGGGTACATTGCGATTAAATTATAAGGGAAATAAGATAAATAAATGAAGTTTGACATTTTAGAATTAAAAAAACAGCGACACTATATCGTCTGATTTGTTGACAAACAAACCGGGTAACATGACTATCGTCTGATCAGTCTACGGCGAAATTTGGAAAGTTAGATGATGAAATATATCTTCGAAATGCGAACTTTAGGCAAAGAGTTTATTCATCAAAGAAGTCATCACTAACTTTGTGTGCATCGCTTTCTATATTTGATACATTATCCATCCGTGACACAAAGGGAAACACTTGAAAAGAATGTGTTAATTGTGTTTACAAATTAAAAAAATCCGAATTGAATTTCGATCCAAATGGATATCTGGGAAAAATATTGTTGATCGGCTGAGAGATGTGACGTCATTGTCTATATTTAGACGTGTCGGGCTGTTATTGACGTGTTGGGCTGTTATAGTCAATAACGGCCCAACACGTCACATGACTTGTACTTGTTGAGCATTACGAGGTTTCAACGCCCGGTAAAACTTCGTTAATGTGCTAGGAACGCCCGCAAAAGTGGTAATAATACTAAATATTCTCCTAAAAGTGGCAATTATTAAGTTTGTGTAATAAAATGTGATTCCGTCGTTTGAGCTTCTCAACCCTGAAGCCTTGAATGTAATCGTCTTATATACTACTGCATACAGCGAAATGGGCGAGTCCATGTTGAATTTTTTTGGTGGTTCAGTGTAATTCAAATATCTTGTGGAAACGACCTTGTTTTAGGTTTCTGTCGGATCTTCTATGTTGTATAATTTATATTTCTTGAAATATTTTTGAATAAATATTGGTTAAACTAAAGAAAACTAAACTAATTTAAATATTACCCACCCTCCTTCCAATTATGTGCCTGCTGTACTGTCCATTCACGGACTGCCTTACTTTTATTTAACGCCTAAAATTATGCAAAACGAAGAATTATTTGCAGGTGTCGTCTTCTCTTTGTGTTAGTTAAAGGGTTAACTCCGTGGCCTTTTCGATTTGTGAAGGTTAATTGTTGTGTAGTCTTTTTCTTCAACCAACATAAGGTAACTCGACTTGTTCCAACACACGGCGGGATAAAATTTATATTTTATTTATTTATTTATTGGTTTAACGACACTTTCAATAGCCAGGATCACCTCGTATCGGACAGTTTTACGGGTGGGGGAAGCCGGAGTACCCAGAGAGAACCACCGAACAACGGCAATCAAATGTCAGGCTCTCCAACATACTAAGTCCATACAAGCACAGGATTAGCATTGGTTGAAGACAAGTGCACCATCGACGTGCAGTAAGTCATAGTACATATCGCCACCGTGCCACCACGTGGGCAATGGGGGTGAAGTGTTTTAGCCAAGGACACAACGCGGTTGCAGCAGGTGGGATTCGAATCGAGGATCTCTCGGCTTGCAGTCTGCATCTCTACCTACTGAGCCACGGGCAAGCCACCAGCTTGCTCTGGTTATAAAACTACCTCATGAGTCATTTTCAAACGTTACGTTGAGCCGCATAGGCTCGAGTAATTTGCACGATTTCCTTACCAGTGGCGTAGTTGGGCCGAGGAGTGGGCTTAGTCCCTTAAAATTTTCGCTGCCCCACCCCCAAATATTGGTCCAATGCAAGCTTCACATAACATAGGGCCCTAAAATGACCTCCACATATAGGGTCTGCACACGCTACAAATGCCTCAGATACCTCCTTAGAGCACTAAATTTTGCTAAATTTTCTCGAGTGTGAGGATACTCTTGCATTTAGTCAGTGCTTACCCTGCCTGTGTCGGGTTAGTAAGTTAGAGGCTCCGATGCTCGCTCGTTGTTGCTAGGTGATTCTCTCCCGGCGGCATGTCCTGCTTTCAACTTGTAATTAGTGGGAAAACGGTCTGGTTAGCTCCCCTAAAATTGTCGTTTCGGGGATTGGAAATTAGCATTACCGGTACGGATTTGGGAAAGTTTTACAATTCCTAAGGTTAAATAAAATGTTCAAAAGTTACATTATGGGAGCGCATGTCATCGGAATGTTCAATATATATTCTTTATAGTGATTGTTGAATGTTGCCAGTTTACCATCTGAGTTTTTTTCCTCCGTCACTTTTCAAATGTTCTGTTTTCTCCAGTGCAATCATGCTAAAAATGTTTAAAAACAGTGTTTCAATTTATTTATTTATTTATTTATTTATTTATTTATTTATTGTCTTACGTAACAAACATATTACTAGTTTAGCTATCCGATCCTCTCTCCTCTTAGTTCAGCTATCTGAACGTCTCAACGTTCAGAGGTCCTCGGTTCGAATCTCACCTGCGGCAAGCGCGTTGTGTCCTTGGGCAAGACACTTCACCCCCATTGTACACGTGGGGGTACGGTTGCGTTGTGTACTAAGGCGTACTGCACGTCGACGGTGCACTTGTCTTCAATCAATGCTAACCCTGCTTGTGTGGAGTTAGTATGTTGAGGAGCTGACAGTTGCTCGTCGTTGCTCGGTGGTTTTCTCCGGGTACTCCGGCTTCCCCCCACCCATAAAACTGTCGTGGTCATGATTTGCCATTGTGCAGAAGTGTGTGACCTTAAACACCAATAAATAAATAGAAAATAAACAAATATTCAGTGCCAAAATGGGCGGAAGTATATGAATCACCAAATTTAAAGGCAAAAGTCACATGGTGACCTGTATTTTTTGCAGTGTGTATTTTTCAAGAGGTGATAAACTATATGAATATAGAGTTGTTTTTGCCAAAATCGGCTTGATGGGGTGAGGAGAGGGTAAAAGATTTGTACAGTCGTCACTGTAAAAGAAAACTGTGTATTGTGTAGCCTTCTCTCACTTTGATGGATTTTATCACTAGATTGCGCAAATTTCTCCGAGGTGCTGGTCTGGCTCGCATGTCATCAAACAATCAATCAGCTACGGCTGTTTTATACCTGTGCGGAAGTCTTTGAACATACCAATTATAGGACAATTTTTCTCTGCTCTAATACTGCCTGACGAGACAGAATTGAGGTTGGCGAGGTTATACCAGTCCCCACACTCCTAAGATCTATTCAGACTTGACCAAAGCCCGCAGACTGAGAATGACATAAAAAAATCGGGTTTGCGTGTATTGCATCAGAACGACTGGACTTATTTGTGCACTTTCGAGCTTTATGCTTTTCATTGTGCTGTGCGGTAAGAAATTACTTTCAAATTTGAAATAATGCACTGATGTTGTTTGAATATAACGTGTTGGGCATAATTTATGTATCATTGTATTAAAACACATCTGTGCAATTGATACAGTTGAATTTATGCACACACGTACATACATACAGATATTTTCAGAATTAGAGTCCTTATTTACCTGATCTAATTTCATAAAGCTAGCTTGACATATAGTGATGTGACAACCATTACTTATTCCCAGCTCCTTATTCGACATTCGTTATCAACCGATTTTATCGGTTGATAACGAATGTCGAATAAGGAACCGGTTTGATAACAAATGTCGAATAAGGAACTGGGAATAAGTAACGGCTGTCACGTCATTTTGAAATATTGAGACGGGAGAAAAACAGGGGGAGAAAAATGTGAGGAGAGAGATCGAGAGATATCTGGTATCCCCTTCTCTGTTTATCTTTCATTAAAATTTTACACCCCGAGCATCAATATCGAACCCAGAACGATTTTGTAGTTTTCAGTCAAGTATTTGCTTATCGACTTCAACAGGGATGAACTTCACAATGGGGGAAGGGGGGGGGGGGGGTGTAGGCTAACTCGTGTTTTTGAAAAAAAATGGCAAGTGTGAAAGATTCCACGAATTAAACAAAAATTTGTGTGTAAATTTTGACGCATTATCTGCTGGTACCACGGTGGAAATTCATCAGAATTATAAACCGCGGGCTGATTTTTTTTTCACAAAAAACGTTCCGCGGTAGGTTGACTCAACTCGGATTTATAATCGATTTTCATTAAATTGGCCGTTACGCTCATTATGTTTCTAGTTCTGTCTTCAGTTGTACTTATTTCTCATGAAAACAATGCATTCAGGCTATGTATATTATTCAACTATTTGTCATCTGTTCATTGCTCAGTCAGTAGATCTACTGTACAAGAACATAGATAGAACGATGTAAACGAATTGGATTCTCTTGTCTCATGCTTCATTTCATTGAATAACAACAATATTTCACCTTGGTTCTGGTTGATGGTAATGGCGCTCTGACTGTGAGGGAATTTACTGGAGAGATTTCTTGCTGGTAAATAGTTGTATATAAATAGCACAGTATCTGGAGAGAGAGAGAGAGAGAGAGAGAGAGCCAGACAGACAGACAGTCATGCGGTTATTAACGAACTAGACAGATTTGGAATCTGTGTCGTGTGAAGTTTTGAAGGCACTACCGGTTGGCAGATGTCAAGGCCCCAAGGCGCGCTGTTCCCATTGGGGCAATGATAAATGCCATTCAAGAACAAAGCCCTGATTACAAAACTCCCTACAGAAAATGGCAAAAGTGGACAAAACCTTTCTAATATTTATTTTATTCCAATTTGTTAAAGAATGTATTGTTTTGGATCTGTATTACATAACAAAACTTATTTATTCAGTTATTTTATTATTTTTTTTTTCTTTTATCCAATACAAAAAAAAAAATCATTGAAAAATAAAACAGAAACGGGGTAGAAAATATTGACGGTTTTTTTTCAAAACATATTTCTTTCTTATAAACATAATAGATTATTCCTAGCATCACATGATTGTGTGTACGATGGACAGATTAATATTTTCAACCCGCAGCCAAAGGCTGCAGGCTGAAAATATTAATTTATCTCTTTCTACCACCATTGGATAGAAAGCAATATCGACCCAAGAAACTATGCTTAACAAAACTTCCCTCAGAAAATTTACACGAAATAGTACATTTCATATATGGTGTTAAAAAATTAAATAAAATGTGACATACAATTTAAAATTAAATCTCAAATTATAATATATATTGAAAATGAAATAAAAACATTAAATGAAATATTGGCATATAAAAATAATTTTAAAATCTGTTGTGGAGCTTTTGTCCACCTTCCAGGCCTGGCATTCTTTAGGAGTGCAGGAGTGCTGCACGCCTACTGCACGCCTAGAAAAAAATGAGGAGGGCAAATTTCTGCACCCATTGATTTTCAAGACCGTTTGGGACTGCCTTTAAAATCTATTATCATTTCGTCCCCCTGAGATTCAATGTGTTCTCTGTGCCTACTGGCACAGAGAACACATTGGAACTCGGGAGACAATTTGTCAATGTTGCATTGATTCGCAATAATTCATGACCCATTCTGTGTCGCATTTCGATACATTTTGAGTGTAGAAGACAGTCACATAAGAATTGAATGCAACATTTTGAATAAAGTGAAAAAGATGTGTGTGCCAATTTTCCCACTATGTAGCTGAATGCAGTACAATTTTTTAGTCACAATGTTAATACCTTGAAGTGAATATAGCCAAAATAGAATACAAGGCTTTGCATTGAAAATTTCAGGTGCAATTGCACTCCTAAGCAATCTGAGGAGGGCAATTGTTTTGCACGCCTGGAGTTTCTAGATTGCCAGGCCTGACCTTCGGCAGTTTTCTGTTGAACTTTTGTTAGATAGTTTTTCCGTTGGTTTTTTGTGTTCTATCCGATCCGTTCCAACTGGTGCACATAATCTGGCGCAATGCCTAAATATAAATTACATGTCTACTATTGGAACTTTTTATTACCATTCCGATTAATGCTAGTGCGACTAATCACTTTGTGACAAAGGAGAAATGTTTTTTTCATTTCGGGAGATAATATCCCCCCCCCCCCCCCCCCCCCCCCCCGTATACTGAATCATGTTATTATGGAAGCAGGCCTGGCATTTTCAGGAGAGTGATTTATTCGCTCGCCTACAGCTCGCCTTAAAAAATTAAGGAGGGCGAAAACTAGCCCTCCTGGCCTTAGAAAATAATAATTACCATAACCGCCTATTCCTGAAACCCACTTCTTTTTAGATCTATGCTATGTTAGTGGTCTCTGTAAGACGGACACACTGCCACCCTCCTCCCCCACACCTAAGGGCCTTGGACACACTGCCCCTCCCACACCTCCGGGCCTTGGACAGTGTTGCCATCTCTCGGAGACTACCTTGATAGCAGCGCCAAATATAATGTACAAAGCCAACTGGGCAGAATACATCAGTGGTAAAACTTCATATTGCTTTTGTAAGCTTGAGGAAAGCTAATCGCTTCCCTGGGCCAATCGAGGGGAGTGATTTTTAGCCCTCCTGCATTTTTAAGAATTCCAGGCCTCTGGAATCATTTGATAAAAGAGGGTTTTGGCGTTAAAAAAGGGACAGTTGTGGTTGAATAGGACTCCATACTTACACGACACGATTTTTAAGAGATCCAAAGATATATCTAAAATGAGTGGGATCTCCACCGCGTGAGTGATTTAGTGATAATTTATTCTCTGCGTACCGTACACACTGATGTATGACCTGAGGCGGACAGGCCATATGGTCCCCGGGAAATTTTCCGGCCCCCTCTTTTTTTTTTGGGGGGGGGGGGGTGGGGGGGGGGGGGGCAAGGGCCCTCAAAATTGGCGCAGTCCAACACCAGTCCTATTGGTGCATGAAATTTCATGAAAAAGACCAAAAGACGAAAAACATCTGATCACACCGACTACCGATATATCAAAATGCCCTCTATGTGGACATCCATTGGCAGACCACATGGAGGGCATTTCGATAAACCAGCAATCTCGTCTGCCATTGATTGCTCAGATACAAGAAACAACATTCTTTCAGTTCGAAAAATCTAAATTTTCTGCTGTTAGACTGAACAATAGTCACCGATGGATCCGGGGCCCCTTTGTAGCAATCATTTTTGTCAATTGGGCAACGAAGGTGACTCAAAAACGCCACCGAAATGCCCTCAACGTGGGCTAACACTTCTCGCTCAGATACAAGAAAGCAGCGTTCTTTGAGTTCGAAAAGTCAAAATTTTCTACAGGTCCGAGGCCCCCTTGGTGCGTTTCTGGTAACTTTTTGTTTGCCCACTCCGCCCCTGTGTTTGACAAACTGATGACGGATATTTAGTCCCTCAGTGAACCGGTGCGGGGTGGCTTGTGTGTTGGTTGGTTTATTGGGAGTATACAGGCACTCTCAATAGACCGTGTCATATCGTGCCGGGCAATTTTATGGGTGGAGAAAGCTGAAGTACACGGAGAAAACCAACGAAAGATCAGCGGTGTACAAATGTCAGACTCGCCAACAAACAAACTCTGCACAGAGTTTGCAGTGAGGAGCGCGGTGGCTCAGTGGTAGACTGTAGGACTTCTACGTTAGAGGTCCAGAGTTCAATCCCCGTCCGGGATGACCCGCGTTGTGTTCTTGAGCAAGGCACTTTAACCCGGATACCTTCATGGGGGTACGATGTCGCCGAGTAATAAGGCGTACAGCACGTCAATGGTGCACATGTCTTCAATCGCTGTAACCCTGCTTGAGCAGAGCTTGAACAGAGTTAGAATGTTGAGGAGCTGACAGTTGCTCGTCGATGCTCGGTGGTTCTCTCCGGGCACTCCATCTTCCTCCACCCGTAAAACTGTCAAGGTCACGATTAGCCATTGTGCATAAGTATGTGACCTTAACCCTTTACCCAACGAATCGCCCGCATCCGCCCGCGTAATATGCAAATTCAGCAGTTGAAAAAATATTATTTTTCAAAAAATTTCAACAAAACCATATCATGTGACCCCTCGTTGGAACGAGCTCGTCGAGCTCGTTCCAACGAAGGGTCACATGATATGGTTTTGTTGAAATATTTTGAAAAATTTGAAAAAATGATATTTAAAATAATAAATTTTGATATCGTCTGCGTTGGGTAGAGGGTTAAACACCAATAAATAATAATAGTAATAATAGTTAGCAGTGGTTGAAGGCAAATGCACCATCGACGTGCAGTACGCCATTGCGCGCAGCACCACCGCGCATCATGGGCAATCGGGATTACGCGTCTTGCCCAAGGGCACAGCGCAGTTTACACTGCTCAAGGTCGAACCGTTGACCAATCGGTTTAATGCCCAATGGTCTCACAATTGAGCCACCTCTCTTTCGGCACGGAGTGGTATAGATTCAGAAGAATTTATGCCCAGTCTTTGCCCTGGTATAAATTCTACTGATCTCATATTTACCGGGGCGCGGCGGCGTTGCAGTAACCTGTTCTCGTCAGATCATCGATGTTAAGCAATGTCGAGCCCCGTTAGTTCTTGGATCGGTGACCTTCCGAGCGATCGATTCGGACTACCGCTTTGTGTCCTTAGGCAAGGCACTTAACCCCTATTGTCCACATGGGGGTACGATGGCGCCGTGCACTAAGGCGTACCGCACGTCGATGGAGCGCATGTCTTCCACCAATCTAACCCTGCCTGAGCTGCAGTACGAAGTTACGATGTTGGGGCGCTGGGAGCTGCTCGTCGTTGCTCGGTGGTTCTCTCCGGGTACTCCGGCTTCCCCCACCCGTAAAACTGTCACCGACACGATATGACCTTGGTTGTTAAAGTGTTGTTAAATTTTAATAAATAAATAAATAAATTCCCATATTTACCAATTTTGAGAGGATGTTGAATTATCTTGTTCAGCCTGAAATTTAAATTGCCCAATCACAAAGCGTTATTGGACATGCTGTGTGTCGCGTGACAGGGCATTGACACGTTAAGCTTTTAATACCGCTACCTTTACCCTTTACCCATCGTAACGACCAAAGCCGACCAGAGCTATTCAGAAAAAAATCGCCAATTAATTTTCATTATTTTTTTCATTTTTTGTCTCAAAAACATAGGTTATGACCCCTCTTTGGAACGAGCTCGTCGAACTCGTTCCAGTGAGGTGTCATAACCTATGTTTTGGAGACAAAAATTGAAAAAGATTAGTTATTCAAGAATTTTATTTGCAAGTGTCGTCTGCTTTTCATGTTAGGTAAAGGGTTAAGTGTTTTCTGCATGTAAGTGAAGTTTTCAATTGAATATCATATCTACCAGCATATGGAGAGAGAGAGAGAGAGAGAGAGAGAGAGAGAGAGAGAGAGAGAGAGAGAGATTGGTTTTCTCAGACACCGCTGATTTATAAAATTGTTGGATTTAGTTATTTTATTTTGTTCCTAACTGTGAACAGTCTTTCGTGAAGAGTGCACCCAGACGGTCCATAACTGAACTATTTTGCCAGCTGTTTGCCGCCTGGTCAGTAAATAAATTATCCACGATCATCAAAGAAATGGTTTATACTACGTTAGATACCAGAATTTATAGGTAGACTTGATGAAAGGGCGATCAACTTACAGTATGGAATCAGTGATGTTCCTGTTGTAAATGAATCAACAGGAGGCATTCACCTATAGCTCAATAACATTTACTTTGTGATCAATCTGGTAAATATTCAGAATTCAATTACCAGCTTCTTGATTTTTCACCAAGATTAACAGTATTTTCTGACCTTCTCATCAAGCGGTTAACCCACCGCTTGATGAGAAGGTCAGAAAATACTGTGTATCACGATAAGATAATGCTAATAATTTGATGAGATAATGCTAATATCTACATTATTGAAGATATTAGCATTATCTTATCAGGAAATGAAACAAAAAACAGACTCAGAAAATACTCGCACTTTTAGAGCCGCTATTTATTTATTTATTTATTTATTTATTTATTTATTTATTTATTTATTATAGTTTAAGGATAATTTAACAAGCAACCAATCAATCTTAATTGTACGATTACACCATTATGGTCAAATGTGCAGTAGATAATACAGTAACATAATCTTTGTTTAACAGCCAAGGTCATATCGTGTTTTACGGGTGGAAGAAGCTGGAATACCCGGAGAGAACCACCGAGCAACGACGAGCAGCTATCAGCTCCTCAACATCGTAACATCGTAACTCCGCACTACATCACAGGCAGGGTTAGACTGGTTGAAGACATGCGCACCATCGACGTGCAGTACGCCTTAGTACACGGCGTCATCGTGCCCCCATGTGGACAATCGGGGTTAAGTGCCTTGCCCAAGGACACAAAAAATAACTTTATTGAACAAACGATGAGGTTTAAATATATATCCGAATGGTAGAATAAGTTACCTCAGTCAGTTATTAAATCCCAATATCCGCCCGAAAAGTCCTATCCAGACTCATGCCACAAGTTAGTTTGACAGAAATATTAATAATAATAATACTTTTATTGTCTTAAATATCAACTGATGATACATGACAAACGTGGTGCACAAAAAATACATAACAAGAATATAACAAGACTATATGTGTACGCCCATACACATATAGACATTTATCTTATACCTGTTGAAGATATAGCCCATGTGTTATAGATTATCTATAACACATACCCCTATGTCATATAGATTGGAGAACGGACTATAGTCTTTTTCTATATTATAATATAATGATGACATACGCAAAATTATTTATAAATCGTGTCAAATCTGGTGAAATTGATTATCAAACATATTTTTGTCATAAATCATAAGAATTGAGGCGTAAGTATATTTTCTGTAATTGTTTTCCCAGTTACAGGGCCACTTTCTAAGGGGAACTATACTCTATCGTTCACTTGAATTTGTAGCCTTGTTACGCACCAACAGCTTTTCCGGGCACATCACATGTATTCATGCCCAACAAGAGAAAGCAGTCGACTCCACTCCAGATGAGTCGACATTTTGACACGAAATCATCCCCAAAACCCTTTTAAAAATGCAGAAAAGAACAAAAATGGTCGGTATAAGATAAATACAACAATACCATAGTGTGTTTTGATATGTTTGATATCTCAACTCGTTGAAAGTGAGTTTTTTTCGCTCGGCAAGCCTCGCGAAAAAAACTCACTTTCAACTCGTTGAGATATCAAACATATCAAAACACACTATGGTATTATCGTATATATATACCTAAGATACCCCTATACATATGTACAGGAATAAAACAGAGATACATATGCATTTATACATATAAACATTGAGATACACATACCTTCTCGAACATAAACACATACATACACACGAACTAGATTGTTCAATGACTATAGCGTCTAGGTCGTATATAAACGATGCAACTCACACCCTGAATACGCGTGAACACGGACCCACCCGTATTCCCCTAACGATATAGATGCAACCGGCAATTACACGATGGTGAGATTAGAGGCGGATACTCGTATATGTCAAACAACTCACTAACATTATTTTCAAAGTACAGTGATGAGTAAATTATGTGCCAAAGCTGCCAGCTATAGGCCACCGCCTTGGCACGTAAGATTAATCATCCTTGAGTGTATGCCACCATAATTGCATGGTCCGAATTATTCACATATACAAAGCTATTTGTTGAAAGATTTCCCCATGTTTAATACCTTATTAACGAATTGCATTAGACAACCTGTTATTTCTCTATTAAAATTAGCGAGTAGAGTAGTTAGTTTTTTCTGGAATCGTAGGTAAGTGGTCATTGTCTATCATTTCTAGCAGTTCCTTATTAAGGCTGCACCTCTCGGTTGCATATATTGGACAACACAAGAGGGATTGGATCTCGTTCTCAATTTCTGTGGGGCACACTCATGGATGTGGCTAGAGGGTTTCAGCTGGGGGGGGGGGGGGGGGGGGTAAATTCCAACTGCGAGTGGTTTCGATAGGTTGTTGCACTGCAGCGCTGGGTGATATCTTTTAACCCTTTACCCAACGAATTGCCCACATCCGCCCACGTAATATGCAAATACAGCTGCTGAAAAAATATTATTTTTCGAAAGATTTCAACAAAACCATATCATGTGACCCCTCTTTGGAACGAGCTCGTCGAGCTCGTTCCGAAGAGGGGTCACATGATATGGTTTTGTTGAAATTGTTTTTAAAAATTAAAAAAAAATGATATTTAAAATAATGAATTTTTAAATCGTCTGCGTTGGGTAAAGGGTTATGAACCCTTCTGAAAATTTTCACTAGTCCTGAAACGGAAAAAGCATCATTTATAATGTGTCTGGGTCAGAAAATTTACCGGATTGATGTCAGAGTCGAAATTTTGAGGCCATGTCAATTTTAGAGTAGGAAATTTGAAACTCAAGTTTCCAGTTGGAAATAAAAGATCAAAATTTCTCATCATTAGTTGGAATTTTAATACTTTTCATGAACAATGTTAATTTATTGAATTTCCAACTATTTGATTTTTGACCTGGGAATTTCGAACTGTTGAAAAAAATACTCCTAGCTGGGGGGGTGGGGGACACACACCCTCCCCCTCCCCACCCACCCCCTGTCGCCACATCCCTGGGCACACTGGACATAAACGTTGGTCTCTCGGGACAGGAGGTCTTTTATGTCTGCCTACTGCTATGTTTAGACAGTAGGCACTTATTCGTAATCTTGTGAAATTTCTACTAACTTCTCTATCTTCATTTAGTAGAAGATAGTTTTCGAATTTGAACTCTGTTTTGACTTGGCTGAGAAATGAGAATTTGTGGGAGGCTAAAATTTTTTGCCGCCACCAATCAGCGTAGACTCCTTGGAAATGCCTATTAATTGCTGAGCTTAGACTTTTTACATTAAATTTGGTCTTATTTACCCAGACATGGTCAAAAGAACTGTAGTGTAAAACATTTCTTACGGCTAAGTTCCACGTTATTAATTGATAAGGGACTGTTCCTTATTAATTGATAAGGGACTGTGACTAGAACAAACTTCACAACTCTGCACTTGTTTACGCACCATTATCGGTAAAATAAGAAGAATCTATTTTTATGTATAGGTGAGGTATACATAGACAATAAACATATAGTGTGTTTTTATATCTGTGTTATACAACGAGTTGAAATATGGTTTATTTTTTCGAGGCTTCGCCGAGAAAAAATAAACCATATTTCAACGAGTTGTATAACACAGATATAAAAACACACTATATGTTTATTGTTTTTATCTGATAACGAACAGACACCCGTCTCGTGCGTCTACCCGACTTATATATGCTTCCCACGGGCCTCCAAAGAAAACCAGTCTACGAGACAAAAGAAATAGGACAAGACGCATAGAGTTGTGTCCCTTACATTACAAAATCGATGACGGCGATTGTAAAGTGCGATTGCACTTCTTGCATCATGTAACTGCGCTGGAACAAAATAAATTTCAACTATTTTATTAACAGTAACAAAACGGTGTTTCAGTAGAGTTATTCTTTTTTTGACATAGTTCCAGTTTTCTTCCGTGTTTTATGCTGTAGTCCCAATATAACAAATAATTTTGCGTTTGTTTACAATTTTTACGAAGTGTTTTTTTTTTCAGGTAGAGCAGACGAACTTTTAATTAGCGCAGTTCCGCGAGTACTTTTGATCGAGGCCGTGACTATAAATAGTTCGCAGTCGCCGCATACTAATTACTATTAACATTCAAGTAATTTCTACAATGTTTTGAAGCAAAATTTTAGGTTGCCTTTATTGAAGCAAAATAAATAAGAAATGACACCATCAGAGGATTTTGACAAAGTGCAATAAGTGTACAATTAAAACCTGCCCTGTGATATAACGATGTTTCATGAATGAATGAATGAAAATGGAATTGAAAGAGGTCAGAGGTCGTTCGCATAAATTATAATTATATACAACACCCGTTGTATATAGTATATACAACGGTTGTTATACTCTATGGTTATCAGATAAATAGGTATATGCCTGTTTACCAAACCCTTTCATGGCGAATAAAATAGTGTTTATGAAAAAAGATATTTACGAACTTAATGCAATGAAGGTGTGATACTTTCCATCGAAGCACATGTCGGAACAGGTTACACGTCAGACATTCTGAAAGAGATACCAATTTAGTGTGCAGTTACCCAGAGATGTTTTCTTTTTTCAAAGCATAGCTCATGTTTGAATTTGGGGTTGTAAATTGTATTCGAGTCATTCCAGGCCATAAAAATTGAAAGGAACGAGTTTATCGCTCCTCTGGTGGCTATCTAAATAAAAAAAACCCTGATAACCGAGAAGTTGTTCGTCTGGAACTACAAACAGTTCTTCAAAAGGTTGTGTCTTATCGCCTTATTTGATAGCACTGTTTTAAAATGCCCTGTGGGGAAGACCCCTCTCTTTAATGTTCAAACTCCGTAAGACAGCTGACGCCCCCTGTGCTTGCCGCAGATGTTTTCGAAATCTGTGAACTGTCATACAGTAGGGCCATCATGGACGGGTCTAAGTGTACGTGTTGTCATTTTTTCCACGCATATAATTCAGAGATGATCTGCTGTGACACCTTGCAAAATTTCCATCAATGAAGCACCGGGATTAGCCCGGTGCTTCATTGGTGGAAATTTCGCTAGGTGTCATAGCGGATCATCTCTGAATTATAATTATGCTTGGAAAAATGCCTACCCATAGATTTTGATTAGGGCTGTCACGATTTTTTAATTTAGGAATCGATTAATCGTCGCAAATAATCGATGATAATCGATTGATCGTACCTAGATAACCCTCATCTCCTCTGTGAAGTCGATAAAAATGAAGTTGAAGTCAGTTGACCTACCTCAAGTAAACAACGAAGACGATCCTCTTTTAGTTACATTCAAAGCTTTGATGTTCTGAACTTTTGAACCGTCAGTGTAATAATCAAGACCGGTCGGCAGTTGCGAACTTCGCAACTGCCGACCGGTCTTGATTATTACACTAACGGTTCAAAAGTTCAGAACATCAAAGCTTTGATGAATGTACCTGAAAGACAAATGCTTCCAATAGCTTATTGAGGTTTAACATCGATGTTCTTAACTCTTTACCTTTAGAAACAATAGTTTTTTCAGCATATTTTCTTTTAATTATTAAACGTCTAAAACGGGATATAATTTATCGATTATTCGACAACGTAAAATACTAATCGATTTCGCCGTGACCGATCAACAATCGATTAATCGTGACAGCCTTAATTTTGATCCGTACACGATGGCTGCACTGTAATCGGTCCTCTTTATTACACCTAGATGAAAGGTAAATAGGGTATCTCAAAATTCGAGATTTTATTCTCTGCATTCTAAAATTGAATGTTCTAGGGTCTACAGGCTACGCCACCGATTTAAAATCCAGTTGGATTGAAAAATTAAGTTTTAAATAGAGGCTTCTCGGTCAAAATTAACTTTCTCAGGGGCTCAGCCCCGTGTTCCTGAAACGCCTCGCCCTGGCTTATATAGTTCTATATACTACAAAGTAACTTGTTTTTTTTAAGTTTATTGGAAGGATCAGTGCCGGGCTGCAGGTTTAAATTATTGCTGAACCCCCTTAATGGGTTGTTATCTATTGTTGTCAAAAGGGACGCCGGAAGAACGGGGCAGAGGGGACAGCTGTCTCTCTGCCTTCGGACCACGGGGACGAGAAGGGGCAGGCAATGCCCTTGGTTCACCACTCATTTTTTTCAGTGATTTATTCTCGAGGTAAAGCTAAAATACACCCCAAATCAGTTCTGGGAGCTTTCAAAATTCAATAGGGGGAGTTGGAGGAATTTGGGAGAAGGTGTCCCCATCCCAATGGGAGGGAAAACCTTCTCCCAAACTTCCCCATCTCGGGCCTTCGACATCGAGATATGCATGCTTCAGCAAGCCATGGCGGGGCTACTAGGGCGAGTAAATGCCCTTTTCCCGTGGTCTGCCCCGCTTCATCCCCGCCCCCTGACCAGAAGTGCTTCCGGCAGTTGTCCGCCGTTTCTCTATCGTTCCCTGACCGTCCCACAACTCTGCCAGTTCTTGAAATCATCACATCTACTTGTTCACCAATCCATCGTCGATGTGCCCAGTAACTTTCAGAGGGCTAATATTCCCTTGGTCGATGGACATTTTTCAAATGGTTTTACAGTGATTTCATCAACAACTGTGCATACAGCAGTTTCCCATTTCTGTTTGTTTTGCATGTCAAGAGTGCAATACGATAGTCTTAATTACCAAATAATAATGTTATGTGATGTTTTTGCTTACACTGATGAAAGTCTGGTATCTTCTTAAGCACCACTAAAGAGTTTCATAATTATTTCTAGATGCATAATATCATTATTCCGTGGTATATGAGATTCATGTCAGCACAGGTAGTCTTTGAAGTTGAATTAGCAGTGTATTATTTTCCAAGTCGAATGGATAAATATTCCGAAAACTTCATATCTATTTATTTTGTACTGGACATGGCCAGGTCTCAGCCACTCCAATATCTTAAATATGTAAACCAGTTTGGTATTTATCAGGCCAGAGGATGGGTGTCTTGTGAAGTTCGAACCTTTTGAAAGTGCCTTCATCCCACCGTGTGTTGATCTTCACGAGTACTTTTTCTGTGGGTTGGCAAACTCCACCAATTTATTTATTGGTGTTTAAGGTCACATATTTATGCACAATGGCTAATCGTGACCATGACAGTTTTACGGGTGGAGGAAGGCGGAGTACCCGTAGAGAAACACCAAGCATCGACGAGCAACTGTCAGCTCCTCAACATTCTAACTCTGTTCAAGCTCCGCTCAAGCAGGGTTACAGCGGTTGAAGACATGTGCGCCATCGACGTGCAGTACGCCTTAGCACATGGCGCCATCATGCCCCCATGTAGGCAACCAGGATAAACTGCCTTGCCCAAGGACACAACGCGGGACGGGGATCGAACTCGGGACCTCCAGCTCATGATTCTAACAGTCTACCACTGAGCGGCAAATTCCTCCAAAAGTCGCCATTCCAAATTTGATTTTTTCTCAGTTTTTGCTTCCAAAATATAGCTTATCCGTCATTGTAACGAGCTCGTTCCAAAGCGGGGTTATAAGCTATATTTTGAAAGAAAAAAATGATTTTTTTTTAATTATTCAATTTTTTTAGAGGTGCCGTCCGGTAGTATTTAATAAAGGATTAAATGACTGAGCTATGTATTCTATCATATTCCAAATATTACGCTCGTGTAAATTTGTTACAATTTATTGGATAATGTCTAAAGGCTCATCCCAATAAATTGCAACAAATCAAATCCATTGAAACAAAACCCAAGTACGTGAATTATTCCAGCCTACATCCAGGTAAAGCCACCGTTGCTGCCTTACGGCCTGGAAATTATCCATGAACGGTCGTTTAGGTTACGTGTGGTGGAGGTCCAAAAGTCTGATACTTTTTCAGGACTAACAGGTCTCAGTGGTCCGCCAAAATAAATAGCAACAACTAACGCGCGATCTCGCTTTGGCGAGATCGTGCTCCAGTTGCTGCTATTTACTTTGGTGGAAATTCTGTGAAGACGTGCACAACATGACTGGCTTTGTAAAAACAGAGAAGTCGGAAAAGTATCTCACAACATTTTCTTCCAATAGGTTACCACCATGTAATATTACTTAGCTTGCTAACGGGTTGCGATGTAGGACGCGCCCGGGGCAATATGTAGAGCGGCCGTTACGGGCTCTGCAACGAGAAGCATTCTTCTGCATTTTATTGACAATATATCTACTCAATTATTTCCTTACCATTGGGTGATTTATTACTTATATTTCTGTGTGTATGGTGCATTTTTTCTCCAAAGATAATCATGACCACCACGATGCAGGAAAAGTGGGAAACCAACAAACTGGAACAAATAGTTTTTTTTTATGTGAATGGAACCTGGTTAGTAATGCAACTTCGTAACCTGTCACCCCCACCAGCGTCGGAGGTCCGTATCAAAAGCCTTCCCACGACTTTCAGCTCAGACGTATTAATCAGGGACGTCGCGACAGGGGGTGGGGGTGGGGGTGTCTCACCCCCCCCCCCCCAATATTTGTCAAAACCTCAATAGTTGGAAATTCGGAGGGCAAAAATATCAACAGTTAGAAATTTAAAAAAAACTACTGAATATGCGGTATAATTCACTAACAAACCTATTTTTCCGACTGGAGGACCATAATAAGGAAATATTCCGACTACCGAGACTTTCGGGTGAAAATCGGGTCCAAGAATTCCGACTCCACGCGGCCTGCAGTGTGAATGACATCAATTAGAAGAGTCCATAATCACCATTTGGAGTAGACCAATCCATATTCTCAACGTGCAGCCTTTGGGCTGCACGTTGAAAATATCGACTGGTCTACCCTACAAATTCACTGAGCAGCCATTCTACTTTTTAAATGTATGTTGTGTCATGATCCTGGACCGGAAAAGCGGTCTTACGGGTTCAAAGGGTTAATAAAAAAGTACTTGTAGTCATGTCAAGTGCCTGTGAAATGCTCTAGAAACACAAAACTCCCACTTTCCCTTTGGCGCTCACAGTTTCGCGCCTACCATCCTACGGTGCTCATGTGTCGGGATTCCCAGTTAGAATTTCAAAGGGTCTAACCCCCCCCCCCCCTCATTAAAAGGCCTCTAGCTACGTCCCTGGTATCGATAGGTCAATCTACACTTTTTTAAAACTCCAAAAATCCAGAGGAGTTCCCCCCACCCCCGGGCACCAGTGTGTAGGACCTTTATTTCCAGTTACGTGTCTTGTTTGTGGAAGTGGGAGGGAGTGCGTCTTCTGTAGTGGTTGTTCATTACACAGAAAACTCCTCTTACCCTTGAAGAACGTCAATGCCAGACTGGTGATTCAGTCAGATTCTTTCTGTACTCCCTGAATTTTGCACTACGAGTTGGAAGTCTCGTAGTTAAATGTATGTATCATTTGCACAGCGTTTCTCATGTAAATTTACATTTTATTCTGACTTATTTTTTGCTTTTAATCTTGTTGATAACCTTGAAAAATGTGAAGTGAATAGACCCATAATTTGTAACATGGTGTGTAATATAAACTGCCTCATAATCTCTTGTTTATTCTGCCTCAACATCACGCGTTTCCCTTCAATCTGATGAATTATTTGTGAAAAGTATGCTAATTTGGAATATTGGTGGGATTCCAGCACATGGTTTATATATTATCTTCGTAAATTTGTGATCTGTTTGTAATTTCGATCTATGACGCAATATTAGAAAAGATCCCAGGTATTCGTCTCGTATTAATTGAAATTTATACATAACCTTTTATTCGACTGCTCTGCATAGGCACCGGGACAGTGGCGGCGCCATGGAGGGGTATGTGGGGGTACTTACCCCTCCACTTTTTTCGCCAAGCGTAGTAAAACAATACTATCATTTTAATTTTTGTTGTATTTAACGTTGCGGTATAATGGTCGGTATGCTTAATCCCATATTCCCAAGGGCACTAAATCAGAAAAGTTTGGAAATTATGTTTGCCCCCACCCCCTCCCCCCCTCCCCCCACACACACGCTAGCTGCAAACAACAAACAAGAGTCGAGGGTCCAAATTGCAACAAGGCATGCCGCGTTTAAACGGACTGGAAACATAGTGCTTAAGAGTATTCGACGAATTCTAAAATCGAGAGCGTGCAAGGCATCCGTTTAGAATTCAGCCTACAGCAATTTTAAAAAATAAATAAAATTTAATATTTTAGAAAAATTCTCAAAGGTATAACTCAATGAAATCATGCAAATATGAATATCATTGGAACCGGCTTGTTCAGCCGGTTCCAATGATATCCATATTCGCAAGATTTTGTTGCAAAACAGTTAAAAAATTTCTCAACTTAGGGAGAGGACACCCCGCCCCCACCCCTACCCCCGAAACCCTCTCCAGCTCGGCGCTGCACAATCCCTAACTGTACCCCCTCACTTTTGTAACTCTGGCGCCGCCACTTCACCCGGAATGGCGAGTGCTCAGGAATTCAGATTGCTGATTAGTACCCCGAACCACCACGATCTCATACCACCGACGTATGCCGACTGATCTCCTAAAGCAGCTGCTATTGGTATATAGTGGTCGCCAGTCGTAAGGATAAGTGGGAAAATTTTCATGTCGATTTGAAGATACCCATGCCTTAACCAACATGATACAGTCGAAAGTCGGTGTCCAATTTTCAATTGTATTTGGACAAGTGGTCACTGACATTGAACACCGACAAAACTAAAATTATTGTATTTAATAAATCGGGGAAGGTACTTAAGAAGTCGTTTTACTATAAAGGCCGTATTGTCAACACTTGTTAAAAATACAAATACTTGGGTGTCTATTTTAAGGCGTCTGGAAAAATCGGTATTGAGCACCTGTCAAATAAAGGCTTAAAATCCATCTATCTACTGAAACAGAAAATTCCTCTGGATGAGCTTAACGCCAATACCTGTATAAAGCTCTTTAAATCCTTGATAACACCTATTCTCACATACGGTTGTGAAGTTTGGGGAGTCGATGCCTCACAACTCGCCGGACTTCAATATACCGACCAACTATGTGAGAAGTTCGACAAGCAGAAACATGACCAAGTAGAGTCAAGATTTTGTAAACAAATTTTATTTAGGCGTCACAAAATACTCAAGTACTCTTGCTGTAAGAGGCGAACTTGGCATATATCCGCTGAGCCTTCGCATTATAAAATATTGGCAACACCTCCAAAGCTTGGATACGAATTCGTTGGCATACAAATGCTTCTTGGAAACATCAGATGCCGAGAATTCCGTGTGGGGAACAGGGGGAGGCCACCAAAAATTTGCAAGACGTGACGTGGGGGTGGGTGGGTCTCTTGAGTGCGTCAAAAATGTGCATTTCCAACTTGTGCAATTTTTTTAATTTTATTTAAAAATATATCAATATATCAGATAATATATACCATCATTTGTGTTTCAAACCTTAAAGATGATGTTGTACATCACATTCGTAACATAAATACAACATCAGGAGGCTTTATATGTGAGAATATTGGGCTTAAACTGGGAAAATGTCACACGTTAGTAGGGGGTGGGTGTCTTGTTCGAAATGTAGAAAATGTGCAGACAATATTTTGGGAACAATTCAAATGAAAATTTGTTCCCGTATATGGACACCTGCTCTGGCCAAGCCTGATAATGAACAGCTTGTCATTTGTAGATTGGGTCCCACAGCAGCCCACAACCCTTTACCTAACATGAAAAGCAGACGACACTTGCCAAAAAATGCTTGAATAACTATTTTTTTTTCATTTTTTTGTCTCAAAAACATAGGTTATGACTCCTCATTGGAACGAGCTCGATGAGCTCGTTCCAATGAGGGGTCATAACCTATGTTTTTGAGACAAAAAATGAAAAAATAATAAAAATTAATTGGCGATTTTTGAGAATAGCACTGGCCGGTTTTGGCCGTTACGTTGGGTAAAGGGTTAAGAACATTATGACAACCCCCTAAAGACAGCTGTGCCTACCAAGTTTATAAGTTTATTTTGGATTTTAATGGGAGAGTGGGGGGGTGGGGGGGGGGGGGGTCTGAGATCGGTAGTAGAAAATTTGCACGTAGTGGGTGGGTAGGTGTAAAAAGGAGCCGAATAAAAAATAGGACGTCACGTCTTGCAAATTTTTAGTGCCCCCCCCCCCCCCCCCCCTTTGTGGGGAACAGGAGTAAAAAATATACTACATCACTTTAATTTCGACAATATTTGGAATACCAGGACTACATTTAATAATAATACCTTTCTTTCGGCATTTTCAAAAAAACTCGAAGAGTCATACCGCATATGGTGGGGTGACAAGATCTCTGCCACCCCGAAGTTTTCAATGTACAGCGTTATCAAAAATGGGTTTTATTTGGAAAACTATTTACAGGTTACGATTGAGACAGAAGCGCGTAGAACATTTTCCAAACTGAGAATAAGCGCACATAGGCTCAATATAGAAACTGGCAGGCATAAAAAACCTTCAATTCCCAGGGATGAACGTTGGTGTATTAAGTGTGTTGACCAGATTGAAGATGAGTTCCACCTGCTCATAGAATGCCCACTGCACAACACCGAAAGAGCAGATTTCCTGACTGAAATTCAAAGAATTGCCACTGGTGTTATTCAGCTAACTGATAAAAATTGTTTCCATTATTTGATGACCACTTTCGATTAGATTAGATTAGATTACATTTATTGCAAAATACACCCATAACGGGCAGAATGCATAATAATACACGATAAGGTAGATTCATAACACTAATTTACAATGTACAACAATAAGTAATTAATAATATACACCACACAACAATGACCATTCACCTATTTTTCAAGAAAAGAAATTGCGCACAGCACCAACCATGGCGTCTTGTCAGTTTCATTTTAAGATACGCTTTTATTTTTTATTTTTTTTTTTTTCATTTTTTTGGAGTCGAGAACCAAGAAGGTATCATTATCTACGCATCCTTTTATATCTTTTTCTACCACGATATTGGGAACCTCTCCCTCTTGAGGTTAACCTTATTTCCAGCATGTCGCAAATTCCATGATGTCGTGCCCACATTGTTAATGGCCTCCCACAACGGCCGCTCTCTGAGTTCTCAATGGAAATCCTTTGATCTGTTTCCACACCTATCCCATATAATTTTCCTCTAAAGTGACAGGTGTTTCAGCCTTTACGCTGCAAATGTATAAAGGTAAAAATAGAAGTAATAATCAATCACAAACATTTTGGGCTGTTTCAATCTACAATTTACAACGCCCTCTGTCCCGGCCCCAACCCCTCCCCCAGGGATAGAAATGGAAAACTTGGAAACAACAGTACTTTCACAAGCAGGAAAACGACTGTTTGTCCATACGAATGATAGCGACGGTGCAAACATGAAACGCGCACCTGCGCGCACCAGGAATGAAAATAGAAGTATACGCGCGTAGAGTGACCTCCCTTGGCATGATAAGCGCGGGTCAAATTCACAGGTGGGCCAGAAAAGTACTTTTTAGAATCAAATCTGGTTCAGTTTCACTATGGAGACCGTGATTTTTGACGGTTATACCTCTGGTATAATATATATTTAACTATTTAACTGGTCGCTCCCCCAGGCAAAAATGTGTAGGTTTTAGTGCTCCGAGAAACGAATACAATTGCCTTCTGGATTTATTATTTATTTACTGCAGTTTAACAACACTTTCGACAGTCAAGGTCACCTCGTGTCAGACAGTTTTACGGGCGAGGGAAGCCGGAGTACCTAGAGAGAACCATCGAGCAACGGTGAACAATTGTCAGACTCTCCAACGTACTACGGGCACACAAGCAGGGTTAGCATTGGTTGAAGACAGGTGCACCATCCACGTTCTGTACGCCTTAGTACACAACATCACCGTACACCCACGTGGACAGTCGTGCTTTCTGGACCCTTTACCCAACGTAACGGCCAAAACCGGCCAGCGCTATTCTCAAAAATCGCATATTAATTTTCAAAATATTTTCATTTTTTGTCTCAAAAACATAGGTTATGACCCCTCGTTGGAACGAGCTCGTCGAGCTCGTTCCAACGAGGGGTCATAACCTATGTTTTTGAGACAAAAAATGAAAAAAATTAGTTATTCAAGAATTTTTTTGCAAGTGTCGTCTGCTTTTCATGTTAGGTAAAGGGTTAAATAGGAAGCAGTATAATCATAAAAGTGGACAGACATTTCGACGGTACTAGGACAGGTTCGCGATTATGTCTCAATTCTCCTGTCTGCAGTACTGCAGAACTTCGCCTGTCGAAAAAAGATGGACGTGACAAACGTTTCTTATTCCCAGCTCCTTATTCGACATTCGTTATCAACCGATAAAATCGGTTGATAACGAATATCGAATATGGAACTGGGAATAAGTAACGATTGTTACATTATTAAAAAAATACATACCTATCTCGGGTACTATTTTCTTTATAGATTCTGTCCTGATTGAGCAATATTTTATTCGAGAAATCTCGAGCAACTCCTGTGAGGGTGTCGCAACCAGATTCAGATAACTTTATTCACAGTAGACATAAAGGTTACAAATATATAAACTG
Source organism: Pictodentalium vernedei (assembly GCA_031216915.1). Classification (NCBI taxonomy): domain Eukaryota; kingdom Metazoa; phylum Mollusca; class Scaphopoda; order Dentaliida; family Dentaliidae; genus Pictodentalium; species Pictodentalium vernedei. Next base: position 768,222,987 of record CM062296.1, read on the forward strand.
TTACATATACAAATATTTCACAGGTATAATAGAAGATATCCCGTGGGGGAGACTTAGCCAGATTAGCTGTCTCTCTGTCACCCCCTAGAAGGAAGTGTAGTTGCTAGCAGACTGACCAAATGAGACCAATTCGATCAAGAAATATCAATGTTTATTGGTTGTGTTAGTGGGTAAGGGTTGAGAACAAGCTAGGTGGTTAACCCTTTACCTTATATGAAAAGCAGACGACACTTGCAAAAAAAAATTCTGGAACAACTAATTTTTTTCATTTTTTGTCTCAAAAACATAGGTTATGACCCCTCATTGGAACGAGCTCGACGAGCTCGTTCCAATAAGGGGTCATAACCTATGTTTTTGAGACAAAAAATTTAAAAAATAATGAAAATTAACTGACGATTTTTGAGAATAGTGCTGGCTGGTTTTGGCCGTTACCTTGGGTAAAGGGTTAAGGATATGTACATTTTCAAAAAATACATTTAAGTCTGAAGCTTGAGATGAGAGATCCCAGAAACCACGGAGTAAAAGCTCCTGCTCTCGATGAGCTCGTACAAAAAAACATGTGGTTGAACTTTCTCGCCCTATTGACCCGTTCAAACTGAAACAGTAATTACAAAAATTGCCTGTCGAAAATCTGAACAATATTAATGAGGTAACGAAATATTAGTTTTCCGCGATCCTCTTCTTTCATGTGTGTATTCGAGTCACAAAAATTTAGCTTGCGTCATCACATGCCTCAGCAGAATATACGAGTAACGCGGAATGATAATAAAACATGTGTCGAGATATTTCGACGTGCTATGATGGTCTGTTCGGTGTTTCTTATAAATCCGAGGGCTCAGTGCCAAATTACAAACAGAAACCTCACAAAGTTTGCTCTATTCTACGTACGAATTTAATTCGTTGTCAAGCTAGTCTTTTCTTTCTCCGTCTCCATCTTCAGGTATGCTGACTGCACACGAGTTCCAAACAGAAGTAAAGGGCGAAAAAAACGCACGGGGGGGGGGGGGGGGGATATCTGACAGAGCCAAGTAAAATACAGGGCGGGACAAAAAAAAAGTGATAAGCTGTGGCAAAACCTGGTGATTTTTATTACAAAGGCGAGAGCTATGACAAAAGTTGTCAATTATTATAAAAGGTGGCGTGACACTCGTGACCTCGGTTTATGACAACATCTGGCGATTTTAGTACAAAAGTGGTAAGCAATGACAAAATCGGCCGATGTTTATTACAAACGTGGGAGCAATGACAAAACTCGTCAATTATTACAAAAAAATGGCATGACAGCTGTCCCATAATTATACTTATATATACTAGGATTGCTGTGTTAACGTTAACTGATACAATACAGACATTGAGAAGTGTGCTAGATACACCACGCGCGGAATCCGGCTTACGCATAAGAACGCCATGAAAGAAGGCAACTGATTGGTCGTTATGCTGATTGGTGTTGTGGCGTGAATGAAATGTTTTGACATAAAAAAGTACCAAGCAAGAAAGTTCACAGACAAGACCATTGAAGGTGATATTTGTCTTTTAGCCTTCACCTAACACGAAAGGCAGACGACACTTTCAAACAAAATTATTTTTTTCATTTTTTACGTCAAAAACATAGCGTATGACCCTTCATTGGAACGAGCTTAACGAGCTCGTTCCAAAGAAGGGTCATAAGCTATATTTTTTAGACAAAAAATGAAAGAATAATGAAATTGAATGATTTTTGTGAATAGCGCTAGCCGGTTTTGACAGTTTACTTTGGGTAAAGGATTAAAAATATCAGCATCATTCATTTAATTCAAGTTTAATCGTAGTATAAATACAGAATACAACTCGGGTAGGGTGCGGGGATAGGGATCAACGACCCTTGTTTGATTATTTCCCATATTTCACTTGTGACGTGACACTTGAAAAACTCCAACTCGGGTCGTTGATTCCTGTCCGTCATCCTCACCTTCGCTGTGTCCTGTCTTATTCTTCAACTTCCCAACAGAATAGCACAGATACCGCTAGTCGTATATCGTTCATTGAGAACACAAAGGTGCCTATTGTAAAGTTTAGGCACTGCAATTGGCACATTTATGCTTTCAGGGAACGATATATCATCCTCTAATAATAGAAAATGTATTTATTTATTCATTGGTGTTTAAGGTCACTTTCAGCACCTTTGGATACATCATGACCTCAACATGATTATGTATGAAGTCAAGTTTAACCCTTTATCTAACATGAAAAGCAGACGACACTTGCTAACAAAATTCTTGAATAACTAATTTTTTCATTTTTTGTCTCAAAAACATAGGTTATGACCCCTCATTGGAACGAGCTCGATGAGCTCGTTCCAAAGAGGGGTCATAACCTATGTTTTTGAAAAACACGTCTGAAAACATAATGAAAATTAATTGGCGATGTTTCTGAATAGCGCTGGCCGGTTTTTGCCGTGACGATGGGTAAAGGGTTAACCAATCATTTTTGCCTATGTTGTTCACTTTGGAGACATCCGCCCCAGGCGTTGTTGGTTCCGGGTCCTATTTTACTAGCAAAGCAGACATTTTTTACCGCAGTAAACAAGCACACACTGGGAGCGCGGTGGCTCAGTGGTAGACTTTTGGACTTCTATGCTAGAGGTTCCGAGTTCGATCCCCGTCCGGGACGACCCGCGTTGTGTCCTTGGGCAAGGCACTTTATCCCGGGGGCACGATGACGCCGTCTACTAAGGTGTACAGCACGTCGATGGTGCATATGTCTTCAACCACTGTAACCCTGCTTAAACGGAGCTTAAACGGAGTTGGAATCTTGAGGAGCTGACAGTTGCTCGTCGCTGCTCTGTGGTTCTTTCCGGGTACTCCGGCTTCCTCCACCCGTAAAACTGCCACGACCACGATTAGCCATTGTGCATAAGTATGTGACCTTAAACCCCAATAAATAAATAAATAAATAAATAAATAAATAAATAAATAAATAAATAAATAAGCACAGCCCCACTTCCCGGGGTTCACACGTGGGCTATTATGGAAAAACTTCACCCACACACTTCTGCTACAAACATAGAAATGAAATTGGTTTGGTGGTGCTTTTTGTCATAAGATTAGGTGGAATTGCCAGTTGATGGGTAAAGAGTAGCCAACCCAATATGATAAACTCTATTAACCCTTAAGGGACTGGAGAATTTCTTTTTACACATTTTTGCTTTACTTTGACCATCCACATCCTATGCCCTTGCAGTTGTTTCTTCGCAAGTCTTGACTGCCCATGAAGGCAGCCAAGACTTACGTAGAAACAACTGCCATGACAATTTGAATGCAACTTGCAAGCTTACCCCCAAACTGCATGTTGGGGCTCCTGTTTTGTTGTAGAAAAATATGATTAAAGTCGGAATTACCCCCTTAATGGGTACAGGAGCGAAGTTTCACACTTTGCCTGGCCAGGCTTTCCTGAAACAAAAATGACAAGGGTGCGAGATGAGTGTGAAAGACACAAACCGAGATGAGCAGCAGAAGGGTGTCAGTTATTATCTGGCATTATTATTCATTTCCAGAATCTAGTAACGATGGTAAGATGCAATTTTTCTCTGAACTCACGTTTATAATATTTTGTAAACATGTTGAAAAGTTCCTACTTAACAGGTGTTTGGAGTTTGCTTCGATCGAATAGGCCGACTTTGTCCGCAAGTCGATTATGTACGTACGCAAGTACGAGTCTATCGTCTACACAAACGAGCCTTATGTGTCCCCAGTCAGACCTCAGGCCGATTGCGCCTGTAAAACTCAAGACGGGCGAGAGAGTCGTTACTTATACCGAGTTCCTTATTCGACATTCGTTATTTTATCGGGAGATAACGAATGTCGAATAAGGAACTGGTAATAAGTAACGGTTGTCACGTCCCCAAACTCAAGACAATTGCATCCCCAAGCCGATTCCACTTTCAAAAGACAAGCCGATTGTGTCAGCAGGAGCCAATATCATAAAACGTTTACAACTGTAAATTGCCAGATCTTTGAAAATGCTAATGGTTCATTCCAACCCATTTAACCCTTTACTTAACGTAACGGCCAAAAACGGCCAGCGCTATTCTCAAAAATCGCCAATTAATTTTCATTATTTTTTCATTTTTTGTCTCAAAAACATAGGTTATGACCCCTCATTAGAACGAGCTCGTCGAGCTCGTTCCAATGAGGGGTCATAACCTATGTTTTTGAGACAAAAAATGAAAAAAATTAGTTATTCAAGAATTATTTTTGCAAGTGTCGTCTGCTTTTCATGTTAGGTAAAGGGTTAAAGTCATAGCAAGAGAATACAATCATAGATAATGCAATTGTAAAAGTTTTATAGTATTGTGAGCGGACACAATCGGTTCGTGTTCTGTGGACTAATCATCTCACGGATACAATTGACTTTGCGGACCTGTTCGGTGGAAACAGGCTCACACTAAAACTGATTGAAAATCCTTAACTGAAATGAGAATCCAGATGAGGGAACGTCAAACTATGTCTTTATTTTCAACATCCATTTACAAAAAAAATTTCTGACGTACCTGTCAGAGATGCTGCTGTGCAGCAGGGGTTTAGTCTGGTGGTAGTTTGGGACACATGATTCTTTGCACCACGATAGATAGACTGATTGTCTTAGATAATTCGAGTGTCGTTTAACTGTTCCCAATCTGCTCCTGGATTACTCCAGAAAATAGGTCAGATGATTTCACGCATGGGTTCTAAAAAATTGGCAATGTTCCTAAATGGTAGATGGCTGTGGTCCTTGTATCAGAATCTGATAAAAGTTTGGGAGGACAGTGCCCTTCCCACCTTGGGTATTCCGATATCCGTATGCCCTCCCCATGTGTAGGTGTGACAGTAAAGTTAATATGTCCCCCCTCCCCACCCCAAATCATTCTTGTGCTAATCTTTATTGAAATTTATGAAAGAATTGCCTCCCTTGGTGTGCTTATCCTCTTTCGATTCATGTTGTTTGAATGGAACGGCTGGTTGAACAGAACAAATGACGCAAAGCAAGAGGCGGAAACATCCGCATTCTACAAAAAAAAACTTAAATTAAAAAAATATCAGAAAATGGTATTCGTGTATTGTTTCAGTCCTCTTTTGGTTAATTTGATATCTCACCTCGCGAGGTACTGTATTCTGTCGCCCACACTGTCGAAAAATGCACACCATGCGTTACCACATCCCACTCACATTTCAAACGTTTGTCCAGCCGGACCTATTTTTCAAAACCTTCACATTATCGAAGTACGACTCCGCACTGCCGACATATTTTACAGAAATCCAGACGTTTTTTTAACCCTTTACCCAATAAAGAATATCAAACTGTTTTATTTTAATTATTCAGGGTTTTATTTAGAATTTTCCAAAAATTTCAACAAAACCATATCGTTCCAGTGAGGGAGTCACTAGACATGGTTTGGTTGAAATGTTTCGAAAAATCTATTTTCTCTACTGCTTCATTTGTAAATTCCGCGGACGGATGAAGTCGATTCGTTAGGTAAAGGGTTAACTATCCGCAAATTCATGAACAGCAAATCTGTTTGTTGGGCCATCAAGTTTCGTTGTATATACACCTAGAAATCTCGTAACCTACCTCTCAGTGTAAAGTGGCATTGACAACATATTTGTTGATCGAAACACCAGATTTTATCATATTGTTATTGACCGTAATGAGGCTAGCTGACAGGGGCTTAAATGTGGAGAGGGAACCTGGAGGGGAGTTCTGACGCCCTCCTCCTTCCAGTCGGGACATTTTCATCTTGAATGGTGTCTTAGATATCAATTCGCCCTTACTGGTAACCAAAAACATGCTAATGGGACTAGATTTGCTCATTGGGACTGTGTCACACACACGGCCGATCTCATGCAAATGGAGGTCTGGGGCTGATTGGGGGTGTTCGGGACCCAGCACGACCAATTTTGAGCCCGGTAAAGAAGTTGGAAAGCCCTTGCATCACAACAACTACACGTATTTATCCACTCACAAATTTCACAATTTTTTTTTTACTTTAATCACCATTGACAAATATTCCAGCTACATCATCAAGGCATGCCTTCGAAGAAGGCATGCCTTGCTAATGTAGTTGGAATATTTCTTCAATCATGGCTTGAGACATGACAGTCGGGACAAATTGGGTTTACACCCCCCCCCCCCCCAATCGGCCATCTTCGCAACGCCCCTACAAGCTCGGACTTGGGTAAAACTTTTAACAACGTCTACATATTTGTTTGTACGTGTGCGTCCACAAAATAAAAACAAACTATTAAAGATCCCAGCTTCAGTTTTAGCCCTCGGTTAGTTTTGAAAAGCCAACAGATTTTAGGGACCGATCAACACACCCTGGACAACAATGGGTTCCAATTTGTGAACTGGAGCGGGGCGGGGGGGGGGGGGGGGGCATCTCTAGGCCGAGTCGACATCCTCCACATCGAAAAAGAGGATAATTCCATTGGTCACCTAACTGCCTTGTCCGATCAACACTATTCCTAAAAATCGCCGATCAAAATTTAATTTTTGTTCAGTCTTCGCCTCCAAAATACAGCTTAGAACCCCTGATTAGAACGAACTCGTCGAGCCAATTCCAAAATACAGAAGACTTTGAAAGGGGTGTTTGACGGTGGATACGTTCAAATCCAAGCAGTTTTGCTCTTGGAATGGATTTTTTTGTCTCTCCACATCCTTAAAAGGAACATTCTCTTTTAACTTTTTGCCTGGATATTCCTACCCAGAACGAAAATACAATGTCACCTATTGTAAAGTGTGTCACTTGGTCTTATTAGTAACATTAACCGGGGGCGCGGTGGCTTAGTTGGTAGAGGTGCAGACTGCAAGCCGAGAGGTCCTCGATTCGAATCCGACCTGCGACAACCTCGTTGTGTCCTTGGGGAAAACACTTCACCCCCATTGCCCACGTGGGAGCATCGTGGCGTTGTGTACTAAGGCGTACTACACGTCGATGGTGCACTTGTCTCCAACCAATGCTAACCCTGCTTGTGTGGAGTTAGTATGTTGGGGAGCCTGACAGTTGCTCGCCGTTGCTCTGTTGTTCTCTCAGAGTACACCGTCTTCCTCTACCCGTAAAACTGCCGTGGTCATGATTAGCCATTGGGCAAATATATGTGACCTTAAACGCCTATAAATGAATAAATAATTAAAAGTAAAAAAAAGGAAACTTGTCCGAGGTGACCCTGGCTGTCGAAAGTGTCGCTAACCCCCAATAAGTAAATAAGTAAGTAACATAAACCCCCGATAAATAGTAGTATATGTTCTTAACAGTGAATCCATTAGGCTTAGTCTCTACTGAACTTATGTTCAAATTTATGGCTGCTTCGCCGCAGCCATGATTTGATTTCAACAAAAATTCAAGAAAATGGGACATACTTACCAAGCTAAGAATTAATTCTTTTCAATTGATAACAGTTTTTGATACTGACCGTTACCAGAGACCTAACATAAGACCCGAGCGTCAAGAAATCAAGAAAAAGCCTTGTGAATCCTGTTATTCATACCTTATTTCAGATGGCGATGGTTTAATGTGTATTCAGACCTGTTTTGTCCGAAATGGTCGCGCCATGCTTATTCTGCTTGAAGGGACTTGCGTTTGTAACATCTACCACTTTTATTTTAGAACGTAATCATATGCCAAGACATCTGTGCACAAAAAGCTGTTTGGAATAGCGTTATTATCAAATGCCGGTGGGCATGTCTGCTTGTAAAAACACGGCTGACATTTATCTGCTAAGACAAAAAATACAGTCAAACTTTAAAAAAGTTATTGTTTCTATCATTGCCAATAACTTCTCAATACGCCTTAGTGATTATACAGCATGGAAGTCTGTTGGGGCAAATTGGCACCATCGCGTATTTACACTTCAAAATCACAACGATGTGCCTTGACGTGACGATGTATAAAGTTCGTGTGTTGATTACATCTTCTGCCAATTCTTCCAAATAGTATGAAAATCGAGTGGGTGCCGGTTGCTAGTCTCTTACAGATTCTTAAAATAACTCTGGCCAAAGGAGAGAGCGATCCCACCTCCCATCTTTCTCAACATGTCGAACCAGTGCCCCTCTCCTCAACAGTGTTCTCCCCACCTCTTCTCCACAGCCAAAATTTGACCAGAAACAACTGTTATAACACAAAAGTTTCTATGGTTTTAGGTGAGAAGGTTTTGCTTCAGACCTTAAAGGTTCAACCACCAAGCTAATAATGAACGTTTGCCATAATGTGGGCAATATACCGAAAAAACGAACCGATACCGATTTCAAGGGGATATCTAAAAAAAACGAACCGAACCAATCATTGAATACCGAAACCGTCTGTACTTTCAAATTTTCCCATATTTGCTATTAATAAGGCTTTGTTGAGTCCAGATAGCGGTTGTTGTGTTCATTTTTATGAAAGAAATTGCTGATTTTCTTTTCAGTTTTGTTAACCCCTTGAGGGCCAGGGCATGTACAACCTCTACAGTGCTTAGCACTGATTTTTAGTCAAGTCCAGTGGTTAGCAGTGATTTCTAGTCAAGTCTTGGCTGCCTGTGAAGACTTGACCAGAAATCACTGCTCAGTCGTCTTATCTATTTAAGAATTGAATGCAATTTTTATAATCTTTATTGGAGCATGAACGTGTGGGAATGGGTACAAATTATGTATGAATCCCGAAGGGATTCATACAATTTGTACCCATTCCCACACGTTCATACTCCAATAAAGATTATAAAAAATGCATTCAATTCTTATAATTACATTCCGTAACTGTTTAAACTACTTTTTACCAAACAACAAAGCAGAAAGACGAAATAAAACATGTACGAACGAACGAGGCGAAAAACCCCCCTCACAAAAAAGACAAAGCGCACAACTCTGAGTTGAGCGCCGGTTCCGTCTAAATGAGATCCCAAAGGCAAATAAGCTTTAATTTTCACGACTTTAGAAATGGAAACGAGTATTTTAGTAACGAGCTTTATGCCACAGTAGGGAAATGTCACCAAAGAAACAGCAGCGGAGTTGATCACTGCGAGCTCGACGAGTTCGTTCCAACAAGGGGTCGCATGATATCGTTTTGTTGAATTTTTTGAAAAATAATATTTTTTCAACTGCTGAATTTGCATATTACGCGGGAGGGGGGGGGGGGGGGGCGATTCGTTAGGTAAAGAGTTGAACAAACATACGTATTCATATGCTTCATGCACTATTTATGTCCTATCCATGAACAACGATACCGTCCCTTGAAAGTATAAAGGTGCCATTTAAATATATACAGAAAATCATTTGGAAAACTGTCAATGAGATCATTAGAACATCTTTTAAAATAATAACGCTTTAGTCTAACAACCTATACTTTTTGTAAAATTCCTGATGAATATTAGGCGCTAAGAATTCTGTTTCTTAGATTATTCCGCGCCAAAAGAGTTAAATACCGAAACTGTCTGAATTTTCAAATTTTTGTACATTCACTATCTATAAAACCCTGTAGAGGCTCGATTGCAGTTGAAGGGTTCATTTTCACGAAAGAAGTGGCTTATTTTCTTTTCAGTCTTGTTAACCCTCAGATTCCTGGGCATTTGTCTCGAATTCTCACTAGACGGCAACCTGTACATGTCCAGCTGCTTAGCAGTGATTCCTAGACAAGTCTTGGCTGCCCTGAAGGCAGCCAACACTTGTCTAGAAATCACCGCCCAGGTGCCTTGTGAGCAGGACCTCTAGAAGATGACATGGTCGAGGCACATGCTCTCAGATTGCACACACATGAAATAGGGCTTTAAATGTTAAGGTGTTTTTAGAACAAGTCTCAAAATTACTGTAGGTATGATTTGTTTTGGTAAGAGAACGCCACTGTTGAGGTCGTTGGCAGTCGCATTTGTGGCGCTATGGTCGAGGTCGAATGATACAAGAACAAATGCTTACGTATTTTTCTGATGTGAATTCCCCTTTGGTACTATCAGCAAACCTCTATCAAGCCAGACAACGAATACCGAACTGATACCGAGATATAACACACCCCCTTAAAAATACCGCAACAATACCGAACACAGAATTCCTAAACCGCCCATTTCTACTTTTCGGTCATTAACCCAACCCTCACTTCTCACAATGACTAAAACATTCTCCCCGTTGACTCAATGCTGAAATACCGTGTTGGAGTGTTAAATTATATCGTATGCATCTTAAATCTCCGGAAATACCAATGTATAACTTCAAGTCTGCACTTATAAGAGGGGTCATGAAATTTGAACTCCCCTCTCGAAAAATGTTTATGTAGGAGAAAACATTGGCAGTTATGCATATCCACAGCTAATTATGTTCAATTGGAGAGCTTTTCAAATATAAAATGAATTCATGTTATCAAAAATTATTCAAATATAGTATTTAAAATTATTTGTTTTTTGCTTTCCCCAGGCTCGTTGCTGGCAGCTGAGAGTGGAACACGAGTGGAGAGAGTGGAAATTCTAAATTCGACCCTCCCACCAGATTATTCATCGTATTATTGAAGCTAATTGTAGCGGAACGATATAAATAAATCACCATGCGTGCCGCAGCCGAAAGAGAGGTCGACGTAGACGACGAGGACGACGAGGAGATGACGGTAGCAGAGAGGGATCTAGCAGACGACGCACAATGGAAGATGATACAGAAAAACACCTTTACCAGATGGGCCAACGAGCATCTGAAGACCGTACAAAAACATCTCGGAAACATGGAAGCAGACTTCGCAGATGGTTTGCGCCTAATCGCTCTCATAGAGGTCCTGTCAGGCAAGAAGTTCAAAAAAGTCAACAAGAGGCCCAATTTCCGAACGCAAAAGTTGGAAAACGTTACCATGTGTCTCCACTTCCTGGAAGAAGATGAAGGGATTAAAATTGTGAATATAGGTGAGTAAACATAGTCTAAAGTATTTTAACAATTTTAGAGAAGAAAAGTGAAAGAAAAATAACTAAAGAGTTGACCCGAGAGTTGTGCGTCCTCAGGCCTGACATTTTTAGGAGAGCGATTTATTCGCTCGCCTTCTGCTCTCCTCAAAAAAAATTAAGGATGCGAAAACTAGCCCTCCTGGCCTGAGAAAATAACGATTACCATAACTGTCTATTCCTAAAACCCACATGTTATCAGATCTCTGCTATGTTAGTGGTCTCTGTAAGAGGCCACACTGTCCCTCCCACACCCCGGGCCTTTCAGAGGTCAGGAGGTGTGGGCGGGACAGTGCAGTGCAGCCGTCTCGCAGAGACTACCTTGTTAGTAGCACCAAATAAAAAATAAAATGTACAAAGCCCACTTGGCAGAATTCATTGATAGTAAATCTTCATTTTGCCACTTTAGCTTTTGTAATCTTGAGGAGACCTAATCGCTCCCCTAGGCCATGCGAGGGGGCAATTTTGAGCCCTCCTGCATTTTTAAGAATGCCAGTCCTCCATTCTGGCTATTTGTGAGGCTTTGGTCTGACAAATGTCAACCCAGGCAAATGAAAATGTGCAGGTTGATTGAGATAAATCCATGGGTACAGTAATTACTGTGAGTACCCCCCCCCCCCCCCCCCCCCACATACACACACATGATCCACACCCCTCCCAGCTATTTGGCTGCGGGGAAAACTTGTTTCAAAATTATAAGAACCCTGAAACAGCAAAGCAAAGTCGACTTTTCCTTGATGATCCCCAGGATAACCTATAGCCACAACCCCCTCCTCGTTATCTGCGCTGAGAAACTTTTGTTTTAGATGTGTAGACGGTGGTCGGAGTGGCCTGAAATCAATTTTTTCCAAGGCATAAAACTTTTCCCTTTTCATTCTTTTAATGATTTTATAGACTTTTAGGGCGGGAACATCCGTATACATGTTGATTTTGTCATTTTTATCGATTTGCAGCAATCATTTAATGAGTCATTAGTCACTTTTTCAACCAGTTTGAACTTTTTTAGCTTTTTGCTCAACAATGTTAGTAGTAACGACATCTGATATAAATCTCCAATAGAACGGCTAGATGAAAACAGAAGACTTATTATCAAGACATACATATCTAATATATAAATGCGAATGTCTGTATCTATCTATCTCTATATCTATCTCTCTCTCTCTATCTTTGTTCCAGGTGAACTCCTCCGTTTCTCGACCGATCGATCTCAAATTCTGTAGACGGAGGTAATTCGTCTCTGCGAGTGACATGGGATGGGTGCCGTGCCCATGCGGGGTGACCTTGACCTTGAAATTGATGACCTTTACCTTTTATTTCGAAAACGGCTGGGCCGATCGGGCTAAAATTTCATATGTGTGGGTATACTGACCCATCAATCATTTTGCCTTTATCGGGGTGTCCGTGCGGTGTGACCTTGACCTTCAAACTAGTGACCTTGACCTTCTGCTTTGAAAACGGCTGAGCTGATCATATCTGAGGGTATATTGATATAACCATCTTTTCCCGTGCAACGCCGGGTATTCACCCGCTAGTATTATATATGTCAGTGCACTTTCAGACTGATTATTTTCAAGTGACACTCCTGATTTAAGACATGACCATGCACTGATATGAACTAAAGAATGGTCAGTGGATAGGTACTCAAAATTATTTAAAGTCATTGGTAGTAAACTGATAATAGGTTTGTTCTTCAAATTGTTTCCTGTCACTCCACTCGTGTTCACCATCAGTTTTTGAAATAAAATAATAGAATTGTAAGAAAAAAAATCACTCTATAAATTGTATGTGCACGCTAGAGAAAACTATAAAGAATGGAAATGTATACTCATTCAAATACACTAAATAAAATAGATGTCATTCAATCCCAGAATACCAAGGACTACAAGTATCAATGCATTTTTATAGTCACATGTTCTAATTGTTTCAGTAGCATACTGTTAGAAATATTTAATGGTACACTACCTGGGCAGCCAGATTAATACATTGGTCTATTTTGGTATCTCCTAGTTTATGTTTGTTTAACCCTTTGGGGGCGCGGTGGCGTCGCGGCAACCATTTCTCGTCAGATCACCGAAGTTAAGCAACGTCGAGCGCGGTTAGTAGTTACCATTTCAGAGACTGATTCTCGCTCCCGGGTTGTGTCCATGGGCAGACACTTAACCTCGATTGCCTACATGGGGACACGATGACGCTGTGTACTGAGGCGTACTGCACGTCGATGGTGCGCATGTCTTCAACCAATCTAACCCTGCCTGTGCCGCGGTGCAGAGTTCAGATGTTGGAGAGCTGACAGCTGCTCGTCGTTGCTCGGTGAAGTGTCTTGCCCAAGGACACAACGCGGTTGTCGCAGGTGGGATTCGAACCGAGGACCTCTCGGTTTGCAGTCTGCACCTCTACCTACTGAGCCACCGCGCCCCCTCCCCGCATTAGTTACGCTACTGACCGGATTTATTTACTGTACTCCGTCGTGGACGGGTCACTTTCCACGGGTGGACAATATTTTCACGGATGAAATAATATTAGAATCCAAGCACCTATTATATGAATAATCATCAAAAATTTATTAATGAAGCACCGGGTACATCCCGGTGCTTCGTTAATTAAAATTTTGATGATTATAATTTTTAATACCTGGTAAACATATGCGTGGACATTACTGCCCACGCGTGGGTTACGATCAGTCTATGGCAACTGGACTGTTCAGTACTTCACATTTTTATTTCAAAATGAAGTAAGCGTGAAGATTTTCCAAGAAGGTGAATACATTTTAAAACATCAGCAAACAAACACGACATTTGTTAAACTACACACACACTCACTTTAATGACACACAACTATTTCATGATATTCGGACATTCCATTCATCATTCGAGTATAAAGTCAGGACCTGTTTGGTGACTGTGGGGGAGTTTTGAAATGTTTGTCGAGAGTTTGTCATGACAATCAACAAATCAATTTACTCATGCACCTTTCATGGATAATCAATTGTATGTAATGCGTGCATTGTTTCATATTAGTTTTGAATAAGCTGGAGTCAGTTAAAATCAGTCAGATTTAATTTGTAGAAAAGTTTCCTCAATTTTAAATAAAGCTATTTGTAACTGAGAAGGCCCGTGATTAAAAAACATGCTCTGTGCATTCGTGAACATGCTCCTTCTGTCACTACAAATTATTGATAACACACCTGAACTGACCTAGAAACGGTAAAAACCGATCGATTCTATCTTCTCGTCTTAGATTTTTATACGTTCGTCAGTAACAACACAATCGTCAGATACAGTTAGATGTGTGTTATTCCGAATGCACCTTTGAAAGACCAATCCAAAAGTACGCGACAAAATTGAGCTTCCCGTGCAGGAGGTCAGCTGGAGTCGGCGGAGATTCAACGAGAATACAGTCCAGTGGGTTCAGTGTATTAATTCAGTGTGGTGTGTTGTTCGGATGTTATTCCTGGGTTGATTTATTGATTCATTCCACCATATAGGAATATTATGCGAGCGACGTTAGTTCTGTGCTAGTTGTGGATAGGGTGGTTGGCGTAATTCACTAAATCACTCTACACCAGGAAATTCACCCTTCACTTAACCCTTCACCCAACGTAACGGCCCAAACCGGTCAACGCTATGCTAAAAAATCGCCAATTAATTTTCATTATTTTTTTCATTTTTTGTCTCAGAAACATAGCTTATGACCCCTCGTTGGAACGTGCTCGTCGAGCTCGTCCTAATGAGGGGTCATAGCCTATGTTTTTGAGACAAAAAATGAAAAATATTAGTTATTCAAGAATTTTTTTGCAAGTGTCGTCTGCTTTTCGTGTTAGGTAAAGGTTTAAGGGCCTATATGAGTAATGAAATTTTGTTTATTTTGAAAAGTCTCACCTCTGATATTCGTTCAAATTAAATATACACAAAATATACATCAAAATGAAGACTGAGATGTATAGAACACGGAACACATGTGTAATCAACTCATAGAGTCTGTTGCAGGCACCACTGGTTCCTGGAAGTCTGCTGCCGTATTCGTACCAGAACTGATAATTTAATAATATTTCACGAAAACAACTCGTGGCCAAATGTGTTTTACATATCCAAGAACAAAGCTAGGGGATCAAAATTCTTCAAAATACGGCGACATATCTTCATGGGGGTAAATTCCAAAGCCTTTGTTTTTGTTTACGTATGAATATACTTTCGATTTCCGGTCGACGTCATCGGACGAAAAAAACATGTAAAAACAACGCCGTCTAAAATCAAATAATGAAAAAGATCGCCTTCATACAGTATACTGTTATTAGATAGAGATTGCACAGTTGCTATATTCAATGCAAGGTATCATGATACCTGTTGAAATTTCTTAGAATTACGATTTTGTTTTTCGATGGAAATTCGTGGTATCGAGTGATTTGCGCATGTCTGTCGAGCATGGAAACCATCTTCAATAAAAAATGCAGACAGTATTGTCCTTTTTCCAAATGCAGTCCTATCGCTGTATTCGAAAGTGTTTTGAATGCTTAGCTTTGTTCTTGGATATATGAAGCACATTTGGCCACAAGTTGTTCTGATGAAATATTATTTTATTATCAGTTCTGGTGCGAATACGGTAGCAGACTTCCAGGAACCAGCGGTGCTTGCTGTCAGCTCTATGAGTTGATTACATGTGTGTTCCGTGTTCTATACATCCCAGTCTTCATTTTGATGTATAATTTGTGTATATTTAATTTGAATTTTAGGAATATCAGAGGTGAGAATTTTCAAAATAAACAAAATTTCATTACTTATATAGGCCCTTAAGCACCCTGTTTACACAGATAATGAATACGTGGGCGTTGTGTAACGATAGCGGGTCAGTACCCTGCCAAGTCGCAAACCGTCTGTGGGTTATCATGACAAGAAATCGTGAATTGGAAATCCGCGTGTTTCATACAGGGATTTTCTGTGCAGGACAGGAGCCGAATATGGGCCCCATTTCCAATGAGATCTGAGCATGATTTTTCCAACCTCAAAATTCCCACTCAATCTGTTTAGGGTGCGATATAAATAAGGAACATTAGTTTACTTTGAAATTCACAAATCTAATATTCCATATGTATACATTAAGGGCCTGTATAAGTAATGAAATTCTGTTTATTTTGAAAATTCTCACTTCTGATATTCCTTCAATTCAAATTAAATATACACAAAATGTACATCACAATGAATGTTCGGATGTATAGAACACGAAACACATGTGTAATCAACTCATAGATTCGACTGTAGGCACCACTGGTTCCTGGAAGGCTGCTGCCGTATTCGCACCAGAACTGATAATTTAATAATATTTCACGACAACAACTTGTGGCCAAATGTGCTTTACATATCCAAGAACAAAGCTAGGGGATAACAATTCTTCAAAACACGGCGACAGAGCTGCATTGGGGAAAATTCCAAAGCCTTTGCTTTTGTTTACGTATGAGTATACTTTCGATTTCCGGTCGACGTCATCGGACAGAAAAAGCATGTAAAAACAACGCCGTCTAAAATCAAATAATGAGAAAGATCGCCTTCATACAGTATACTGTTATTAGATAGAGATGGCACAGTTGCCATATTCAATGCAAGGTATCATGATACCTGTTGAAATTCCTTAGAATTGCGATTTTGTTTTTCGATGGAAATTCGTGGTAACGAGTGATTTGCGCATGTCGGTCGAGCATGGAAACCATCTTCAATAAAAAATGCAGACCGTGTTGTCCTTTTCCTTTAAAATGCAGTCCTATCGCTGTATTCGAAAGTGTTTTGAATGCGTAGCTTTGTTCTTGGATATATGAAGCACATTTGGCCACAAGTTGTTCTGATGAAATATTTTATTATCAGTTCTGGTGCGAATACTGTAGCAGACTTCCAGGAACCAGTGGTGCCTACAGTCGACTCTAAGAGTTGATTACATATTTGTTTCGTGTTCTATACATCCCAACCTTCATTTTGATGTATAATTTGTGTATATTTAATCTGAATTTAAGGAATATGAGAGGTGAGAATTTCAAAATAAACAAAATTCCATTACCTATAAAGGCCCTTAAATATACACAAATTATAAATCAAAATGAAGGTTGTGATGCATAGAACACGACAAATGTATGCATTCTACTCAGTGTTGATAGCAGGGATCAATGGCTCGGTAGGTAGAGATGCAGGTTGTAAGCCGAGAGATCCTCGGTTCGAATCCCCCACCCCCTGCAACCTCGTTGTGTCCTTGGGCAAGACACTTGAACCCAATTGCACACGCGGGGGCACGGTGGCGTTGTGTACAAGGCGTACTGCACGTCGATGGTGCACTTGTCTTCAACCAGTGCTAACACTGCTTGTGTGGAGTTAGTACGTTGGGGAGTCTGGCAGTTGCTCGCCGTTGCTTCGTGGTTCTCTCGTTTTCCGGCTTCCTCCACCCGTAAAACTGTCCGACACGAAGTGACGCTGGCTGTCGAAAGTGTCGGTAAACCCCAATAAATATATAAATAAATGGTTCCGTCTGGGGGTATCACGTGACATACACATGTTCATTGGTCATGAAGTCAAAAAAGAATTATCGTTAATTGGCTGCCAAGACTTAACGGCAAAGCCCCGGGATGTAGACTGTCAGTGTGGTACACAAATATTTTAAAACATCCGGATCTATATGGGTTAAACCAGGTTTTTTTATGAAATTGGACAAAAGAAAAAAAATAAATCAAACTATCTGTTACGACCTCGAATTTGGGAATATTCCTGTAGTTTGGGGGACATCGATTATCTCCGCGAATTTTGTGGAATTTTAGAGCTTGCTCAGACTGACAGTAATTTTCAATTTTGGTCCGCTGCAATGCGAATTTTTCCAACAAAAATCCAGGACCCTTTTACAAATTGCGGTAGAAAAATGCAGGTACTACATCTGATGTGGTTTGGCAATTGCTGTACTCGTATTTCTATTTTTATACCATGTCCACATATTCGTGATGTGTATGGCCAAAGTTCTGACGAATTAGCAAATCGTCCCCTGAGTTCCGATGTGTTCTTTTTGCCTACTGGCACCTAGAACACATTGGAACGCAGGGGACAAAATCAGACATCAGAAATTCCTTTCATATTTGGTCCTTTCTTCGTTTTTTTAAATAAATATCTCATCACCCCTCAATGAAACGAGCTCATCGAGATTGTTCCACTAAGGGGTAACTAGCACCGGTTTTGAAACAAGATACTTTCTTCAGCCCTACAGTTTTCAACTTGTATTTAGGTTAATCCGCCGTAAATGGGCTTGAAGTCAACTTCAATAGTGCCAATTTCATGCCAACGTAATTTCCGGTCGTGTTGGCATAAAATGGAGAAGAACAGTGGCCGGTAAGAGATCTCTGAAGAAACCAAATATGTCGTCAATTCATAAAAGTTTAATCCATTTCTGTGATTAGTACTGTGCTAAAAAAAACAAAATTTGAAACCGTAGCCTGCTAAACTTCGTTGGAATGAGCTCAAGAGATGATTGTGTAATCTTCCCCCGAGAAAAAGTGAATTAAAAACAGAGATTTCCACCGTGGGGAAAGAACATTTAAAAACTTTTGAGAGAACACGAAGTAATGTCTTACCATTTCAATACCGGAAAAAAGAGTTAACGAAATTTAAAACACCCGCTCAGGTTTCGCCGCGTTCAGATGAACTAGGGCGCGACCGGATAGCACAGCATATATAAGCGAGTCAACATTATCTACCTGTCACCAGAAAGCGGTCTGGGAAAACTGTGCGAGAAAGCGTGTAACGATGGCTGGCGCCGAGAGAGACCTTGCGGAGGATGCTCAGTGGAAACGTATTCAGAAAAACACCTTTACCCGATGGGTGAACGAACATCTAAAAACAGTTAATAAACAGATATCAGACCTGGAGGAGGGCCTGTCCGATGGTGTACAATTAATTGCTTTAATAGAAGTATTATCTGGTCGGAAGTTCAAACACATCAACAAACGACCCACTTTAAAATTGCAAAAATTGGAAAATGTTACTATGGTATTGGAGTTTCTTGAAGGAGACGAAGGAATTAAAATTGTCAATATCGGTAAGTTTAAACACTGTTTTCATTTTCTTACTGTAATTTGCAGAGCACATGTTTTGAACGGCGACATTGTTTTTTAAAGATCTTGCGAACAGGCTGAAAGTTATTTTTAGGATTTCATGCATTTTCGACTCCGTTGACGAAACAATTACTTCACAATGATGCGGCTTAACACGTTCGCTGTTCGCAATATGACAGATTGTATGCTCACAGCGTTTCAAAATACGCGGAAGGGTTAATTAATACGATAATTAAGAGCGGAGAGAGCTATATATTTTGTCAGCTGACACCCCCAACTCGTGAACTAACGTGTTTTAGTGGCACAACATGAACAAAAATGAGAAAATTTGAACGCTCTTTTTGTGAATAAATAAAGGCTAAAAAGGGTTAACCCTTTACCTAACCTGAAAAGCAGACGACATTTGCAAAAATAATTCTTGAATAACTGTTTTTTTCATTTTTTGTCTCAAAAACATAGGTTATGACCCCTCGTTGGAACGAGCTCGTTCCAACGAGGGGTCATAACCTATGTTTTTGAGACAAAAAATGAAAAAAATAATGAAAATTAATTGGCGATTTTTGAGAATAGCGCTGGCCGGTTTTGGCCGTTACGTTGGGTAAAGGGTTAAGTGGTTTACATTTATTAAACCAGGACCGGATTATACAAAAAAAAATGTCGGGCATATCAGGGATAGATTGGTGACCCTATAGAACTTAAGGGCTCTAGAATGGCCAGTTGGTAGAGCGCCAGGGGCGGCACTATGGAGCGGGTGGGCGTGTATTTGCTCCTCTAAAACAGGCTTTATTCCCACATTTCGCCCGCCCGCCGATACAGATCCTTTCTCGCTCTTACACCCACAAACAGGAACAAAAATCTGTCGCCGCCACTTTAGGCAACCAGTGAACGGTGTAGAAAAGAAGCATGGGCAACGTTATTTAGGTGAATAGAATCGGTAATTATTCAGACATACAGCGTGGAGGCCTAAAGGAAATTAAGGAATCATAAAATCATTACTTATTCTCTCGTTAACGCTCTCCCTACCAGTGACGCCTTTTTGTCGCCATGCTTCATATTCCATGGTGTAGTATAAACTAGGCAACATAATTTATTAACTGGTAGAGTGCTGAAGTATTTTTAGTCATAAAAAATTGTTCACATGTATTTGCCTTGTTATAATTTATGGTAGAGTGCCATTGGGCACTCTGCCATCAATTACAACGAGGCAAATCCTTTCAGACTAAATAATTTAGCTTGAAAGATATTATGAAGGACATTCACAGAATTCAAAGCATTTCAGTTGCTCAACCTGCACTTCACAGTAAAGCCCAAGTATGAGCTTCCAGCACCTAACCAGTTAAAGTGAAGAGGTGAGGAATATAAAATTTCAAATCCCCTACCCCTTGGCAGGGGATTTGAAATTTAATATTGCTCCCCCCTTTATTTTTATAATGGACTTTTCTTTCGCGCACAAGATTACATAGTTGGAGTTAAGTTAACCATTCGATCATAGTAGTGGGGAAAAAGCTGAACAACAAGGATACTCGTGCATTCGGTGGAGACCTTACGTTTTTCATATATCATATGTGGCGATGTCGTCACGATATATTCATCGCTTTGAAAGGGTTACTTTTGTGTCAGGAAGATGAATTTAATCCTTAAAACCATAAGGCTCGGAATAATTTAACCTGCAGCCCCCTTTTTCTCCCATCGGGATGAACCATTGTAGGTCTCTGTGGTATTTAGCACCGCCAATTTGGGATATTTTAAAATCCCGCTTTAAATTAAAGGATTCCCACTTTTTGTTTTAACCCAGAAAACCTCCTGACCAATGATCGTTCTCTCAATGGCGCAGTCTCTTTGACAACTTTCACTACTCTTTAGCCTGGTTGGAAATCATAAAAATGAAAATATTCATACCGAACTTGAAATTTCCTACAAAAAGCCACACCCATATTTACGCAACTGATCAAAGTGCCTCCACATGTGAAAGAATGATAGCCTTTAGCTCCGCCTTGGGTTTTTGGTAACTGAAGCGATGCTTAAGCTTTGCATTTTGTTTTACCGGTATAATAGGACCCAGTAACCCATGCATCGTGTGTATACTCCAGTGAGGAAACAAGGCGCATTAACGATAGCAGAGGCGACCGATTGCGGTGAGGGGGTAAACCAGATTTGTCCAGACTGTGAGAGTTCATAGAGGCAGCGGAGCCAGGGGGCCACAGAGGGTACGTGCCCGTCCACTTTTTTCAACCGTTATGTTTCGTAGTAACACAATGAGTTAAAATGGACGTATGCAAACGTGTCAATATACAGGCATTCCTGTAACATTATTTGCAAATCCAAACAATATTTAGCCAAAGAATCCCTCCTTTCGAGCGCTTCGGTCCGTTTCTTCTACTTCGACTACCTTCCAGCCCAAAGGCTGGCCTTTGGGTTGGAAGATGGTTGAAGTAAAAGAAACAGGCAGGGCAGTGACCACACCGCGGTATACTCATCTTTACGAGACTCTATAGCGAGTCATGGTACATTTACCGATATACGACTGTAACCTTTCTCCCACTGGGTCGAACCATGGTAGCATTGTAAATTTGTGCCCCGCAACTTTTGTCGAGCATCCGCCGCCCTGATGGTTCAAGTACCAACTGATAAAATATTCCAACTACATCATCGAGACATCCCGTCGACGAACGCATACCTTGATGATGTAGCTGGAATATTAGTCAGCCGGCAATGTAGTTAAGGGGTCAGCCAACAAAAAATTGTCATTTTTTAAAAATTCTCCGGCATTGCCCAAATACGAATTAAAGGTGACTATTGGCATATCATATATAAAAAATCATGAAGCAATCTGATTGGCCGAGGCCAGCAGTAGGAACCAGAGAAAGCTCATTCTAAATCGAATGCTTGGGCGAGAGTGGCTAGGGATAGCAAGGATTAGTCCCGATTTAAGAGGCTTTTAGTAAGTTGTCGGGTCTTTTCCGGTAATTAGTTATACAACCCTCTACCCTAAGATAACGTTCTAAGGCTCCACAGCACTCCATGCTACTCATACAGGTAAGCTTATGAAAGATTGGTGCCAAGTCCGTTTCGGTACTTTTCGGTCGTTGTATGGTCGATTTGCGAAATTAGATATATACCCGTTGAATCGAACGCACCCCCAGAAGTTCCTATTCATTATTTTGGGTGCCGTCGTAACAAAGCGGCATCAAAGATGGTGGCCGTGTTGGATCCTCCGTTTTGGGTGATTTTTAGGTGTTGGGTAGATAACTTCTCAACGCAAAAATGTGCCGCAGACATAACGCGCCGAACAGCGAAACGTGCATACACTAGGCAGTAGGCAGTTTGGTTCGCAATGCAATAAGGCTAGGTCCTTTAGGGATAAAATGTAACAATATAGACAAAGATTAATAACACAGATCACATGAACATACGATGAGGCGGTTAGACTTTGTGAATGTATAAACTGCAGATACCATGGATTTTTTGTAGACATAAACTACGCCTACAAAGGGAGCAATGGAGACAGGTAATCGAATGTCTGTCGAGAATAGGTTCAGGTCAGCTTGAGGATGGTGTCACCCCCCCCCCCCCCTCCTCAGTAGCCATGCCTCTATAAAGGGACCCCTTTTCCAGAGCCTTTCTTCAGTACTGACCATTGGGACCTGTTCATCTTTAGAGGCTTACATGCGGCGTTGACAAACTTTGTGATGTCAGAAAAAGGTTCTTTAACGTACAATCAAGAAGAGGTGCAGTGAACAATAGTCAAATCAATGGTTTCTAGTCAAGTCTTGGCTGCCAAATAGCAGGCTAGAAATCACTAAGACCTTTGATTCACAGGCTTTGGTGCAAGTATGGAAATTGTTCAGCACCCTATTGATTAAAGAGACTCGATATGCCTATCAACTAGTTTAGTGCTAGAAGCCACTATTAGGGCTTTCCAAAAAAAAAAAATAGGGTACCAGAGGAAAAGCCTCCATTTTCCTTGCTGCTTTTTCATATTCAGTCAAACGCAAATAATAGTTTGTTTATATACATTTGTTTTATCACAAAGTATTGAAGAGTGCCTATGGGCACTCTTCAATAATTTGTTATAAAACAAATTTTGAATAAATTCTTCAGACAACCAAAGGAATGTCGCTCTCAACCAGTTAATTATGACGCGGGCCTTTGAGGCGATGGTGATTTACTGTCTCAAAATTACAGCAATTTACATGCCTGAGTGGGGGAGCGGGGTAACTTAGGGTTGTATAACTCATAAACTAGAGGGAGCACTGAAGTACTTCTTTTGTGAGAACCACGACAAAGAACATACGGCCACAGATGTTATATGATATGTTGTATAAATATCATCTATGCCTAATAGCGCCAGAAACACGTGGGTACTGAAAAATGGGTGCAACGGAGAGTGGGTGATGAAGTTACACAAATTGGACTGTAATGGTGTGAAGTCAGACAAGAAAGACGGTGGAATGTTGACAGGCCATGTGGGCCAAAACATTGCATATTGAAGGTCACTGTTAAACAAGTACGGGCTATCAGTACTACTATCGTAAAATGGTACGGTAAAAAATCCGAACTTTTTGCACTGATAACTTTTGTTGTTTGATCTGAAAGCAGAACAAAGATGCTGATTTGGTTTCGCTTAACTTCTCCGGGTTTTTTTTCAATGGCTATTAAGAATAAGACTATATAATGGTATGGTGAAAGATCGGTACTTGTTGCAATGACAATTTTTTTTTACCAAAAGCAGAACCAAGATGCAGATTTGGTTCCACTTCATCACTCCAGAAGGTTTTTTCAATGGCCATTAAGAATAGACCATATGGTGGTATGGTAAAATAAATCCGTACTTTTTGCACTGACAGCGTTTTTTGTTTCGGTCAAAAGCAGAACCAAAGTACTGGTTTTGTTCCGCTTCATTACTCCAGAAGGTTTTTTTCAAAGGTCATTAAGAATAGACTACTAGTATATTAATTAGTACTCCTATAGTAAAATATGTTAAAAATCCGTACTTTTTGCACTGACAACTTTTTTTGTTTTATGCAAAAGCAGAACCAAAAGGCTGATTTGATTCCACTTCTTTACTTCAGAATGTTCTTTCAATAGCCTTTAAGAATAGACAATATTCATTAGTACTCATGCCGTATAATGGTATGGTAAAAAATCCGTACCTTTTGCACTGACAGCTTCTTTTGTTTGATCGAAAATCAGAACCAAGATGCTGATTTAGTTCTGCTTCATTACTCCAAAAGGCTTTTTCATTGGTCATTAAGAGTAGACTACATTAATTAGGCCTACCCTACCTAATAAATGGAGTTTTCCGAGACAAGCCATCTCTCGAAATGGGTGATGTCATATAAAAAGCTGGAATCGAAGTGCTGATCCTTGCAGGATGCATTTGTTCTTGAAAATGCTAGCGTCAATGAATATGGTTAGTATTTTGCGTGATTATACTTTAACCCTTTGAAACCTGGTGGTATCTTCCATGACAGTTCAACGGCAGTAATTGGAAAAATCCATATTCATTATTTCGGGGTAGACCAATTAATATTTCAACGTGCAGCCTTGGTGCTGCACGTTGAAAGTATTGATTGGTTTACTTCACACATTCACTTAGCAGCCATCCCGCTTAATGAGATCATGACGTTAGGGCTGTCATGATTAATCGATTAATCGATTCTTGATCGGTCACGGAGAAATCGATTAGTATTTTTCGTTGTCGAATAATCGGTAAATTGTATCCCGTTTTAGATGTTTAATAATTAAAAGAAAATTTGATGAAAAAACTATTGTTTCTAAAGGTAAAGAGTTAAGAACATCGATGTTAAACCCCCAAGAAGCCGTTGGAAGCATTTGTCTTCCATGTACATTCATCAAAGCTTTGATGTTCTGAATTTTTGAACCGTCAGTGTAATAATCAAGACCGGTCGGCAGTTGCGAAGTTCGCAACTGCCGACCGGTCTTGATTATTACACTGACGGTTCAAAAGTTAAGAACATCAAAGCTTTGAATGTCCCTAAATGTTGATCGTCTTCGTTGTTTACTTGAGGTGGGTCAGCTGACTTGAACTTCATTTTTATCGACTTCAAAGAGAGGGAGAGGGTCATCTAGGTACGATTAATCGATTATTTGCGACGATTAATCGATTCCTAAAATGAAAAATCGTGACAGTCCCACATGACGTGTCATGATCCTGGGCAGGAAAAGCGGCCCATCTGCTTCAAAGGGTTAAGCAGAAATTGCTGTTTCCGTAAACCCACGGTCGCAGCACTACTGCTGATTGTCGGTATTTTACCACATTTTAATGGTAATCTTTTGCTTGAGTATTCCCTTTGCCCCATGCCTCATCAGTTATCCTGTGCACGTGAACTAAACAGTTCGGACGTGGACCAGCTGATTAGACTAGGTTTGTTATGGGGTTTGTCGATTTGTGTCAGTACATTTAGCTGTACAATACTGTATTGGTTGTTAAAATTTGTTGGTAGTTGTTCTGAGAGTTATCCTGTACACCAATCGTATTTCCGATGTGAAGTGATTTATTGTGTATAGCCCTTTGAAGCAGTTCAGTTTTTTGTATACAAGTTCAAATCTTTGAACAGGCACTTTCAGAACTCAACCTTTCCGTTTCTATTCGAAACATTTGCTGTAAAATAGAGCGATGGGGGAGGTAGTGTCTAAAAGTATCGGGTTGTGCCTCTTACTAAGGTGTAGTTCAGCGATCTGAACGTAGCGGCTACCCCACTAATAGTGGGGTAGCCGCTGCGTTCAGATCGCTGAACTAACTTCGATTCACACCTCCTTCCTGCCAAAGAATCCTTCGGTCTCGAGCTGATATGAAGTTACCTCTAGCTGATATCTGGGCAGATATGAAACAAACGAATTAATAATCGCTAATTACAAGCAATGTGTATTTGAGCACAAAACACTCGTGTGCCAGTGTGGAATGAACTTTTCATTCACGAAATAACTTATGTTTTGTGAAAAAGCGTAAGGGAGCAAATCAAAGTTACAGAAAGTGGGAAAGTCCAATGGCTGAACAATGCTTCAACGTTTTACCCCAAATTGAAGTTACGGCTATTCCACAAAATCCTACATGCCACAGAAGGTCGTTTTGATTTCGATTCGCAAGCGAAACCAATGGCTGAACACTACTTCCACGTTTTAAAGATTCTTTCCACTGCTTTTTTCACAATTTAATTTTTGTCTTCTCTCGTGGGAAGCTCTGGAAGTGGATCAGTGCTTATTGTGGTCAACCAGGCTTGACATTTTCGGGAGAGCGATTTATTTGCTCGCCTATTGCTCGCCTCAAAAATATAAGGTGGGCGAAAATTATCCCCCATGGCCTTAGAAAATAATAATTACCATAACAGCCTATTCCTAAAACCCAACTCTTTTCAAATGTCTGCTATGTTAGTGTCTCTGTAAGACGGCAACACTGCCCCTCCCACACCTCCGGGCCTTGACAGAGACTACCTTGTTAGCAGCACCAAATAAGATGTACAAAGCCCACTAGGCAGAGTTCATTAATAATAAAACTTTATTTTGCCACTCGAAGCTTTTGTAAGCTTGAGGAGAGCAAATCGCTCCCCTAGGCCATGCGAGGGGAGCGATTTTTAGCCCTCCTGCATTTTTAAAAGTGTCAGGCTTGGTCAACCTATAGTTTGATGAAGTCGGTGAGCGGCTGTGTGGGCGCCACCTTTCTTGTTAGTTCGATAACTTGAACAAACATCAATGGATTCAGTCCCTATTTGGTATGTGTAACTTTCTAAATAATGCACATATCTTGAGTTTGAAAGCCGGTGCGGGTTGGCCATATCGCGCAGAGTTATAACCCTTAATTAGTTAATTCTTGCAGCATGTTTTCATCTTGTTAGCGCGATAACTTGAACAAATATCACTGGATTTAGCCAATATGTGAGACCTTAATGTTGCAGGAGGAGAGATAAGTGCGGGAGCCGGGGTTCAACCGTTGATCTCTAGCACACAAAGCGACCGATTTACCACGAGACTAAGAGATCCGGACCAACCAGGCTGGTTGGTAAATGGCCTTAATACCTCCACCGCTATCCTATTCTCCTCTTCTTTTGAGATTCACCATATGCGAATCTCACCCAGGTTCCTCCCTCAGAGCGGTCGAAACACCCGCAGTGCCTTCTACTGCTGAAGATCGGCCGAGCCCCCAAATGTAACAGGAGGAGAGATACGTGCGGGAGCCTGGGTTCGAAACGTCGACCTCTACTGTCCTCTAGCACACAAACGACCGATTTACCACACAAACGACCGATTTACCACGAGACTAAGAAATCCGGACCAACAAGGCTGGTTGGTAAATGGCCTTTATACCTCGACCGTCACATTAACAATGCCTTGAATGGGTACTAAAACAGGTGTTGTTCGGCCATTATGATCGGAGTTATGGTCGCCAGGCGTGGCATTTTCAGGAGAGCGATTTATTCGCTCGCCTACTGCTCGCCTGAAAAAAATTAAGGAGGGCGAAAACTAGCCCTCCTGGCCTTAGAAAAAAATGATTACCATAACAGCTTATTCCTGAAACCCACATCTTTTCAGATCTCTGCTATGTTAGTGGTCTCTGTAAGACGGCCACACTGCCCCAAAACTCGATCCAGCATTGGCGATGCGTGATCCTTGTTTACTGTTAAAATGGGACCTGATAACCAAGGCCTGGGGCGGATGACCTCTACACCAGGTGGCATAATTATAAACGATTGACTAAACATGACTTCATACCTCCGTTGCGGTCATGAGATAGCTATAACTGCAGAAGGTGATCTTAAACACAATAAATAAATATTTTTCCTGGGTGGGAAATGTTTGAGATAAATCCACTCACCACGTGCTGCACATTATACAATGCATCCTGGTCACCAAAGATCCGTGACCGATGTTCGCGTGAACCCAGAAACTGCATTCAGTCATCCGCCAAGTATGCAGTATTTGACATTTTATTTCTTGGCCAATGCAATCAGTATAAAAAGAAACACACGGTTCAATTGAATGTTATTAATCTCAATAATTCGTCCTTTCGTATCAAGTGGTGCACGACAATATAATTACCACTGGGAAATAAAAAGGACATGTAACCAGCTTACGTGTAAGCCCAGTGTTTTCGAGGGCCATTTTAGTTGAACGGTGTTATGTCGGCTGCCACTGAGAAAGTTCTCGCAGACGATGCCACCTGGAAAGTTATTCAGGTTAATACATTCACCAGGTGGGTAAACGAACACCTGAAGACAGTGAACAGGGAAATAATTGACTTGAAGGATGATTTTTCCGACGGAATACGTTTGATTGCTCTTGTTCAGGTGTTGTCGGGCAAAAGTTTCAAATACAACAAAAGGCCGATAGTGAGAGCACAGAAGTTTGAGAATGTTACTACGATTTTGAAGTTCCTGGAAGAAGAGGAAGGAATTAAAATCGTTAGTATAGGTAAGCCGTACCCTCTTTTGACTCGAGACTTATCCTGTGTGAAGCAGATGTGGGCAGTTGTTATAAAATGACTTCGGTTTCAGCAGGGGCGTCGCGAAAATGACCTATTGTGGGTGGACTGAAAACCTGTTTGTCCCGACTGTGATGGCTGAAGTTCTGACTGGTAAAATATTTCAGCTACATCATCAAGGCATGCCTTCACCGAAGGCATGCCTTGATGATGTAGCCGAAACATTAGTCGGGATTAGAGTTAAAAGACTCGGGACTTCTTTGAAACTTATTTATTTGTGACTCAGTGGTAGACTGTTGGACTTCTATGCTTGAGGTCCTGAGTTCGATCCCCGTCCGGGGCGACCGCGTTGTGTCCTTGGGCAAGGCACTTTATCCCGGATGTCTACATGGGGGCACGATCATGCCGTGCACTAAGGCGTAGTGCACGTCGATGGTGCACATTTCTCCAACAGCTGTAACCCTGCTTGTGCGTAGCTTGAACAGAGTTAGAATGTTGAGATGCTGACAGTTGCTCGGCGGTGCTTGGTGGTTCTCTCCGGGTACTCCGGCTTCCTCCACCCGTCAAACTGTCACGGTCACGATTAGCCATTGTGCATAAGTATATAAGTATGTGACCTTAAACACCAATAAATAAATAAATAAATATTTATTTATTTATTTATTTATTTATTTATTTATTTATTGGTGTTTAACGACACTTTCGACTGCCAGGATTACCTCCTATCGGATAGTTTTTTGAGCGGAGGAAGCCGGAGTACCCGGAGAGAACCACCGAGCAGCGGCAAGTAACTGTCAGACTTCCAACGTACTAACACCGCACAGGCAGGGTTAGCATTGGTTGATGACAAGAAAACGTCTTAGTACACAGCGCCACCCTTCCCCCACATATGGGTAAATAAATATACACGTCGTCGTGATGCAGCTTCTCATTCAGTTAACACTTGTCGTACAGGTGCTCCAAAATGGTCATGGCTGCACATGACAGCTCGAATCGGGTACTGCGGACCTCCACTTGTAGGACCGACTGTTCTGTGTGACATAAGTCCAAGCATAAATTCTAGTCTTATAAGAAAGTGCATGGCTGTTAATTTCCGACCCAGACGAACATGACCCGACTGAAAAAAATATATTTAGGGTGGGGTGTTACCCCTATCAAAGCTCTATGGGCGATGCCCCTTGAACGGATCCGTTTTGAAATTGCATCTCATAAAATGACTTCAGTATGGGGGTTCTGTTGATGGTGTCTTCCCCAGTTCGTATGGAAGATGAACTTGAGTATATAATGACATGTTTAGCTTCGCTGCCCATCTTGTTCTCGGTACGTTTGCTGGAGCTTTTTTCGCAGATGGCAGAGGCGGACTGACTCATATGACCAGTCCGGTTAACTTGCGTATCAACCGGCTCACTGAAGGTAGCCCAATAGCCCGGAATGCAAACAAATGCACCCACACTAAAAGGTACGGCCGCCCGGCAGTGCCAATAAATCTCACATGCCGTATAGAAAGTCCTTTTAGCCTTTGATTCATTGCAAGAGAGACGTTTTATCCAAATGTTTCACTGGAAAGTTTCAAATCCGACAAAAACCTGCTGAATGGATATCGCCACTGGGTCGACCGGTCAGCCGAAAATCTCCCGGTCTTCCGGTGCACCACTCCGTCTCTGACAGATGGGTCTATATCTCCATCTCGTGTATCCTCGTGCGATTCTGTTTTCCTGTATGTTACTCTTCGATTCGAGTCTTCGTGCTGTTTTAGGTAACAGTTCATTAACTGGTCGAGTTTTAAATAATGTTTAGCCAGCAAAATTTGTTCACATTTTTTTGACTTGCAACAGTTTATGGGAGAGTGCCTACAGACACTCCCCCATAAATTGTAGTGGGTAAATCAGGCTTGGCAATTTCAGGAGAGCGATTTTTTAGCTCTCCTTACTGCCCTCCTGAAAGAATTAAGGAGAGCGAAAAATTGCCCTCCTAAATATTTTGGTCTGGGATGATTGAGATTACATGTATTATGCTCACATTAAATTTTTGTTGTAAAGCAAAAATGTAAATTAACTTCGAAGTCACATAACATCACGTAATTTCATTTTGAAAGTGGTTTAGTGGTAAAAGGTAATGGCTGCAACCATACCCAAACACAGTTGCAATCATTTGAAGCAAAATGGGTCACAGCAGTATTTTTTTTTCTGTCAGTTTCAAGTTCAACAACTGACATCACAGTTTGAGGGGTAATTATTCAAGGAATCTTGACACTATAATATACTACCATTACTACTATCCTGTCACTTGAAGCACTTGCACCAGGATGTGACTGTAGATTCAAGCAGACCTGTTGTCCAAGAAAGTCATACGCCTACCACTACCACCTTCAACCACCCTTGGGGGATTGAAGGTGGTAGTGGTAGGCGTATGACTTTCTTGGACAACAGGTCTGGGTACACACACAGGTCTTGTCAAGTGTGTATTCGGTTGTTGAGTGAGACATCTAGATGTCTAAGAGATTTCGCTTTACCTTAGTAAAGTTAATAAAATCACTGATGTAGTCTGTTGGTTTCAGTTTCAATGAGTTCGTTCAACTGGATACTTAAAATGCTGTGTAAAGCTAATTGCTCTCCTAAGCTGATTGAGGAGAGCGATTTTTTGCCCTCCTGCATTTTTCAGAATGCCAGGCCTGGTAAATCTATATACAGAGAAAATAATTCCACTTCTAAATAAATAAATAAATAAATAAATAAATAAATAAATAAAACATCCACAGAAATTGAAGCCTTTAACTCTAGGTTATAACCCCTCATTGGTACGAGCTCGTTTCAAAGAGGGTTTATAACCTACGTTTTTGAGACAAAAAATGAAAAAAATAATTGGCTACTTTTGTGAATAGCGCTGGCCGGTTAAGTTACGTTACCTGCACCCCAAAAGTGGTCTTCCGGCATTCAGCCAGTCAAATTTCAAAGATTAAACAATTAGTATTTCCTTTCACTGATGTGGGAGCACGGTTGCGTTGTGTATTATGGCGTACTGCAGGTCGATGGTGGCCTTGCCAGGCTTGTCTTCAATCAGTGCTAACCCTGCTTGTGTGGAGTCAATGCGTATCGGAGTCTGGCAGTTGTTGCTCGCCGCTACTCGGTGGTTCGCACCATGTATGCGGCTTCCTCCACCCATAAAACTGTCTGACATGATGTAACCATGGCTTTCGAAAGTGTCGTTAAACCCCAGTAAAAAAAACACTGATGTGTGTTGCGATCAAATCGTGATCAGATCGCAAGAGATAGCTTTTGTGATCCAAACTCTGTATTCAAAGATACACCCGACTTTCTTCATCACAGCGGAGTATATTAATATCATGGAAGTGAAACAGTTAACCCTTTACCCAACGTAACGGCCAAAACCGGCCAGCGCTATTCTCAAAAATCGCCAATTAATTTTCAAAATATTTTCATTTTTTGTCTCAAAAACATAGGTTATGACCCCTCGTTGGAACGAGCTCGACGAGCTCGTTCCAACGAGGGGTCATAACCTATGTTTTTGAGACAAAAAATGAAAAAAATTAGTTATTCAAGAATTTTGTTTGCAAGTGTCGTCTGCTTTTCAGGTTAGGTAAAGGGTTAAACTAAGAAACGTGAATATTAGGGATTGGCCTTAGTTGAATTGCCGCATAGATGATGTAATACATTAGGATGTCAAGTGCCATTCACCTTTTCAAGCCTCCGTTCATATATATATATATATATTAAGACCGTTTAACCGAGAAAACAAGGCCAGGAAATTTGCATCTGTGGCTAAATTTCTTCAGAAAAATGCTGGCCTCCATATACATTTCGGTTCAGTGGTTATGGGAATGTTTATAATTATTGAAAAGCTTTTGCTGTACACCTGTAATGACCTAGATTTTTTTTTTAATTCGGGACAGCGGGATAATATCGATCCTTGTATCGCTGGTATAGCAAGTTTTTTTAATATTAGTGATCGTTCACTTGTCAGTTTGCTATGCAGTATTAATGCACGTTACATTCGTGTTATTTTCTTGTAATCTTCAGATCACGCAGCTTTGTTTAGCCTTTCCTAACACGAAAGGCAGACGACACTTGGAAACACAATTCTTGAATAACTATTTTTCCCCATTTTTTATTCAAAAACATAGCGTGTGACCCCCCATTGGAACGAGCTCGACTAGGTCCTTCCAATGAGGGGCCATAAGCTATGTTTTGAGACAAATTAAAAAATAATGAAAACTGAATGGCGATTTTTGTGAACAGCGTGTCGAGCTCGTTCCAATGTGGCAAACAAGCTCTGTTTTACTGGTAAAATAGGACTCGGTAACCAGTGCATGGGGTAGAAGTCCTCCAGAATTGACAACATGGGTATGAATGATTGACTAAACTTGACTTTGTAGAAATATGTGACCTTAAACACCAATAAAATAAATAAATAGTACACGAAATTCTTTTGAAATCCTCTTCTCATAAACCACCAACCATAAAGCTTTGAAATTTGGTATGCAACTTTCTTATGTGCTGAAGATTCAAGTTTATTTAAAGAAATGTTTGTGCCAGGGACAAAATTCCGGGCTGCATTTCAAATTTCTATTCTCCGAACCAGTTGGCCAATGTGAACTAAATTTGGCGTTCAGTAGTATTAGGTGACACGAACTTATTTGTGCTGAAAATGTTTTCAAATCCTCGTTTGAACCGAAGAAGCTAAAAATATAAAGAAATGAAATTCCCATATTTTCAAAACTGCTCGGACGAGAGAATTGTCGTTTGGTATGAAGCACATTTAGGACCAATCGAATCGAATGGGTTAAAAATAGGAATTCACATCCTTGAGGAGATGGGTGGGGGCAGATTTGCTCAATCAATATTTGAATTTTGATACCCATATAATGGTATTGCACAGAGAGGACACCAAAGACTTCCCACCGAGAGACTAACAGTATAATTTATCATATGACTCGTCCGTTTTGTTCACTTTAAAACATTTGATATTTTGTTTTCATATTAATCAGTGATAAATAAAGCCTTCCGTCAATTTCATTGGTCACTTTCAAAACTAGACAATTTGATTGGCTGAACAAAATACAACTGGGCCACATTTTCATAATTTGCATAATTAGAGTTGAGAGCTTTCATTGGTCAATTTCAAAACTGGACAATTTGATTGGCTAAACAAAATACAACTGGGTTACGTTTGCATAATTTCAGTAGGGAGAATTTACATTATCTGTCCTATTTAGGGTGGGTTATATTGTATTAATCTTTTACCTTTAAGAAAAACGCCATTCATTTTTTTTTTATATTTTCACTTTTTGCTTCAAAAACATAGGTTATGACCCCCTCATTGGAACGAGCTCGTTCCAATGAGTTGTCATAACCTATGTTTTGGAAGCAAAAAAGTGAAAATGTTTAGTTATACGAGGATGTATTGTCCAAGTGCCATCTGCAACTCAAGTTAGGTGATGGGTTAAAAAGTCATACTAAGTGGCTAATTTGTGCGTGTGTGTGTCATATGATAAATAGAATATGAAATGAGTGTTTTTATCATGTAATATTTATGAAACTCGTCCGAATTTTCCGTTTGGGCTCGCCAAAACGGAAAATTCTTAGACTCGTTTCATAAATATTATATGAGAAAAACACTCATTCCATATCCTCTGTATATCTTATCTAAAACGGGGACTAACGTAGTATACTAAGGCCCGCGTTCGTCATATTTATTAGAATTTTCGGAGGCAAAATTCAAAACGTCGTATATACATTGTCGTATCACATAGCGATTTGCGATGCAATATGTCGCATACATTGATACAGTATTGTTATTCTCTTCGCGAAATGCGACACGATTCTCATATATATATACAAATTAGATATTTAACTGGTTGAGGGCTAGATTATTTTGGGCGGTCTGAATTTGTGCATTAAAATTGTTTTATTACAAATTATTGGAGAGGGCCAACAGGCACTCTCCAATAATTCGTAATAGAACAAATTTATATAATCAAACTATTAGATAAGATAAGATAAGAAAAAGTTTATTGCACGACCAAGAATAAAAAAGGTATGGCATACATAAAACACACAATTAAAATAAGCAATGGGTTAACCATGCGACACATATTATATGAGTAAACAGATTAAACCGGCCAATCTCATCTGTTGCGGCACTCCTGTGAGTGGTCATACAATGTATGAGTCTCATTGACAATCAAAACTAATTAGATTATCATGCCCTCAGGAAAAAGAAACATCGGTCGTTTTCACCTGCGGTATTGAACATTAGCCTTTCGAACGTGCTTACACGGTCGTGACCACATTGAGCTCCATTCCCTCTACTGATTTCTGTGCGTCAGGAGATGGGTTACAAACCGACCGACCTCGCGAATAACTTTCACATCTTCACAGGCAAATAGCTGTGCGAATCGTTCTAGTTGCCGCAGAAGGTGGAAGTGAGGAAGTCGTTTACCGACAAAGTTATCTACGTTTGACTGAATACGAAACATGGGTAAGGAAAATGTTGGCTTGGGCACTGAAGCCCTCATTTTTGAAATGCCTGATTGTGGCTTCTAGCACCACTCAACCAGTTAAAAAACTCCTTATTTTTTATCTCCCTTTTAGTTGTTCTATATTGGTTTTGTGTTGTATGATCACAGTTACAAAACAAAAACTATCAGTGAAATATGAAATAAACTAAGAAGCTCTAATATTTAAGTTTAGGCTCGCACAACTGGATTTTCGGCATCGGCAACCATTCCATCAGGAATAAAAAATAAAAAAACGCCCTTTCCTCATTCGTTTAAAAAAAATGCCTGAGCATCGATTATTTAATTTTGTTTGGCCTAACCATGAATCACACGCGGACAAGACAATATTTGATTGTGGTAGCTGATCATGTTGAGAGCCTGATTGTAAATCTTCCATGGATTAAAATGTAACCAAATCTCTAATTGCACCGTTGTAGTTTCAAGGCATACTGATACTAAGTGAATATTGTTTGTAACAGAGATGGGGGTTTGAAATTATGAGTTCGGTATCGGTTTCAGTATTTTTAAGGGGGTATACCTCGGTATCGTTTCGGTATTCGGTGTCTGCCTTTACTGATATTTGCTGATAGTACCAAAGGGGAATTCACATCAGAAATATACAGAATAAGTTGTTCTTGTATCATTCTATCACAGCGCCGCAAATGCCAATGCCATTGATCTCAGCAATGGCATTCTTTTACGAAAACAAATCATATCTACAGTAATTTTGTGACTTGTTCTAAGCACACATTTAAAGCTCTATTTGAGGCGTATGCATTCTCAGAGCATGTGCATTGACCATGGCATTTTCAAGAGGTCCTGCTGACAATAGACAAAGTACCTGGGCACCGATTTCAAGTCTTGGCTGCATGTTATGCCACTACCAATGAGCTCAACAGTGACATTCTTTCACGAACACAAATAATATCTACAGTAATTTTGTGACTTTTTCTAAACACACCTGGGCCTTTAACCCTTTACCCAACGTAACGGTCAAAACCGGCCAGCGCTATTCTCAAAAATCGCCAATTAATTTTCATTATTTTTTTCATTTTTTGTCTCAAAAACATAGGTTATGACCCCTCGTTGGAACGAGCTCGTCGAGCTCGTTCCAACGAGGGGTCATAACCTATGTTTTTGAGACAAAAAATGAAAAAAATTAGTTATTCAAGAATTATTTTTGCAAGTGTCGTCTGCTTTTCACGTTAGGTAAAGGGTTAAAGGCCTATTTGATGCGTCTGCAATCTCAGGCAATGTGCCCTGACCATGCCATCTTCAGTAGGTCCTACTGACAATAAACAAATCACCTGGGCAGTGATTTCTAGTCAAGTCTTGGCTGCCAATTAAGGCAGCCAAGACTTGGCTAGAAATCACTGCTAAGCAGCTGGACATGTGCAGGTTGTAGTCAAGTGAGAATTGAGGACAATTGTCCAAGCCCCTGAGGGTTAACAAAATTGAAAAGAAGATCAGCCACTTCTGTCATCAAAGTGAACCCTTCAACTGCTATCGGATTTCATCAGAGCCTTATAAATAGTGAGTGGAGGAAAGTTTGAAAATTCTGACAGTTTCGGTAATCAATGATTGGTTCGGTTCGTTTTTTTTCGTTATGCTCATGATATCGGTATCGGTTCGGTTTTTCGGAGTATTGGCCATCTCTGGTTGGTAATATGTGGTTTTCAATCTAACACTTTTCATTCGATGAGGCGTATATTGCGTTCCAATACATCGTTCTATGTAGCTTTGGGTGGACCAGTCAGTTACGTTTTAAGGGGTTAAATGGGCGGGGTGTCTGGTGTACGAGTAAGTTCGATATTGCTTGGCTGTATTGACATTTCAAGACATTTTTATCAGTGTCATTGTGTTCTTGAAATGTAATTCTCAGTGAAAATTGAACACTAATCTGACACAGATTGCCGGGTATATCAAATATTTGACCCGCACTTCTGTGTTATGCCTTTTCGATGAATCGTCTTGTCAACACACAGGGCACTCTGTAAACGTAAAAGGGAAAGGTCGAGAGAGAGAGGAAATGTGACAACCGTTACTTATTCCTGGTTCCTTATTCCAATTCCGTTATATAGCGATCAAATCGGTTGATAACGAATTCTGAATAAGGAACTGGGAATAATTAACGATTGTCATGTCCGTGGGAGATAACATTTTATAGTAGTATTTACCCATCACCGCAGCGCAATTTTCTCTCAGCTTGATAAACGGATTCGTCCTGAAGGAAGCCAGAAAAGAATAGAGCAGTTCATGCGTGGCAAGATGAGGCGTGGTCGATAGTTTAACGGTTTTATAGGAGATAGATGTTTTAACGCGTAAAAGTCTGAAATCTTGCATATACACCTCCGATTACCCTTGGAAGTCGGTTAGTGATGTCCATGTTTTATCCCGGGATGGGGGAGGGGGGGGGGGGGGGCTAAGCAACGTCGCGCCAGCCAGGTTAGTCCTTGGATGGGTGACCGTCTCAGCGATCGATTCTGATTCCCGCGTTGTGTCGTTGGGCAAGGCACTTAACTCCGATTGTACACATGGCCGTGTAGTAAGTTCTACTTACGTCGATGGTGCTCATGTCTTCAACCAGTCTAACCCTGCCTGTGCCGCAGTGTGGAGTTACGATGTTGGGGAGCTGGCATGCAGGCTGGTCGTGGCTCGGTGGTTCTTTCCGGATACCTCGGCTTCCTCCACCCATAAAACTGTCACCGACACGATATGACCCTGGCTGTTAAAGTGTCGTTAATCAGAAATAATAAATAAATAAATGTTTTATCGCCGATAATACTGTGCTCCACGCATAGAGCTATATCATGCGTAGCTCCTAGACGGTTGAGCCGATATAAATTGGCTCCTTTTCTTCAAATTTCGAGTGCTGGAATATTTTGGTTGGAAAACATTGATTGCAGCCATAGAAACCAGCGGACGGCCACACAAACCGTCCAGGTTCCAACATTTTCCTACGAGACCCCCCCCCCCCCCCCACACACACACACCCTAAGACAAGAGTGGGAGTGGGGTACCCTATCGCGTGTTCGCTACGATCGTCGATTGATGCTTCGTATCATGACCCATAAGTGAAATGACTTGTGGCGGCCCTCAAACCCAGAATCCTGGGTCCGCCAGTGGTATTGTCAAAAATGATACAACAAACAAACCGACAAATTTCATGGTAATGACGGGGGTGAATATTTGAATATTTCATCGGAAACATTATATTGTAATGAATAACCGGCGTGGATAGATCGCTCACTTCCTCTCAGTGCATATTTGCACTCCCACACCTAAATTGTACACAATGTTTCCGATGTGTGATTGTGAGGGAAACCAATGACGCCTAGAGTTGTATAATTGGATTAATAACAGCAATTTGACATAAATCTAGAGGTTTGACTTTCCGCATTTAACACTCTCGCCTCAGGGAGCTCAGTGGCCCGGTGGTTACGGCAATGGACTTCAAACCAAACGGTCTACGGTTCGATCCTCTCCAGGGGAAGGCAATCCCGATTGCCACGCGAGAGTACGGTGAAGCAGACGTACTGCTCGCCCGTGGCTTTTTTGTCTTCCACCAATGCTAACCCTGCTTATGTGGAGTTGGTACGTTTGGGGAGTCGGACAGTTGCTGGCCAATGCTCAGTGGTTCTCTCCGGGTATTTCGGCATCATCATCCGTAATCTGTCCTACACGAGGTGTCCCTGGCTGTCGAAAGTGTCGTTAAAACCCCAGTAAGTAAATAAATAAATAACACTCTCGCCTTAAGTTTATGATCCTGACTCCATTTGTTAATTTATGGTTTGTTTTACCGATGAACCCTGTAGCGTTCGTGCCTCCAGGCCTGGAATTCTTAAAAATGCAGAAGGGCTAAAAATCGCTCCCCTCGCATGGCCTAGAGGAGCGGATTAGCTCTCCTCAAGCTTACACAAGCTAAAAGTGGCAAAATGAAGTTCTACAACCAATGAATTCTGCCCAGTGGGCTTTGTACATTTTATTCCGTGCTGGTAACAAGGCATAGGCTCTGTGAGACTGCTACACTGTCCCTCCAACACCTCCAGACCACTAACACAGCAGAGATCTGAACAGATGCGGGTTTGTGTTTTATGAATAGGCTGTTATGGTAATAATTATTTTCTAAGGTCAGGAGCGCTAGTTTTCGCCCTCCTTAATTCCTTTAAGGCGAGCAGTAGACGAGCGAATAAATCTCTCACCTGAAAATGCCAAGCCTGTGCCTCTGCTACGAGATTGGCGGTGTCGGAATTTTGAGTTCTATATTGGTTTCGTTATGTTTATGGGGTGGTGAGGGGATACATCGCGGTATATGTTCGGTATTATATATCTGACTTGACTGAGATTTGCTGATGGAACTCAAAGGGAATTCACACCAGGAAAATACGGATCGGATTAAGTATCATTCTACCACAGCGCCACAACAGCCACTTCCAATGAGCTCAACATTGGCTTTCTTTTGCCATCATATCATATCTACAGTAATTTTGTGACTTGTTACAAACACACCGCAGCCATCTAAGGCCTGTTTCAGGCTTCTACGATCTCGGATATGTGCCATCAATATGCCGTGATTGGGAGGTTCAGCTGACCATAGATAAGTCACTTGAGCAATGCTTTCTAGTCAAGTCTTGACTGCCTCCATAGGCAGCCAAGACCTGACTAGAAATCACTGTTAAGCAACTGGACATGTACATGTTCTA
The DNA here is from genome assembly GCA_031216915.1 of Pictodentalium vernedei. Classification (NCBI taxonomy): domain Eukaryota; kingdom Metazoa; phylum Mollusca; class Scaphopoda; order Dentaliida; family Dentaliidae; genus Pictodentalium; species Pictodentalium vernedei. The sequence goes on from CM062296.1 coordinate 768,262,618, forward strand.
TAGTCTAGTGGGGGTGCGCGGTGGCTCAGTGGTAGACTGTTGGACTTCTGTGCTAGAGGTCCTGAGTTCGATCCCCGTCCGGGACGACCCGCGTTGTGTCCTTCGGCATGGCACTTTATCCGGTTGCTTACAAGGGTGCACGATGACGCCGTGTACTAAGGCGTACTGCACGTCGATATTGCATATGTCTTCAAACACTTTAACCCTGCTTGAGCGGAGCTTGAACAGAGTTAGAATGTTGGGGAGCTGACGATTTGCCATCGTGCATAAGTACGTGACCGTAAACCCCAATAAATAAATTCAGTATTTATTTCTACTTTTCACCTTAAAGAAGGTAATAAAGTTACATTTCTGTCTTCATAAGGGTAATAAAGAGAGACACTTGCCCTCATATGCCCATGCATAACTGTAGTGGTGTATTCTTTATGTGAATGGCATTTTTGTCGGGAACGCTTGCTGTTGACTTCTGCAACTTTATCTGCCGCTTCTTTTCGTTCAATTGAAGGGAAGTATCCAACGGATAGGGCATTTACCTCTATTTCGTGGCCTTTAACGTGTACTCTGGCTTCACCTTATGTTTTCGATAGGCCTACTATATAACAGTCCAGGCTGATCATTCCAATGCCGGGTACCGACTAGACTCGTGTTCAGTACGGTCTTCAACGAGTGGGTGATCCCCTTGGGAACCCCGGGAAGTGATGCAGTGTTTGTTTACTGCGGTAAACAAATGCCGGGGGCGCAGTGGCTCAGTTGGTAGAGGTGCACTGCAGGCTACAAGACGAGAGGTCCTCTGTTCGAATCCCACCTGCGGCAACCGCGTTGTGTCCTTGGGCAAGACACTTCACCCCCATTGCCCACGTGGGGGCACGGTGGCGTTGTGTTCTAAGGCGTACTGCACATCGATGGTGCACCTGTCTTCAACCAATGCTAACCCTGCGTGTGTGGAATTAGTACGTTGGAGAGCTGACAGTTGCTCGTCGTTGCTCGGTAGTTCTCTCCGGGTACTTCGGGCTTCCTCCACCGTAAAACTGTCGTGGTCATGGTTAGCCATTGTGCAAAAATATGTAACCTTAACCACCAATAAATAAATTAAAAAATGCCGTTCTGCTGGTAAAGTAGGACATGGAAACCAACGATTGGGATAGAAATCCGTTAGCATAGATATGAACGAATTCTTAAACTTGACTTAACCCTTATAGTGGTCCTGATATAGTCAGAGATGCAGAAGTGACATTAAACACCAATCAACGATACCCAAAGCAAACAGAATTCTTTCGACATGATACACGTTTTTTCTGTTTGTATACAACAGCCACAAAGATGGACATATTGTCCCTTCGGTGTATCAAGGCGCAATATACAATGCTAAAACATTGCAGATGACATTTTGATGCGGTCAAAGGGCGATATATTTTCACGGCGATGCCTCTTTGTGTGGGATTTTCCTGAAAATTGTTGGGAAGATGATTTTACAATGCTCGATGTGTACAGGGCTCAAAATAAGTGGTTTCGCATCGCTATTTGCTATGCAAAACATGCCAATAGCGACACAATTTTCAATTATGTATAACATTTTGCGATACAATATATTCAACTGCAGCCTAATAGGCTGCAGTTGAATATCTTTTATTGCAAAATGTAAAAATGAAAATTTGCAACAAACTTTGCCAGCTAGTTCACTGATGCTTTACTCCTGATATAAGATCAACTCTCCGTCTCGCATTAGCAACTTCATATGTAACGTGAATTTTATTGGTTTAAATTCATCCTGCATTGTTTCTGCATTTTGCATAAAATACCCAGTCAAAAATAACTTTAAGCCCATCAAATTAAGAGATGTTACGTATTTGTTAATGTATAAGTCCATGCACTTGTTAAAGGCAGTTCAGTTGAAAAATCATAGCTAGTGCTTCATGTGTTGCAGCTCATCTGAAAAAAAGCACATAAATGGATGGACATTATTCTGTCTGCTCAGGAGAGTTCAATACAAAGCAGTATGGCATAACTCTGGTATACAAGAACTGCTATGCAATTTTAACGAAATGCTTTTCATTTTTCGGAAATGTGTAGCATTTTGCTACGCATAGAAAAATAGGTATTTTGAGCCCTGGTATCAAGGCGCAATATACAATGCCAAAACATTGCAGATGACATCTTGATGCGGTCAAGGGGCGATATATTTTCACGGCGATGCCTCTTTGTGTGGGATTTTCCTGAAAATTGTTAGGAAGATGATTTTACAATGCTCGATGTGTATATTAAAACGGCTTTCAATCATCGGGCTCGTTTTAACTGGTAGAGTGCTAAATTATTTTTGGTCAACCAGCTGTCTTCACATGTATTTGCTTTGTTACAATTTATGGGAGAGTGCCCATAGGCACTCTCCCATAAAATGCAACAAGGCAAATCCTTATAGAATAAATAATTTCAATTCAAACAGATTATGAATCATATCCACATAATTTGAAAGCTTTAATTAACACTTGGTAACTACACTTCTGAGTAAAGCCCAAATTTGGGCTTCCAGCACTCAACCAGTTAAAGAGGGATAGTATGCAAAAATGACAAGGATTAGTAATTCAAGAATTTATTTCTTTTTTTTCAAGTGTCATTAGCTAGTCATGCTTGCAAGGGGTTAAATATCCTCTTGCCGATTCGTTGTTTATTGCTGCCCTGTCTGCTTATCAATTGTAAACCTCAGACAGTCAAGCAACATTCTGTGGACGAACTAATGAATATTAGCAGAAAATCCAACAAACAAGAAATAATTCTGTTGCGCAAAGAACTCTTAACTATTTGGCCTCACAAAGTAGATCTTCTATTTCTCAGGCCATTTTTTATAAAATTGCATATGGGCGGGCGATTTTATTTTTTTTTTTAATTTTGAAATTATTTCTCTGCCATCAAAAGTTCATGTTCTTGGTTTGTTTTACTTTTTAGGCCTCGTACCTACAGAATAGCATGGGTGGTGGTGTATTTCGTCCCTTGAGTGCAAGAAGGCTTTGCAGTGCTAAAGCACTGCAAAGCCTTGTTGCTCTCAAGTGACAAATTTATCAATTTTATTAACTTGGGTAAAATATCGGACATAAACCATTCAATTTTTTTTTAAAGTTTGCATTGGTTATAGAAAAGAGGGCATGCAGCAGCCAAAAGGACCATGCAGGAGGGCCTGGGAAACAGAGTTTTAATATTTTTAAGCCTTGTTATGAAACTTGGGTTCTCAAGCGTAAATGTTCCTTGAAGCTCATATCTTACGATTGCCAACTGGTGATCAAGTAAATTAGAAGTACTTTGTTACAAACAATAAACTGTGGCAGTTAGGTTGTTTAAACGACGCGGCCACGGTAATTATTCCTTGTGGTATCAAGTCGTGATCGGTGCAAAAGATTATGTGGTCCTTTTTTATACCTTTGCTATATGGTAGCGGAGTTATGTTTGTCCTTTTATCAATTCTTTTGCATGTATTTTACGAACAAACATGTGTTCACGTTTTGAATTGCTTTCATACGCATTACGTTTCTGCGAACACAACAGTCAGCACGATTCACATAGGTGGATTCCGAGGGGTCGGGGTGGGGGGTGGGGGTGCTCCCGGTGGCGCCCTCCTTCTATTTTTTGTAATTCATTTACAAACGCAGATACCAATGGATATTAATGGCGAAAACACGTGGACATCCACTACTACAACTACTACTACTAACTACTACTACTACTACTGCTATTCCATGACTTTTTTTATTGTCCATCCGCTATTATGAGCATTTCTTCGCAGGCGAGTGTTGAACCCCAAAAATGAAAAATTATAACCAATTTTAGATTTTTGACGGGATCGAAAATAACAGGTCACCAGTTTTCAAGCTAAATTTCCGATTACTAATTTTGCACCTCAACAGTTTTTACTTCGGTGAACTGGTCTGATAAATCCACTGTGTTGACTAGAGACTCCTTGTTTGTCCTTGTCAAAACGAGGTAGTCCACGACCTATGACGTCTGTCGTGACCATGACTATTGCAGGCCACATTTTTCTACTGCCCATTCACAGAGAACTCATTTTTTTCGTTTGATTCATCGTGCCTTTAATCTTGTTTCTTGAGTATACAAGCATACACATTGGTAACTGGATACACCTCATAATCACCCAATGTACGTGGTAAATGTTTGTGTAAGCCCCCAACTAGGTGATTGATTAATCAACTGGAGAGTTTCGCAAACATGTCTCGCGCTCCTCCAATTAATCACTAATTTGCATACAACGCTGAATGTACAACTTTTCTCTCGTGTTGTTATTCATGTACATTGGTATTTCATTATATTTTCCAAAAGCTAACACGCAGTTGGATTCAGAGTTCGCTCGGAGGTCGAGTTGTAATTGGTTATGACTAGGTCTTACTCAGAGGCTTGTTATTAATATTTTTTTCCATTCAAGTACCCCCCCCCCCCCCCCCCACACACACACACACACGCACACACACACACTCCCATTCTCTATAGCATGCCCGAAGGACAGTTACCCTTTACACAACGTAACGGCCAAAACCGGTCAGTGCTATTCACAAAAAAATCACCATCCAATTTTCATTATTTTTTTCACTTTTTGTCTCAATAACATAGCTTATGACCCCTCATTGGAACGAGATCAACGAGCTCGTTCCAATGAGGGGTCATAAGCTATGTTTTTGACGCAAAAAATTAAACAAATAGTTATTCAAGAATTCTATTCGCAAGTGTCGTCTGTCTGCCTTTCGTGTTAGGTAAAGGGTTAAAGACCTAATTCTGCTCTGAACAGATCTATCGTCTCCGAACAGATGTCTCAGCATGGTCTCATGAGGATGTAGACAAAAGTCAAATTACCCGATCATTTGTTTTTTGGCAAGTCTTGGCTATCTCTGTACGCAACAACGACTTACTTAAATCACTACTGAGCCACTTGACTTACATCAAGCACCGTGGTGGAAATGATCCAACTCACCCTGACATTTAAGGCTTAATCTTCTTCTTGGGTCCCCGGACTGTATTTTCTCATACAATGCTACCTTTTTAGTTCAAATGGTTGGTTCTATTATGTACTGGGAGCGAGGCGATGGTGCAGTGTTCTACACATGCCGCCGGTTGATGGTACACGCACAAAAAAACCCGCTGAGTGCTTCCAAGTTCAAAAGTCGCCAAAGTGTCACTAAACCCAAAGACGCTAGAATGCCGCTCATACACACACGCTCACACAACATTGCTGGGATAAAGGATGTTATTTTGAAGGCGTTGTTCCTGATATGAACGCTTCACATGAAAACACTCTCAAAAACATGCATGCTTACAGACATACGTGGCCCCCATTAGCACACCGGCAAACATCACACACGAACACATGCACAAACCCCTACACCATAGCACGCGCCAGCATGTCGTTGCACCACACACATATGTGTCACACACAAACAGGCGCTTGCAAATACTTGGTAATAGATAACTTCCAGTAGATGGAATATACTAATTCTTTCATTCTGTGGTCATCATCGCTGTTAACCCCCTGCACACTGATGTCAAAATATCTAAATTTCAGGCAAAAAAGATTTCCCATAATGCAACTAGAAATTTAACCAATTCAATCTCGTTTGACAGAGCTCAGTCAAACGAGATTGAATGGTTAAATATCTAGATGCATTATGGGAAAAAACAGCTTCCTGAATTTTTTGTATTTTGACACCAGGGTGAAGGAGGTTAAAGGATAACCAGCCCATACCCTATAGAGATGGATGTTATTGGAATTTTGAGTTCGGTATCGGTTTCGTTATGTTTAAGGGGCTATACCTCGGTATCTGTTCGGTATTCGGTGTTTGACTTGACTGAGATTTCCCCCGCGTGAACCCGGTGGTGAAGCTGTGTTTGTTTACTGTGGTAAGCAAGCTCTGTTTCACTGGTAAAATGGGACCCAGTCACTAATACTCGTGGTGCGAGTCCTCTAAAATAGGCAACATGGGGTATAAACGATTGACTGACCTTGAAATTATCTCCATATTATGGCCATGATTAGCCAATGTGCAGAAGTATGTGACCTTAAACAAATAAATAAATAAATTGACTGAGATTTGCTGATAGTACCAAAGGGGAATTCATATCAGGAAAATACAGAATAAGTTGATTATTGTACCACAACTCCACAAATGTCGCTGCCAATGAGCCCGACAGTGACATTCATTTACGAACACAAATCATATGTACAGTAATTTTGTGACTTCTAAACACACCTGAACCTTTAAATGCCTCTCTGAGGCGTTTGCAATCGCAGACTACGTGCCATGGCCATGTCATCTTCAGGAGGACCCGCTGACAATAGACAAATCACCTGGGCAGAGATTTCTAGTCAAGTCTTGGCTGCTTGTTAATGCAGCCAAGACTTGGCTAGAAATCACTGTTAAGCGGCTGGACATGTACAAGTTGTGGTGTAGTGAGACTTCAGGACAATTGTCCAGGCCCCTGAGGGTTAACAAAGCTGACAATAAAATCGGCCCTTCTTTAATGAAAAAGAACCCTTCAACTGCTATAAAGCCCCCAAGAAGGCCTTACAAATAGTGAATGTAGGAAAATTTGAAAATTCAGACGGTTTCGGTAGTCAATGATTGATTCGGCTCGGTTTTTCGGTGTCGCTGTGATAGCGGTATCGGTTAAGCTTTTCGGTATGTAGCCAGTGGCGCCATGCCAACGGTGCACGGGGGGGGGGGGGGGAGGGGGATGGGGCAAATATGTTCGGTGAAGGTCTGGGAAGTGCAATCTGGGAGGCATTTTTTGCCAAAATTTTGGGGCACGCTACGCACTAGCCGACCGCGGCGCTCCGCTTAGATGGTGTTACCGACCCCCCCCCTCCGATTTTTCCCTATAGCATGACCCCCCTGTATGTAGCCCATCTTTTTCATGCTCCCCGCAGCTATAAGGATGCGAAAGATATGTTTCCACTCAGGCTTTTGCTCAAGTATTTTATCTTGATTCAAAAGTGTTAACGTCTGTCTGTATGTTCAGGTCACAGATGAAAGTCTGCAGTTGGTAAGTTTATTCGATCATAAACCTGTCTATATAATGTTTATAATCTATCAAAGCTCTGTTGATACTGATAGCTAATCCTTCGATATATTTAGTCTAAAAACATCAGGTATTCGCACCGAATAGCTATTGCACCACTATAACTTCTTGAATCAATTTACCTTGGAAAACGATACATTCAATAGAATTTCCAGGACACCCTGGGCGATTCCAGGGAAAACCCCGGGCCACTGTAGGGATGGAAAACGCGGGACAGTCTCAAACAAGAACGCGTTGTAAAACAAAGTGGTGATATAAAAAGCACAGATCATAAATAGAGATTATTACCATTACGTGGATGTACAAAATATGTATCCGAGTCGAGCTCCGGGTTCTGAGGGCAGATCACGTCGAGTCGAAGACGAGTCGTGATCTACCCTTAGAACCCGGAGCGAGACTCGCATACATATTTTGTACATCCACGTAATGGTAATAATCATTTTATCTTACAATATATTGGGGATAAGTCAAGAATGTAGACGAATATAGAACGAACTATTTATTCGTGCGGATGAACAAAAAGAAAAAAAAAATGGAACTCACGCGAAAGGAACGTACTTGTATCCGACCCCCTGATACAAACATCTTATCAGGGGGTCGGATACACGACAGTTGCGGAGTTAATACGGACAAAATACATGTTGATTGTGAGATAAACTTGGTAGAACCATTTTTTTATTGTTCGAATGAGTCGCGAGCTTTTCAGTAGCTTAATTGGATTGGAATTGTCATCCAAAGGTCGGCAGTTCGATTCTGACACGTCGTCTGCGTTATATCATTGAGACACAGGTGTTCGACATGTGCCAAAGATCATAAAAATGGTGTATTTGAAGGTTTTTTGATAAATTATGTATTTTCCCATGATTCGGTATTAAGAGAGGGATGAGGTATTGAACCTGCAGGCTTGGAAGATATATACCTGCCTTATTCAGACCCACAGAATTTGTAGTCGAGTTTTTTTTTATGTCGTCTGACAATTGAGACATTAAACGTTACGTTGGTATATCACTTGTCCAATTAACCCTTTACCTCACCTGCGACAACCGCGTTGTGTCCTTGGGCAAGACACTTCACCCCCATTGTCCATGTGGGGGCACGATGACGCCGTGTACTAAGGCGTACTGCACGTCGATGGTACGCATGTCTTCAACCAATCTAACCCTGCCTGTGCTGCAGGTCGGAGTTACGATGTTGGGGAGCTGGCAGCTGCACGTCGTTGCTCGGTGGTTCTCTCCGGGTACTCCGGCTTCCTCCACCCGTAAAACTGTCACGGTCACGATTAGCCATTGTACATAAATATGTGAGCTTAAACATCAATAAAAAAAACCCTTTACCTAACATGAAAAGCAGACGACACCTGCAAAAAAATTATGGAATAACTTTTTTTCATTTTTGGCGTCAAAACCATAGCTTATGACCCCTCATTGGAACGAGCTCAATGTTTTTGAGGCAAAAAATGAAAACGTAATGAAAATTAAATGGCAATTTTTGTGAATACCGCTGGGCGGCTTTGGCCGTTACGTTGGGTAAAGGGTTACAAAAAAACTTTTTAACGCTAAAACGGGTCGAAAAAAGCTCGAGGAGGAGTCACTTTTTTCAGGTCGGACACAACTGTTGTGAGTTCAAAGCGGTATATGAGCGTCACGGACTCTTGAAAGTGTCGTTAAAACCCAAATAATTATTTTAAAAAATGAGTGACGTTCTCTTTGCTCACTTGTTATACATTATTTTAAACATTAAGGCATTTATGGACTTAACCGAGGCACAGGGCTTATTTTTCGTCGAGAATCCGAGAATCGATTCGCACAAAGATTTGCGCAATAAAACCGTCGAGAATCCATGTAGATTCTCGCTGCACCTCTGCTAGGATCCGCGTGAAAAAAATTGAATCAATTTAACCCTTTAACTAACACAGCGGAAACAAATTAACCAATAGAAGGCTAACATGACCTGAAATATCCTGACACTTTGTCAATAAAACCTTACAAATATGGCTGTCATTCGAACCGGCTCATTGAGCCGGTTCCAACGACAGCCATATTTGTAAGAATTTATTGGTAAATATTGTTCATTTAATTATTTTATCATTTATTTATTATTTAGTGTTTAAAAATTATCAAACTTAGTTTTAAAAATCAAAAAAGTGTGTTGGGTAAAAGGTTAACATGTGTTATCAGTATACAACAGTGGTTCAACCTTGGTGGCGTCATGGGATCCTGGGACACTCATAGTAGGTATGGATTCTCGCAACCATTTTCACGAGAATCCAATCCCCGTGGGAACCCCGGGAAGTAAGCAGCACTTGTTTACTGTGGTAAACCAGTTCCGCTTTACTAGTAAAATAGGACCCAGTCACCAATGCTTGGGGTGAAAGTCCTCTAAAATGGGCAACATGTAGATCAACGATTGACTAAATTTGCCTTCATCTCAATGTTGTGTCACGATTAGCCATGGTGCATAAATATGTGACGTTAACCACCAACAAACAAACAAACAAACGACACGAGAATCCAAATGGATTCTCACAAATTTAGACGAAATATAAGCCTTGTAGGCAATTTAGTCGATTTAATGAACTTCTTTCACTTTAATGTCATACTGGTTCCTTCCATTTTAGTACACCTCAACATACAAAAGGAAGTATTACAATTAAATACAGTTTGTTTGACAGAGCTGTCAAACAATTATAATGGGTTCTACATCCAATAAGACTGAAGCTGAACAGGGCTGTTGATTTCTTGAATAACACTCTCTTCACTTACGTGGCATTGGATATTAAAAATGTGTCAGCAATATGAAGTGAAATATCAAATAATTATAGATGAAGTGTATTAACCCTTTACCTAACATGAAAAGCAGACGACACTTGCAAAAAAAATTCTTGAATAACTAATTTTTTTCATTTTTTGTCTCAAAAACATAGGTTATGACCCCTCATTGGAACGAGCTCGACGAGCTCGTTCCAATGAGGGGTCATAACCTATGTTTTTGAGACAAAAAATGAAAAAAATAATGAAAATTAATTGGCGATTTTTGAGAATAGCGCTGGCCGGTTTTGGCCGTTACGTTGGGTAAAGGGTTAAAATAAATGGGCCTGTCTGAAATACATGGTCAAGTTTGAAATACTTAAGAGGAATTGTTCGCGGATGTAAACTAGCGGCATGCATATCGATACTGTTTTAGACCTAAAAAATTTTTAAAAAATGTTTCTCAGGCCCCCTGCATGCTCTCTTTTTATAACCAATGCAAACTTTAAAAAAAATGGTTTATGTCTAATATTTTACCCAAGTTAATAAAACTGATAAATTTGTCCCTTCAGTGCAACAAGGCTTTGCAATGCACTCAAAGGATAAAATACACCACCACCCATGCTACTGTGTAGATTATGAGGTCTAAAACAAACAATGAACATAAACTTTTGATGGCAAAGAAATAATTAAAAAAAATTAAAAATAAAATAAAAAACCGCCCGCATGCAATTTTACAAAAAAATGGTCTGAGAAACAGAAAATCTACTTTGTGGGGCCTTATCGAACTTGGTTAGATGAAAAATGGTGCTTGCAACACAAAAATTCTAACATTGACCTCAAATTCTATAATTATTGTTCTGTAGGACGGAAGCACCATAAAATCTTTAATGGGCAGATCTGTTAGAACTTCCGATAATAGAAAGTGTTCAGGGAAAAAGGTGTAACAAATTAACAATTGCAAATCAGGATTAGCTTAGTGACTCACACTGTTCGTTTGGGAACTGAAAATTCAACAGGCATGACTTTGTTAAAGCTACGCAGGGGCGTAGTTTCTGGGGATAGGTGGGTACCCCACCCCAAAAATCTCCCCATCATGAGTTTCGTCGGGCAGAGGTTGGACAAAAAATTATGAAATACCAAGTTGGGCAGACGTCCTTGCGTGCCTGGCGAAAATATACGCACGCGTTGGAGTACTCAGCTAGGCAAAATCTTTTGCTTGTCTGACAAAAATACACACAGATTGCAGAAAGTGCAATAAATGCACGACTCAGTATATCGGTAGAATTCCATATCCAGGGAGAGAGTCACTAATAACTAATGAATTTTATGACCATGACGTGTTGAAAGCTCCGGGTGGTCGGGAACCCCTACCTAGCTGGTGTATAATTGGCAGTAGGACTGTCACGATTTTTCATTTTAGGAATCGATTAATCGTCGCAAATAATCGATTAATCGTACCTAGATGACCTCCACCCCCTCTCCCTCTCTTTGAAGTCGATAAAAATGAAGTTCAAGTCAGCTGACCTACCTCAAGTAAACAACGAAGACGATCAACTTTTAGGGACATTCAAAGCTTTGATGTTCTGAACTTTTGAACCGTCAGTGTAATAATGAAGACCGGTCGGCAGTTGCGAACTTCGCAACTGCCGACCGGTCTTGATTATTACACTGACGGTTCAAAAATTCAGAACATCAAAGCTTTGATGAATGTACATGGAAGACAAATGCTTCCAACGGCTTCTTGGGGGTTTAACATCGATGTTCTTAACTCTTTACCTTTAGAAACAATAGTTTTTTCATCAAATTTTCTTTTAATTATTAAACATCTAAAACGGGATACAATTTACCGATTATTCGACAACGAAAAATACTAATCGATTTCTCCGTGACCGATCAACAATCGATTAACTGATTAATCATGACAGCCCTAATTGGCAGCACTGTCATAAAACTCGAATAAATTCCATGCCATGTATTATATATTTATCAATGGAAAGTATATCTGTAGCACATAATTCTTTGATAAAAGCATTTAGGTATGTTCCAAATAGTCCTACTCCACTCCCCCTCCAAAAAAAGAAGAAAAAATGTTAGTTACGACCCTGCAGCTCCGGAACTGATCAAAATAAGTTGAATGCTAACCGTGTGTCTTCTTCGGTGTTGGAAAACTCACTGGAGAGACAAGAAATCGCCAATCGGTATCTGGCTGATTTCCCCCGTGAAGAAAAATCTTTACCATTTTCTTCCGATTATCCGGACCCCGTTTTAAGCAGGAGATGTACACACATATCTTGTAAATGTACCTTGTACTGCGAAAGTAAAACGTGTTTTTGATTTGCAGTTTAGCATCATGCGAATGCGGTATACTAAGGGCGCATTAGTCCTTTTTAGATTGGTCTAACTTAGACATATTTCATACTTGCCAAGTCAGTTGCTCGGCATTTTTAGCCCAACTTTGACGAAGTCAAATTTGAGCTATTGTCATGGCCCGTCGTCCGTCGTCCGTCTGTCCGTCTGTCCGTCTGTCCGTACGTCAACAATTGGCTATGGCTCGGGCTAGAGGTCGTATTTATGAACCGATCTTTACGAAACTTCTTGGGTACCTTTGTTATGATCCTGGGACGGGAACGAGTGTTTTTGGGTGTGGTCCAAAATTCAAGATGGCTGCCAGTGGCCATTTTGTACCGATGATGCAAAAATCAGTTTTTTGTACAGAACTTCTGTATGAAAGTTCTGATTTGAATAAAGTTTTGTATAAATGTATAGTACAATGATATACATCACATATAATACAGGTTTTTTTCTCGTGCATAAATTATGCAAATTAGACTAACTTTGATTTATTTAGTGTTACTTTCAGAGCTGTAAGTGCCAAGCTGCTATGGCTCGGGCTAGAGGCCGTATTTATGAACCAATCTTTACGAAACTTCTTGGGTACCTTTGTTATGACCGTGGGACGAGAACGGGTGTTTTTGGGTGCAGTCCCAAATTCCAGATGGCTGCCAGCAGCCATTTTGTACCGACGATGCCGAAATCTGCTTTTTGTACAGAACTTCCATATGAAAGCTCTGATTTGAATAATTTTTTGTATGAATGTTTAGTACCATGGGATACATTACATATATTACAGGTTTTTTTCTTGTGCGTAAATTATGCAAATTAGGCTAACTTTGATTTATTTAGTGTTACTTTCAGCACTGTGAGTGCAAATCCCAATACGGCTCGGGCTAGAGGCCGTATTTATGAACCGATCTTCACGAAACTTCTTGGGTACCTTTGTTATCACTGTGGGACGAGAAGGAGTGTTTTTGGGTCCAGTCTGAAATTCAAGATGGCTGCTAGCAGCCATTTTGTTCAAAATTAAGTGCAATCAGATTTTTGCGCAGAACTTCCAAATGAAAGATCTGATTTGAATAAATTTTTGTATGAATGATTAGTACCATGGGATACATTACATATAATACAGAGTTTTTCTCGTGAATAAATTATGCAAATTAGGGGTCCGGGTGGGACTTTTTGGACCAAAATCCGGAAATTAGTTTTTTGTGTTTTGATGCATTTTGGTCAATTTTAAGAAGAAGAAGAAAAAATTTTAGTCTGAAAATATTTTGTTTGGGACTGAAAATTTCCACACAAAAATAATAATCTACAATGATTGGTCTTAATCTGTAGTCCATTACAGTCACCTTGTAATTCTTTTATTATTGTTGACTGGGCCAAAACAAATACTAATTCCTGTCATATTCTTTATTCAGTTGTCTTGGTCACAGCAAGTACTAATTCCTGTCATATCCAAGTTGAGCTACAGAGTCATTGACTCTTTCATTTAAAATTGACTGAGATGTCATTGTTTGCTTATCGGGGCTTTATTTGTGCCTCGGAATATCTATTAACCCTTGGCAATCTATTTGCAACGCTGATCACGTTTGAATGCAACAGACCAGGTCCCTCAGGACGCAACCTCTCTTGATTACTATGATAGACACAATTTGCTCTTCACTGTTAAAATAGAACCCGGAAACGAATGCTCGGGGTGTGAGTCCCTAAAGAGGGAAACATAATTTTCAAAGATAGGGTAAACTGGACGACATACTTGTTCTACAGTCACCATACAGCCTCAGATGCTGAAAATCATCGTAAACTCCAACAAACATACACATAAACATGATTTGCCTCTATTTCATACGCAATTTTATTGCCAGATTTACAGTACTCAAGATAGCTTTACGGGAGAGTGTAAAGTAATAAAATTCCCCGTGGGAACCCCGGGAGGTGCTGCAGTTCTAATTTACTATGGTAAACAAGCTCTGTGTTACTGGTAAAATAGGACCCGGTAACCATTGCCTGTGGTAGAAATCCTTTAAAATGGACAATATGTGTATAAACGATTGGATGGACTTGACTTTATATGGCGCTGATGATTCACCATTGTGCAGAAATATGTAACCTTAAACACCAATAAATAAATTTAAAAAATTAAATAAACAAATAAATAAAATGTTCTGATTCCGTAAAACGAAATACACATTTTCTTCTGTTTGCGCTGAAACAGACGTCCAGTATTTCAGTTTTTCAAATACCACTTTGCTTGCATTCAATATTCCAACTTTGCTGATGAAAAGGTTGCGGGGGTAGATCAAAAAGATACCACGACCGTGACGAATTTCATTTTTTCAACATACTCTGTCTTAGGAAGCTTGCCAACAGCAAAAAATCTTGACTCACTTTGAATTTGATAAACGACCTCTCACGTTGATGTTCACTATCAAGTGATATCTCAACCAAACTGACATATGACTTAACCTCTGAACATCCTACATGCTTTCGAAAGCTGTAGGTGTCCAATGTGTACCCTCAGTTCATGGCTAATAGAATTTAATTGTTTCCCTATTTCGGACAACGGTCACATTGGAGGGCTCCTTGATAATTGAATTCATCGAACAATTACAAAAGGTCGGAGACGGGGCAGCCGTTACTTATTCCCAGTTCCTTGTTCAGCATTCGTTATCAGCCGATTATCGGCTGATAACGAATGTTGAATAAGGAACTGGGAATAAGTAACGGTTGTCATGTCCATCAAAAGGTCAATGTCCGGTTTGCAATGTTGATTCTGTCATCAAACGTCTAGTTTCAGTAATTGCTCTTAATAATTTTTGTCAGTGTGTGGTCATTGTTGTTGGATATTTATATACCTCCCATAATTTTGGTCGCCTTGTAGCTCGTATTTATGCTTTCCATTTTTGCTAACCCCTTACGCTTTAACGATCGGGGACTATACAACTGGGAAAATTCGTTTCATGAAGGCTCCAGTTGGGAGTTTGTTTCGGGAGAGGAGAAACGCACAAGGAATTTACTGTTCTACCTTTAAATTGAACAGGGAAAATTAATACAGAAACTACTACATGTAGTTAGTTTTATAACAAAGAGTCAGAAAAAACCATAATCAATCCAAATGTATGTAAACGCTATTAAAGTGTTCTTATACAATTAACCAGGGGGCGCGGTGGCGTTGCGGTAACCGGTTCTCGTCAGATCACCGAAGTTAAGCAACGTCGAGCCCGGTTAGTCCTCGGATGGGTGACCGTCTGGGCGATCGAATCGGACTCCCGCGTTGTGTCCTTGGGCAAGGCACTTAACCCCGATTATCCGCATGGGGGCACGATGACGTCGTGTTTTAAGGCGTACCGCACGTCGATGGTGTGCTCGTCTTCAACCAATCTAACCCTGTCTGTGCTGCAGTGCGGAGTTACGATGTTGGGGAGCTGGCAGCTGCTCGTCGTTGCTCGGTGGTTCTCTCCGGTTACTCCGTTTTCCTCCACCAGTAGAACTGTCACGATCATGATTAGCCATTGTGCATAAGTATGTGACCTTAAACACCAATAAATAAATAAATAAATACAATTAACCCTTAAAGGTCCAGAGATATTTATGCATTTTTGTTTAATACCAGCTAGAGAACAGTCGTAGTGGACTGGTCGTAACCAACGCGTGGTCATTTATTTCCGGTATTAAAAATCATAATCATCAAAATTTTAATTAATGAAGCACCGGTTTGTACCCGGTGCTTCATTGATTAAATTTTTGATGATTATTCCTGTAATTCGTGTTTGGATTCAAATATTATTGCGTCCGTGGAAATATTGCCCACCCGTGGAAAGTGACAAGTCCTCGATGGACGTACTGAAAATGATTTCTAGTGTTTTTTTCGGGCCTGCACAAATTGAGGGAACGATCATATCCTTGCTTCACAAGAGTTACGGCTTCTGATTTTTCGTTCGCCCAGATTACTAGTCCTCGGGCTCAGATGAATAGTGTGAAAGTTGTCAGTTGATATGACTCCTCCTTGCCAGAACAATATGTACACCAGAAGCGCGAATGTGCGTCCCTTGAAGTATTAGTTGACCTATCTGTTTGCTACTTTTGCAGTCCCACATGTTCAGAGATATTGTGCTTAACTTTGGTATCTAGAGATAATTTTGTGCATGGGAAGGGTGAAATTTAGTGCGACGTCGCATTTAACCTTCAACCTGAAGTGGAACAGTGCCTGTTTACTGCAGTAAACAAGTGCTGCGTTACTCGTAAAATAGGAGCCGGAACCAACGCCTGGGGTAGAAGTCCTCAAATGCGGGCAGCATAGGGTAAGCCTATACATGATCGGCTAAACTTTACTTCAACTTCAATGTTGCGGCTATGAGATAGGCTAAGATGCTGAAAGTGACCTTAAACACCAATAAATAATTTATAATGAGGACTATACGTATGTCCCTTTGACTCTGTCGATGAGATACTATGGTGTAATAGATTGTTGGAAAGGACTATCAGCCCTCTCAAAAGTGTATTGTAACACAGAACAGCTGAGAGAAATGCATTGTTTATGTATGCATGTCAACATGTTATCCAAACTTGGCACCACAGGGCGTTATACAATTTTTAGGCTTGCTCGCCCTACAAGATAAAATTTTATATCGTCTGCGTTAGGAAAAGAGATATCCCTCTGCGCACACTGATGCCAAATTACTGATATTTAAAGCAGTCGTTTTGAATTGGTTCAACTCGTATTTGCTGTGTCCTTTGGGCAAGGCACTTAACCCCGATTGCCTACATGGGGGCACGATGCGCTGTGTAATAAGGCGTACTGAACGTCGATGGTGCGCATGTCTTCAACCAATCCAATTCTGACTGTGCCGCGGTGCAGAGTTCAGAGTTACGATGTCGGAGAGCTGACAGCTGCTCGTCATTGCTCGGTGGTTCTCTCAGGGTACACCGGCTTCCTCCACCCGTAAAACTGTTGCCGACATGATATGACCCTTGTTGTTAATGTGTCGTTAAGTCTTAATAAATAAATAACTCTTATTTGCTTTATAGTGGATATACACGGAACGAAATGCGTGTGAATGGGTTAATCGATATGGCACGAGTGCCAGCACGGAAGGATAAAACGAGAGGCCGCAGGCCTCGAGTTTTGTCCTTCCGCGATGGCACAAGTGCCACATCGATTAATCCATTCACACGCGCGTGACGTTTTGTGTTTATTACACGCCTTCCCGTCTGTAAAAACAATTATTAGAAGGACTCTCAACAATTCATTTGACATCTTTCAACAAAAAGAACACATCTCATCGCCAATCAAATTTGCTAGGGGAACCGGTGTTACTATTTGGTCCCCCGAGTTTCAATGTGTTCTATATGCCTACTGGCTCACAGAACACATTGGAACTCGGGGACGAATTTTAGCTATCGCAACCGATTAAAATTGTAATTGCGGTGAACGATTTGTAGAAAATTCCAGTGAAATTTCGATTCTATTTACAAATAGCCCGTCAACGATTTCCGTTCCGCATATATGTGCGGAATGGATTTTTTATTTCCGCATGGTTTCGTGTTGCTGCAGATGGGGATTTTATACTCATAGAACAGGCGTGCGATAAATTTTCAGCTTGAAATTGATATTTGTAAACCCATCCATTGGAAAACCGCAGAAATTATGTCAAAGGTTAAAATTATCGACAAATAAATAATGTAAATGGAATTTTCTTGTGGTCATCCTACATTTTTTCTGATGGTACCATAGCTAGATGACACGAGAAATTCGCGAACTGCATTGCTAAATTAAGACCCCCCCCCCCCCCTCCCCCTCCTAACCCGTCACAAATGGATGACAGACTTTCCCCAAACCTGCGTACGTACTCCCATTTGTCTGTGGCATATCATGTTATTAACCCTTTAAAGTCTAGTGGTGTCTTCCATGCCAGTTCAATGGCAGCAATTGGAAGAGTCCATATTCATTATTCGGGGTAGACCAATTAATATATTCAACGTGCAGCCTCAGAGCTTCCCCAGACATTTACTGAACAGCCATCCAATTTAATGACGTAATGATGCATCATGTTCCTGGCCGGAAAAGCGGCCGCGATTGTTCAAAGGGTTAAATCTGTCGGAAACTTTCACTTCAACATTCTCCTGCTTCGGCCATGGCTATAGTAACGACTTTGTCTCCACGCTTGGATGCTTCTTATGTTCCATTCTGGCGCCTCTCGACTCCGGGATTAACTGTTACACTGACTTCAAGGGTGTGTCATTCTTCAGTTTTCAGTGAAAAACAAGCCTCACAATAGATCAAATTAATAACATTCATCGCTATAAATATGACCAGACACCTCTTTGCGCGTGGGATAGTACTTCATTCACATGATTTATGAATTATTTATTCTTAAATGAAAACCGACGATTTTCTTTTATCCTCTGCTTCTCCTCAAATTACATTATGAGTATCGGCATGAATGGAATGATTTGTAACTTCGTATGTTTTTTGCGTCAATCAAATCGGATCCTTCCAAATATGTCCAGGATTTGTTTTTCTTGTCAACAAGCGACAAAAGGCTTTGAAACGGGGGCAAATATCAGCATGTGTTGTGTACTTGGAAGATTTTCTTGCTATCCTCATTGACGTCTGCGTGCTCCGTTTGATTAATTTACCCGGCAGAGTACTCCCGCTTTTGAGTGGGTGTTTTTTCTAGGGCACTGCGAAGCTTCGAGATTCGATTCGATTTCGAGTCTTAAGTTGCTATTCGGTTCTTCAATTCGAATCGGCTGCACGATTCGTTTTATTTGAATCTTTTCACTGGAAAAAGGCTTGACACCAGAGTGGTGGCCGAGTGGATAAGTGCGCTGGTCTCTCATGCCCGGGATCGATCGATCCCCGGTCGGGGAAAGTTCTCGAAGTGTCCGAACACTCTCTGTCAGCATCAATTATGGGGTTGATGCTGTCACATCGTACCGCCCTATGTGCGCCGACACACTGCGCGCAGGCTAAAGATCCCTTCGTAGTATTCGTGAAGAGCTAGGCCACGAAGTTGCCGCTACGAAGGTCACCCCACACACCTACGCCATTGGGCCAAGGAGAGGCGTTAATATAAGTTGCATAACTTGTTCGCCAATCCCTGTAAAACAAATAAGATTAAATAAAATCTTCGTCCTCTCATAATACGCGTATAGTTCAAGTGGAAATTGTACAGAAATAATATTCAAAATAAAGACAGTGCAGTTTCCACTATCTAAACAGAAACAACAACTGTATCCATGCCACCAGCCATGCCAGTTCCCGTCTCACTAGACACTACCACTGTTGAAAGAAAATTTAAAGTTCCCAAGGAATATCAACGATGAGCTGGTTGCTAGAGTCTAGCCCTGTGCAATGCCCAGTACCGATGATTCTCGCACCCGTTTCTGTTTTGATCCATAACCCTCAGTGGGTAATATTCCAAAAACATCACCAAGGCATGCCTTGGTGATGTTGCTGGAATATTTAATCTGTCTGGACTCGAGCCATCACTGTCGGAACAAATCAGGTTTACAGCAACCCCTACCCCCAGTCGGTCATCTTCAAGACGGCCATGTTTCGATTCGAGATTCGAATAATAGACCCGACCCGATTCGATTCGAAGCGAAAATGGGTGATTCGCAGGGCCCTAGTTTTTTCATGTGGCTTCGTTGGTCCAGGTTCCACTTTTCCAAATGCCGGGGTGGGGGGGGGGGGGGGGGGATTAAACAGTGCTTGTTTATTGTGGTAAATAACTTTTGCTTTCACTCGGTAAACCAACACCTGAGTCGAGTCCTTCAAAGTGGGCCGCATAACTATAAACGATTGGCTAATTTTTTACTGCACACCTATGGTGCAATCAAGATATCGCCATTGATTCTGAGAGTAGTCTCAAACATCAGTGCTCGCATGGGAACCCCGGTAAGTGAGGCAGTGTTTGTTTACAGTGGTGCTTTCCTGGTAAAATAGGACCGAGAACCAAAGCCTGGCGTGGAAGTACTCTAAAGTGGGCAGCATATATATAAACGATTGGCTAAACTCAATTTCATACCCACATTTCTGCCATGATGCAGCCAGAGATGCTGAAAGTGACCTTAAACACCAATAAATAAACAGCACGATGTTTTATCAAGATTCGTGATAAAAGCCGTCCGTGTTGTGTCTGGATGCCGGGTGGTCTTTCGCGTTTAATGGTTAAAGTTATAAATGTCTACTGTAATTGTCTACTGGATGGGCTGTAAACTATTTACCGATCCACCGTTTTGATTATAGTAAAATCTCCTTGACCTTGAGGTCTTGGGCACATTTCCAAATTTTAATGAGGCCCTGCATATCAAGTAACACGTCAGCTGTTCATCACCTGCTGCGAAAACTGTCTATCACTGATTGTTGGAACAGGCTCTGCAGCTTTTCCACGCTACAAATTCTAATTTAACATATACATAACTCATAAAAATGCGATCTGAACATTATTGAGTGGACAGGTAGATGTGCCCTTGAACTGATCCTCTGGTAATAATTATTGCTGCATGTACCATGCAGTAACTATTTTGTTGTGTTAATCACCGATAGGGGGCGTGGCTGCTCATTGCTTGTTGCATTCGACTCGAGATAGAAAAGTTTACAGTTCGACGATGACCCACGTTATCTGTGTTGTGCCCTTGGACTCGACATTTCATCCTGGTTGAGTTTGTGGGTTCACGATGGTGCTATTTACTTAGGCGTTGGACACGACTACGGTACACTTTAGTTCAGAGGTCTGAAGGTAGCGGCTACCCCACTACTGTGGGGTAGCCGCTACGTTCAGATCGCTGAACTACGGATCCCTTGTATGCAACCGATGTTGACTGCTTGAGCCTGGCCAGTAACTTGTAGAATCCGACAGTTACTTGCATTAGCTCAGTGGTTCTCTGTGTATAGTCAGACCTCTTCTGCTCGTAAAATTTCATGGCCCTGGCTGTTGAAAGTGTCGTTAAACCCCAATAATCAAACAAACACCGACAAATCTAATGATTTCATCGTCTGACAATTTTTTTACTAATGTTTACAGACCTTTATTGTTACTGACTCCCCGTGGGAAGAGTGGGGAGTGAAGCAGTGCTTGTTTACTGTGGTACACAAGCTCTATTTTACTGGTAAAATAGGACCCGATCACCAATGCCCGGGGGAATTCCTTTAAAATGGGCAGCATGGGTACAAACGATTAGCTGGAATTTATTTTATATCCTTGTTGCGGTCACGATTAGCCATTGTGCAGAAATGTGACCTTAAACACCAATAAATCAATAAGCAAATAAATAAATAGATGTATTATGCAATGCATAAATTTTCGCATAAACAGGAGTTGGACTTCAGCAAGTGGACAGCACAAGAAACACAGAACTGAACTGCATGATTAAATTGTCACTAAAATTTCCCACAAATACAAGATTCACTCGCCCATTTCGCTGCAGACAGTAGTGCATAAGGCAGTGCCATAAAGGGCGTCAGGCTTGAAAGGATTCTTAGAGCACCATCAGTAATATTGGTTCTGCGATACGTTCACGACGTCGACTTCATCATTCTCTCGAATGGGATAGGTCATTTTTTAATTTTGTTGATTTTTCAGGATTAATACACACAGTAGGAACATTAAAGGTGAATATCATTAGTTCTGCACGGGCGTGTATTTGCAAAGGGTTCTTATTTGTCGTAGATGAATACATCAAGCGTCTTTTGAGGTATTATTTGCGGTTCACCTGACTGTGCCGGTCGCGTGGCCTACTTCCAATGAAGGTACTCGCCACCATATATGGTTATACATACAGACATTCATACCTGAAGGAGAAAAACACTTCACTTTGACAGCGTGGTGTAAATTCTCCTGCCCAATTAAACGGATGGTACAGAAAAAGAATGCAAGAAGGTCACACAAAATGTCGACGCTTCACTTTTGTACGTCACTTACATTCCACCTGTTGATGAGTTGTATTCAGAATGAGTGGTCTCTAATACTTCTCCACTGAAATGTAAGACAGACCCAGACAGCTTATTGTTATATTCACTCTTTAAGTTTTCAAACCGGGGTTTCTCAATGGGTTCGTCCTAAAAAATACTATCGAATACAAATGGAAGAACCGACTTTTCTTTTGTCGTTGCATGGCGTGTTAGCAGCAAATTAATCCTGCAGCCTTGTATGATGGCACGGTGGCTCGGTCGATAGTGCATTGACTTTCCAGTCGAAAGGTCGACGGTTCGATCCTTACTGTCGTTAACTGTGTTGTGTCTCTGAGCAAGAACTCAGTCCCGATTGGCCACGTGGAGGCGCGTTGGCGCTGTGTACTGAGGCCTGCTGCACGTCATTGGTGCGCTTGCCTTTAACCGCTGGAAACCCTGCTTGTCCTGAGTTAGTACGTTGGGAAGTTTGACGGTTGCACGCCGCTGCTCGGTGGTCCTCTCCGTGTACTCCGACTTCCTCCGCTCGTAAAACTATCCGACACGACGTGACACTGGATGTTGAAAGTGTCATTAAACCCCATATTACAAAACAAACAAAACGCTGGTTTGTAGTTTGGGAAATCATTTTAGAGCAACGAACGCTCTCCGGAGATAAAGTATAAAAACAATTTTACTTTGATGGGAAACCCTGTGACATGAGATCTTTTATTATCATCCTTTGGGATCTGTTAGGCTTCAAAAGGTCTTTATCCGACTTTAACAAGCTCTTTGATCTCAAAATAGGTACCTTTAACACACAATCATGAAGAGGTTCTTGAGCAATAGTGCAATTCCTCAGGTGGTGATTTCTATTCAAATCTAAGCTGTCCTACTTGTGAAAATTCCGACCAGGGGCCAATACTATAAAACTTTTACAACTGTATTTTCTAGAATTGTATTTTGTACTTATGACTTTAAATTGGTTAAAATGAACCATTAGCATTTTCAAAGATCTGGCAATTTACCAGTTGGCAAATTGCCATATCTTTTAAAATGCTAATGATTCATGTGTCAATTATATTAATAGGTAGAAAATGCAATTCCAGAAAATACAATTGTAAAAGTTTAAAAGTATTGGCTCCAGCAGCTATGACTTGATTCATTGGTGGTTTCTATTGTTTATGCAGACGACAGGGGTTATGCGGATTCGCTTAGAGGAAGCAATGGTCGCCGATTCTATTTTCTATTGAGAGTCCATTGCAGGCACGACAAACAGTGCTATGATTGGGTTTTCAATCGAGTCTAGTCTTCAGACATTACAGAAATTGATGAAAATCACCTCCAATAAATTTGTTTTCAACTGTTCGGGAGAAATTTCGTTGTTACTGATACTTTGAACCCATGCGGATTTGTTTTGTAAAATTGTATTGTGAAAGCGCATAATAATCTGAAATTGAAAAAGGTGGGAATTTTATCTAATTTGCAGTTAAAATCATCTTTGATCAGACTACTTGTGTGACGATGCGAGACCGTGTTTTCATCTTTCTGTATGGGCAGTTCGGCCACCATTGAAATCAGACACCCGAAAATGCTGCTGGCAGATTTTCTTGATACGGGACTACAGCAGCTCCTTTCTTGATAAAGGAGGGATTGACGCCTTGTTGATAACGTCAATTTCCTAACAACTCAGAATGATGGGTTAACTTGTACAAGCCATTAAGTAAGAAAATGCTCAAGGTTTATGGTTTAGCAGATGTTTCTAGTCTAGTGGCGTCTGCCTGCTCGGGCATACGGCACTTGACAAGAAACAACTGTCCAGGTTTTACGACTTTCCCTGCTTATGGAAGCGTATTGGTGCCAACATGTATAAAAAATTGGATTCCATAAGTCCTAATTAGGAGATATTATCTTATCATTAGGAGATATTATCTCACCATTAGGAGATGTTATCTCATCATTAGGAGATATTATCTCATCATTAGGAGATATTATCTCATCATTAGGATTTATCATCTCATCATTAGGAAATATTATCTCATCATTACGAGATATTATCTCATCATTAGCATTTATTATCTCATCATTAGGAGATACTATCTCATCATTAGGAGATATTATCTCATCAATAGGACTTATTATGGAGATATTATCTCATCATTAGGAAGATATTATCTTATCATTAGGAGATATTATCTCATCATTAGGGTTTATTATCTCATCATTAGGAGATATTATCTCATCATTAGGACTTATTATGGAGATATTATCTCATCATTAGGATTTATTATCTCATCATTAGGAGATACTATCTCATCATTAGGAGATACTATCTCATCATTAGGAGATATCTCATCATTAGGACTTATTATGGAGATATTATCTCATCATTAGGAAGATATTATCTCATCATTAGGAGATATTATCTCATCATTAGGATTTATTATCTCAACATTAGGAGATATTATCTCAACATTAGGAGATATTATCTCATCATTAGGAGATATCTCATCATCAGGATTTATTATCTCATCATTAGAAGATATTATCTCATCATTACGAGATATTACCTCATCATTAGGAGATATTAGGGGATATGATCTCATCATCAGGCGATATCTCATCATTAGGACTTATTATCTCATCAATATGACTTATTATCTCATCAATAGGACTTGTCCTAATGATGAGATAATATCTCCTAATGACGAGATAATGACGAGATAATATATCATAATGATGAGATAATATCTTCTTATGATGAGGTAATATCTCCTAATTAGGACTTACGGTATCCAATTTTTGTATACTTGTTGGCACCAATACGCTTCCATATCTACTCGCTATTATCCGGTCCGAAAGTGCTAGAGCATCTGCTTATTGCAACAAAGGCGAGTAGACTTGACTAAAGGTTTCTCGTTGTTTAACTGGATACTCCATCTTGCACGTAGCAAGTAATCTCAATACTCACCTGCCTGTGATGCACCAATCTTAACATGAATCATCCCTTCCTCACTTTTCCTTCCATGGAGGCGAAACGATCGGAGGATCCTGGCGGGATGACTCAGGTCAAATAAGACTAGCATTGTTTTAACCATTTACCTAACATGAAAAGCAGACGACACTTGCAAATAAAATTCTTGAATAACTAATTTTTTTCATTTTTTTTGTCTCAAAGACATAGGTTATGACCCCTCATTGGAACGAGCTCGACGAGCTCGTTCCAAAGAGAGGTCATAACCTATGTTTTTGAGACAAAAAAATAATAAAAATTAATTGTGGGTAGATTAACCCAGCGCTGGCCGGTTTTGGTCGTTACGCTGGGTAAAGGGTTAAATCATCTCCCCACAAATGTATGAAAGAGAAATAGCTACGCTTGCTGATGCGCCCGAACAAAATAAACGACATGTGTTGGGGTGGGGGCTCCTGGGTGCTGTTTAGTTGTTTACCTCAGCTTCAGGTAAGGTTTCTTGTTGAAAGGCTGGCATCTGTAGAATAAATAAAAATGTGCATCTATGTTGGGAAATTATGTGTGTGAGTGATTGATTACGTATATATATGTAAATGCTAATTTTTTACAGCGAAAAGGGTGGTGATTGAAAAGTCTTTTCCCCCACTAATTAGGGAGCGCCGTGGCTCAGTAATTACGGCATTGGATTTCAAACCGAAAGGTCCGCGGTTCGATCCCCGCGAAGGGTGAGTGCGTTGTGTCCTTGGGCAAGGCACTTCCATCCCGATTGCTCACGTGGGGGCACGGTGGCGCCGTGTACTAATGCGTACTGTGCGCCGATGGTGCACCTATCCTCAACCAATACTAACCCCGCTGGTGTGGAGTTAGTACATTACTTGCCATTGCTCAGTGGTTCTTTCCGAGTTCTACGGCTCCCCCACCCGTAAAACTGTCCGACACGAGTTGACTCTGGCTGTCGAAAGTGTCGTTAAACCCCAATAATTAAATAAATAAATTGTCCCCACTAATTGACACGGCATAGTTTCAAACAAACCTTGTTGCAGTTTCTGGAATACAGCATGCTTTCTGGAATACAGAATGCTTTCTGGATTGCAAAACTGCAAGGACGCGCGCAGGGGGTGTCCCGCTTCCACCACCATGTTACGTTGCGGACAGCCAGATTTGTTTATCGCATTTCAGTCACGTTCATAGATTGAAAATCTCTTTCATTCGCCGTAGATTTGTAAAGTGCCTACTAATTGGAATTTGTTGAGATTTGCATACACGTTCACACGACAAACAGAGCAATTGTGAGAAAACTGCCATCTGCAACGAAGGCAAATGAGTCGACGGAGCATGCATTTCAAATTTACAATGCACCAGTTTCGAGTCAGTACCGACCGGTATCTACGTGAAACGATGCATTCGAGTCTTGTCTTGTTGACACATTATAGTAGGAAAGTGTGCTAAGCAGCTATGGGTATGATCTAGGTTTTGAGTTGAATTTTTCGTCATCTCCAGTAGCTACATCTGCGTGCGCAAGCGGCAGCCAATTTATGATTCTCACGTCCGTGTTTCGGAAATTCACTCACAAAGTGTATCTGCCCTCAGATCAGTCGAATTTGGCCACAACGGCAGATCCAGCGTGTTCCGTTCTGATAGGATAGAAAAGGCGCCAAAAATAGACGCCCAAAGTTTACAGCCTGTTGTTATAGGCCTTCATCGTTATTATTTGTTCTCCTTGAGCAAAACATTTACCAAGAAGGCTTCCTTTCCGGTGTCCCAAAACGTTTTGTCCCTACCCAGCCAAAGGCCGGATTGGGCCAGTTTTGTCCGGGAGGGTCGGACCTAGTGGAGGTCCCTTCATCCCACCTTGTGAATTTTCATTTTCTGTTATTTTTATTTATTTATTTATTTATTTATTTATTTATTGGGGTTTAAGGTCACATACTTATGCACAATGGCTAATCGTGACCGTGACAGTTTTACCCGTGACAGTTTTACGGGTGGAGGAAGCCGGGGTACCCGGAGAGAACCACCGAGCAACGACAAGCAAATGTCAGCTCCTCAACATTCTATCTCTGTTCAAGCTCCGCTCAAGCAGGGTTATAGCGGTTGAAGACGTGTGCACCATCGACGTGCAGTACGTCTTAGTACAGGCGTCATCGTGCCCCCATGTAGGCAACCGGGATAAAGTGCCTTGCCCAAGGACACAACGCGGGTCGTCCCGGTCGGGGATCGAACTCGGGACCCCTAGCATAGGGGTCCAACAGTCTACCACTGAGCCACCACGCTCCCGTCATTTTCTGTTGATCGAAGTTTGGTTCGAGGTTCTATTGGTGTTTTTGTTGTGTTCAGTTTTATTCTCCATTTGGCACACCATCTTTCAATGTCATTTAGAGGGGTTTTTTTTTGCAGTCTTTTCGGTGTCAAGCTTAACCCTTTGAACTCTGGTGGTATCTTCCATGCCAGTTCAATAGCAACAATTAGAAGAGTCCATATTCATTATTTGGGGTAGACCAGTCAATATTTTAAACGTGCAGCCTCTGGGCTGCACGTTGAAAATATTGATTGGTATACCTCACATGTTTACTGAACAGCCATTCTATTTAATAACGTTATGGCGTATCAAGTTCCTGGTCGGAAAAGCGGCCGCTAGGTTTCAAAGGGGTAAATCCCGTTTAAATGTAAATTACACATGACTTTTAACCCCTACACTCTGGTGGTTCAAATTTTTGCTGTCACTCAGCGTTTCTCTTGTTTAACTATTAATTTAACCAATTGTATCTCGTTTGACAGAGCTCACTGTTGTGTTATGTTACGAGCAAAATCTGAGAGGCGATATTTCATCAAATTTGCGGCTTATTGTCCTTTTGATATATGTCGACTTTTCTGTTGGGAAACTTGACAGACGAAGCTAAATGCTTAATTCAGCGTCCAACTCCTGCAATGACCAGCAATATTATCACTTTAAATTTGTGTGTGAGGCGGTGGTGGTACGCAAGCGTATTTTGGACATGTGTGAAATGTTTTTCTAAGTCGCTATAACTACTTAGTAACTCGTTATAGCGAGTTATGTAAGTCGTTATAACTCCTTAGCTATAAATTAGTAACCCGTTATAACGACTTGTGTTGTTTTCACGACTTAGAAAGTCATTATTAACTTACGTAACTCGCTATAAAGAATAACTAACCATTATAACTAATTATTATAACTATAGTCGTTATTACGAGTTTGCTGAGTCGTTAAAACAAGTTACTAAGTCGTTATAACGAGTTACGTAAGTCGTTATAACGACTTACTTACTAATTGGCTATAACGAGTTACTAAGTGGTTATACCGAGTTACCAAGGCCGTTATAACGACTTTCTACGTCGTTATAACAAGTTACTAAGTCGTTATAACAAGTTGTCTAAGTCGTTATTACGACTCAACTGTAAGTGGTTATAAGGACTTAGAAAAACATTTCGCACATGTCCAAAATTCGCTTCCTTATGGTGGAGCTGGACACCAGTCATTCAAAGCAGTGCACATATAAAATTCCTTCCAACACCACTTTATTTTTTGAGTCAGCGAAACGCTCGTTTTACTTGCGTAACATTCAGAATAGAAGACCGTAGAATGAATAAGGTGCAAATGTTTGAAAAGAAGGTGTTGTTCGTGGACATGAGAATCAGTGACAGTTGACAAAACTGCTTCCATGCTATATGTCGCAAACCCTTCATACATACATACATCATACATCCTTGCTCCGCAGTGATTTTGATAGATTGTTGTTGTCAGGCAAAGGTGGAATAACAAACCTGTCATAATATCGAGTGTCACAGCATGACGTTTAACAACCCGTCAAAGCGTACTTAAAATTTATGATGGGTGGCAATGTGGGTTAAGTTATAAGAAACGAGATGAGACTGATTCTTGTGTATTTTATTATCTTCAAACTATTAGTGCATGTGTTTTATTCACATACCTGGAGTCCGTAAAACATTTACAACTGTATTTTCCGGAATTGTATTTTTTTTCCGTGGATATTAATGGCCGAAGTGAATCATTCATATTTTAATACGTGTCAATTTACCAGGCGCGTATAGCCAGGATAGCAATTTTAGTGGGGTGCTAGTTCAGCGATCTGAACGTAGCGTCTACCCCCCCCCCCCCCCTTACGAAGTGGGGTAGCCTCTTTAGATCGCTGAACTACTAGGGGGCATATAGAATAGGATGCGCAGCATCGCCCGAGAAGGTGGCAAGTACAAGAAGGGGGACATTCCCTCTCGCTGGAGGGGGGGGGGGGGGTGGAAAACTTTGAAATTCGAGAAAAAAACCCGCAATTTCCTTGACTCTGAGTCCGTTTGTGTTCATAATTTATAAGTTGTGAAAGGCATCAATAGTTAGGGGGGATGACTAAACTTGGGGGGGGGGGGGGCATGTGACCCCCTCAGCCCCCCCCCCCCCCACCCCGGCTACGCCACTGCAATTTACCCACAAGTAAATTGTCGCGTCTTTTAAAATACTAATGATTCATTTCTATCCTTTATAGTTTTATTGTCATGGGCAGAAAAGAAAAAAAAAACAATTCTAGAGAATACAACTGTAAAAGCTTTATTGTATTGGCCCCTGGTTGAAGTTTTATCGCCAATCAATCGCTGAACCATAGACCCTCAGAACGTTGAATATGTTTGGAAGGAAGAGACTCAGAGTGACCAACCTGTTCAAACAACGCTTCCACTCAGTGCTCATAAAAAGCTTTTTACATGGGAAATGAGAGAAGTTTAAAATTCCTCCCCCATAGCATACAGTAATATGACTTTATGGATGTCCAGAATTATTGAAAGAATACCATGATGAGCCCCTGAACGTGGGGATTAGATTTGCCTAACGTTAGCGTATAAAACGACGTCAGGGAAAGTGCACGTGATGCGTTTGTCGCTCCTTCAGTAGGTAGTAGTTTGGCCCACCCATTCAGTAAAACCGCTCAGTATATACTGTAGCTGAAACCAATGGGACAACTTTCTGTAAAATCATGGGAGGTAGTGTCAGTTTTT
Organism: Pictodentalium vernedei; assembly: GCA_031216915.1. NCBI lineage: Eukaryota > Metazoa > Mollusca > Scaphopoda > Dentaliida > Dentaliidae > Pictodentalium > Pictodentalium vernedei. The sequence continues at coordinate 768,292,664 of CM062296.1, forward strand.
ATGATTTTTCCCGAGTGTAACGTCCATGACTGACCAACGCTAGATAAAACTCGCCATCAACATCATATTTTTTTCTTCACTTTTCGCTTTAAACCCTTTACCTAACGTAACGGCCAAAACCGGCCAGCGCTATTCTCAAAAATCGCCAATTAATTTTCATTATTTTTTTCATTTTTTGTCTTAAAAACATAGGTTATGACCCCTCGTTGGAACGAGCTCGTCGAGCTCGTTCCAACGAGGGGTCATAACCTATGTTTTTGAGACAAAAATGAAAAAAAATTAGTTATTCAATAATTATTTTTGCAAGTGGCGTCTTTTTTCAGGTTAGGTAAAGGGTTAAAAAACATAACAAGCTTATCGTCCCACATTCGAACGAGCTCGTCGACCTCGTTCAAATGAGGTGTTGTTAGCGATTTTTTCAGGAAACAAGGGAAATTGTTAGATTTAATTAATTATTTATTTGTGGTTTAACGATACTTTCGACAATCAGGGCCAACTCGTGTCTGGCATTTTCATGGGAGGAAGAAGCCAGAGTACCTGGAGAGAACCACCTCACAGTGGCGAGCAACTGTCGGAATCCCCAACGTACTAACTCAGCATAAGCAGGGTTAGCCTGGGTTGAATACAAGTACAGCATCGACATTTCGTACGCCTTAGTACACATTACCACCGTGCCCCCGCGTGGGCAATGACCAATGCCCTAACCACAGAGCCACCGTGCCCCGGAAAATTGTTTGACGTTGAAGACATTTATATGCAAGACAGTGTCGTCTGCAGCTGCTTTTCGTATTTGGTAAATAGTTAATGGCTGCTACATGGTGGGCGTGATGCGAGTATAGCAAGCGCTGTGATAAAGTGATTCTAAACGATTTTTTCTTCTTAGTTTGCAATTTCCACACAGTGTGATACTCATAGTTGAGCCTTGTCGTAAAGCAAAGACAACCACTGACTGCAGAAGAGATCAACGTCCAAACTGAACCATAAAATTGCTAATACTTTCGACGCAACAAATCGTAATATCGGGGGGGGGGGGGGGGGCTAGTTCAATGATCTGAACGTAGCGGCTACCCTCAGGGGTTAACCACTACTTTCAGACCGCTGAACTACTGGGGGGGGGGGGGGGGGGCATACAGAATAGGATGCGCAGCATCATCCGAGCCACGTAGCGGCGAGGTGAGAGTGAGCACAAGAAGGGGGACACTTTCACTGGAGGGGCCCTCCCCCGGGAAAAATTATGAAATTCGCGAAAAAATACTCCGCAATTTCCTTGACTCTGTTCCGTTTGTGTCCACAATTTATAAGTTGTGAAGGGCATCAAAAATTAGGCCACGTCACTTGGGGGGGCGCATGTCCCCCCCCCCCCCCGGGCTACGCCCCTGCCTTAACTTGATTTTATACCGTTGTGGTTATGATACTGAAAGTTGTCATATGCACCAATCAATAATAATAACTTGGCATTCGACCGACCTTTGATTTTCTAATTGTCTTTGTTCTATAGTAAGGCTAAAACAGTATGTCGAAATACCAAACTGGTGAAAATCAGTTATTATTATTTTTATCGCATTTGTGCGCAACGCACGTATCGCGTGCTGTGTACACTGACCTCAAAAAGAGTCTGGTGTATTACTTGCAGCAAACTGGTAGGTGGTTGCGTGTAAATATCTGGTATTCGTGTTTGATAAATCATTGAAGTCGAAATTACGTTGATACGTGGAATGCTGTTGATGAGATAGCCTGCAAAATATTTAATGTATCAAGTTGGTTTGGTGCATTCGCACTGAACTTCAAACATTTTTTTTCAAAATAAAATTCTAAGCGCAGAAATGTCTTTTCCAAAGGAATCCTTTGAACATATGAAAAAACGATCTCAGTTTGCTGATGGATTAACAGCAGGTGCCAAATAACTCGACTATACATTTGGATTCTTTTTCAATAAAAAACAAACTTTGATTGCTTAGCAGTTGTTTTACTGCATGTCTTTTCAAACTACATGCCGTTGTCGAACTTGCATTTTTAAAGCAAGGTAACTGTGTTTACTTTTGCTTTGTACAATTTCAGAAAGGCAGTGGTATTTGTTTTCTTAAATGTTTGTCGTAGAGTTTCAATAGGTTGTCGAGAAAAGTGCATTTCGACTTACACTAGAAATCAGTTTCGTCCTTGTCAACAACAAAAGTTACCAGAATCTTCTGAAATAAAAGGTTTCTACCAGGGCCAAAAAGAAAAGTGAGGTGTTATAACTAGTTGGGTGATGGAAGCCCATACTTGGGATCCGGACACGTTGCTCAGTGCTCTCTGTTTGGAGAGGAACATTTTAGATTCCCAATTGCACACGGTAGACAAAAGGCAAAATTCCAACTACCAATACATAATTTCCAACAAGTTAGAAATTCCATTGGCACCCCATCGCCTAGAGTAAAAATATCGTCGCCTGGGTGCTAGAATGTCCTATGTCCCATAGCGGACATAGGACATTCTAGCACTCGGGCGACGATATTCCAACTGCAGAGTTTAAGATGCAGAATTCCATTTGTATACCCCCTTGACTGTAAATTATCCAACTGGGCATCTCGATAGTCACAAATTCCAACTACAAATCAATATTTGGGAGTGAAGTTATATTATTGTGCAATCAATATTTGGAGTACTTTCACTACTTTTCAGTTTAAAAACTTTATTTTGGTCAAATTCTAAGCATGTTGGGAAAAATGCCACAAGCGCCCGGTCTGAAATTTCAAACTCCTTCCAATTTAGTGTTTCAAATTTCCAACTATTGTAAATTTGAAAAATGATGTGTGTGATCCACTTCTGTCTCCCCTCCTGTAGCACCATCCATGTTGGACTCCATTCTGAAGTGCAGATACCACACACAATTTAAAGGTTTCATATTCCGTGGATGTGGTTCACATTATCTTTGAAGTGAATAAATCTGTTTGGATTTAACTTGTTAAAATTTATGTGAGAGTGCCCACAGGCACTCTCACATAAATTTTAACAAGGAGCAGATATGTGAACAAATTTTGGTAGCCAAGAAAACCAGTTAAGCTGTTACGTGGAAATGACCATTTATTTGCCAAATCGACACAGTACACGCGGATGAAGGCGACTTTTTGGTTGTAAAGTACACGCCTGTACAAAAAAGAACTGAATGCGACCTGGAAAAGATTAGCTTCAGTATTTTTTCAGGCACCGCGTTTTTCCGGGTAATCTTTTTTGTGATTTTTGCGCAGGAGAAAGTCGAAGTGGAACTGATATATTTGGGGGCGCGGTGGCTCAGTTGGTAGAGGTGCAGGCTGCAAGCCGAGAGGTCCTTGGTTCGAATCCCACCTGCGGCAACCGCGTTGTGTCCTTGGGCAAGACACTTCACCCCGATTGCCAACATGGGGGCACGATGACGCTGTGTACTGAGGCATACTGCACGTCGATGGTGCGCATGTCTTCAACCAATCTAACCCTGCCTGTGCTGCGGTGCAGAGTTCAGAGTTACGATGTTGGAGAGCTGACAGCTGCTCGTCGTTGCTCGGTGGTTCTCTCCGGGTACTCCGGCTTCCTCCACCCGTAAAACTGTCACGGTCACGATTAGCCATTGTGCATAAGTATGTGACCTTAAACACCAATAACTATAACTATAACTACTGATATATTTACTAGTGTTTGTGATATGGCCAAGATGAGCAAACTAGAATACTACGGCTTATTTCATGAAATTATTTCATTGAGCCACTGATTTGCTGTGGTGTTTTATTTATTGGTGTTTAAGGTCATATATGGCTAATCGTAACCGGGGGGCGCGGTGGCTCAGTTGGTAGAGGTGCAGGCTGCAAGCCGAGAGGTCCTCGGTTCGAATCCCACCTGCGGGGGCAAGACACTTCAACCCCATTGCCCACGTGGGGGCACGGTGACGCTGTGTACTAAGGCGTACTGCAGGTCGATGGTGCACCTGTCTTCAACCAATGCTAACCCTGCTTGTGTGGAATTGGTATGTTGGGGAGCTGACAGCTGCTCGCCGTTGCTCGGTGGTTCTCTCCGGGTACTCCGGCTTCCTCCACCCGTAAAACTGTCACGGTCATGGTTAGCCATTGTGCAGAAATATGTGACTTTAAACACCAATAAATAAATAAATAAATCGTAACCGGAACATAGAGATAAAGTCAAGTTTAGACAATCTTTTATACCCATGTTACCCATTTTAGAGCACTTCCTCCCTAAGCTTCCCGCGGGAAGTGAAGCAGTGCCTGTTCACTGCGATAAACAGGCTCTGTTTTACTGGTAAAATAGGACCCAGTCACCAAGTTTGCAGGCTTGGATTTCTGAAAAATCCACGGTGGCAATAAATTGCTCACCTGGAACCTACTTAGGCGAGCAAATTGCTCTCCTGAAATCTTTTTAACTTTTTTGCTTCACAAAGATCTTCTAAAGACTTAGTTAATACCGGGTTGGGTAATTTCTCGTTCGAGTGCATTCAAGCCAATCAATTTTAAATGAATTACTAAAATGTTAATGAATGAACCTGTATTCATTTTTTACTATCCCCTCCACTCCAGTGTGGTCAGATCGATCAAGAAGTTTAGGGGGACTGGCACATGTAGTGGCCGACACACACATGTACCCAGCATATTATGTACCCACGTTCCATGGTCCGTCACCGTCGAAAATAGCTGAAAGTATGTGAGCAAAAAAAAAAGTCTTATGCCGGATTAAATTGCGTGAGCAGTTAAGGCAAGCTAAAAATCGCTTGCGTCAGAATTCAGTGACAGGCGGCTTGGCAGGTGCAAACCCTCTCTGAAATGGGCAACGTGGCTTATTAACGCTCACCCCTTGTCTTGAGTTGATACTCATGTTGTGGTCATGATTAGCCATTGTGCAAAAATATATGACCTTAAACACCAATAAATAAATAAATTCCACCCTGAGCATTGATGACTGGGTCCTATTTTACCAGTAAGGCAGAGCTTATTTACCACAGTAAACAAGCACTGCATCATCACTTCCCGGCTGTGCTGTGTTGTGATTATTATTGTAACACTGCTTTGGAACGGACTCTGTGAGCCCTTTCCAGAATTGTTTTACATCACCATCACCTCACTTCATCACCAAGATCAAAGAGCAGGAAGTTTTATCATTATTTTAAAATAGATCGTAGTTCTATCGAAGGGTTAACAAATGGACAATTCACACCGGTGGGAAATCCCGGAAAATGGAGCAGTGCTAGTTTACTGTGGTTATCAAATTCTAGTTTATCGATAAACTTATAGAATTCGGCACTCAGCGCCTGGGATTGGAAGTTCTCTAAATAAAGTGGGCAGTGTAGGTATAAACGATTGCATAAACTTGACTCCACGCCTCTGTTGCGGTCGTGATATAGCCATAGATGCCGAAAGTGACCTCAACCGACAATATATAAGTATAAACGATTTTTCGTTTGTGTGCCTTTCTGCACATTGGCGAATAGTAAGATGGAATTCCCTATTGAACCACGATCAACTTTATAATGATGATAAAACAAAATTTTCGTAGAGTTTGGAAGTAAAATGGTGTGATGTAACACCCTGTTGGAGTGGGCTCTCTGAGCCATTTCCGACCGTGCAATGCACCACAGCATATTATTTATTTATTTATTTATTGGTGTTTAAGGTCACATACTTATGCACAATGGCTAATCGTGACTGTGACAGTTTTACGGGTGGAGGAAGCCGGAGTACCCGGAGAGAACCACCGAGCAACGACGAGCAGCTGTCAGCTCTCCAACATCGTAACTCTGAACTCTGCACCGCAGCACAGGCAGGGTTAGATTGGTTGAAGACATGCGCACCATCGACGTGCAGTACGCCTCAGTACACAGCATCATCGTGCCCCCATGAAGGCAATCGGGGTGAAGTGTCTTGCCCAAGGACACAACGCGGTTGCCGCAGGTGGGATTCGAACCGAGGACCTCTCGGCTTGCAGCCTGCACCTCTACCAACTGAGCCACACCACAGCATATTATCGGGACAGTGGTGGAAACTTGTAGAATAAGCTATAGTACTTTAGGGTGTTGATTTCAGCATTTGCACAAACGCAGTTAACCCATTGAAAACAGCTGGCATCTTCCATGTCAGTTCAATGGCAGCAATGAGAAAAGTCAATATTCATTATTTGGGGATAGACCAATTAATATTTTCAACGTGCTGCCTCAGGGCAGCACGTTGAAAATATTGATTGGCCTACTCCACACATTCACCTAGTAGTCATCTTACTATTTATTTAATTTATTTATTCGTGTTTAAGGTCACATATTTATGCACGATGGCTAATCATGACCGTGACAGTTTTACGGGTGGAGGAAGCCGGAGTACCCGGAGAGAACCACCGAGCAACGACGAGCAGCTGCCAGCTCCCCAACATCGTAACTCCGCACTGCAGCACAGGCAGGGGTAGTTTGGTTGAAGACATGCGCACCATCGACGTGCAGTACGCCTTAGTACACGGCGTCATCGTGCCCCCACGCGGGCAATGGAGATGAAGTGTCTTGCCCAAGGACACAACGCGGTTGCCGCAGGTGGGATTCGAACCGAGGACCTCTCGGCTTGCATCCTGCACCTCTACCTACTGAGCCACCGCGCTCCCAGTCATCTTACTTAACGACATTATGACGTATTATGTTCCCGGGCCGGTAAAACGTTCCCCCGAGTTCGAAGGGTTAAGTACATCTCCATTACCTCCGTATTCTCGTGCTTCAAAATCAGACAAAGCTACCTGAAAAGGATTTGCTCGAATGGCGTTAAAGTAAACCTATTCCAGGTTGCCATGGGGACCACGGTGGGTCAGTGGTAGACTGTTGGACTTCTATGCTGGAGGTCCCGAGCTCGATCCCCGTCCGGAACGACCCGCGTTATGTCCTTGGGCAAGGCACTTTATCCCGCTTGCCTACATGGGGGCACGATGACACCGTTTACACGTCTTCAGCCGCAGAAACCATGCTTGGGCGGAGCTTGAACAGAGTTAGAATGTTGAGGAGCTGACAGTTGCTCGCCGATGCTCGGTGGTTCTTTCCGGGAACTCCGGCTTCCTCCACCCGTAAAACTGTCACGGTCACGATTAACCATTGTGCATAAGTATGTGACAAAACACCAATAAATAAATAATTCCAGGTTGCCTTAATTCCTAATTTTTAATAAGTGCCCGATTGAGGTCTCCTGGTTATGGATCTCACGAGATACCAGAGCAGTCAGAGGTTTCACTTCCATGTTTCACCAGCAGTCGAAAGAAATTGCGCCTGTCCTTAAGGCCTTTGAAATTGCGCTTTCTTCTCTACTTCAGTACTGATCAAGTTAACCCTTTACTTACTATGAAAAGTAGACGACACTTGCAAACAAAACTCTTGAATGACTAATTTTTTTTCATTTTTTTTTTGTCTCAAAAACATAGGTTATGACCCCTCTTTGGAACGAGCTCGATTTTTGTGAATAGCGCTGGCCGGTTTTGACTGTTACGTTGGGTAAAGGGTTAACCTCCTGCACACTGATACGAAATGCCTAAATTTTAGGCCCCAAATTTTTATCCATAATATAATTAGGAATTTAATCAATTCAGTCTTACTGGACAGAGCCCAATGAGCTCTACCAAATCAGATTGAATTGGTTAAATTCCAAGTTGCATCGTGACGAAAATTGGCAGGTTTAAATTTTAATATTTCGACGTCAGTGAACTGAGAGGGTTAGTGGATACGAAGTGAAAATATGTTGAAATAACAGATGTAGTATACATCAATAAATCTTTCAATAAAATACATGCCAGAATGCATTAGATAATTGTAAGTAGAACATACCTTAGCTTATGCGAAAAAAGAAAACAAATATCATTATGACGAACCAAAAATATTTTTATTTGTGAAAATTTTGTGAAGAAGGGTCATAAAAGCGCAAGAGAGTACCTTTACCAATAACACTATCTAATTAGTCTGTGTGAAACACACAGACTACCCCCGCGGGAACCTCGGGAAGTGAAGCAGTGCATGTTTACTGCGGTAAACAAGCTCTTTTCACGGGTAAAATAGGACCCAGTCACTAATGCTTGGGGTGCGAGTCCTCTAAAAATAGGCAGCATGGGGTATAAACGATTGACTGACCTTGACTTTATCTCCATGTTGTGGTCATGATTAGCCATTGTGCAAAAGTATGTGACCTTAAACACCAATAAATAAATAATAACACACAGACTATTGTTTTTGTACTGTTTCTTTTTCTTTTTTCTTCTTCTGTCTTCCTAGCACTTCCTTGTCCGCACGATAACTCGAAAACGAATCGTCCTATCTCGCTGATTGTTGGCATTTGCATGGACAGACGGTCACAAGTTCTCGGCACCCCATGTTTTTCAGGTCGTTAGTTTGCAGTGCGGGTGTTTGATGGGATCATTCCATTGGAGACGAATGAGGTCTTCTTCCTTCTTCCAGCATATTATAATGTCAACCCCCCCCCCCCCCCCCCCCCCTCTCTCTCTCTCTCTCTCTCTCTCTCTCTCTCTCTCTCTCTCTCTCTCTCTCTCTCACTCACACACACACACACACACAAAGATGCACTCTCAAAAGTGGATGTATGCAGAGGTTGACGTGAGAACAATAAAAATTTTATTGGATCGTTGCATACCAAAATTGACTCGTTTTGGTAGTTCGGCATTCAAGTATCGTGATTTTGGACATGATTTTTTATGTCAAAAAGGACACTTTCAGCATCTATTATGTCCAGATCTCTACATATGTCAAGAGCTCGAGATAATGTCGAGATCTCGAAATAGGTAAAAAAATGACCGTATCTTTAATCGGTCGCCGAAGATCAAAGTACAGTGATATAAATCTATCTTTTGGTTGCGAGAAGGAGCAGTATGATGCTCTCGAGTGGCTTGGGTTGAATTCAAAGCAAGTTCTTGTGACCAGGGACTTCGTCCCCTGAGTTCCAATGTGTTCTATGTGCCAGTAGGCACATAGAACACATTGGAACTCCGGGGACGAGTTGTCACGGAGATATTCTGTACCGGGAAATTGGGCAGGTTTTCTAGCACGTCCCTGATCCTTCATATGTCGTTTTGCCATCTGTTCCTGTTCGAGCCAACACCCCGCCTGTTTGCGATGGTACCCGGCTTATTTTTGCCGTTGTTGTTCTTCGGCATCCCCTAACCATCTTACTTCCAGCACGTGTAGTGCCCCCTCACCTGTCTCCTCTCCGAGGGAGCCATCTCCTCGAGTCTCCGATACTCCGATATGATGAAGAGAAGTCGTAGTCGGAGGTCCAAACACACTAAACTTTATCAATCTTTATCTCTTCTCAAGCACCGGGGCATGCCACTCTCCTCCGACTCTGCCTCCCGAGAGGATAGAGTCGCGCGAGATTAAGAATGTCCACAGATTCGCCCTGCTCTTCCGGCTCAACCTCTTGTGAAGATAGAACCGAGTTGGATACGAGGTGTGGGGATAGAGGTAGGTGTTCCAACCTCCTTTTCCTCCTTCTCTAATAACGTTGTCAGTCGGCTGGCATCTCGTCGTCTGTGGGAGGAACCCTTCGTTTTCTTCTTCATTTTCTTTTCCACTTCCAGCGTCTCAATTCCTTCGGCTGGTGACCAATACGGAGTGGCTTTTCCCACAAAGATACTACACCTCCCCAAGGAAGTCGGTTTCGAATTCCTCTCACAAGTCCACTGTAGGCGGAGCTTGTCCTCATCTACCTGTACAGTGTGTGTGAGAGCGCGCAGTCCTAATTGTGATTTCTCAATCCCTTCTGGCAAATCCATGGACTCAAAGTAACCCGTCTTGACACCTTGGCGTCCAAAATGCGATTTGGAAATGGACTGCGAATGGTTATGATTTACAACTTGCATCTGTCTTATGTGCATGTACTTTGTTTTTGCTTTCACTCTGGGCTGTCTGTCTAAAAATAACCAAAGGAAATAAGATTCTGTTCGTGATTAGAACAGTAAGAACATGTGTTTTTTCTTACCTTCACGATTGTGCTTGCATTCATTTATTTACATGCAAATCACCTGGAATGAATAAACGCTGGTGATTGATAGATAAACACAAGAACAGTCGATACTTGTACGATACGTTCAGCATGTACATAAATAAACACTACTCTTGTATACCCACCCAATTAAGGTTCATTGTGGAAACATACGTTAACCCGCTGCACACTTTCGGAGTTCGAGGTTAGAGTCTGCTTGACGGTTTGGTCGGCACCGCGGTACCAGAAATCTGTGGTCTGCAAAGCCTCTCCAGATGTAGCGGATCGTGGGAACTCCGAGAAGTGGAGCAGTGCTTGCTTACTGTGGTAAACACGCTCTGCTTTACTGGTAAAGTATGAACCAGTTACCAATGCTTGGGGTGGAAGCCCTCTAAAATGGGCAACATGTGCATAACAGATTGACTAACCTTGACTTTATCTCCATGTTGCGGTCATGATTTGCCATTGTGCAGAAGTATGTGACCATAAACACCAATAAATAAATAATAAATAATGACCCAGTAACCAAAGCCTGTGGTGGAAGTTCTCTGAAGTGGGCAACATAGCTATCAACGATTGGCCAGGCTTGACTTCAACCCTGTGTGTTCAACCCTGCCTTGCGGTCATGATGTAGCCTTAGATGCTGGGATGGCGTCGTGGTAACCGGTTCTCGTCAGATCACCGAAGTTAAGCAACGTCGAGCGCGGTTAGTAGTTGGATGGGTGACCATTTCAGCGACTGATTCGCGCTCCCGCGTTGTGTCCTTAGGCAAGGCATTTAACCCCGATTGCCTACATGGGGCACGATGACGCTGTGTACTAAGGCGTACTGCACGACGACGGTTCGCATGTCTTCTAACCCTGCCTGTGCTGCTGTGCAGAGTTCAGAGTTACGATGTTGGAGAGCTGACGGCTGCTCGTCGTTACTCGGTGGTTCTCTCCGGGTACTCCGGCTTCCTCCACCACGTAAAACTGTCACCGACAAGATATGACACTGGCTGTTAATGTGTCGTTAAACCCTAATAAAAAAAAGATGCTGGGAGTGACCTTAACCCTTTACTCAACATAACGACCAAAACCTGCCAGCGCTATTCACAAAAATCGCCAATTAATTTTCATTATTTTACTATATAATATAGCCATAGATGCTGAAAATGCCCCTTTGACGCCAAGAAACAAACACAGACTGACCCCATCCAGCGATATAGGCTACAAGAAACTTGCCATTGGTCTATATAATTTTGTCCTTTTTAAATTCTTGTTTCCTGTGCAGATTTTCGGACACCTCATTGGAAAGAGTTTGTTCAGTTCATTACTACCAGTAGGCATAAGCTATATTCTGGAGGCAAAATGTGGAAATAATCAGTTGTTAAAAGAAATGATATAGTATTGTACTCTCGTCGTGTGTAAACAGTTAGTTTTGAAACAATTATTTTCACATCTTTCTAATTTTATTTACATTTCGTTGCATGCTTGCATTATTTTTTTGCTGGGTTTCTTCTTCAATTGTTAGTAAATTTATTTTTTCTCAATGGTTACTTCCATTCAAGTATGTAAGCATCCAGTTTAAGAATTCAATTATTTTTCTTTATCAGGCGCGTTGGCAGAGGTGGTGCTACAGGTGCGAAAGCACCTCCCCCCAAAAACGGGAGTTCCGCTTGTGTGACAATATCTTTTATTTGTGGTTTGAAAAATTTGTATAAAATTGGGCTAGTTGGTTTTTCCCAATACATGGTACTCTATGTGGCATAGCAACAGAGAGGGCGATCTATGGGGGTAGCTTGTTTTAACCCTTTTCCCAACGTGACGGCCAAAACCGGCCAGCGTTATACACAACAATCGTCAATTAATTTTCATTATTTTTTTCATTTTTTGTCTCAAAAACATAGGTCATGACCCCTCGTTGGAACGAGCTCGTTCCAACGAGGGGTCATAACCTATGTTTTTGAGACAAAAAATGAAAAAATTAGTTATTCCAGAATTATTTTTACAAGTGTCGTCTGCTTTTTATGTTAGGTAAAGGGCTAAAGCATAGTCCTAAATGTTTTGTGACATATAGTTTCTGTATCACGCCTAAGCACTACTTTGATACTGCTTTTATAGCCTTGGTTACAAAACACAGAAACTCGTTACCTGGTCCTGGTGTTACAGGTCCTACATGATACACCGAGCTTGTTGCTGTTCAATTTCTGCCAGAATCACATTTTAACAAAATTACGTAATATAGATATAATACATACATGGGGAAAAACATGCCCTTCATTTTTTTCTATTTATTTTGAATACAATTTTTTACATAGCCGCCACGGCGGAGCTGGTGATCGTCGGTCGCTGCCACTTAGCGCATCTCCCCAACAGAATTCATCTCCATGCGCCTGATTATTTGGTAGTTGGATGATAGTCCGAAAGTTTTCTGTAAAATGCTGTGTAGCAAGTTGCAATATGAATACAACTCTTAGTCAAGCATGGCATTCTTGAACTCAATAACTGTATAATTTTTCTTCTTTCCCCCGGAAGAAATAGTAATAACTGTTACACAGGGGAACTTGGTATGCACATAACTGAAGTAAGCTCATATTTCAACATGATTGCTTTACACTATACCAACCAGTAAGTTGTTAGTGGAACTACGTGTTCTCCAAACACTCGTGCAGCCATATGAGGGAAGGTGGTTTATTATTTGCTATCTGATAATTAGGGTTTTTCCGACAAAATTCGGCTGTGTTGCTCAATTAACGTGGATTGGGGCATGGTGAGAAAAATGGAAATAATATCCAGTTGTTCGTCATGGATTTTTTGGTAAATCATTTACACGTGTGTGATCTGAATAGAAAAAAATACCTGATTGTTCCACATCAAATTAGAGTTCTCAGATATGATTCCGATGTTTGTGCCTGAAGTCTTCTCTCTCCAAAATATTCGTGTCAATAAACTCAAGGAACACCCAGAATGTACCATTACCATCAAGTGTCTTCATGTAGTGCCTCGATTGGATAGTTAGCGGGTCTGAATTTGACTGCCTGCAGTGCCTGCACAGTTATCGCGCTGTCGCTGTCTCGTCGATTGTCAGTGCCAAACTATTTAATCTTCTTTTGCAGCCTTCACATCTACCTGAATCCATGGAACATTTTTAACTGCAGAAATAAAGCAAGATGCCCTGTTCAGAGGATCTTAACGATTCCTCAGAAGTATTAAGTCGTGGCGCCTAATTTTACCCTAACCGTTTAAACAACACAATCAACCAATAGATCTGTGCTATTTCTGATAATTTATCGGCGAGTGGGCTACAGGGTCGAGCTACACTGTGCACGTCTTTATGCAATTCATTTTGGGGTTATAGTTTCCTCGGTATAGCCCCCTTGAAGTTGTGGGAATTTTATTTGTACAAGCCAACAGTGTGGGAGTAGTATTCTCCAATTAGAAATGTAATTTTTAGAAATTTTAGAAATATCACTCTGGTGTTAAATCTAAAAATAGAAATTTACCCCCTAGAGGTGAATAATACCGGTAGAATTTTATGTGTAATTTTGGGTTAATCACACAATGAAAGAAAAACACGCAATACTCGATTGTTCGCGCAAATAACCCCTCAGTGTAGCTTTACACCGATCATATCTGTTAGGAAATTTATAGTCTGGGCCCCGCCCCCACCCTCCCCTATCCCCTCCCCCCACCACACACACACATCTAGAGAGGGTGTTTTCACACCTAATCAATTATATTTTTATGCTCCCCGAAAAAATTTCAGGGGAGCATATAGTCGCCGCCCTGTCCGTCCGTCTGTCTGTCCGTCCGAAACAAATAGTTTCCGGATGATAACTTTAGTTTGACTGAACAAAATTTTATACATAGGTTTATAACCACATAATACAGGTTGGGGTTGATAGTGGGCTCAGCCCGATATTTTTTGACAGAGTTATGACCCTTTTATGACTTGGAAAACATGTTGATATTGGTTTCCGGGCGATAACTTTAGTTTGCCAGAGCGAAATGAAACAAAATTTTATACATAGGTTTATAACCACATAATACAGGTTGGGATGATAGTGGGCTTGTTCCGATATTATATGGCAGGCTTATGGACCTTTTCCGACTTAGAAAACATGTTGATATTGGTTTCCGGGTGGTAACATGAGTTTTAAGTGTCTGATTTCAATCAAAATTAGGGATGGGAACGAAACTTCAGCCATAGTCATGATGCGAAGCATCCTCTGGCACGCATAGCGCCTAGTTGGGTAGTTGGGGGCAAGCAGGAAAAGGTGTGTCTCACACTCATCGGCGTGTTCTGGGAGCTTCCCCAGTAATTTCTTTTTTGGGGGGGGGGGGGGATGGGAGGTTTTTTCGCAGTAGCCATACCTCCTTGTATGGCATTGTATGCATTCCATACTAACGTACTTATTCTCTCCACTCCGGTCGGAGCATTAAGGTCTTCAGAAGAGTTCTCAACCCAGCGCGGTATTTCGCCTTCATCTCTACTTCTCCCCAGGTCATTCCTAGCTCATTTAATTCTACGGTTCTTCACCAGGTGGTTTTTGGCCTACCTCTTGGTCTTTTACCCTGTGGAGTCCATCGGAGGCTGCCCCAGTGAGGCTAGTTCAGGACATTCTGAGAACATGTCCTATCCATCTCCAGCGTCTCTGTTGTATTTGTTGGAGGACTCAGACACGTCTAGCAGTTCTGTGTTCGAGATCCTCTGTGGCCCGAATATTTTGCATATTCTTCGAAGACAACCATGATGGAAGCTTGACAGTGCTCTCGTGTCGGTTTTGTTGACTCTCTGGCATTCGCTTCCATATATCAAGATGGATTTGACGTTACTGTTGTAGATTCGGATTTTTTTTTTATATTTAGGGCTGTACTGTTTTGACTTCCACGTTGGTCTAAACCATTCAAATGCTTATCTTGCTTTAGCAGTCTGTTCTTGATGTCTTTCTTGGTAGAGTCCTTGATAGAGCTGAAACGGTTAAGGGATTTTCTTTATCGATTAATCACGTGGATTAACCTTGGCTAAACGATTAATCATTTGTCCAAATAGATATCTGAATAACTGCCGTACCATTGATGATTTACAGCATGAACCCTTTACCTAAAACAACAATAACAACAACAACAAAAAAACCGACTTGGCCTATATACAAAAATCTCCATTCAAATTTATGTTTTCAATTTTTGTCTCAAAAACATAGCTTATGACCCATCATTGGAACGGCTCGTTGAGCTCGTTCCAGTGAGGGGTCATAAGCTATGTTTTTGAGACAAAAATTGAAAATTTTTAGTAATTCATGAATTTATTTCGTCTGCTACCCGCAGTGGGTAAAGGATTAAGAAGAATGACCATTTCCAGCTACTGATACAGTATGATGATCATGATGGTGCAAGTTTGTTCCTTTGTTAACCCATATAATACAGTAGTTCAAAAGTAACGAATAATCGATCAATTACTTTTTGGATCGACCAAGATGTTGATCATTGATTAATCGGTTAACCGTTTCAGATCTAGTCCTTGATGCTGACAACAGATAGGTAAATCTTTCCACCTGTTCAATATCCAAGCTGTCCACAGTTAGTTTAGTGTTTCGTGTATGCATGGGGTACGGTATTATCCGCACATGGACATCCACTGCCTCTAGTAGTGGATGCCCAGGTGTTAACGCAGATAAAACCGTACATGTTCCAGGGTCTCGGACCCTCGGTACTGATGAAAAGATTTCAGTTACAAAAAATAGGAAAGGGCACACCCTGTTAGCGCCCCTTGGATCCGGGGAGCACTGGCGAAGCGAGACCGGTTCTCGTTAGATCTCGTTCTCGTAAGATCACCGAAGTTAAACAACGTCGAGTCCGGTTAATCCTTGGATGGCCACTGAGCGATTGATTCGAGTGCTTCTCATAGTAGTGGCTGATGTGGGATCAGCGAAGTTGGAGTGTGTGATTCTGTGAGGTTGAATCTCGTGCCAGCTGTGGACGTTGGGAATGTTCACCAGCACTTTGCAATCCTCACCGTACCTAGGTGTAAAATAGGGGCCCGTTGAGGCGCTTGTCGAAGTGCCCGTCTGTGGAGCACCGGGAGTGCCCCGTTGAGTTGAGCTGAGAATGGTGTCTTCCCACTAGACCAATTCCCCTTAGACCAACTACATAGTGTTTCTGATTAAGGGTTGATTAAGGATAGCTAGGAAAACAATTATTTATAAAAATCTGCCCAACATCTATAAAATATCGACAAGCCAGAAAATGAGCAGACTATCATCTGAAAAATGAGATCCCCAGAGGGTGAATTTGGTGATGCTACCCTGCACAGCAGGGTAGCGTCACTAAATTTACCCTCTGTGAACCATTCTGCAAATGACTGCCTGCTTATTTTCAGGCTTGAATATCAATAACATTAAATACATTTATAAATATTTATAAATATATCAAATTATTGATATAGAATTATTTTTAAAGTAGAACACACCAGTTGGTCTAAGGGGAATTGGTCTTTTGTGAATTGGCCTCGTGGGAGTTGGTCTACAGGGAATTGGTCTAGTGGGAATGAACCCTGAGAATGTCATGGAGTGATAAAAGGGTGTGTTCGCCTATAATACGGGATAATGTTAGTCAGATAGCACTGCGGTGGATTCTAGACTTTAACATTGCATTACATTATTATCCGCCTATACTGGGGAGGGGAGGGCTTCTACAAAAAACCCACTGGTCTGAATGGTATAATGAATGAACTGAGTAGAACGTATTCTCCTATAAATAAAGAACGAATGCGACCAGTCAATTTTAATTAAGCAAATAGAAATTAGCCGTGTCTATAAAAGATTAATTAAAATAATTTCTTTCAGGTGTCTGGCTAGTCCAATAATATTAGCCTTCGCCTGTGCTCCGAATTTATTATTTTTTTATTTTTAATATGTCGCACCGTCGAAGTCTAATCTGATCTTTCGTTTTTCCAGCAGCAAAGTTCAGCGAGAGACTCTCGCTGAACGGTTGGACCTCGATTAAAGATCAAATTTCCCCACCTGGTTCCTACTTCCGATTGACAGTTGTGTAAAACACATTTTTCTTCATTCTGGTGGTCATTTTCTTGCAAATAAATCGATATTTTGAATTATTTAGGCGTCATTTGCACTGCAATTTTTTCAACTCGAAACAAACTGTTGAACTGGAAGATGGGTTGATACGGAAACGCGGAGTGAAAAACGGAATACTGATAATGTAGTGCACACCAAGTCAAACGACGCGGCAGTCGTTGCAATACCGCTGAGGTCCGTTCCCCGAAATGGGATACGATTTTTAACAATTTTCCAACCGCTGTAACATTACCGCTTGAAAAAATGTTTTTATTTAATTATTGGTATTTAATACGTAATTCGACAGTAAGTAGAGGAAATTTATACATCTAATGTGAATGTGAAGGCATATTATTCTTGTCGAATGTGGGAACATGTATGGAGAATGAGTATTCATCATATTAGTGTTATGTCGCCTAATTTCGTACTTTGCTGCTGGAAAAACGAAAGATCAGATTAGACTTCGACGGTGCGACATATTAAAAATAAAAAAATAATAAATTCGGAGCACAGGCGAAGGCTAATATTATTGGACTAGTGTCTGGCGGGTAATTGAAATTTATCGATCTTTGCTTGTATACCCAGTCTTGTTGTTAAAGTATTGTTGCAATCGCAGTTGATTGTTCTGTGTCAGTAATTAAAACGTATTTTTGACTTCGATGGCTCGGTGTTTTCAAAGTTTAAATTGTGACACTCTAGTTCTATGCTAAGGAGATTTTATTTTTTAGATGCTTGTTTTTTCGGTATCTCGGCCCTTTAAAATTGTTGGAATAAAAGGCTACCCGTATAGACCTCACCTTCCTGTTTTGTCAGTGAAGCAATTTCTTCTCTCCTTTTCCTCTTTTTTAAAATTTTATTTTCGAAGTCTTTGGACTGGAGGCGCCATCCAAAATTTAAGTTTCTGTTCATGGGGTGTGCAACCATACAGACATACCAGTAATTCGCTTTTAATCCAAATGATGGTACCTGTTTACCCCGTCTCTCGGCGCCTTGGTTATTTTTGCTATAGTTATTCCCTCATTCTGTGGGTATATATACCTTAGCCTTCAAAAAGCACCTGGGGTCCTCCAGTTGCTATTTTCTTAACCAGAGGAAGACAGTGGATCTGCACCCATGGTGGGTATAGACATTTAACCCACCACGAAGTGAAGGGGATATTTTTCTGCAGCCTTTGGATTATCAGCTCACCTGACTGAAAGTCAGGGTGAGCTATTCTGATCACTTTTTGTCCGTCGCCGTCGTGAACCTGTGTTTGAGTCTTTTTCTCCCAAACAACTGGCCACATTTTAATGAAATTTCACATGAGTAGTGGTTATATAGGGGCATTTGGGTTTTACTTCAGACTGGGTTTCTGCTCATATTGATTAGGTGGTGGGGCCAAAATGCCTCATTTTTTTTAAAAATCTTCTTCTCATGAACTAGCTGTAGCAGAGACTTGGTATTTGATAGACAGCTTCCTTTTGAGGTGTGGACTCCAATTTGTTCAAAAGAAGTTTGAAGGGCAATATATGTCGTCGTTACGGGAGGGATAAATGTTTTTGCCTCGCCCAAAATTTCCTATTTTCTAAACCGAGAGGCCGATTTGAACCAAATTTGATATGAAGTATTAATGGGTCATAAGTACATGATTTATGTCAAAAAGTTTTTCAAAATACTCAGTGGGAATCACATGAGCTAAAAAATAGAAAAAATTTCAAACGCCCATACTTCCAAAACTACACGGCTCTGAAGTTCTTATTTGGTGTGACGCTTCATTAGGACCAACAGAATGGAATGGTCAAAACAATTGCTGTCGGTTTTATCATATAGGGTACTTTTTCGGGACTTTTGAAAAAATACTGAGTCAGCATTTTTTAACTGGTAGAGTGCTGGAAGCCCATATTTGGGCTTTATTCTGAAGTGTCGGTACCACAACTTGAAGGCTTCATATTCAATGAATGTTCTCCATATCACATTTGAAGTGAAATTATTTAGTCTGTGAGGATTTGTGTTGTTACAATTTATGGGAGAGTGCCTATTGGCACTCTCCCATAAATTGTAACAAGGCAAAGATATGTGAACAACTTTTCATGACTAAAAATAATTCAGCACTCTACCAGTTAACACTGTGGGTAATGGGGCAAATATTTAAAAGACTCTTCTTCTCCCAAACCACTGCCCCAAAAGCTTTCAAATTTCACATTTAACATCTTTGGAAGATTGCCTCAAATGTGTGTTTAAATCAAATCCTGGGTCCATATTTGGGCTCTCTATGGGACCCCAAATGTTTAAATTAGTGCAGTATGAGGAATATTCTTTAAAAATCTTCTTCTTCAGATCCACCTATAAGAATGTTTTGATATTTGGTATGCAGCATCCTTAGGAGTGTGAGATTCACGTTTGTTCAAGCCAAGTCTGTGGGGTCTTATTTGGGCTCCCTGTGGGAGACCGAATTGTAACTTAGTTCAATATGAGGAACATTCTTTAAAAATCTTGTTCAGATCCAGCAGTAAGAATCTTTTGATATTTGGTATACTGTATCGTTAGGGAGGTGAGATTCAAATTTGTTAAAGCCAAGTCCCTGGGTTCATATTTGGGCTCCCTATGGGAGCTCGAATTATAACTTAGTTCAATATGAGGAATATTAAAAAAAAATCGGATCCACTGGACAGAATGTTCTGATATTTGGTATATGGTTATCTTAATGGGGCAGGTGCAAGTTTGTTCAAATCAGGACCCTCGTTTGATAGTTGTCAGTGTCAGGTGAGCGCTCTCAGACCCCTTGGGGCCTCTTGTTTTAACCCCCACCCCTTTGATTTAGCAGGGCTACGCCTCATGCCGTCTCAGTTTCTGAGAACTGGAAGATGTTACACAAGACTATTAAATTTACACATATGCGCGCGCGGTACAAACGAGACAAAATAATTTGTAACCGACGTGAACCGAGACAGAGTTTACGTGGATTTGATATGTCCAGCCGAATGTTGAGTGATGTAAAAAACAAAAGACGACGCCCAGTCTGGTCAATGATATTTCTGGTTTTTAAACACGGATCTCAACTTGTAATCTAGTAACAATTATAAAACAATAGAGGCCTGCTGATTTCCTACCAAAAGGGCTCTGTTTAACTGGTTGAGTGCTGGAAGCCCATATTTGGGCTTTAATCTGAAGTGCAGGTAGTCCATCTTAAATCTGAAGTGCAGGTAGTCCATCTTGCAGGTAGTCCATCTTAAAGAGGGTGCGGGCACTATCCCATAAATTTTAACAAGGGCAAAGATATGTCACCAAAATTTTGATGATCAAAAATAATTTAGCACTCCACCAGTTAAACTAAGACACGAAATGTGTATGTTATATAGCCTAGTAGTTTAGAATCAAACCAATAACATAACATTGGTAAAGCTGCTGGTGTTATCTCAGGGCCCTGCGAATCACACATTTTCAATTCGAATCGAATCTCGAATCGAATCACGTCTATTATTCGTAATCGAATCGAACCCCGAGTCGAATCAGAGACGTCTTGAAGATGACCGATAAAGGTTGGGTGATATGAACATGATTTGTTCCGACTATGATGGCTCAAGTCCCGACTGAGAAAATAATCCAACTACATCATCAAGGCATGCCTTCGTCGAAGGCATGCCTTGATGATGTAGTTGAAATATTACCCCTATCGGGATTATAGTTCCCCGTCAACATTGCTTGTGAACTTGAAATTTGCAATTAACAGTTGTAGGGACTTGTGATACTGGAATTAGCATGATTGGTGGCATGAGTTCAAATATTATGTTAATGTAGCGGAAGCTACACTCAGTCTTTTATTTCAACATTATTTATATACAATTTCCATCTGAACTATACGCTTTTTGAGACGACGAAGAGGACTGACACCAAGCTATATTCGTGTGAAGAAGATTAGAGAGAAAACTAATCGAGCAGCCGATTTCGAATCGAACCGAATACCAACGTGACGTTCGAAATCGAATCGAAGCGTCGTAGGGCCCTACGTTATCTATTCTGGGAAGAGATCAGCGTCTATGTGTGTACCTCTGCTGTTGCCGAGAAAAATGGTATTTCATTCTCTAAGATCTCTTTCCAACAGTGTATCACATTATGGTATTACATTATTAGTTTCATGGAAATAACTCCAGACATGACCAGGTTTCTTCCTGGTCGACAGTTTCCAGATGACATTCGGAGGAGAGTTGATTTTGTGTTACGCCCAAGACTATTTACCTCATTTTCAGTCATTTTGGTCGATGTGTCAGCTGGGAGTTCGGCTGTATTACGAAAACTGTTCGTTTACCGGTCGACTGTTCGAGTGAAACTGGTTTCACGAAACCACACCGAAAACGAAACGAATATTCTCGTTGAAATGTGTGCCTTGTACAAATAGTCTTGGGTCCGTACCGTAGTTAGATCATTTCGCGACCCTCGTGTAAAACATGAACCAAGAGAAGTCCCAGAAGTGCAGTAGCACTTGTTTACCGAGGTAGACAGGTTATGCATTTACTGTTAGAATAGGACCCGATTGCAAACCAACGCCTGGAGTGAGAGTCATCTACATTGGGCAAAATAATTATTAACCCTTTACCCAACGTAACGGCCAAAACCGGCCAGCGCTATTCTCAAAAAATGCCAATTAATTTTCATTATTTTTTTCATTTTTTGTCTCAAAAACATAGGTTATGACCCCTCATTGGAACGAGCTCGTCGAGCTCGTTCCAATGAGGGGTCATAACCTATGTCTTTGAGACAAAAAATGAAAAAAATGAGTTATTCGAGAATTTTTTTTGCATGTGTCGTCTGCTTTTCATGTTAGGTAAAGGGTTAATGATCAGCTGAACTTTACTTTTTGTGCCTACTTGTGTTGCGGCCAAGAACAAGACACAGATGCCGCTTGAAACTCAGACGCCAGTAAATAAATATTGTGCGCAGCCGAATGTTGTCCCAAGGACAGTGGTGCTGGTGGTACCGGTGGCGAAAGATGAGAGGGGCTCAAGAGGGGTATGTCTATTCGTGGTCGGGGGTGGGGAATGCTGATAGTCTGAGTGACATGTTAAACATTTTCAAGTTGGAGAAAATTGGCCATCGTCGAAACTACCAAACACAGGGAAATCAAATCGGGATTGACTTGAAATAACTGAATGGTTGATCCCCATGACTGTTTAATGGAACAACACAGAATAGGCTAGCCTACCGACCAAACTCTTGTTCTTGCGGTTTGAAATGCGTGCTGACGTTTTTCATCTCGTAGCCATTTTGAAAAGGCGGTGGGTTGTGGAAGTGACAAACGTTCGAAAACGAAGTTGGTATAGCAACCCTTCTCTGTGAACTTGAAAACAAACAATACCCCCCCCCCCCCCCCCCCCACACACACACACACACACAGACACACACGTGCACGTTGAAAATAATGCCGAATTCACATGCAAACTCAATATTTTTTTTAATTAACAAGCTGGAAACCCGTCACTTCGCCTCTTAAAGTCCTATATTTAGTAACGTGAAACGTGTCAATCCCAGCCTACGACAGAATGGCCGCATTCACGTGGTAATTAGATCCATGAAGCAGTCTGCCATTCTATGATTTGAAATTAGTTTCGGACACTTGTAAGGATTTCCAAACGTGCTCACCGAGTTCTTACAAATAGGCTATTATTAGGAAGGTTAAAACTCAGTCAAAAATTTATAATCGGCAAAACTTCAACTGTTCAGTTTACACTGTTCAATTTTGCACAGTGTTACCGGCGACGCAAAGGTCATTTTCTTTCGCTACGGAATCGGGGCAAATATTTATAGCTGCATGCAGTGGGAAAGTCCAGCAGTCTAGGCCTCAGAAGATAGCAATATGAATACGTGTGGCATTCGCCAAGTCTAGTATGCTGGACTGGTCGTAACTTGAAGTCTTGACGTAAGGTAACTTACACTCTAAAGTCTGGCCAAAATCAAATTTGTCTCGAGTAGTTAATAAAGGCACCCCCAGAATTTGGCAAGTATTGTTTAGTTTCAACGATTATATGGTAAAACCCATTCTCCGTCGACCCAATATTTTGAGCTAAATGTGAAAAGACAGGTCGTCCCTTGGGTTCCATTGTTTTCTATGTGCCGGTGCATAGAACACATTGAAACTCGAGGGACGAGGTGGCAAATATTGAATCGATTATTATCACAAATACGTTTGGCAACAAAAATTGACCATTTTTTGGTACCTGGTAACGTAAATTTTAGATACCAAACATGGGAATAAGTCCCCAAACTGCAGAGACAAAATATAACCATCTTTAACATGCTAAGTCAAGTTTCATGGGGTTCAGACATCGTTCAATATGGCTAAAGGCCTTTTTATGGAACCCGAGTGGGGAGGGGTTCAAGTTGATCCGGTGTTAGGCCGGTGCAAAATTCTTGTGTTATTGCAGGTAAACACAATATCAATAGCCCAAATCAAACAGAAGGGGGAAATTTAAAATGCTTTGAGAAAAGGGCCATTGCCCATATTGGTAAGAAAATGTATCTATCAAATTTTATTCCTTTCAGGGATTCTGCCCTCTTTGGGAAAGGGTCTGGAGCCCATGCCATTGGGAATATTTGCATCATGGGGACTCCAACTGGGAATTTCTTTTTGAGAGGAAAAACGTACAAAGAATAAGAAATTTTACATTCGAATTGAGCAGAGAACATTAAGACCGATACCTAAGCAACCGCATGTATACTACGTGTAAGTTTTATAACAAACAGTCACATGGAATTATGTTCATGCAGTCTCTTATTAAACCGTTGTTATACTATTTAACCCTTTACCTAACATGAAAAGCAGACGACACTTGCAAAAAAAATTCTTGAATAACTAATTTTTTTCATTTTTTGTCTCAAAAACATAGGTTATGACCCCTCGTTGGAACGAGCTTGTTCCAACGAGGGGTCATAACCTGTGTTTTTGAGACAAAAAATGAAAATATTTTGAAAATTAATTGGCGATTTTTGAGAATAGCGCTGGCCGGTTTTGGCCGTTACGTTGGGTAAAGGGTTAAAG
Source organism: Pictodentalium vernedei (assembly GCA_031216915.1). NCBI lineage: Eukaryota > Metazoa > Mollusca > Scaphopoda > Dentaliida > Dentaliidae > Pictodentalium > Pictodentalium vernedei. The sequence goes on from CM062296.1 coordinate 768,316,698, forward strand.
AAGAAGTTGTCATTTGCTTTTGAATTTAGATACTTTGTTAGGCAAGCAATTTAAATTTAATGTACATTTGGTGTCCTGAAATGGGTGGTCATAAGGCCTCAGAAAACCAACAGTTTTCGGGGGTCTTATGACGACCCAGTTCAGGGGGGCACCAGTTGTACATTAAATTTTTGTTTGAGTGGGAACTGAGATTGGGAAATTTGGGGTTACTCTTGTAGGGCTGTCACGATTTTTTAATTTAGGAATCGATTAGCCGTCGCAAATAATCGACGATTAATCGCACCTAAATGACCCCCCCCTCTCCCTCTCTTTGAAGTCGATAAAAATGAAGTTCAAGTCAGTTGACCTACCTCAAGGAAACAACGAAGACGATCCTTTTTAGGTGCATTCAAAGCTTTGATGTTCTGAGCTTTTGAACTGTCAGTGTAATAATCAAGACCTGTCGGCAGTTGCGAAGTTCGCAACTGCCGACCGGTCTTGATTATTACACTGACGGTTCAAAAGTTCAGAACATCAAAGCTTTGATGAATGTTCCTGGAAGACTATTGCTTCCAACAGCGTCTTGGGGTTTAACATGGATGTTCTTAACTCTTTACCTTTAGAAACAATAGTTTTTTCATCAAATTTTCTTTTAATTATTAAAACGTCTAAAACGGGATACAATTTACCGATTATTCGACAGAGAAAAATACTAATCGATTTCGCCGTGACCGATCAACAGTCGATTAATCGTGACAGCCCTATACTCTTGTGTTCCTAATAAACGTACATGTGTGTTTATTAATTTTGGAGAATGTTTCCACCCTGTATGCACTATATTTGGGCCTGTATGTTTATTAAAATTGCCCTTCCAAGAGGGAGGAGATCTTCAAATTAGTAAATCTTCACTAGATTGTGTGATAGTCTTTTGTTTAGCACAGTGTATTCATTGTTGTAATCATGATGCATAAATGCCTATTAATTTTCTTTACTAAAACTAACTGCAATGCTGAAAAATAAGTTGGCTTTTAGATAAAATTATTAAATTAACTAGCACTACTCCCCTACCACCTCAATGGCTTTCCACCCTGTACAATTATTTGGGTATGTACTTTTATTTAATTTTGATAAATGTTCCACCCTGTACTTTTATTTCCACCTGTATTTTTATTTGGAACACAAGAGTAATAATTGGGAGAAATCAGGCCAGCATGTCATTGGGAAAGGATTCCATAAACGGTCCCCTGTGGATACCGAAAACAATCCCTGTCTTTTTTGTGCTGTGATAATGAACATGATCTTCTTGTATTTTTCTTTTACCTTTGCCTGCGGTTACTTTAATGCATCATTCAGCCTTTAGTGCATAAAGGTTTATATTTTCACCAGTCTACAGCTCACCACTGATGTGAAGAACCTCCTCCTGGGTTTATTTTTCTTTTACCTTTGCCTGGGGTTACTTGAATGCATCATTCAGCCTTTAGTACATAAAGGTTTATATTTTCACCAGTCTATAGCTCACCACTGATGTGAAGAATCTCCTCCTGGGTTTATTTATGAGTCATGGTTTAAAAGGTTCTTAGAGTACAAATATGTCATATGTATCAACAGTATGGGTGGTGAGGTCAGCTGGAGGCTGGAATTTGTGATGGGAAAAAATGTTCAATAATTTCTCCCTCTCAAGTATTTTGTAATCATAACATGCCATAATAATCATAACTAGGTTGCTTTGACAAAATGAATTGCGTCATGACAGGTTTACACTTATGTTTATCATCCATCATTGATAAACTTTAATGGTGTGAGATATTTGTACATTAACCCTTCTGGAACACAGGCCATTGTATTGGATCAGAGCTTATAAAGTAAAGCTCTAAATCCATGGACATAGATCATAATGGTGTGGTGGAGTGTATATATTCCTCGACATTTGATTTTCATGAGGTGAGGGTGGGGGATTGCCCATGGGAACCCTGGGAAGTAACGCTGTGCTAAACAAGCAGGCCTGACATTCTTAAAAATGCAGGAGGGCTATAAATCGCTCTCCTCACATGGCCAAGGGGGGCGATTAGCTCTCCTCAAGCTTACAAAAGCTAAAAGTGACAAAATGAAGTTGAACTATTAATGAATTCTGCCTTGTGGGCTTTGTACATTTTATTTGGTGCTGCTAACCAGGTAGTCTCTGTGAGACGGCTACTCTGCCCTTCCCACACCTCCGGGCTTTGGTAAGGCCTGGAGGTGTGGGAGAGGCAGTCTGGCCATATTGCAGCGACCACTAACAAAGCAGAGATCTGAAAACCTATGGGTTTTAGGAATAGACTATTATGGTAATCATTATTTTTTAAGGCTAGGAGGGCTATTTTTTGCCCTCCTGGATGTTTTTAAGGTGAGCAGTAGGCGAGCGAATAAATCACTCTCCTGAAAATGCCAGGCCTGAACAAGCTCTGTTTTACTGGTAAAATACTCTTGAGTTCCAAATAAAAGTACACGGCAGAATAAAAGTACAGGGTGGAAAATGGGTGGAATACAAATAGAAGTTCAGAGCAGAATAAAAGTACAGGGTGGAAAATCATGATAGAGTTTAAAAGAGTTTTACTGTCATTTCTGTAATACATGTACCACTAATTCATACAGGAATGTTGCCTGGGCTTTAAAGCCCAGGTAAGAGTCCTGTGTGAGTCAGGAGTCTGAAACAGACTAAAGTACTCATAGTATGTCTCCAATATGAGGCATTCACTTGACACTGATGGTATTTTTAATAAACATACAGGCCCAAATAAACTTCATACAGGTTGTCAAATATTCTGAAAATTAATAAAACATGCAGGTATGTTTATTTGGAACTGGAGTAGGACCCTATTTGGCAGTAACCAATGCCTGGGGTGTAAGTCCTCTAAAATGGGCAACTTGGGTGTAAACGATTGGCTGGACCTGACTTTATATCCATCTTGTGGTTGCAATTAGCCATCTGCAGAAGTATGTGACTTTAACTCTTTACCTGCTAAGTAATTTTAAAATATTTTTCAGCAAATCTAGTCATGGCTGCTGTGAAGCAGCCATGACTAGATTTGACGAAAAATTCGTTTTGATTTAATACAAGAAACCATCGGTCAAACAGATGATCCAATGTACAAGGGACAATTTGGATGAAAGTGCTCAAATTCTACTTATTTCATTGGCAGCTATTTCTTGGCCTGGGCAGGAATATCCGACAGCATAAACAAATAGGATGAAAAACAGTATGTTTCAACTCCACATGCATTGAGAGATGAATGAAATTAAGCATAACAATTTCCATGCGAATATTTAAAGAATGTGAGTGGTATACTATACTGCTGATATGAATGAACAAAGGTTATCAAGTATGATATATAAAGAAAAACAAACTATTTGCAATATTTTGTCTATCCTGTTGCACAACTACACACTCTTAACACTATAAAGTGGTCCTTATCAGTTCCACCTCAGTTAGGGTCAATAAACATTTTATATGTTATGAAAAAGGGAGGGATTAGGAAGGTTATTTGATTTTTGTAGTAATTGTTTACATTGCACTTTATCTTTGGGAGTAGGCGTATACATGTAGATGCCTGAAGCTCATAAAATATGAAACCACAAACATTATTGTCTTAATGGATTTCTCCTGTTTTATTTTAAATGACTTGTCCTTATAAGGGAATCAAATGACACAGGATCTTGAATCTGGATCCCCTACAACAGAAGACAAACATTCAGTTGTAACCTGAAATTGAACCTGCCCACTCCTTTCTTTCTAGGACCGTTTATTATGAAAGCAATATAATTATTGGAATTTCAAGCTTTTGAGTTGACAATAATACAACAAAATTAAACAACATAAATTAAATTTCTGACCCAGCATGTTTTGCCCATCAGACCTGGCAATCTCTCAGGACAAGCTTGACTCATTGGTTGTACATTGCATCCACAAATGAGTAGATTGGCATGCCATTTATTTATTTATTAGGGTTTAACGACACTTTAACAGCCAAGGTCATATTGTGTCGATGACATACGGGTGGAGGAAGCCGGAGTACCTGAAGAGAACCACAAGCAATGATGAGCAGCTGCCAGCTCCCCCTCATCGTAACTCTGCACTGCAGCTCAGGCAGGGTTAGATTTGTTGAAGTGGTGCGTACCATCGACTTGCAGTACACCTTAGTTCACAGTGTCATCGTACCCCCATGTGGACAAGCGGGGTTAAGTGCCTTGCCCAAGGACACAATGTGGGAGTCCGAATCGATCGCTCAGATGGTCACCCATCCAAGGACTAACCGGGCTCGACGTTGCTTAACTTCGGTGATCTGACAAGAACCGGTTACCGCAATGCCACCGCGCCCCCTGGCATGCCATTTATGTCTTAACAATTTTTGCCAAAATAAACACTGCAATAAATAGCAAAAACCAACGCACGATCTCGCCAAAGCGCGGTAATTCTTTAGTTTTTGCTTTTTATTGGGGCAGAAACTTTGTTAAGACATAAACCGCTTGGCTGGCGTAGCAAAACAGAGAAGGTGGAAAAGCATCACTACATTTTATTTCTATAGGTTACCACCACATTATTTAGCATAACCTGCTAATGGGTTTTGATGTAAGCTCTTTACTACCAGGCCTGAATAAAAACAGAAATGTTCAGTTTTGATGAAGTTTAGTATGGTTTAACTGACCTAGTTTCCCTTGGAATCCCCAGGAATTGAAGCAGTGCTTGTTTTATACTATGGTAAACATGATTTGCTTTGCTGGTAATACCAGTATTACAGAACCTGTATCAAAATTCTAAACAATTGGCTAAAGTTGACTTTACACCAATATCACAGTCACAATAAAAAAGGTTGATGATGAAAGTAATGTTAATCCTTTTATCTAACATAATGGCCATATATGAAGAGAATTTATTGGGTTTAATGACACTTTTAACATCCAGGGTCATATGAATGAATGTATTTAATTCATACAGAGTCTTATAGTTTGATTGATGGAAAAAGTCAGAGTATCTGGAGAGAACCACTTTACAGCAGCAAGTAACTACCAGACTCTCCAACTTATTGACATGCACAAACAGGGTGAGCATCAGTTGAAGACCTGTGTAGAATTGACGTGCAGTTTGCCTTAGCACACTATGCATTGACCCATCATCCACCCACATAGCCTGATAATAGGAAGTTGGCATTAACCCTTTGAATATGCAGATGATATCAAAATTTATTATTTTAAATATCATTTTTTAAATTTTTTCAAAAAATTTCTACAAAACCATATCATGTGACCCCACTTTGGAACGAGCTCGACGAGCTCGTTCCAAAGAGGGGTCACATAATATGGTTTTGTAGAAATTTGCGAAAATTAATATTTTTTGAGCTGCTGAATTTGCATATTACGGGGGCAGATGAGGGCGAATCGTTGGGTAAAGGGTTAAAAATGTCTTGCCTAAGTTGCCATAGGACCCAATGCAGATGACAAAAACATCGAGCTTGCCCCAACAAGGTGTTATGAGATATGTTTTGGAGGCAAAAATTTAACTTTTTTAATTATTCAAGAGGGGGGCGCGGTGGCTCAGTAGGTAGAGGTGCAGGCTGCGGCAACCGCGTTGTGTCCTTAGGCAAGACACTTCACCCCCATTGCCCATGTGGGGGCACGATGATGCCGTGTACTAAGGCGTACTGCACGTCGATGGTACGCATGTCTTCAACCAATCTAACCCTGCCTGTGCTGCAGTGTGGAGTTACGATGTTGGGGAGCTGGCAGCTGCTCGTCGTTGCTCGGTGGTTCTCTCCGGGTACTCCGGCTTCCTCCACCCGTAAAACTGTCACGGTCATGATTAGCCATTGTGCATAAATATGTGACCTTAAACATCAATAAATAAATAAATAAATAAATTATTCAAGAATTTGTTTTGCAACACCTCTTCTATCTGTGTTATGTAAAAGGTTAGAGCTTTATATTCTTCAGATGTTCTTCATATTCAGTTCAGAGCACCCTGCAACTAATACCTGGTTTGTTTGTTACTCCTCTAACATGGGTACATATTCATCAATGAAAATCACAGGAGAGTGACTAAATGCATCACCACCCATGCTATTCTGTAGATTATGAGGCCTAAAACAAAAAACAAACCACGAATATAAACATTTGGTGGCAAAGAAATATTACAAAGATAAAAAAATTAATTAAAAAACCACCTGCCCACGTGAACTTTTATAAAAAATGACCTGAGAAACAGAAAATCTACTTTGTGGGGCCTTGAGACTGAAATTAGCAGCAGTCCCACCTGAGTCATATGTTGATTTAGATGACTTGTTAAGATGCCTTGGGAGAGGCATTCTGCCACAGATAAGCCGTTACTTTCCAGTCCCCTTCTCTGGCCTTAAAATCTGTCCTGCTTTGCAAGAAGCAATTTTGATTCTCAAGAACTCCTGATGCGAGAACCAATTTTTCCTTTCAGTTCTTAATTTAGAATTAGAAAGTGCTATTATACCCTTGTCAGGCTGGTGAGTGCAACCAGTTCATAATCCCTAATTAAAAACCAAACCTCATTGTTATATACTTAAAGGAGGTTAACCCTTAAAGGCATAGTTTCCATTTTTAGCTTAACTTGACAAAGTCAAGATATACACATGTGAATGGGTCAATTGATAGGGCACTTGTTCTATCATGGAAGGATAAAACTTGAGGCTGTATTCACACGCGTGTGTCATTCTGTGTTTATTACATGCCTTCACATCTACAAAAAGCAATTATTAGAAGGGCTCTCAGCAATTCATTTGACAACTCGTCCCCTGAGTTCCAATGTGTTCTATTGCCTATTAGTAGACACATAGAACACATTGAAACTCAATGGACGAACTATCAAGAAAAAGAGCAGATTTTATCGCCAACCTATTTTGCGAGGGGAACCCTTGTTACTATTTCTGGCTATCGCTAGCGATTCAAATTGTAATTGCAGTGCAGGATTTGTAGAAATCTGCAGTGAAGTTTCACTTCTATTTAAAAATAGTCTGTCAGCGATTTCTGTTCCGTGGCCATTATTTCACCGAATATGGGATCAAACCTATAGGAATTGGAAAGCAGTATTCACAAACTATTCCGTAGTGTGTGTACAAACGAACGTTGTTGAGTACTCGACAATGTTCATTTGTATACACACTATGGAATAGTTTCTGCGATTACTCATTACTCACGGAAACTGCTGATCATTAACAAAGCCTTGAAGGCCAAAGTCGATTATTTCTCAATATATAAAACTCAGCTTCGATGTGTAATCTATCACAAAGGAGAAGCGACAGATTTACTACATTTTAAACATGGAATGACTATCACTAACGATATTTTGGATAACCGGTTGACAGTTTTTCTAATCGGTTAGGTAGCTAACTGGTTTCAAACCGATTATCCGGTTAATCATTTCGGTACTAGTTCCAACATACAAGCATTTGGTGGTCTTGCTGATGGATGGTACAATACCATGACTGTGGTTTCTAGTGAAGTCCAATAAGTCCAATACTAGTTCCAACATACAAGCTTTTGGTGGTCTTGCTGATGGATGGTACAATACCATGACTGGTTTCCAGTGAAGTCCAATAAGTATAATTTTCTAGATGTTGTTTAAGAACACTTTTAGAATGCAGGATGAGAAGCAAAAGAAAATTTGCGAGAATCAATGTAGGAGTGTCACGACTAATCGATTAATCGATTGTTGATCGGTCACAGCGAAATTGATTAGTATTTTTCGTTGTCGAATAATTGGTAAATTGTATCTCGCTTTAGACGTTTAATAATTAAAAGAACATTTGATGAAAAAACTATTGTTTCTAAAGGTAAAGAGTTACGAACATTGATGTTAAACCCCAAGAAGCCGTTGGAAGCATTTGTCTTTCAGGAACATTCATCAAAGCTATGATGTTCTGAACTTTTGAACCGTCAGTGTAATAATCAAGACCGGTCGGCAGTTGCGAACTTTGCAACTGCCGACCGGTCTTGATTATTACACTGACGGTTCAAAAGTTCAGAGCATCAAAGCTTTGGGTGTACCTAAAAGAGGATCTTTTTCGTTGTTTACCGAAGGTAGGTCAACTGACATGAACATAATTTTTTATCGACTTCAAAAAGAGGGAGGAGGTCATCTAGTACGATTAATCGATTATTATCGATTATTTGCGATGATTAATCGATTCCTAAATTAAAAAATCATGACAGCCCTAAATCAGTGTTGATTTTCATTGTTTTCCTTGGGAGAATCATTTGCATGAATCGATTCTGATTATCACATGAATTTTAAGCCCTGCTTCTTGGCAATGATGGTTTTTGCTGTTGAATGTATGAGGTATTGAGATTGTGAGTAGCTCCTGAGTGGATCTGACGATGATATCAGGCACAGATGAAGTTGACCATGGCTCCCTTATGTGTTGTTCAGTGATAAATAGGATTACTGGCAGGCCTGACTTGAACCAGGGAAGTTCAGGTCTTTTGGGGTGCCCTGAAAGGGGCTTTTTTTTCTGTGGAAGTTGCACTGAATCTGTAACCGTTCTACTTGAAACTACCAAGACAAGCCTGAGGCGTCCCCCCCCCCCCCACTTTCCCTCAAAGTTGGTCCTCGAAATATGTCCAAAAATGGAATAAAAATCATAGGGGGGTTAGGTCCACGTGGGTTAGGTTGTAGATTTGTAGATTGCTTGTCCTAATATCTGTGCCAGTGAAACAGTAGACAGTCATCAGTACATGAAAAACCTCAAAATATCCACTCAGAGGCAATGAGATGTGGGTTTTTGAACCCAAAATTTTTCAGCAACTGGCCGAACCATGGTCGGCCTGTGGTATCGACAACCCTTGGCCGCCTCATATCAGACACATTTATTTCCCTCTGGTGGAAACCCAGATTATTGTTACCTTGATTACCTAGCTCAAAATTTAGGGACACTAAATTCTGAAATGTGAAGGCTTGGAAAGCTTTTCCCGCACACACCACCCCCTCACACCCACCCCCACCCCCCCCCCCCCCCCCCCATTAAAATGGAGCTAAGCCAGGCTCTGCGAGCCACCACCCCCCACCCGAACTTGCTTTGGGCTGGCTATGCCACTGCCCTTGAGATGTACTTTCATTCCTGTGATGAGGTACTGGATATCCTAGCAATTGTCTAATGGCATATCTAAGGTATGACAGGTTTAGCATGTACCCCGGGCACCACTTGAAGGAGGGGGGGGGGGGGCACCACTGAGCAGTTTCTTTAAAGTCAGACAAGCCATCCTCGAATAGTAAAAAAAAGAATTTTTTTCAGATGTATGAGCTATCTTTGATTATCATGGGTGAGAAGCACCAGGGTGGCCGGATTGTGAAACCACTTATATAGATTATTAGGTAAAAATACAGTGCTTGGAGCAACGTGACCACATACCTCATAGTAACACTGTTGAGCTTCAGTGCCAGCTGACAGTAAGACCTTTCTTCTGCACAAACTGGGGGGGGGGGGGGGGGGGGGGGGAGGGAGGGGAGGGAGTGTTGCGTTGCTTTTCTGCATGCTCTGTTTTTACTATGCCAGTCATGCTTTTTAATCTCGATGGAATTTCCACCTATATAAATATCAACAACTAATGTGTGATCTCACAGAAGCGAGATCACACGTCAGCTGTAGCTATATATTTTGGAGGAAATTCTTTTAAGATGGAAACAGCATGCCATTCTATTCATATGTGCATGCCATAGGTGCTATTTTCTGTGGATACTCTGCTGCAATTGTCCCAGTCCCAAAATACTGATGCCATTTTTCAGCAGTCTGTAATTTGGAGCACATTTGTAGATTGCACTCAATTTGAAACCGCAATTCACCTTATACCAATACTTCAAAGGTACATATGAGTTTTGTTCTTGAATTAGTTTTCTTTTTCTTCTATTTACGCTCCTTGATCATAACATTTCTATGGAATGTGGTGATATGTACATCACAGGGGGTGTCCTACTGTTGAACACAAGACACCAATATTTATGCGCTGTCACCTGTAAAGAATGCTTCACTGGTAGTCTAAAGCTAGACTGAATACTGATAATAATATTTCTATGCTATCGTATTTTTGTCAAGCAGTGCAATGCCACAACAAATCATAAGTGAAATTACTTGTATAAATATGTATTTAAATCAAGCCTCATTAATATTTTTGGTGTATATAGATTCTTATTTTATTTAAATAAAAAAAATTTCACTTTTCTCAGCTCAATTTATATTGCACAGGCCTGGTATTTTCAGGAGAGCTCTTTATTCGCTTGCCTACTGCTTGCCTTAAAAAAATTAAGGAGGGCCAAAACTAGCCTTCCTGGCCTTTGGAAATAATGATTACCATAACAGTGTATTCCTAAAACCAACATCTGTTCAGATCTCTGCTATGTTAGTGGTCTTTGTAAGATGGCCACAATGCCTCTCCCACACCTCCAGGCCTTGCCGAGGCCCAGAGGCATGGGAGGAGCAAGGTAACTATCTCACAGTCCCGGCTTCCCTTCAGAAGGGCAAAGGGGGGGGGGGGGGGGGGGGGAGAGGCATATGAAGGCTAGAGTGTTTTTTTGCAGAATGGGTAGATTCTTTGTGCTTCTCCTCCAACTCCCCTTGAGGTAAAAATTAAAATTAAAAACTCATCAAATAACAGCACTGAAGTCAGAAATCAAGGTCAGCATGTGTGTTTTGCAGAAATTTAGCACATTGAGACTGAGATCCGCTACGACATATCCTTATGTTTATATTCATTGGTTGACATTCACGATACAAAATTTAACAGTCTTCAGTTTTGGCATAATGCTTGTAAGGGCAAACAACTACTGTGTATTATAGATGCTCGGTTATGCCATCCTCCTAATGACCTGTGGGATGGTTTTCTGTTAGAAAGTTAACCCACTCCAGGATGAAATGTGCTTTTGAATTCTTTGGGACTGTCTTGCCTCACATGATTGAGTATGGTTAGTGTTGATGGAGAGAAAGAACTATTTTCATTTTCAGAAGTTATTCCATAACAGTGAATAGCTTCAACCAGGTTACTAGATAATCCTTTTGCTGATGCCATCTCCATCCAACAGCACTGTTCACAAAAATTCATATTGCATTGGCAGGGTTAACCGTTAGCAGCAATTGAAGGCATGAATTCCATTGACGTGTAGTCCACCTTAGCACACTGTACCACCATGCTCCTTCACCTACCCCAACGACATGATGCAGATGATGTGGGTTAGAATCGAACTCACAACCTTATGATCTGAAGTCCACTGCTAGAGCTGGGTGGTATTGAAATTTCAAGTTCGGTTTTGGTATCGGTATTCTTAAAATGATTTACCTCAGTATCGGTACAGCATTCGGTGTCATCAACATACATGTACTCACACCAATACCAATATCGAATGTATTTTGGTAAACTGCCCTGAACTGCCCAGCAAAAGTTCACCATTTTACAGCAGACAAACTGGCCAAATTGTCAAAATGTTGGAAGCAACATGGGCACTCGTCATAGGTCATTTGATACAACAAATTGGCTGAGAGAATATACTCTACTCGGAATAACTTCCTGGGTATATTCTCTCAGCTTCTCTGTTACATCAAATGGCTGGTGTTGACTGCCTTTAGAAATACACAGTCCATGGCCTCTTCTTGACATGAATTTAGCATAAAGCTCCAGGCCTGAAAATAAGCAGTCTGACATTTGCAAAATGAGGTCCCCAGCGGGTGAATTTGATGATGCTAACCATACAGTGGGCCAGTGTATCCTCTGGGTACCTCTTTCAGTTTAGTTTTGAGACCCTGATTCAGATTGAGGTTCACAGAGGGTAAATTTAGTGATGCAACCCTGCTGTGCAGGGTAGCATCACTAAATTCACCCTCTGTGAACCTCATTTTACAGATGACAGTCTACTTATTTTCTCGCTTGTAAAGTTCTGTTATTTGTATGTTTGTTTTCCAACTAATATCAGGAATATTTTTAATACTATATTTTGGGGTATTTTGAGATTCCCTCGATATGTTAAATTCGTATTGGCTCATTACCCATACCAAACTGTATGGTATATTGCCCATCTCTATCCAATACTCTGACCAATAAGGCAATGCACTCCCTAGGTAATGAGTTAAGTGGAGCATAATGCATATGATGTTGAGTGCACATGTATCTCTACATCATCATTATACATGAGTAAAAACATTGGAAAAAAACACCTCAAAATGAAAAAATCCAAAAACGGTGTGTGTACTCATTTGGCCAGGTAGAAATTAAGCAAATGTCTCTTTCTAGGTAAATTAAATAAATAGATGTTAACTAAATATTTGTACTTACTATTAGTGTGAGGAGAAGCACTGACAAACATGGGATACACATGTATCTACAAAAACTTTAAATGTCAGGCTATTTTAAGAGTATCAAATAAAATTCCACTGGTAAAACTTTGTATTACTCGAGGTAAGCTTTATCCAGGAAAAAGATACTACGTTAAATATGGTGACCTTTGTTTGACCTACCATGACATGCAGGCACATCACAAAGATGACCAATTGGGGGAGGGAGCTGGGAACTGTCATGACTCAAGTCCCTACCTAAGAAACATTCCAACTACATCATCAAGGCATGCCTTCGTCGAAGGCATGCCTTGATGATGTAGTTCAAATATTTGTCGATTTGTGGTTAAATTCATGTAGTAGTCAAGATGCACAGGCTTCCCAACTTCTTATTTAAATTGCATGTACCAGTCTCAAAATTAGTTATGCTAGGACTGAATCAGCCACAGCCCTCCATTTGAATGAGACCAACTACATGTGTGACATAAGACCGTGTAGCAAACAGAGTGCAAAATTTAAAAAATGGCTCTAACCGACTGACCGCTCACGTGATTTGGAGATGGCTAACCGAATGCTCGTCTATGTAAAAATTCTTGGGAAACTGCTTTTTGTCATTAACAAGTATTCATATATTGCGTGGAATTGAAATATAAAAAGCACCTCCCAAAGCAAAAGTCTAAAACTCTTATCAGGCTGGTTAACCCTTTACCCAACGCAGACGATATCAAAATTTATTATTTTAAATATCATTTTTTCAAATTTTTCAACAAAATTCAACAAAACCATATCATGTGACCCCTCATTGGAACGAGCTCAATGAGCTCGTTCCAATGAGGGGTCACATGATATGGTTTTATTGAAATTTTTTGAAAAAATAATATTTTGTCAACTGTTGAATTTGCATATTATGCAGATGGATGCGGCCGATTCGTTGGGTAAAGGGTTAACTGGTAGAGTGCTGGAAGCCCATGTTTGGGCTTTATTCTGAACTGCAGCTACCTAAAGTTAAAGGCTTTGTATTCTATGGATGTCCTTCTTATTATCCTTGAAGTAAAATTACTTCGTCTCCATCAATATGCATTGTTACAATTAATGGGAGAGTGCCCATAGGCACTCTCTCATAAATTGTAACAAGACCAAAATGTGTGATCAAATCTTGAGGCTGAGAAAAAATTTAGCACTCTGCCAGTTAAGTTACTCAGACTTTACCATTCAAGATGCAAGTTTTGGCTAACCTTGTCAACTGTTCACATGGATATAAATTTGCGTAACTGCCACGCGAACGAAATGAGCTTTCTCATCAAATTTTGCACACTGAGCAAAACAAGTCTTATTAGAAAGTACATACTTACTAGGCAGAGTGAATCAATATCCAAGTCTCCCAATCCAGATGAAAATGTTCCTACTGGGAAATTATTGTGGGGTGTCACACTACAACACCCCCACCCCCCTCCCATAGTTATGTCCCTGATGACTGGAGTTTTCCTGACCGGGACTTGTGTATGCACAATGGTTCTTATATATCCATATCTATGCATTTTAGAAAGTTATTCAGACAAAAAGAGTCAACAATCATGGTCACCATAATTAACCACAGACAATCGGCAATGCTACAGTAAAAATCCTTTTAGCCAACATTGTAGACTGTCATGGCTAATTATAGACTCTTTGTTTGAATATCTTGCCAAGAAGCAGCCATGGCAGTTACAACTTGATTGATGACTGGCATGGGTAGGGGTGGTCTGATTAACATATCTCACCATACCTGCAACCACCTGTGACAGTTCTGTGATCATGTGGATGTTTTTGAAGATGTCAGTTATCGGACAATAGTATATCTCACATGACTTCCTTGCATTCTGATTGGCTGAAAGATGATACCCTATTTCGTGTCGTTTGCATCCACAGAACTGACCAGGCACTACACCCAGGCACTACATGTTTTCTATTTTTAGCACACTACTATATCAGTTTTCTTTTCATACTGGGCGAATAAAACCAATCAGGCTAAATATAAATATCGATTCACAGAGGCACAACATCCACAAAACGACCCGGAAAGAAATCTTTGTGGAAAAATGTATCGCTTTTCCATTGTTGAAGTCACATTTTCCGAGGTGTTCATTTTATTCCTTGAGAAGATGATCCATATCTCGTTTCGAAGAGAATGATCCATACCTGGGTACAACATTCACGAGAACGCGTCCGGATATGAAAAATCGTTTGTTTCGATGCTCATATTATTTCGCTAATTAATTGTATGTTTTGGGCAGTAAACGAATAAATAATGGAATACAGTTGAATCTTCGGAGTTTGTATCCCGTGCTGACCCATTCGGTAATGTATATGTGTGACAAATGTGTGGAAATTATCAAACTGCATTGTCAAATTTCGAAAATTTTAGTTTTCATTCGCGAGTTCTGCGATTCTAGAATACACAGTTCCGTTTGGGGGAAATGTTTTGTTTACCCTTGCCGACCGATTCAAAATCTGTCTTCTGCTCATATCAATAATCCAAGTTAGCCGTGTTTTGGAAGAAGAAAATGTTTTTTCAAAACTATATGGTATTTTTTCTATATAACGTTGGTTGGTAGGGCTGCTACCTTGGTAACAGATTAACAAATCGGACAGATGTTTTTCTTGATGGGTGTTCGATATAATATAAGGATTAGTGCATGTCTTGTTGTTGACTACACCCATATAGTGCCCAGTGAGGTGGTGTAGTTCCCTCCTCTTCGCGGAGGGAACTACACCACCTCACTGGGCACTATATGGGTGTAGTCAACTCCAAGCCATGCACTATTCCTTAAATAGTAAGTTGGCTCCACTGCTGTCCAACAAGACAAAAGTTTTTTTTATAGTTGTTGTTAGACATATTTCAGTTTTATTACTCATTTCATTTCTCTGTATTTACATGATTTAACAAGTTTCTGGTAATGAATAATAATATCTGGTATTTAGTAGTTACTACTACGGAGTGCCTGATAACACTGTTCCATTGTGAAGAAATATTTTCAACTATATGCAGAAAGCTGAACAACCACAAAAGTACATTGACCTATTGAAGGGGATAAAACTAAAATATAAATTCACTTATTGAAACAAATAGAAATTTCATCATCCCCACCTATTTGGTCATGAGTCAGTGCATTCATGCTGTCAAGGTCACACCAACTGCTAAGTGCATTAACTGTTTCACAGATGAGACATAAATAAATCAAATTTTGCTCCTCATGACCTTCAATTTATATCTGCAGCCTTGTCCTCCAAACCTGATCATGGCACTGAGAAAAGTTTAATACTTAAAACCATTAATCATCACAGGGAATCTTCACAGCCCTCCCTCCCCCAACCCCCTCCCCACTTTCCAAAATCATCTGGACTTACCACTGATGCATTTTCCGTATGTAGCTTTAATATGAATGGTCGTAAAGAGAAACTGAGGGATTAACTCTAATACTTCTAAGTACTTTCTTAAATTATTCATAAAATTAAGTCATGGCTGCTGTAAAGCAGCCATGACTTGATTTGATGGACAATCCAGTACAGCCTGGCTTAAAGAAATCATACTTCACTGGTGGAGTGCAAGAAGCCACTACCATGGCTCTACTGAAAAGTGTTGAAAGCGTGTTTGATTAGCAGTTAAGAAAAAATGGTTATCTAAAATTGTTTTGTAACAATTTTTGGAGAGTGCCAGTAGGTAGCAAAATCTTGCAATGCTAAGGTTCTCCTTGCTGGTAGCATGGTATCTTTGAAAAGAATCCCTTTGTTTTGAATCACCTTTATTTATTTATTTATTTATTTATTTATTTATTTATTGGGGTTTAACAACACTTTCAATAGCCATGGTCACCTTATGTCGGACACCACATGTTTACAGGTGGAGGAAGCCGGAGTACCCAGAGAGAACCACCAAGCAATGATGCACAACTGTCAGACTCCCCAACGTACTAGCCCCAAACACGCAGGGTTGCCATTGGTTGAAGACAAGTGCATCATCGATGTGCAGTATGCCTCAGAACACAATGTCGCAGTGCCCCCACATGGGCAAATGGGTTGAAGTGCCTTACCTGAGGACACAATGCAGTTTCCCCTGGTGGGGATCGAAGTGTGGACCTTTTGGTTTGAAGTCCAATAACATAATCATTGAACCAACACGCTCCCTCAAATCTTCTTTGAAAAATACCATGACCATTCATATGAGTATATTTTATTAATAAATGCCTGCAACGTAAGTCTCCAAGTTAACATAGTCCTTATGTTCTGGGCAGGGAGCATGGTGGCTCAGTGGTAGATTGTAGGACTTCTATGCTAGAGGTTCCAAGTTCGATCCCCATCCGGGATGACCCGAGTTGTGTCCTTGGGCAAGTCACTTTATCCCGGTTGCCTACATAGGGGCTTGATGACTCTGTGTACTAAAGCGTACTGCACATCGATGGTGCACGTCTTCAACCGCTGTAACCCTGCTTGAGCAGAGATTGAACAGAGTTAGAATGTTGAGGAGCTGACAGTTGCTCGTCGATGCTCAGTGGTTCTCTCCAGGTACTCCAGCTTCTTCCACCCATAAAACTGTCATGGTCACGATTAGCCATTGGGCATCAGTATGTGACCTTAACCCCCTTCACTCTGATGTCAAAATACCAAAATTTCAGGAAGCTGTTTTTTTCCCATAATGCATCTAGAAATTTAACCAATTCAATCTTGTTTGACAGAGCTCAATGAGCTCTGTCATACAAGATTGAATTGGTTAAATTTCTAGTAGCATTATGGGAAATTTTTTCTGCCTGAAATTTAGATATTTTGACATCAGTGTGCAGGGGGATAAACACCAATAAATAAATAAATAAATAAATAAATAAATAAATAAATAAATAAATAAATAAATAAATATGTTCTGGGGAGAAAAATCTGGCCATTGCAAGCAAAGAGTTAGGAGTAATAAGAAAGTGGGTTAGAATGAAAGGGGTTGAGCAAGTGGCATGATTCATTTCAGTGCACTAGACTACTTGTATGATTAGAATCAACACAACCTAATGTAACCATGGGAATAAATGCAGTAAAAATGTTGGTGCAGAATGTATTGGGAGGATATAAGTTCATAGTGTGAGGAATTGTTTATATAGAGTAACAGTCAAAATAAGTTCTGGACTATAACAACAGAAAAAGACCAGTTTAGCACCTTGTTTTCATTGATAAGAAAACATGAATAACCAAAGTGTTCATCAGGGGTTCTCTGAACTTTTGCACCTTGCTGTTAGGATGAAGTTACAATGGTAAAAACTCAAAAACATCTTGTGGCCTGTGTTTGTTTCATTACATGTACTTTACTGAAACCAGAGTTCTTCAACCCTCCAACAGATTTCCAAAATGGTATGACTCTGGAGGTTGAAACATGGTCCGACATAAGCCATAACCTATAGGTTACATTATGGGGGAGGTTACGTGTTTCTATAAACTTGAGACCAATTATTAGGTTATGAGAGGAAACTGATTACCTTAATAATTTACCTTATATCTACACTACGGAAACCTACAGGTTACGATATGCTAGGCACACCATAACCTATTTTAAGGTTACAGTGTATGAAGCTTATATCAGTCCCTGTGAAAGTGTTATTAAACCACAATGAATACTTGAATAAATACATCTAACAGATTGAAAACATCAACTTAATCATATATCTACAACAATGGTCCACTGAGTTTTCAATTATTTTTTAAGAAAAATTGTTTTTCATTCTTATGAGGATAGCTTTTAAGGAAATGGGAAGGGGAAGGGGTGTGGGGTCATCTTTTGACTAGAGAATTTTGTGATAAAAGTTTCAAGCTGCTTTACACTGCTTGTTTCTGTTGGAAACTTTATTGTGGTTATAGTCCCCTCAAATAGATGGATGTCTCCACTTGTTAACATGCAAAAGTTCTTCAAAAGTGAATTTCAGAAAATACAAATTTCATTGACCACTTGTACCGGTAATTATTTTTAACCACAGAGAAAAATATTAATAGAACTCATAAGTATTGCTCCTCATGTACCTTGATCCCGGGAACACTGGTATGAGAGACCAGTGCACTTATCCACTTGGCCACCGATTGGTGGCCGAGTGGATAAGTGCACTGGTCTCTCATACCAGAGCTTCTGGGATCGATCCTCTCAAGACAGAGGTCCTGTGTTAATGCTGTCAGAGCATATTGTCCTATCGGGTGGAGACATAAATGGCTGTCCTCTTTGCGGAGAGAGACACACTCTATGAAGGCTAAAGATCCCTTTGCAGTACTCAACAAGATTGAGGCCACAAAGTTGCTGCTACATGTACGAAGGCCATCCCACACACCTGTACCATTGGTCCAAGGAGAGGGATGAATATTAAAGTTGCATAACTTGCTAGCCAATCCTTGTAAAACAAATAAGCTTAAAACAAAAAAAGAACTTGTAACATCGAACAAGATCCTTGGGGGATGGCTGCCCCTATGACCACTTCACCTACTCTCTATATCTGTCCTTCTGGCATTACAGGTAGAGTGGCTTACTATTAAAATACTTTGTGTATGTTTTTTCACCCAGCAAATAAACAGATTTGACCCTTTGCAAACTGATATCAAAATTGGAAATTTCAAGTCACAATTTTTTTTTCATACGGCAAGTAGGAATTTTACCAATTCAGTACCATGTGGGAACCCTGAAAAGCGAGTAGTGCTTGTTTATGCAATTAGAAATTGAACCAGTTCAATCTTGTTTGACAGTGTGCATTGAGTCCAAGTTGTATGATGTAAAAAAAATTGTACTTGAAATTTCAGGGTTTTTACATCAGTGTGCAGAGGGTTAAATGGGAAAAGGCACAAGAAGTGATTCATATGTGCCTGATTGCTGCTGTTCTCTTGAACAGTTGTAAGGTGGAATATTTCCTTTGCAGTTAATTTGTGAGCAGCACAATTATGAATTAACCCTTTACACTCTGATGTCAAAAGATCAAAGTATTCACCAGCAAATTTTTCCCACAATGCAACTGTGAATTTAAAAAATTATACTTTGTTTGACAGAGCTCATTTTTCATGCTGCATGGGCAATATGGAGTCAATCATGAACAATTTTAAATTCTACTAATGTGCTTGGAGTTAACCCTTTACCCAATGCAGACGATATCAAAATTTATTATTTTAAATATCATTTATTCAAATTTTTCAAAAAATTTTCACAAAACCATATCATGTGACCCCTCATTGGAATGAGCTCAACAAGCTCGTTCCAATGAGGGGGTCACATGATATGGTTTTGTTGAAATGTTTTGAAAAAATAATATTTTTTCAACTGCTGAATTTACATATTATGCGGGTGGATGCGGTCGATTCGTTGGGTAAATGGTTAAGGATTAGATTTTAACTCATACCGGCTGAGTATTTTTAAGATTTTTATCATCAGATCAAGTCATGACTGCTATGAAGTAGCCATGACTAGATTTGATTCGAAATTCATCTAAATTTAACTCAAGAGGTTATTGATGAAAAAAATCGATTAAAAATACAAGGAGAACATTGGACTAAATATGTCCAAATTATACTTTTTGTCTGTTGAAGTGGCAAAAGAAATCCTGTCCTGGACAGGAATGTCTATCTGCAGCATGCAAGGAGTGTCCCACAGGGAGTTCAAAGGGCTTGCATTAATTCCTTGCATTAACCTCAGAAAGTGAAGCAGTGCTTGTTTACTGTGGTAAACAAACTCTGTTTGACTGTTAAAATAGGACCCGGTTACCAGCCTGGGGTGCCTCTAAAATGGGCATCATGGGTAGAAATGTTTGCCTGGAATTGACTGTGTATTCCTGTTGTGGTCATGATTAATCATTGTGCAGGAAATATGTAACCTTAAACACTAATAAATAAAAAAATAAATAAATAAATAAATAAATAAATAAATAAATAAATAAATAAATAAATGAGCAGGATCCTGTTAGGACACATTAGGTATGTTTTTGAGGCAAAATAATAAAATTTTGAGTTATTTATGTAATTATTTGCTAAATACTGTCCTCTATTTGTGTTAGGTAAAGGGTTAACATTTAGTACACATAACTGTTAGGTCTTGGAACACTCATATAATATATACTTGTATACACTCGTATATATAATTTATACTTGTCCGAATGAAGACCAATGATCACATTTTTAGAAGCCATGAAATTTCATCATTTGGGTTTGAATTTTCTAATTATCTGAAGCGGGCCCCAAACCTATTATCACTCTTGTGCCTCTGGTGCCATAATTAGACAGGCCTAAAGGCCTGTTAACAGAACTTAATTTTCTTCATCTCATTGAAAGTGGCCTGTGAATAAACTGATCCTTCATAGAGTCAGATTTGTGATAACTTCATTGTGAGGAGTGTTGCATAATAGACTATTCTAATAGCTTGAAAAACCTCGCCCATTTTATCATGACTGAGTCATATTAATTTCTTCAAGAATGGCTGTATAAATTATTAATTGTAAGCCTCTTCAGAGCATCTCTGAGTTGAGTACTGAGTTGTGAAACTTTTGATCAGTCAGTGTGATGTGTTTATTACAGGCCTGTTCTATGTAATCCTCATCCACAGCAACACTAATCCATGCAGAAAATAAAAACGTTGATGGACTACTTTTTATAAAGAAACAAAATTTCACTGGAATTTTTTACAAATCGTGCATCGCAATTACAGTTTGAATCGCTAACGATAGCTAAAAATCATCCCCTGAGCTCCAATGTTTTCTATGTGCCTTTACTGGCACATAGAACACATTGGAATTCAGGGGACGAAATAGTAACACAGGTTTCCCCTCGCAAATTTGGTTGGCGATAAAATGAGTTCTTTTTGTTGATAGTTGTAAAATGATTTGCTGAGTGTCCTTCTAATAATTGCTTTTAGGGACGTGAAGGTGTTTAATAAACACAGAATAAAACACGTGTGTGAATGGGTTAATCGATATGGCACTTGTGCCATCATGGAAGGATAAAACTTGAGGCCTGTGGCCTCTCGTTTTATCCGTCCATGCTGGCACTCATGCCATATCAATTAACCCATTCACGTATGCATGTTGTTCTGTGTATCTGTGGGAACCCCAGGAAGTGAAGCAATGTTAGTTTGCTGTGATAAACAAGTTCTGTTTTACTATTAAAAGAATACCCGACAGCCAGTGCCTGGTGGACAGCATAAGTATAAATATTGGCTAAACTTGACTTTCTACTTCAGTTGTGGTCATGGTGTAGTCACAAATGTTGAAAGTGATCCCAAATACTTGTAATTAAATAATTATTTTACCAGTATGAAGTGCTTCATTTCTGACACCCAACTTATTTGCAATTAGTTTAAACAATATTTTATTTCCAAAACTATGAAACATTATGATGACAAACTACACTGTAAGCAAATATAAATATGCACAGAACAACAAAAAAGAATTGGAAAGCAGATCCAGCAACAAGCGGAAGCTTATGTGTCATGTCGCCTTACAAGGAAGTTGCAAGCATATAAAGTCAGCAGGGCTTAAAATTGCACCCGAATCCGCGAATCGATTCTCGTAATGATTCTGGCAAACTACACTGGCGCGAATCCAAGTGGATTCGCGTCAATTTACTGCTTGGATTCACTTTATGTATGATGTCGTTGATTCATGATGAAGTTCCGACCTGGGTTATCATAAAATATATAATTTTGAAAAACTGTCCATTGATATTTCTTGAGTTTGGTATCAAATCAAGTCATGGCTGCTGTAGCAGCCATGACTTGATTTGGTACCAAACTCAAGAAAATGTGAAGCATGTGGTAAATCATGACTTGATTTGATACCAAACTCAAGAAAATGTGAAGCATGTGGTAAATCATGGGTGGAAATTTTGACAACTTATTTCGTGATCTCACCAGCAACATTCAGCTAGTTTTTGCAGAATTTCATATCATTATTTATTTATTTATTTATTTAAGGGTGTTTAAGGTCACATAATTATGCACAATGGCTAATCATGACCGCAACATGGATATGAAGTCAAGGGTTTTCAATCATTTATACCCCATGTAGCACATTTTAGAGGATTTCCACCTCAATCATTGGCTTTACTTCCCGGGTTCCTACGGGGGATTTCATATCATGGTTTAAATGGATTCGCGTGAAAATATTTCGCGAGAATTATGTTAGATTCGCGTGATGCCAGACGAATTTTAAGCCCTGGTCAGCATGGCAAGGAGGCAACATACTTGCCTAGATGCAGTGAAATTAACTTCTTGGGTGAATTCTAGATGTTGTAGAAGACTCAATATGTTTTTTGAAGTCATAGTTTCATTCCAAGGTGTCTTATTATTATGAGGTGGATGCGATGCAGGATATTATTGTATTATGTGAGGGAAGCGAGTGGTGGCTGGGCCAGAGCATACCTTTGTTTGTAACCACTTTATTCTGATACCTCTTAATTATTGGGCATCCCGGAGGGCACGGTGATGTTGCGGTAACTGGTTCTCGTCAGATCACCGAAGTTAAACAATGTCAAGCCAGGTTAGTCTTCGAATGGGTGACCGTCTGAAATATCAATTCGGACTCCCACATTGTGTCCTTGGGCAAGGCACTTAACTCTGATTGTCCACATGGGGGCACAATGATGCTGTGTACTGAGGCGTACTGCACATCGATGGTGCACATGTCTTAACCAGTCTAACCCTGCCTGTGCTACAGTGCAGAGTTACGATGTTGGGGAGCTGGCAGCTGCTAGCCATTGTGCATAAGTATGTGACCTTAAAATACTGGGCATCCTGTGCATGAATCAGCAATTAGTCGGTTTTGCTGGTTTAAGATAAGGGGTGAAAAGTTCATCAAAGGTTATATATTATTTGCAATTGGGATCAACTCTTTTTTATGTTCCTAACTATCAGCAATCTAATGTCTCTCATAATTTCTATGCCACTCCCCAGGCCTGCCCAGGCAGGTCTGAGGGTAGCATAGAAACTACATGTATTAGATACATCCGACTACTGATATTTTAAGAATATGAGAATGGATAGGCTTGTTATAGAGGCTGTTAGTGAGGCAGGTATAGAAATATTGGTGCCTTGATACTGGATGCAATCTTAAGTCCCACTTAATAATTTCATTTGTATGCAAAAAATAACATACAGTATCACAAATCACTTACCTTGAATATTTGTGTTGACAGATTTAGTTCTAATATTGCATCTTAACCCTTTGAAACCGCAGGGCCGTTTTTGTGACCGGGAATATTATATGTCATAATTTCATTGATTAGGATGGCTTCTAAGTGAATGTGTGGGGTAGACTAATCAAAATTTTCAACATGCTGCCTAAAGGCTGCACATTGAAAATATTGATTGGTCTACCCCAAATAATGAATATGGACTCTTCCAATTGCTGCTATTGAGTTGACATGGAATATACCACCAGGATTCATAGGGATGATAGGTTTGTGTGTACTATTTTTAATTTGCCTTGTTTTGACAGAAATGAATCACTGATATTGTATTTTTAAACCGCTACTACTTTTTGGGGAATCCCAGGATGTTGAGCAGTGCTTGATTACTGTGGTAACGATATAGCCAAATATGGTACATTATTCTTTTTAAATATTAGTTCATGAAGGATTAAATCATTCAGCATCATTCATAATATATATTTTCTGTGCAAACTTGAAATTACATAATGACAGATTTTGAAATGGCCTTTTCTGGTCTTGTGGGGTGGGAAGAGTTTGAGATAATTTAATTTTCAACGGGATTAGGAATGCAAAGCTTAAATGCATGTCTTAAAGAGCATGCTGCAATCCATGCTTTCTGTTAGAAATTTTACAGTCATGGGGCCCTGTATTGAGACTGTGGGTTTCCCCTCACAATTTTAAAAATAAAAAAAAATAGGGGTGTCCATCCTTTACTCAAATTAACAGATGACATTTATTTTCACTGTGAATCGACCTTTGTATTAGTGAAAATGTTCATCAGAAGTTCAGAACACTTAAAAAAATTTAAGACAAAGTCCTTAATTTGAGAGTGACTGCCTGCCCTCTCCCTTTTCCTTTTTTGAGCCAACGTTTGTGAAGTTCAATGTCGGATGTAGAATGTGATGAGGTACAATTTAAATGTCCATTTTGTTGATTCTTATTTTCAGTGCATTGTAAGATCACAATAATTATTGTCAACTAAAACAACTGAATAGGTTCTTTTTATTCCAAGTTATAAAATAGTGTGGAAAATACAACTAAAAACTTTGCAGTACTTGTTTTGGCACCAAAATTATCATGGCTTGAAACACATGTCTTTTGCCTTTAAGAGTAGTCTCCCTTGATGTCTTTCATATGGGATATCTGTTAATGAATCCATGTGCAGGGAAAACTTTCTAAGTAATTTAAACGTTTTGTTTGAAATATTGTTTAGCCTTGCATATTCTCTTCAATAGTACATATCGTAACATTTTCTACATCAGGTTTTAACCCTTTACCTAACATGAAAAGCAGACGACACTTGCAAAAAAAATTCTTGAATAACTATTTTTTTTTCATTTTTTGTCTCAAAAACATAGGTTATGACCCCTCATTGGAACGAGCTGGACGAGCTCGTTCCAATGAGGGGTCATAACTTATGTTTTTGAGACAAAAAATGAAAAAAATAATTAAAATTAATAGGCGATTTTTGAGAATAGCGCTGGCCGGTTTTGGCCGTTACGTTGGGTAAAGGGTTAAACAGAAATCACAAAAACCTGGGTACTATAAACTGATAGAACATAAAAGCAAATGATCTGACATGGTAATATTATAATTCACCATCAAGCGTCTGATGTTATTACAGCTTATTTGCCAATGAATGATATATGCTGAGTCTGTGTTGGTAGTTTCTAAAAATTCACCTACATCTTAAATGGAACTGACTGACAGACCTGTAATTTTGAGGTGAACGATCACCCTTGTCCTCTGTCACCCACCTGATTTAAAAGGAAAGAGAGTGGCATATGTCTGCTGAGAAGATTTTGATAAACTAAGAGTTTCTAAATCTGATGGAAATGTACCAGGTCTTTTTCAACTCTTGAGCAAACCTGGAAATAAACAGACTGTCGTTTGCAGAATGAGGTCCCCAGAGAGTGTGTTTGGTAATGGTATCCTGCATAGTAGTGTAGCATTACTAAATTTACTCTCCATGAACCTCAATCTGAATTAAGCTCTCAGAAACAAAGAGGTACCCAGAGGATAAATTGGGGGATTCTTGCCCACTGTATGGGATAACATCAGCAAATTCACTCTCTGGGGACCTCATTCTGCAAATGACCATTTTCTTATTTCTGGGCTTGCTCTTGAGGTTGTGAATAATTTTCCCGACTTTCTACTTAATCACACCTTGTGAGGCTAACAGCTTAGCAGTGATTACTAGCAAATTGCATTGATTCTTACTGCATTTATATGATATCATTTTTTTCTTAACCTAAGACTATTATTTTTTGTTTATTTAATATATTTTGTTATCTATTTACAGACAGTGGTGACATTGTAGACAAGAAACTGAAATTGATCTTAGGTTTAATATGGACCCTCATTCTCCACTACTCCATCTCCATGCCCATGTGGGAAGGAGAGGAACAAGGACCTTCAGAAGGTGGACCAACTCCCAAACAGCGGTTGCTCAACTGGATTCAAAGCAAAGTACCAGATCTTCCAATCAAAAATTTTACCACAGACTGGAACGATGGAAAGGCCATTGGTGCCCTTGTTGATGCTGTTGGACCAGGTCTGTGCCCAGATTGGGAAGATTGGGATCCAAAGAACAAGAAAGCTAATGCAAAGGATGCTTTGGATGCTGCTGAGAAATGGCTCGATGTTCCTCAGGTAAGGAAATAAAATAATAACACTTTTTAGCTTAACTTGACCAAGTCAAGATAAGCTATTGCCAGAAGTCTGTTAGTTTGTGAGTCTGTTCACATTTTCCTTTAGCACAGGCTACACCCCGTAGTTCTTGTCCGATCATCACGAAAGTTCATATGCAGGTTTGATGTCATGGCTAGATGAGAACGTCCCCTTTTGGTCATGATTGGTCAACCGTGATGGCTGCTCGAGCCAAAAACCTGAAAACCTTAAGAACAGTCGGCAGGTCGTATTTATGAAGAGATTTCATCCTACGTAACTTGGTAGGATGCCTCTGTATAATATCTATATGAGAACGTCCCCTTTTGGTCATGATCTGTCAACCGTGACAGCTGACCAAGCCCGAAACCCAAAAACTTTTAGCACATTCTACAGGTCATATTTAATATGGAGGGATGTCATTGTAACTTGGTAGGATGACTCTGTATGATGTCTAGAAAACTTGTAATTATTGCCTTGGTGGAATCTCCACACTGCCAGTGATTTAGTGACAATACACTTTACACATACTGTATAAGTATACGACTGTCGTCAAAGTCAAAGTATTCACCCCAAGCCTGATTACGACAATCAAGTAGCCTCTACATGAATAACCCTTTACCCAATGTAATGGCCAAAACCAGCCAGTGCTAGTCACAAAAATCGCCAATTAATTTTTATTATTTTTTCATTTTTTGTCTCAAAAACAGATAATGACCCCTCTTTGGAATGAGCTCATTGAGCTTGTTCCAATGAGGGGTCATAACCTATGTTTTTGAGACAAAAGATGAAAAAAAATTAGTTATTCAAGAATTTTGTTTGCAAGTGTTGTCTGCTTTTCATATTAGGTAAAGGGTTAATGTTAGTTTATTATTAATATTTTGAAGAATTACTTTTGTTTATAATTGTTTTGAAGAAGTATGTTGAGTTGGGTTTCAAGTTCATACAAATGATCAAAGACCATGGTACATCCTTTGAAAATTTGATCTCTTACCCCTTTGTGTCAGAAAATTTTGAGATCCTAGCATCAGGGATGGGTGAGCTCAAGTAATAATACAGTGGAGTCCTGTTAATTGAATAGCCCCTTTGCCAATGGAAATTATTTATTTAACAGGAGTATTCAATTAACAGAGATTGTGTCACTTTCCTGTATTCTAGAGATAAACTTAGCATTTATTCTATAATATCTTGTTTGACAGATGTCCATGAGCTCTGTCAAATAAGATATAATAGATTAAATGCCTATATTGAATGTAATAAGGCCAGATAGGTCTATAAACAAAGGAAAACTGGGGCAAGTTACGGTAAGTTCCTGACAGGTTACAGGATTTTTTATTCAATTAACAGGAGTTTACTCTTTAACCTATATTCAATTAACAGGTCAAATTTGTACTGAAGGTATGGTAAATGGTTTTGTGTTGGGAAATTATATTCAATTAACAGGGATATTAAGTTATATCCAATTAGATATCCAATTAAGTGGACTCCACTGTATTTATTATTATATGACAGAAAAAATCTAGTAATTTAATTGGCTAAAACTCTCGTCAGATGTATTGATACACCCCAGTATTGCTGATCTATTCAGTTTTGATCACCCTTAAGTTGATATGTCACTGCTCTGTGATTGTTGTCTATAAATAGCACAGATAGGTTGATATAATGATTTCAAATACCTGTTTGTGATAAAAATAGAAATGGTATTTCCAACTTGCTCCTTCCTTTAATTTTTCTGTTCCAATGTTTAAGAACTGTTCAGATATAACAATTAACTACAACATGAACAAATACATTTGTACATTAATGCACATTGCTTCTCATATATATATGTATATATGTTGAAATTAAATTCATTTTGTTGCATATGAAAATACTGTTTTTCCTCGAAAAATATGTACATGTAATAAAGCAAAGAATTTGCAAACATTTTTTTCTGTCATAATAATAAAACACTAATTGATTTCCTTGAGGTTGATACAGGGAATTATCATCCCAAGAAAAGTAATATTCTATGGCCTCGAGGAACATTACTTTTCTTGGGTTGATAATTCTTTGTATCAACCTCAAGGAAAGTCAGTAATTGCATAATACGAATACTATTGCCCCACAAAGTAGATCTTCGGTTTCTTGGGCCATTTTTTGTAAAATTGCATGCGGGCAGGCATTTTTTTATTTTATTTTTTATTGTTTTAATTATTTCATTTGCCATCAAAAGTTCATGTTCTTGGTTTGTTTTATGTTTAAGGCCTCATAATATATAAAATAGCATGGGGTGGTGGTGTGTTTGTCCCTTGAGTTCAGGAAGGCTTTGCAATGCTAAAGCATTGCAAAGCCTTGTTGCACTCCAGGAACAAATTTATCAATTTTATTAACTGGGGTAAAATATCAGACATAAACCATGTAATTTTTATTTTTTTAAGTTTGCTTGGTTATAAAAAGAGAGCATGTGGCAGCCAAAAGGACTATGTGGGAGGGCCCAAGAAACAGATTTAAAACTTTTTTAGGCCTAACCGAGGTTTAAATTTTTTTCTTTTCAGTTGATCAAGCCTGAGGAGATGACCAATCCCAAGGTTGATGAGATGAGTATGATGACATACCTATCACAGTTCCCCAAAATGGCAAAATTGAAACCAGGAGCACCTACCCGTCCTCGACTAAATGTTGCCAGAGTACGAGCATATGGTCCAGGTATTGAACCAAAGGGTAACCAGATGGGTGCACCGGCTCGTTTCACCATTGAAACATTTAGTGCTGGTAAAGGAAGTCCAGAGGTGAAAGTAATGAATCCAAAAGGAAAGCCAGAACCAGTAAGTCTAACCTAATGTTTCTTACTCAGAAAATTACAAAAAGGGACCTGCAAACCTCCGATTTTGGCTTGAATCAAATCTTTAATCAAATCACTGCTAAGGTTTTGAATCGAATTGAATCTCGAATCCTGATACCAGTCAGTCAATAGAGTGATACTGTCATAGGTAGATGTGCTCCCATATACGCATGGCCGTATTAATTAGACATCCCCAAATCTGTTGGAATCGTGGCGAAAATGGTGAAATTACAATGTAATCTGTTGCTTTTGGTGAGAGTAAGTTCTCGGTTTGAGCCTTGTGAATTCATGCAAGACAGAAATGGCAAGCAATTACGTGAACATTATTTTCTATCATGAAAGTGGTCGGTATTTCGAATGTATTAAATCCTTGCATGCTGCTAGCAGATATTCCTGCCCAAGACAGGATTTTTCTTGCCAATGATTTTAGTATAATTTTGGAACATTTAATCAAATTTTCCCCCTGTAAATGGAATGGATTTTTTTTACAAATGACTTCTTGAGTTACATTTAGTTGAATTTTTCATCAAATCAAGTCATGGCTGCTTCACAGCATCCATGACAAGATTTGATGCAAAATATTGGGGAAATACTCAGCACGTTAAGAGTTTACGTTATTCATGTTGAATATAACAGATGTACATGTCTTTTAAATGGTCGTGGGCTTAGGTTCGAAAATGTCGAACCTTGATGATTGATTTTGAGATGAAATGAATCATCGCCACGGTTTCGAGTCGAATCGAATCTCGAACTGTTCGCAGGTATCTAATTACAAAGAAGACATTTTTTTAAACAATTCTCGGAAGAGAAGATATTTGTAAATGAATTTAAAAAATGATTCACAGAATGGAAAAGCAACAATGTTTAAAATTGCTATGGGGGTTAAAAAAGACTGGTAATGTAGGAGGTTAAAAATTGATTTATGTCACCAAAACCAGATACTGGTTTATCACATAATTACCATGAAATAGTTCATTACAGAAATATCATTCACAACACGTCTTAACTGGTTGAGTTCAGATCACCAAAGTTAAGCAACCCTGCCTGTGCTGCAGTGCGGAGTTACGATGTTGGGGAGCAGGCAGCTGCTCGCTGTTGCTCGGTGGTTCTCTCCGGGTACTCTGGATTCCTCCACCCGTAAAACTGTCACCGACACAATATGACCTTGATTGTTAAAGTGTCGTTAAACCTAAAATAAATTGAGTGCAAGAAGCCACTATCAGGGCTTTCAAAAAATGAGGGTACAAGAGGAAAAGCCAACATTATTCTTGCTCATTTTTCAAATTCAGTCAAACACAAATAATATTTTGTTTTTATAAATTTGTTTTATGTTTTATCATAGGCACTCCTCAATAATTTGTAATAAAATAAATTTGGATGAATAAATTCAGACTACCCAGAAAATGTAACCCTCAACCAGGTTATAAATGAATGGTGTCAGACGTCAATGTTGACTTTATAATATTATGAGAGAGAGCGCGGTCCTCGGTTCAAATCCCATCTGCGGCAACCGCGTTGTGTCCTTGGGCAAGACACTTCATCTCCATTGCCCACGTGGGGGCATGGTGGCATTGTGTACTAAGGCATACTGCACGTCGATGGTGCACTTGTCTTCAACCAATGCTAACCCTGCTTGTGTGGAGTTAGTATGTTGGGGAGCTGACAGTTGTTCGCCGTTAATCGGTGGTTCTCTCCGGGTACTCCGGCTTCCTCCACCCGTAAAACTGTCACAGTCATGATTAGCCATTGTGCATAAATATGTGACCTTAAACACCAATAAATAAATGAATAATATTGTGAATGAGTTGGTTTGGCAAGGAGAATTGAATCTATCTTCTCTAATATTTCATTAACTGTTCATATATTTCCTTAATTGTTCATCAAAGTGAATAACAGATGAAATTTTCTAAAAGCATTTCATGAATAACCAAACATTTAAAGCTTGTTCAAAAGATGGGCCACAAGCTGTGTTTTCGACAGCAAAACTAGAAAAAATTACATTTAGTTGTCAATTTTTGTGAACAGTGTTGGCACATTTTAGCCTTTCACCTTCAGTAAAGGAGAAAATTTCGCATTATGTGATAAAAAAATCTCAGATTTCATCTTTATTTTATATGATATTATCTGTACCTTTTTCACAGAAATCAATCTGAGTCTCTGTAAACCTCGGCTAGTTCAAATTTATTGAACTCAGTTCAGAAGTTTCAAAGCAAATTGTGACTCATTAGAGATCCTATGTATAGGACTAACCTAACATAAATGCATGCTTCAGTATTATATAAGCTTGAAAGGGACATTTAACCCTTTACCCAACGCAGACGACATCAAAATTTATTATTTCAAATACAGTTTTTTGAAATTTTTCAAAAAATTTCAACAAAACCATATCATGTGACCCCTCGTTGGAACGAGCTCAACGAGCTCGTTCCAACGTGGGGTCACATGATATGGTTTTTTTGAAATTGTTTTAAAAATAATATTTTTTCAACTACTGAATTTGCATTTTACGTGGGCGGATGCGGATGATTCGTTGGGTAAAGGGTTAAGCCCTTAAAAAGTTAAAAATTTATTTCTCAGGCCCTCCTGGTCCATTTGGTTGCCGCACACACTTTTTTTTTTATAACCAATGCAAACTTAAAAAAAAGTTTTAAATGTTTCTTAGGCCCTCCCACATAGTCCTTTTGGCTGCCACATGCTCTCTTTTTATAACCAATGCAAACTTAAAAAAATAAAAATTAAATGGTTTATGTTTGATATTTTACCCTAGTTAATAAAAGTGGTAAATTTGTTCCTGAATGCAAGACAAGCATTACAAAGCCGTCTTGCATGCAAGGGACAAAATACACCACCACCCAATCTATTCTGTAGATTATGAGGCCTAAAACATAAAACAAACCAAAAACATGAACTTTAGATGCCCAAGAAATAATTACAAAAATGAAATAAAAAAAAAAACGTTCACCCGCATGTAATTTTACAAAAAATGGCCTGAGAAACAGAAGATCTACTTTGTGGGGCCAAAATTATTTTTCAAAAGTAATTTGAAACATGAGTATTTTTTGTCAAAGATACAATACTACCAGCAAGGGAACCTTAGTTTAGCATTATGTGTCCATAAATAATTGTTTTATTACAATTTATTGAGAGTGCCTATGGGCAATCTCCAATAAATTGTAACAAAACATTTTGAGATAAATATTTATTTTTCTAACCGTTTCTCGTCAGATCAACAAAGTTAAGCAACGCTGAGCCTGGTTAATCCTTGGATGGGTGACCATCTGAGTGATCGATTCGGACTCCCACATTGTGTCCTTGGGCAAGGCACTTAAGTCCGATTGTCCACATGGGGGTACGATAACGCCCTGTACTAAGACGTACTGCATGCCCTGCACTAAGGCGTACTGCACACCGACGATGTGTATGTCTTCAACCAATCTAACCCTGCCTGTGCTGCAGTGCGGAGTTACGATGTTTGGGAGCTGGCAGCTGCTCGTCATTGATCGGTGATTTTCTCTGGGTACACCAGCCTCCTCCACCCATAAAACTATCAGCGACACAATATGACCTTGGCTGTTAAAGTGTTGTTAACTGGTTGAGGGCTACATTATTTTAGGTGATCAAATTTGTTCTTCAAAATCTGTTTTATTAAAAATTATTGGAAAGTGCCTTTTGGCACTTTCCAATAATTTTTAATAAAGCAGATCCTCATGTTGAAAATAATATTTTGTTTTTCACTGAATATGAAACATAAGTAAAGAAAAGGGTAATTTTTAAAGGGTACCCTCCTTTTTGCCAAAGCCCTGATAGTGGCTTCCAGCACTGAACCAGTTAAACCATAAAAATAAATACTCAGACAGGGCTTATACTGCAATGAGAATCCGAGAATCGATTGCGTGCCATGCAAAGAATTGCACAACAAAACCAGCAAGAATCCATGTAGATTTTCGCTGCACATCTGCTAGGATTAGCTTGAAAGGGAGCGCGGTGGCTCAGTAGGTAGAGGTGCAGGCTGCAAGCCGAGAGGTCCTCGGTTCGAATCCCACCTGCGGCAACCGCGTTGTGTCCTTGGGCAAGACACTTCATCCCCATTGCCCGCGTGGGGGCACGATGACGCCGTGTACTTAGGCGTACTGCACGTCGATGGTACGCATGTCTTCAACCTATCTAACCCTGCCTGTGCTGCAGTGCGGAGTTACGATGTTGGGGAGCTGACAGCTGCTCGTCGTTGCTCGGTGGTTCTCTCCGGGTACTCCGGCTTCCTCCACCCGTAAAACTGTCACGGTCATGATTAGCCATTGTGCATAAATATGTGACCTTAAACATCAATAAATAAATAAATATTAGCTTGAAAAGAATTGATTCAATTTAACCTTTTACCTAACATAGTGGCAGCAAATTAACCAATACAAGGATAACCTGACCTGAAATATCCGGACACTTTGTAAATAAAATTGTACAGATATGGCTGTCATTGGAACCAACTCAATGAGTGGGTTCCAATGATGTCATATATGTAAGGTTTTATTGGTAAATATTATAAGTTATTGTGATGAAGTGACGGTAACATGGTCTGAGGTTTGCAGCTTGGAGCTTATGTTCAACCGAGACGTGAAGCTCCAGTTAAAGGGTTACCATGTGTTATCAGTACACAACAGGGGTTCAACCATGGTGGCCTCATGGGATCCTGGGACACTCATGACAAGTATGGATTCTCTCAACCATTTTGTAAAGAATTGCAATGTAAATGGATACCTCCAAATTTTGATGAAATATAAGCCCTGTCACACATGACTTCAAGTCAGTGACTTCACTCAAAATTCTGTGGCAAAGAAGATTTAAAATAATACTCAAGATATTCTTCTTAATTGTTAATTTTTTATTTCCAAAATGACCATTCAATTAATTGGGTTGTACTATATCAGGCTGTTCACAAATAAAAAAGCTTATTTTTAAATTATAATTAACCTTGATTTAACAGTAGATAATTTGTTGCAAAGAAAGTTTCTTAATTTCTGTAATTGTTTATTTGCAGTGTGAAATGGTTGCTAATAATGATAGAAATATGACATACTCCTGTGTGTATGTACCAAGCGTGGAAGGACAGTATACAGTAAGATTAAACTTAATTTTTTAACTAATTTTTTCTCTCTATAAATATACATTGATTCATGTAGTATATGAGGATAGGATGACAAAGTTCAATAACTTAACTGATTGCAGCTAATTTATTATCAAAATGATAACATTTTATTTTCTATAAATCTACATGAAAATGGTCTATCAGACCATTTTCATGTAAATTTATAGATATAAAATTTATTTCGATAAATAACTAAGTTACTTGGTTTTGGTATACTCTTCGAGCACGGTGGCTCTGTGGTAGACTGTTGGACTTCTATACTAGAGGTCCCGAGTTCATTCCCAGTCTGGGATGACCCACGTTGTGTCCTTTGGCAAGGCACTTTATCCTGGTTGTCTGCATGGGGGCACGATGACGCCATGTACTAAGGCGTACTGCATGCCAATAGTGCACATGTCTTCAACCGCTGTAACCCTGCTTGAGCGGAGCTTGAACAGAGTTAGAATGTTGAGGAGCTGACAGTTGCTCGTCGATGCTCGGTGGTTCTCTCCAGGTACCAGGTACACTGGCTTCCTCCACCCGTAAAGCTGTCACAGTCACGATTAGCCATTGTGCATAAGCATGTGACCTTAAACACCAATAAATGAATAAATTTTTATACTCTTCAAATATGGAGGAAATAAAGAATCATCATTATCATATTGTCCAAGATCAGCATCATATCAGATGAGTTTGAAATCATATCGGCTGAGCTTGACAATTTTGGAAAGAAAATCATATATAATAAGACATGGTAAGGCTATAAAAGTTAAAAAAAAATTTCCTCAGGCCCTCCTGCATGGTCATTTTGGTTGACGCATGCTCTCTTTTTCTAACCAGTGGGGGTGCTGTGACTTAGTAGGTAGAGGTGCAGGCTGCAATCCCACCTGTGACAACTGCATTGTGTCCTTGGGCAAGACATTTCACCCCCATTTCCCACATGGGGCTACGGTGGCATTATCTACTAAGGCGTACTGCACGTCGATGGTGTACTTGTCTTCAACCAATGCTAACCCTGCTTGCGTGGAGTTAGGATGTTTGGGAGTCTGACAGTTGCTCGCCATTGCTCGGTGGTTTTCTCCGGGTACTCCGGCTTCCTCCACCCATAAAACTGTTCGACACGAGGCTGTCAAAAGTGTTGTGAAACCCCAATAAATAAATAAATATAAGCAATACAAACCTTAAAAAAAAAAAATCAAATGGTTTATGTCTGATATTTTACCCACGTTGATAAAATTGATAAATTTGTCCTTTGAGTGCAAGAAGGCTGTGCAATGCTTTAGCATTGCAAAACCTTCTTGCACTCAAGGGATTAAATACACCACCACCCATGCTATTCTGGAGATTATGAGACCTAAAACATAAAACAAACCAAAAATATGAACTTTTGATGGCAAAGAAATAATTACAAAAATAAAAAATAAAATTATAAAAACGCCCACCCACGTGTAATTTTACAAACAAATGGCCTGAGAAAGAAGATCTACTTTGTGGGGCCTAACAAATCCCTGGATTGAGAGTTGCCTGTATAAGAGGCTTCTAAAGTTTGAGACTTGATTATTGCCATCATGATATAGCATCAGATGCTGAAATGAGCATGGTGGCTGATTGGTTAGAAATTGAACTTCGAACTAATAGGTTGACAGTTTGATCCTGACCAGTTGTAACTGTGTTGTGTCCCTGGGAAGACACTTAATCCTCATTGCCCATGTGGGTGCCCATTGGTACTGTGTACTAAGGCGTACTGCACATCGATGGTGCACTTGCCTTCAATCACTACTAAACCTGCTTGTGTAGTTAGTACATTGGGGAGTTGCTTGTCGCTGCTCAGTGGGTCTGTCATGGTACTCAGGCTTCCTCTACCCATAAAACTGTTCAACACGAGGTGATCCTGGTTGTCAAAAATGTCGTTAAACCCAAATAAACTAGTAAACAAATGGAAGTAGTTCTCTTATCAATGATTTATTGATTCCTGGCTCTATTGAACAGGGTGGGAGTGTGGTGGCTCAGTGGTTATGGCATTGGACTTCAAACTGAAAGGTACACGGTTTGATCACCACCAGAAGCAACTGCATTGCGTCCTTGAGCAAGGCACTTAATCCTGATTGCCCATGTGGGGGCTCAGAGATGCAGTGTACTAAGGCTTACTGATGTCACTGGTCCACTTGTCTTCAACCAATGCTAACACTGCTTGTGTGGAGTTAGTATGTTGGGGAGCTGACAGTTGCTTGCCATTACTCAGTGGTTCTCTCCAGCTTCCTCTACCCATAAAATTGTCAGACACTAGGTAATCCTGACTGGGAGCTGACAGTTGCTTGTCATTACTTGGTGGTTCTCTCCAGCTTCCTCCATCCATAAAATTGTCAGACACTAGGTAATCCTGACTGGGAGCTGACAGTTGCTTGCCATTACTCGGTGGTTCTCTCCAGCTTCCTCTACCCATAAAATTGTCAGACACTAGGTAATCCTGACTGTTGAACATGTCATTAAACCCCAATAAATACGTAAATATTGAACGGGTGGTAAAGGCCTGGAACACATGGAAAAAGCAGAAAAATTGAAAAATAATTTTCCTAACTAGAAAGTTCAGGAAAAAGGGGGGTATTTTTAGAATTTTGGAAATTTTCTAGCATCTGGGGCATGGAAGAGTTATGGATAAGACAGGACTTATCCATTGTCTACATTCTTGAAAATATTCTACTTTTGTTTCCAAATTTGCTCTGAAATCCTGTTAAAAGTTTTGGAAAATTCACTTGAAATGCTAAATTTGCATCCTTTGATTCCTCACACACACACACACAGAGCCTCCAAAACCTTTTTCACAGCAGTTTATGAATGCGTAGTATTTACTCATACTGTCTGACGTTTCAGACATATAGCCTAACAAATATTTCCTATTGGGAACTTGGGATATAGAGTGCTGCTTGCTTACTATGGCAAACAAATTTGGTTTTACTGATAAAATAGGACCTAGTAATCAATACCTGGGGTGAAAGTGTGGATTTAAATAATCAGCTAAACAAACTTGATTTTATACTTGCTTTGTCGTACTGATATAGCCATGGATGCTGAAAATTACATTAAACACCAATAAATATAATAATAGTAGTGACAAAAATGTAGGAAAATCACGTATTATGCAGTTTTCAGTGCTCAAGATTTAACCCTTACTCCTTTACCCAACTTAACAGCGAAAAATGGCCAGCGCTATTCTAAAAAATCACCAAATTTCATTATTTTTTCATTTTTTGTCTCAAAAACATAGATTATGACCACTCGTTGGAACAAGCTCATCGAGTTCGTTCCAATGAGGGGTCATAACCTATGTTTTATTAGACAAAAAATGAAGAAAATTAGTTATTGAAGAATTTTTTTTGCAAGTGTCGTCTGCTTTTCATGTTCGGTAATGGGTTAAGGGCCGAGAGATTTTTACACTTTGACAGTCTGCATCCTGTGACTTTACTTCTGTTTTTCGGCAAGTCTTGGCTGCTTATATAGGAAGCCAAGACTTGCCTAAAAACAACTACCAAGGTGCATAGAAGGTAACTTGTGAGTTATGAGTTATCCCAAAGACTGCATGTAGGGCACCTGTTCTGTTATAAAAAGTTTGATGAAAGTCAGAATTAGGCCCTTAAGGGATAAAGGCAAGTAAAAGGGAATTGGCCTTTTGATTTATTGAATTATGTGGCGTTCATATTTTAGCATTCTTTATTTTCAGATCACCATTAAGTTCGCAATGAAAGAAATTCCAAAAAGCCCATACAAAGTTATGGTGGAAGGTGCAGTCGGAGATCCCACAAAGGTTACTGCCAAGGGACCTGGTCTTGAGAAAACTGGAGTTATCGCAACCAAGAGGACATACTTTGAAGTCTTCACTAAAAGTATGTGTTGTTAGTTTAGAGCTCACATTATGTAAAGGAGTAGAATTGCTTTTTTTTTCTTGTACTAAGATAGTAATTGAATGATGCTTTTCAGTCTACATTCTTCCATTGACATTCTTCTATCATTGGTGCTATTGGAGTGTTTAATCTATGTGTTTGAGTTGTACCCACTAAACATGCGAACTATAATTTATCAGCATATAAGAGAAAAAAATCCAACTTTGATAAATTTTGCCGCAACTAAACAGTTGCCTCAAAATGTAGCCTTTGGGTTAACTTGTAAGGTATTTTCCAGCCACCTTGACAGTTGTTTGTTTGTAGGTCTTGGCTGCCAATATTGGCAGCCAAGACTTACCTCTAAACAACTGCTTGTACACAACTACAAAGTCATTGAATGTTTTCTTTATTTATTTATTGGTGCTTTACGCCACCTCAGCAACCAAGGTTATATCATGGCGATGAAAGTATGAATTGTAAAAAAATGATCATTATTTTCAACGCAGGTGTTAAAAACAAGACAACGAGATATGAAACGTGTGGAATAAAACTGAGGAGTGAATAACTTAATGAGAAAATGAGTGCAATTCATCAAAAAAGTTGTGTAAATCAACTTGTGAAATTGATATAAATGATGGATGGGAATTTAAAATAATAAAAACAGACTATTTAAAATTTATTAAAACGGTTGATTTCCTTCAGAAACAACAGAACTTTGAGAGTTTGTCTCATAAAACAGGTCTCAAAGAGACTCAACATTAAAATACTGTCGTCTAACAAGATTAAAATCTGTACAGTGCAAAAGAATGTGCTCCACTGTCAACACCTGCTGGCAGGGAACACACTCTGGTTGCATATTACCCTCTAACAAAAAGGAAATGAACACTGTCAGAGTGTAGAAAAGATGTATAGAACTCCCCAGCCCTTTGAGGCTTGAAACGTTTGTTGTAAAGGCATTAAAATTTGAAAAATATGAATAAGAAATAAAAGATTTTTAAATAAAATCAGATTTTTCTATAAACCGAATGAACCTCACACATAAACCATGTTATTATCAGATGAAGCTGATATTTAATAAATCTCATTTCTTTTAACACACACCTATGGGCAACTCACCATGATACATGGAATTGCATTGGAAGTCAGATCTGAACACTTTGCTCAGCTTTGATAGCGGACAACAATTACAATAGCTTTTACCAAATAGCTAAAAAATGTCATTTTTTGTTTATAAAACATAGCCTTCGACCCCTTGGAAAACAAGCTTGATGAGCTCATTCCATTAAGAGGTCATAAGTAGGGGTTTGGGAACAAAACAAACAGTGTGGCTGTGTGTTGTGCCAACAGATTTAGCAGAGACATTTTTAATCTTTACTTTTCACAAAAATCACCATTTAAATTTTTTTTATATCTTCAGTTTTTCCCTCCAAAATAAAGCTTATGACCCTCTCATTAAGCCATGTTTGAGGGGTCATAAGCTATGTTTTTATGGCAGAAATTGAAAATTGTTATTCAAGAAATGTTTTTCAAAGTTTCATCTTCTAGTCATGATAGGTAAATGGTTTAAAGGCTACTGAACACTGATACTGTTTGTAAGATGTCATTTAAAAATGTCCTGAACACAAGTCCTACAGTCCTTTAGACTGGTCAAATTTGGGGACATTGTAGACTTGCGAAGTCAGTAGCCATTCAGCCTCACTGAAGAAAATGTTTGTAATACTGACTGCCTAAAATGTCATTTTTTGGCTTAACCCTTTACCCAATGAATCTGTATCCGTCCGTGTAATATGCAAAATTAGGTGGAGAAAAAAAATTATTTTTCAAACAATTTCAATAAAACCATATGATGTGACCCATCATTAGAAGGATCTCACCAAGCTCATTCCAATGAGGGGTCACATGATATGCTTTTGTTGAACTTTTTGGCAAAATTTGAAAAATAATATTTAAAGTAATAAATTTTGATAACATCAGGGTTAAGATAGTTTGATTGGTGCCTCTGAATATCTATTGCCTGCAGAGGCCCAATTCCAGCTTTGACCACTTTTACTGCAACAGAAGAGCTGCTATAACTTGTCTCTGGGTAAACTCTTAAGTTGCTTTATAAGTACTTCAGTCATTGTTTCAAAAAACAGTCAAGACTTGCCAAGAAACAATTCTTGCCAAGTTTGTGCATACCACACACTCGCAAAGTGGCATTTGGTGACAACACATGATTTCTCATTTCCCAAGAGTTGGTAATCAGTTTATCATCTTAAATTTGTAATTTTCTTTACTATTATTCCAGATTTTAATCTAGGCCCTTTTTGGAGCCAAAATAAGGCCCCATCTCCATTGGGGTACATGCTGTACAATTCCCAATTCTGGCACAAAACACTATTATCCTCAAACTTTACAGCATAATCAGGTTACCTAACCATTATGTTCTTCGGATAGTTAATTCTAATGAACTGATACCCATTTTAACCCATATTCTCTCTGGAAAAAGCTTCTACAAGCTATTAATTGAAAATAGAATATGTTTTCATTTTTGGAATTCGCATTGAGAAAATGTCCACAATCCAGTATAAGTATTTCCATTAGTTCCTTGGATCCTGCACCCTATGTAACATTCAACAAACTAACCCTGTGAATGTTTACAGCCTTAGTCAGTGTATACTTTCATGTGCGGGAGCGTGGTGGACTGTTGGACTTCTATGCTAGAGGTCCCAAGTTCGATCCCTGTCTGGGACAACCCGCGTTGTGTCCTTGGGCAAGGCATTTCATCCCGGTTGCCTACATGGGGGCACGATGGCGCTCTGTACTAAGGTGTACTGCACTGTGATGGTGCACATGTCTTCAACTGCTAACAGTTGCTCGTCGATGCTCGGTGATTCTCTCCGGTTACTCTGGCTTCCTCCACCCGTAAAACTGTCATGTCACGATTAGCCATTGTGCAAAATTATATGACCTTAAACACCAATAAATAAATAAGTATATAAATACTTTAATGTAGTGTGTGATATGGCACTTAACAATTTTTTATAACCAGAAAGTGTGACTAACCCTGTGCAATGCACAGGGTTAGTCACACTTTCTGGTTATAAACAATTTTCATGATTAACTGAGTAACTAACGCTGTGCACTGTACAGCTTTAATGTAAATTTCATCTATATCAACTCTTTACCCAACATAATGGCAAAAAGCAGCCAGTACTATTCTCAGAAATCATTCATTCTCAGCTTTAAAACCCCTCATTGGTTTTTTGAGTAAATTCCAAAAATGAAAATATATTCTATTTTCAATTAATAGCATGTTTAGGTGGATTTATGTTCAGAGGACAAATTGAATAATTTTCCCAAAACCAAGAAAAAGTCCCCTTTCCCAATCTACTAGGATCAAACCCTATCATTCATACTGTGTTGTAATCGTGAATAGAAGCATGACCTTTTTTAAGGAGAATAAAACAAAAGTATTCTATTTTGGTTCAGTCTCCCTATACATATGCTTGAGGATGTGAAAGTTTCTTTGCTAATGCTAGTGGATGATAAGTACTTGTTGATGTGGTAGCAAAATATTAATTGGTCACTATTGTTGCATCAATGTAATTAGTTTGGGAGAAAATTGTGATTAGGTGGGTTTGTGATGCTTCTCTTCATATTAGATTTAGAGAGCATGGAACAATATTGTATATAATGCAGTGATTATGAGAGAAAAATGAACTTCTGCATGTCTTTTGCTGTTGTAGTGCCAAAAATAATTTGAGAAGTAGAAAAAATATATGAGTCTAGGAAGAAAAAAAAATTATTGTTTCTCTGGTAATTTTCCCCTCAGTTTTGTTGTGAGGGAAGGAGGCTTTTTTCTATCCTTTTTTGGGTCAATCCACGAAACAGTCCTAAAATAGTTGAAATTAGAAATTATCTCCTTACACTATTATGTGGAAACTCCAATGTTTTCGGCACTGAAATTTTCCCACACAGCAGCTGCAAACTTAACCGACCATATCTTCTTTGACAGAGCTTGGTGAAGAAGAAATTTCTAGGTGAAAAAAGTGATAACGCAGATTTTCAATGACAAGAGAGGTGTCTGAAAAACAAGAACCGTTTTTCAATAGACTTATATGAAAATTTTCTTCCATTCCACTTGATGGTATAACTTACTGTTGAAAAGTGCCCCATCATGTGTCTCTCTAAAGGCAAGAAGATTGAAACCCCACAAAGGATTATGTCATATTTTCTCTCTATTTCGGATTCTGAGAATTAGAAAAGGTATGAATAAGTTACAAAATCAAACATACTTCAGTTATTATAAAGACATCTCTTGTTTCTCAGGCACCTCCCTTGTCATTAAAAATCTGCCTCATCAGCATTTCTTTTCCACCCAGAAATCTTTTCCATGACACTATTTGGCACTTGTAGAATTTAACCAAGTATATTTTATTTGACAGTGCTTACCAAGCAACTGTATTATGGGACATTTTCACTGCTGAAAACATTGCCCGAGAATTTTTTTAAAAGACCTTAGTGGAGATTAAAGACTGTTATAATCTTACTTAACTTGTTCTCATTGGGTACTATAATGAGTTATTTTCAGTAGTGGAGCCCACAACAACAATGTATGAGCAAATTAAACAGTACACATTTGTTTTGTAAAATACAACAGTGGCACTTAAGACAGTTTTATGTGATCACATTGTATTGTGGTAGATAATAGATTTTATAAGTAGTAAAAAAATTAGTTGAAAAATGTGATAGTTGAAATATTAGACTTTATGGTATATTTTGTTTTGTTATTGTAGTATTGTACACATACATGATTAATTATAGCAGTATAAAGTAGTGTGCCTTATCAAGTAGATACATGTTCAGACATACACTCTGGGGTTGAACAGGGTTATGAGGTTTAAGTTTTTCACCAAATTTGTTCGACATGCCTCTGATTTTAAAGTAGTGTTTTGAGTAGCAACACTTTAGTAGAAAAGGTAGATTTCACATTTCAGAAAAAAGCTTGTTTTGTACTGTTTATTTAAGTTCAATGGTCATAGTTCTAATTGTTGTTTTTGTATATTCTTTTTATCTAATACCCCCATGAGAACCCCCAGACATGGTGCAATGGGAGAGCAGGAGCAGTGCTTGTTTACTTTGGTAAACGAGCTCTGCTTTCATTGTAAAATAGGACTTTGTAACTAAAGTCTGGAGTGGAAGTTCTCTAAAATGGCCAGCATAGGTATAAACAGAAGGCTAAGGTTTGACTTTATACTTGTGTTGCAGTAATGATAAAGATGCTGAAATTGATCCTAATCACAGAAACTAAATATTAATTATAGTATATAGGCACAAATTATGACCACTATGACCAGTCCTAGAAGCATCCTGGCATCAAGGATACATTATTTTTATGCAAATTAGGCACTTTTTTTTCTGTCGTCAAAAATGCTTTTGTTACAGTTTTGGTTAAAAAGTTTGTGGTTAAAAACCAAGACAACCCCCCCCCCCCCCCCAGGTGCCAGGTAGGCTGTTTTTTTCTATTTGCTCAAAATGCATTCTGAAGGATTTAAGGATTTGGACTGACTACATGTGGACAAAAAATGGACTCCCCATTTTTTTTTCCACATGTGGAAAAAAAAAATAGGGAGTCCATTTTTTTTCCACATGTGGTCAGTCTATAGCTTGAGGCTATAGACTGACCACATGTGGTTTTATAGCTTGGGGCTTTTATTGCTGATAGATGGAATCTAAGAGAACCTAGATGATAGATTAATGTTGGTCATATGTTTAAAACTTATTCTAAATACATCCAAAAGATTTGGAAACCTGTGTATTGCAAATGTGTTGAACATCAGAGATTTAAACATTAAACTAAACTTGATTTTGTGTGTGTGTGTGTGTTGTCCCATAAATACTGTATAACTGATAGTGCGGAACCTTCTGTTCTAACTATTTTAATTTACAACAAATTTCATGAAGTTGCATTTTACACTGAATGCATCTAAATTCTTTAACTTGATACTTTAAGAGTGTGTGTGTTCTCTTTTGAATTACCCATCATTAAACATTAACTTTCACATTCATCATTTTGCGACAACCAGTCATTGTTGTTTTGACCAAACAAGTTAAAAAAGTACACAAGTTAAATGTGATTAACACCAATATCCAGATTCAAAACAAAAAATAAGAGGTATCCCAAAATTTGTTATACACATTGATCTGCTTTAAAAACATAACTCATAGAAGCCTGGAAAATAACAGAACAATTTTTTATCTAAAAAGAAATATCCAACACAAGGTGACTCTGCCTGTCGAAAGTGTCGTTAAAATCCCAATAAATAAATAAATATCTCCAAAAATTACCAGTAGTTGTGGTCCAGCAGTGTTATATTGGAAAATGCAGACAGCACTTGACTAGAAACAATTGCAATTGTGTTATAGAACTTTTCTCTTCACCATTTTGCAAATAATCAATGTCAGACCACAAGTTGTATTGTGTACTCTACTTCAGTCTTCAAGGCATTAATCCTTTACCAAACATGAAAAGCAGACGACACTTGCAAAATAAATTCTTGAATAACTAATTTTTTTCATTTTTTGTCTCAAAAACATAGGTTATGACCTCTCGTTGGAACGAGCTCGACGAGCTTCTTCCAACAAAGGGTCATAACCTATGTTTTTGAGACAAAAAATGAAAATATTTTGAAAATTAATTGGCGATTTTTGAGAATAGCGCTGGCCGGTTTGGGCCATTACGTTGGGTAAAGGGTTAACTGTTTAATGACAAGCCTGAGCTTTGCGGCTTAAAATACTACCATTATTCTCACCTTTTCTGACCATTTACATTTTGTGGTTCACTATTTCTCTTCCGTTCCCTGCGGGAACCCCAGGAAGTGAAGCAG
This sequence comes from Pictodentalium vernedei, assembly GCA_031216915.1. Classification (NCBI taxonomy): domain Eukaryota; kingdom Metazoa; phylum Mollusca; class Scaphopoda; order Dentaliida; family Dentaliidae; genus Pictodentalium; species Pictodentalium vernedei. The sequence goes on from CM062296.1 coordinate 768,361,526, forward strand.
TGCCTTACACTGCGGTAAACAGGCCCTGTTTTACTTGTAAAATAGGACCCAGTCACCAATGCTTGGGAGGTGCAAACCCTCTCTAAAATGGGCAACATGACTTATTAACGCTCACCACTGGCATTGAGTTGATATTTATGTTGTGGTTATGATTAGCCATTGTGCAAAAATATGTGACCTTAAACACCAATAAATAAATAAATTTCTCTTCTGAACAGGATCCATATGACATGTCTGGATTTATATTGTGGTTTCTTCTTGGTTTGTACAACAGCGATGTGATGAACCTTCTGAATTCCTCTGTTACCACATCATATGTGATGTGCTCTGAAAAAAGTCACCAGACACATTTGATTTATCACTCTATCACTGGTATAAGAGTTAATTGTACTATAGTTTCTTGACCCATTAGATCTTTAACTGGTAGGGTGCTGGAAGCCCATATTTGGGCTTTGTTCTGAAGTGCGGGTGCTGCAACTTAGAGTGCATTTTCTTGCTGGGTGTGCTTCATAGTACCTTCAAAGTGTAATTATTAAGTCTGTGTGAGTTTACCTTGTCAAAATTTATGGGAGAGTGCCTCAAGGCACTCTCCCATAAATTGTAACAAAGAAAAGACAAGTGAGCAAGTATTGACAACCAAAAATAATTCAGCATTCTACCAGTTAAGTTCTATGAAAAATGCAGCAGAAAATTTCCGCTGTGTTTATTGAACATGAGAGAGTAAAAAATGTTTATCACCTTGTGGACCTCAGGATGTGAGACTGGGGCGAACAAGTAGTTCTTTTTTTCTGGGACAAAATGACCTGGTAGGCTACTAACACCCGGAAGAGAGTCCACCAATACATATAATTATTATCAACTACAAGGCGCTACTAGCACATTATTAAGAATTTGCATCAACCGTAACACAGTATAGCAGACCTGCATTTAAAAGAGTAAACTTATGCAGAGGGTGCTAATGGCTATTTTTAGCCATTATCACCCTGCAACCTGGTCTCTCTGTTTCATGCATATTTAGATTCCCCGACATTCGTGGCACTGACCCATATCCCTGAATTATAAAAGCAGCATAATTTCAGTAAAAATCTGATTTGGTTGATTTTTTGAAAAACTTATCTCTTAGATCATAACAGTTCTCAAAATTTAAAGGAATGAAAGATACAGGTCCATGAAACAAAATGTATTTTGACAGTTTTTTAGCTTTCGCAGACAGTTGTGAGCGGGTCTTGATAATAATAATAACATGACTTTCGCATGCATAACGCTCCATTATCAGACCTGCAAAAGGGATTAGCAGCCCTACAGCTATTAGTGGCTGAGGCTAACTATTTGGGCCTCTAATAGCTGTTCGGACTGCTAATCCCTTATGCAGGTCCGATAATGGAGCGTAACACCCTCAAAATCATGTTATTGTATAAAAATAAGAAATGGTTGACATATATTAGACTTTCAGGGCTGTTAGTTTGCTTCCTGATCTCTATACAAGTGGATTGCTGGAACAGTCATTGGTCACTTCTAGAAAACTGTCTCACCTGCTACCATCTCGAAGCCCCCGTGGGAACCCCGGGAAGTGAAGCAGTGCTTGTTTACTGTGGTAAACAAGCTCTGTTTCACTGGTAAAATAGGACCCAGTCACTAATGCTTGGGGTGCGAGTCCTCTAAAATAGGCAACATGGGGTATAAACGATTGACTGACCTTGACTTCATCTCCATGTTGTGGTCATGATTAGCCATTGTGCAGAAGTCTGTGACCTTAAACAACAATAAATAAATAAATACCATCTCGAAGGGGAGGGTGGTGATGCTGGTGGCAGGGGGAGGGGGCAATTGTTGCTTTTAATAGATAATGCTCATCAAAAACAAAAATCTCACTAGTTCTCAAATTTCCAACACCTCAAAATCCCTGATCAAATTTTTTAAGAAATATACTTGGTTGCTGCAAAAAAGGAAATTAAATGTACATTTTTTGTGGCAGTGCAAATTGAATATTGTGATATTATTTGCTGTCATCACAGCAATCCAGTTGAATACAGATCAGTGAATTACTCATGTTCAATAGTGTTGAAACAATTTTTCGATGCCGACATGATTAGCACTGAACAAATCTATTAACCGATTAGTGAATCACTCAGTGATTAGTCGCCTGAGGGCATTCTCTGAAGCCTTGAAGTTTCCACTTTGTTTGACTTTAAAAAATTTAATTCAATTTTATTAAATTTAATTCAGTATTTTCGATTTGAGGTGTGCTATCGCACTCGAGCTTCTACATTGGAAACAAAAGCTCTCTACAGATGTTCAAGCTTTTTCAACACCTTCTTGTTTTGGGTAAATGTTGCTGTAATAAGATTGGCCAGAAAACAAAACGTCACATAATGATATTACAACTGAATAAAGTTTTACAACTCACATTACGTAGTGCACATACTGAACAAACAAATCACACTGTTTGGTCACATGATGTATTTAATATTCAATGAGGCTATTGTTTATAGTTTGTCTAGCTTTTCATTGGGGGTTGATTAAGTTATGCAACAATCACGTCATCAGTGTACACTTCTTCAGTGACCTGTTTTCTGCTTTCAAAGTTTTTTAGCACAATAACAAAGTGCAGAAATTTCTTATTAGACCACAATATACAAGGGAATTTTGGGGGAAAAGTTCAATTTCGCTTAATAATATTTGACAGAACTGAATATTGGAACACCAAAGATTTATTATTAGACAAATTTATTTTTGCAGCACCAATTGTTTGGTCACAAGGACATGGAGACATCGGCTTACGTAATGTCGCACAGTTAGACCCTTTAATTGTATCGTAATTTGGAAGCCACTCCAGTTAATTCAGTTAAAACCAGTTTTGTACAGTTTATTGCTCAGTTTGGCATAACCGACTAGTCGGTTAATATCGACTACTACCCAACGATTAGTCGATTAGTAAAAATCCAAATAACCAATCAGATTCTTTGATACCTGGAGAACTCTACGAGGTATAGAATGTTGACCTTTGAAATTTTGCCTTTTAGGCTTGGCTGTACCTATATTCCAAGCTCATATTGGCTGAATTGTAGTTATACTTGTAAATATATCTTTATGATGGGAATGTGAATATATATCCACACAAACAGCCCTAGTTCATAGAAATGTAATGTTTGTCATAGAAAGAGTGTTGGTGTGTTCCACTGACGTTTCAAATTTGAATGTTAATACATTACTTGGAGGGTGCAGACAGCTCTACAGTTAAAACTAGAAGTCCTGTCACGAACTGTGCGCTTATCTAAGCTTAATTGCACGTAAGAATTGCACGCAGTTGCCATATTGAATGGCATCCAAAGTGTGGCAGGTTCTCCTGGTTACCCATAGCAAACACAGGCAATGTTTCTGCCAATGGACCATTGACTGAAACATTGCTTGTGCACAGGCCATACGGTATGTACAGAATTTGATAGCCTTACTATGGTCATAACGCATAGATTAATGTGCAGATCGATGTGCTATTTATGTGCATTTCATGACAGGACTTCTAGTTTTAACTCTAGGTAAGTAGACTGAAGATAAAGATGCAGTGTCTAATCCTTTTCTTAATTTTGGTGTGCATTTTATTTCAGATGAGGAGATTGAAGGTTTTTATAACAATATTATATTTTTCTTAATCTACATAACTCCACGTCTCACCTAAAACTTCACTGCCTTACACCTTAATCATGACTACATGAAATATTACTACTCTTTTGAACTTTCAGATGCAGGAAAACTGTCAAAAAGTGCTAAAGGTCAGATTGCGAGTAAATTGTGTCACCTCCATCATACTTACAACTGTTTTTTTTACATTATCATAAATCAGTAATGAATTAGTTGGGTGTATGAGAGAATTTGAATTGTCATAACACTTTTAGTGGTTTTATTACAGAAATGTGATCCGTATCAAAAGTCCCTATTATTGTGCAAATGCCATGCAACAGAGTTTTTGCATGTTGCAATTTTTCCAAGTTGAGCAAATGAATAAATCAGTGATTATTAACCCTGTAACTGTACATATATAGAGGAAAAAGATTTTTATTGGTGATAATATTGGCAACAATGGGTATAAACAATTGACTGGACTTGAATTTATATCCATGTTGCAGTCATGATTAACCATTGTGCTGAAATCTTAACCCTTTACCTAACACGAAAAGCAGACGACACTTGCAAAAAAAATTCTTGAATAACTAATTTTTTTCATTTTTTGTCTCAAAAACATAGGTTATGACCCCTCGTTGGAACGAGCTCGACGAGCTCGTTCCAACGAGGGGTCATAACCTATGTTTTTGAGACAAAAAATGAAAATATTTTGAAAATTAATTGGCAATATTTGAGAATAGCGCTGGCCGGTTTTGGCCGTTATGTTGGGTAAAGGGTTAAACACCAAAAAATAAATTGGCGATAATTATAGAAAACATAGCCTATAACCCTTCATTGGAATGAGCTCAATGAGCACATTCCAATGACAGGTCATAAGCTATGTTTTGGAGGCAATAAATATAAAAATTCTGAATGACAATTTTTGTCGATAGTACTGACCAGATATGGTCAATACATTAAGTAGAGGGTTAATTAATCAGTGGTTATTATGGTCTGTGGTGGTTATTACTACAGTGTCCTCACCAAAATTCAAGAATTAGTTTTGTTGCGATTTATTTTAAGATATTTGCAACAGTTCTATACCATGTTGAAAGACGTGGAATCCAATTAGCCTATTTGTATTTTTTGTAACAGAAGTTAAATACTATTAAACGGGACATGCAGATTTCTTCATGAATCACTGAGAAATATTAAATTCATCCAAAAATTCCCATTTCTTTCATGGTATCCAAACAGAACATTCAGGAGTAGAGCAGTGAATAATATAGTCTGAATCCAGTAAATTCTTGTTGTGTCTATTGTTTTTTAAAGGATTTTTTTACATAATGATATATTGTTTTCAAGGTGATTGGTTTTTTCCAAACAATTTATCAGAATTTGTTAAAATTGGTATACATGTCATATATCTGTAATGAATTGAAAAAGATATAAACTATTGTATGGATGTGATTTTTTTTATCTGGTTTTGTTTCTTTACTTGCCCAACTGCAAATTGATTATTTTCTTTGAATTTACATAAAAATGGTCTATTAGACCATTTTCATGTAAATTCAAATAGAATAAAATTCCATCCAAATCATTATTTTTACAGGATATTTCTGTATTGACCTGGGAGTAAACCCATGGAGGTACGCGTGAAGTAAAAGAGGGCAAAAGTGTATCAGTGGGCTTATTTTTCGAGAGGTAAAATCCATAGAAATTGGACGCAGAGTTGGTACAAATTTAGGTGACTTGGTCAATCCTATAACAAAGATGCATTAACCCTTTACCTAATGAATTGGCCGCATACATCTGCGAAATTGAAAATTGAAAACAATTTCAACAAAACCATATCATGTGATCCCTCATTTACCCAATGAGGGGGTCACATGATATGATATTGTTGAAAGTTTTTAAAACATTTGAAAAAATTAAAATAACATATGTGTTGGGTAAGGTGTTCTTTTTCTTTGTGACAACTTACATATACCAACATGGCTGTCATCGATGTTACCATTACACAGTCAGGGACTAGGCTTATTTACAAGGAGGGGACTCTGACCCTAAAACCTGAAAAGTTATCAGGTGGGCTTATTTTTGATTATGGGCCAATTCCCAAGGCAGTATGGTAGTCACATGTGGAAATAAAGCTTGGTTTTGAAACCTTTCCCTCTATGCGGACATAATTTCAGTTTATTTTGTGAGAGTGTAAAGCCCCTCCCCCACCCCCAACAACTATTATATACTAAACTCATTGTCTTGGAATTATTTTATATTGGCATCTCTCATTACATCTTTCATTACATGATATATATATGTATGTCCAATATGAAAATGGTCTATTATTTTAACAAGGGATTTTTATTGGGATAATTTTACAGACAATGAATTAACTATTTGTCATTTATATTAGTACTGACAGTAGGTTCTGGACAAGTTAATTTTGTTGTTGTATTCTAACCCTCTTAGATGAAACTTACCATAAGTATATAAATATTGTTGTATTAATCTTGATTGGCTAGAAGAAAGAATGTTTTCAAAAAGACCTAGGGTTAATTTATTTTTCTTTAAACCTTTACCTTACAAATTAACCATATCCACCTGCTTAATTTACAAACTGACCAGTTGAAAAAAAACTATTTTTCAAAAAAATTGTAACCAAATCATATCATGTGACCCTCAGTGGATTCCAAACAGGGGTCACATGTTATTGTTGTGTGATTTTTTGGAATATTTGAAAAAAATAAGTAAAATATCAAGTTTTGATATCGTGTGAATTGGCCGGGGGGTTAAAGTGTTGTCTAACTTAGACCAAAACCTTTTAACCAACAAAACAGCCAAATATGGTGAGCTCCATTCACAAAAAATCACCATTTAAATTTTATTATCCGTTGAACTTTTGTCTCAAAACATGACTTATGACTTTTCGATGTAACAAAATCGTTCCAGTTAATGGTCAAATTTTCAAGTGTTTAGTTTGTCTGCAGTGTTAGATAAAGGGTTAACATACCCCAAAAATAGTATGATTCATATCCAGAAGATTTTTTGTTGTCTATATACTCCTTATCCTTGTCACTTGAGGCCTTTGATGCAGTCACTTTATTTTTTAACCCTTTGAGGCTTTAATTATCCTGACGTTCAAACATCACTGGGAATTCAGTTTCGTCAACGTTTTTCCTAATACGACGTCAAACGTCGGAAAGTACAAATAACAAAATATTTTTCAAATTAGTGATTATCTGGTTGAGGGCTAGATTATTTTTGGTGGTCTGAATTTGTTATTCAAAACTTGTTTTATTACAAATTATTGGAGAGTGGCCTCAGGCACTCTCCAATAATTTGTAATAAAACAAATTTATATAAACAAAATATTTGTGTTTGACTAAATAGGAAATATAAGCAAGGAAAGTGTTGGCTTTTGCTCTGGTATCCTTATTTTTTGAAAGTCCTGATAGTGGCTTCTAGCACTCAACCAGTTAAGAAGTCTTGACAGCAGGATTATATTAGTATTTTAAGCTGCCATAACATTTGGCCCAACGGTTGTCACTGAGCACTATTTGGGAGAAAATAGGAATTGAGGTTAAACTTTAAAAAATCGAAAAATAATAACAAAACGAATTACCACAAAGTATCAATGCCCTGTTTGATTTCGTACGTCATAAGATGTACAAAAGTATTAAAGAGTTAAACTGGTTCATTGATAGAAGGCAATGGTTCCATTCATTTTCTTGTTAAGTATTTAATGTATGTTCATGTTTTAATCCTCACTCTATATCCTATGTTCCCTCATTGGAATCAGCTCACTTGGTGTGGGCTACTTCAGATTACGAGTCACAAGCTCTGTGGTTTAGAAGAAAAGGGAAACCAAAAATGGCATGTGGTTGTTTATTATACCCCACGCAACAAAGTTGCGGGGGTATAATGTTTTTGACTGGTCCGTCTGTCATTTTTGGTATGTGAGTCTAACATGGTGGCCTACTGATCAAGTTTGCATTTTGTTCCGCTCGACTGATTTTTACCAAAATTACGGCCCTTGGACTCTGAAAAATTCATCAAAATTACAGTTTTGCGGACTTTTTTCCTAGACGCTTCCAGATATTGAGCTGATTTTTAGTATGTTAGTCTAACATGGTGGCCTACAGAACAAGTTAGGGTTTTGTTCCGCTCCACTGATTTTTACCAAAATTACGGCCCCATAGACTTTGAAAAGTTCATTAAAATTACAGTTTTCCGGGCGTTTTCTCTACATGCTTCCAGATATTGAGCTGATTTTTGGTATGTTTGTCTAACATAGTGGCCTACAGATCAAGTTTGCATTTTGTTCTGCCCCACTGATTTTTACCGAAATTACGGCCCTTCGACTTTGAAAAGTTCATCAAAATTACAGTTTTCCAGACTTTTTTTCTACACGCTTTCAGATATTATCGAAATTACAGCCATTTTAGTATGTGAGTCTACCACAATGACTTACAGATCAAGTTTGCGTTTTGTTCTGCTCGGCTGATTTTTGCAGAAATTACGGGCCCTGGACTCTGAAAAATACAAGTAACAGATTTCCGGGTCATTTTCCTAAAAATTACACTTTTCTGAGCTTGAAATATCGGGGCGCGTGGGGTATGTGAGCGTGCTCACTAAGGTTCTATATTTTAAAAGGCCAGAGTTGCAGTGCACCCTGATAGGTGTTGGGTAAAGTGTTTGGTTCAGGAATTTGTACAAGTAAAAATGAGAGAAAGAGTAGCTGATTTATGATAATGCGTTCTTCTAATTGTATTTTAATCCTTGATCCTTCTGTTATTATTGTGGTCACAGATGTTCAAGATTTTTTTTTACAGCAAGTTGAAATTTTTTCCACAGTATATGTCACTCATAACAAGTTTATGAGTTTTGTTTTCAAAGGTATTGTTTCCAGTACTGAATTTTCCAAAATTAATAAAAACAGTGAATGAACCTAACAAATTCATAGTAAGATATATAAAAAGTTTCCTTTTTTCTCAGAAAATTTTCCATGATCCTATAATCAGCCCTGGATGGTATTTATCATAAATGAAAACAACCATTAGGCCTAAAAAAAAAAAAAGTTAAAACACTTTTTCTCAGGCCCTCCGCATGGTAATTTTGGCTTCAGCATGCTCTCTTTTTATGACCAATGCAAACTTAAAAAAATAAAAATTAAGTGGTTTATGTCATATTTTACCCAAGTTGATCAAAATTGATAAATTTGTCCTTTGTGTGAAATAAGGCTTTGCAATGCTTTAGCATTGCAAAGCCTTCTTGCACTCAAGGGATGAAATACACCACCACCCATGCTATTCTGAAGATTATGAAGCCTAAAACATAAAACAAACCATGAATATGAACTTTTGATGGCAAAGAAATAATTACAAAAATGAAAAATAAAATAAAAAAAGGCCCACCCGCATGCAATTTTACAAAAAATGGCCTGTAGAATAACCTGTCACTGGCACACAACCATTTACCATACCTTTTGCTTACATTCGGCTTGTTAACGAGGAGTACTAAAATATTTTACCCATAATGCCAACATTTTCCAGTTTTAAATACTTCTTCAGCCTCATTACTTTCAATATATAACCCCTTATATCTTTTTTTTTGACAAAGCACAATGAGTTCTCCCAACCCTCTGTACAACAAACATGAAAATATCAAAATTTTAAGCTGTATATATTTCTCATGATGCAACCAGGAATTGAACCAATTCAATCTTGTTTGACATAGCACATTGAGTCCAATTGGTTGAATTCCTAGAAGTATTATGGGAAGTATTTGCATCGTGAAATTTTGATAGTTTGAAATCCTTTATCTGACTAATCGGCCACATCCGGCCACCTAATATGCAGATTCGGCAATTGAAAAAAAAAAAAAATTAAAAAAATTTCAACAAAACCATATCATGTGACCCATCATTGGAACAAGCTTTTTGAGCTCATTCCATTGAGGGGTCATACCATATGGTTTTATTGATTTTTTTTTTTAAATTTGAAAAAAACAATATTTCAAATAATGAAATTTGACAACTTCTGCATTGGGTAAAAGAAAGGATTAAACAAAATATTCAACTCATTAGGAGAATATCAAAAAATAACCAAATTCTGCTCATTCCATTGAGGAGTCACAGCATATGGTTTTGTTGATTTCTTGTGGAAAAATTAAAAAAAAATGTATTTCAAATAATGAAATTTGACAATGTCTGCATTGGGTAAAGGAAAGGATTAAAAAAAATATTCAGCTCATTATGGGAATATAAAAAAAATGATCAAATTCTGTTTTTTTATTATGCATATTTGTCCTGGTAAAATGGTTAATCTCTTAATAGTGTTCCACCATACTTTTGTTTCAATTGTTTGTTCTAAGTCAGGTCACCACTCCAACAGGATATAATCCTGTCTATTGAAAGTGTTTTCAAACCTCAATAAATAAACAAAAAATAACTCAGCCCTGAGTAGAGCTGCGTGTTTTTTTGGTTTCCTGGTTTGGTTCCAGTTTCTGTGGCTAAGCTGCAAACCACAAAACCCATCAAAAAAAAGACAAACTTTTTTACTGTGTTTCAAGCCTGAATATGAGCAACCTGTCATTTGCAAAATGGGGTCCCCAGAGGGAGAATTTGCTGATGCTATCCCATACAGTGGGCCAATTTATCCTCTAGGTACATCTTTCTGTTTTGGCTTGAGACCTTGGTTCAGACTGAGGTTCACAGAGGGTAAATTTGGTGATGCTACCCTGCTGTGCAGGGTAGCATCACCAAATTCACCCTCTGGGGACCTCATTTTGCAGATGACAGTGTGCTTATTTTCAGACTTGCTGTGTTTGTACACCAACTGATCAAACTATTTTACTGGGATAGAAGTGGACTAGTGACTACTATGGACTCTCGTCATTTAGTCTATCTGGCAAAGGGGTGAATATGCTGTGTTCTAATTGTCACATTTCTCCCTTATTGACTTGTCCACTGGACGAGTCAATAGGAGAGAAAATGTGACAATGAGAACACAGCATAGATTAGATGAACTTTATTCTGAGATTGGTGGCCGAGTGGATAAGTGCGCTGGTCTCTCATGTCAGAGGTCCCGGGATTGATCCCCGGTCGGGGAAATTTCTCAAGGTGTCCAAACACTCTCTGCCAGCATCAATTGTGGGGTTGTCACAGCGTACCATCCTATCGGTGGGGACGTTAAATGGCTGTCCTCTGTGCGGAGAGAGACACACTCCATGCAGGCTAAAGATCCCTTCGTAGTATTCGAGAAGAGCTAGGCCACGAAGTTGCCGCTCTGAAGATCATCCCACACACCTACGCCATTTGGGGCAAGGAGAGGAGTTAATATAAGTTGTATAACTTGTTCGCCAATCCTTGTAAAACAGATAAGATGAAATAAAAAAAAAAAGAAAAAAAGATGAACTTTATTCATTTGTTACCCTTATTTATGTTTTTTCTGACGGACTAGGCTTAGTAACTGATCCCCCCTGGAACCTCTAAGAATGATCAAAGGGAAGTTAGGCTGAACCCAATGGAGATACTTACAGATGGTGTTTGTGGTGGGTGGTGTTGTACAAACTGTTGCAGACTTTTTCCAATTTAAGGAGCCTGAGGTGTTATTATACCCCCCGCAAACACAGTTTGGGGGGGGGGGGGGGGTATATAGGAATCACCCTGTCTGTCCATCCATCTCTCCGTCTGTCCATCCTTATAAGCTCAACTCCTAAACTGTTTGAAGAATTTTCATGAAACTTTACACAATGGAAGAACTCCATATGAAGATGTGCATAAAGCAATATAATTATACCCCCCACAAACAAAGTTTGGGGGGTATATAGGAATCAACCTGTCCATCCGTCTGTCCATCCATCTGTCCATCTGTCCGTCTGTCCATCCTTAATAAGTGCAACTCCTCCTAAACCGTTTGAAGAATTTTCATGAAACTTTACACAATGGAAGAACTCCATATGAAGATGTACATGAAGCAATATAATTTCTTTCTGACATTTCCAAGGGGAGATAATCTAACTTATACATTTCAGGTGCGGGGGGTATCACTTTGTGAGCTTGTTCCATTCTGACATTTCCAAGGGGAGATAATCTAACTTATACATTTGGGGGTGGGGGGGGGGGGGGGGAGGTATCACTTTGTGAGCTCTGGTTTACAAATATCTGTTCTTTACAAATATAAAACCTGAACCCAATCCAAGGTTTTTTTCCTGAAACTGAACTGAAACCAAATCTGAAAAATCAAAACCTCCCAGCTCTAGCCCCGAAATAGTTAACCCTCAGCCCACTGATGTCAAAATACTGAAGTTTCAAGCAGCAATTTTATCCCACAATATAACTGGGGATTTAACTAATTCCATCTAATTTGACAGAGCTCAAGATTGAATTGGTTAAATTCCTATTTGCATTATGGGAAAATTGCAGGTTGAAATTTTGAAACATCACTGTGCAGAGGAGGACAAAATGGGTACATTCACATGAGTAAAACTGAAGAAGAAGATTATGCTCCTTTGGTTGATTAAGCTTTATTTTATTACCTTTGGGAGTTAAATATTTTGTTAAAAATCAGTACTGGTAAGCAATTCCATGCTGTTCAACTTTGCGCTGCTTTTTCTGTAAAAAAAGATATAGTTATTCATGTCGCAGCTTGGCGCATTGTAAGCGATGAAAACTATGAACTTATGTTTTCAGTATTGTCAGTTGCATGCAACATGTGAACGTCACTGTGTTGCATGATATATGTACTTTTCAATTTGTTTTGCATGATTCTGAAATCTTTGTCTTTTAGTAATTCATAATTTTAAATTTGGGAATGAGAATTATTAGAAAATTTTCTGGTTTCAGATACAGGGGTCTGAAAACGTATAATATATATTATACAGATAAAAAAAATGAAAGAAAGCATCACAACTCGGAAGATGTTGAAACACACCTCAGTCAGAATCAAGTGTATATTTTATTTCTTTCTTAAGCAGTATGATTTTAAGTGCATTCAAACTTTAACTGATATAGATTTGGCTATGGTATACCTAAAGGTATTTCAGGCTTGGCAACTTTTCGTTAAGTACATCACTTTGAACTGTAGTTTTAAAAAAAAATTCCAAAAAATTCCGATATTCAGGATGTGTAATATTTTTTATTCACTCAGATATGTTGAGCAAATCTTGCTTCAGTGAATGCTAGAAAAAGAAACTAATTTGCCTATTTTTCTCAGCAACACGACTATTTTTCTTGCCATCAGTTTCAATGCTTTCTTTGTGTTGTCTTTTTTATAATGTGAAAACATAAGCTCTTTTTGTAACATAATGGAAAGTTTTTTGAAATACGGGTATCATAATAAAAATGCCATGCATTTTCAATTTCCATAAAGAACACAAAGGTAATTTGTGAATTTAGTTCTCTGACCATGTCACAGTAAACTTACATATTATTCTTCTTTTCTCTGTATTTATATTTTTTATCCAAAGAGGTAATGTGTATTTTTAGTGTGGCAGAAAAATTCTGCTTTCCTGATACTGGGGACATGATTTAGGAAGCGTGTCTCGGTCATTGAGGTTATTTCTTAATATACATTATTTTTGTCACATTTCTAACAAATTTTTTTTGTAACAACCAACTAATATGTCCGAACATTTTTCTTGGCACATTTGCAATGTTTACTGTTTACTTCACAAAAAAATGATGGGAATGCTTTTCACATTTTTAGCTCACCTGACTGAAAATCAGGGTCAGCTATTTCCATCACTTTGCATCCGGCATCTGATACAGTACAGTTGGTGTGTACTGGTCGTAATCCATGTGTGGACTGTGATGTCCACGCATGTGTTTACCAGGTAGTGAAAATCATCATCAGCAAAATTTTAATGAACCCCGTACCTAACACAGCATCCAAAAACGGACAGAAAATTAACCAGAATAAGCCCGCCACAACCTAAAATACCACGGAAGTTTCTCCATAAAACCATACAGATATGGATATTATTAGAACCAGCTCGCCGAGCTGGTTCTAATGATATCCATATTTATATGGTTTTATTGAAACATTGAGAAATTTGTTTTCAAAAAATGTGAAGTTTAATTTATTTTTTACAATACTGTGCTTGATAAAGGGTTAATGAAGCACTGGGTATAATCTCAGCCCCACTTCAGTTATTACACAGTGGCAGATACAGAATTGTGGGGTTTTGTACAAGGACACCACATTTCAATCATATGCCTTGCATCTCGGTTGAACATATGCTCCGAGCCGCAAACCTCAGACTATGTTACCGTCAGCTCATCACAATAACGTATATGTTCCAATAAAACACTACCCATAGCCCAAAACCTACATTGTGAGACATGAGACGCTTATTTACTAAACTTGTGATCGTTAAAAGTTGCCCTTGTTCAAAGCAACTTTTAACAGTCACAGGTTTAGAAAATAAACCTCTCGTGTATCCCCATGGTGGCACAGGATGTATTAATCAATAAACCAGATACACTCATTCCATCTCAGTTCAAATTGTAGATTGGTTTGTAATTTAAACAACACTTCATTCGGAACACCGTCTACTGCACATGTGAAAATCCAGAAAAATGAAGTGGCTTGCAAGTCACTCTGTTGATGAAGCAATTACAAAACGGGCGACGTCATTTCAAATGTTTCATGTTGTGACGTCAGATGGTAGCATTTGCTACTGGAGCCATAACCATAAAAAAATCTATGCCAGCTCTCATCCAATCAGAGGGCGAGAATATTACTCTTGTTGGAACATAGTTTGATAAAATCAGTGGGTGGGTGGGTGAGTGGGCGAGTGGGCAGGCTTCACCTTTCTCATTAGCACAATAACTTGAACAAATATCAATGGATTTGGTCAATATTTGGTATGTGAGACTTTCGTAACAATGTCCTTCTGATCCCTCAGCACTAATACCCTTATTCTTGTAAACAGCTTCATCCAGGTTTTAGGCTCACTGGAGCCTGTCGTTTTCATTCCAGTTGATTGAATAATTTTTTTTAATTTATTTCACACAGCAATTAGTATATATTTATATGAATATTAATGCATTATTGAATATTAATAGCCTTTGATACTAAACAATTGTAAAAATAGAATACCTGCATACTGAAATTTAATTCCAAACAAGCTTCAGTTCATTACTCAATTGCTGAGCCTTAATCAAAGTACACTTGTCAATATTCCTGGACAACCATAGGAATTTATCAATGGAGGTGCAAATGCAATATCACATTATATAATCGTCATTTTCCATTTGAAGAGTATATGTAAATTTCTAAGAAAAAGCCTCATAGGCATTAGCCACCTCTCAGCTCATGGACCACTGTGACATCCATGGCAAAAAGAAGGCAGTCAAAACAATTTGGATTTCTTGCACTCTTATCAGTTAGTAGCTCTCCAAGTTACCAAAGCTAACCCTGAGGTCAAGATAGCTATGCACTCAAAATACTAAAAGGGTATTAAAGTGTTCACTTAGTTTTGAAGCCTTAAGGAATCTCAAACTTATCTACCTGAATAACTAACTGGAGAAAATTTGAAAGTCTTTTGCGATGTGTTGATTAGAATCAGTGGTTGTCCTCTATGTGTTCTGTATCCACCTTATGTTCGGTGTTGTATTGCACAGGTATTACAGTATGTTTATTCCTCTATCAGACTAGAAATACAGAATATCTTTCAATCTTGGAACTTGTCAAACCACCTCGGCTCCACTTCAGTCATGACACAGTGGCAGATACAGAATTGTGGGGTTTTGTACAAGGACACCACATTTCAGTCATATTGGTAGGGTTCGTGGGCTTTCCCAAGGAAAATGGATAACCAGTACGGTCATTTAGTGGCTTCTTTGCTCATGAGCACAGTGTTTTCCATCAAAAATGTTCCTGCCACTTTATATAGACACATTTCAATTTTGAAAAAGGGAAGCTAATTTATAAGGACTTATAAGAGAGACCCATGCAGGTATTAACTGGTTGATTGCTAGAAGCCACTATCAGGGCTTTCAAAAAAATGAGGGTACCAGAGGAAAAACCAACATTTTTCTTGATCATTTTTCATATTCCATCAATCACAAATTATATTTTATCCTTACAAATTTGTATTATTTCAAATTATTGGAGAGTGCCTGTGGACACTCTCCAATAATTTGTACGAAAACAAATTTTTATGGATAAATTCAGACCACCAAAAATAATATAGCCCTCAACCAGTTGAAGTTGAGACCTTGTTTCTGGGTATATATCAACGAGTCTATAAGGATGGGTCAATAAATGACCAAGAGACGAGGTCGGACTTCAATATACCATCTCAGAAACCTGGTGTTAAAAATCAATTTATCTGACAAATATTCCTCCCTTTAAAATCTTTTTGGCAAATATTAATAACTCAACGCCAACAGAGTTCAGAAAACATTCTCTTTCTGAATTGAAAGATCACATGTGTGGTGGTTGCTACCCTTAATAGAGATTTGTATTGAGGGAAAATACGTTCTTGTTGTAATATAAAAGATTTTATTCTGTAATAACTTGTTTGTATATATAAATTTGTTTTATTGCAGATTATTGAAGAGTGCCTATGGGCACATTTCCTAGGTCTCGGGTGCTTGTGAAAAAAAGTTGACCTGTCCATGTAACAGATCTACAAAATTGCTGATACAGTGGAGCCCACTTAATTGGATATCTCTTATTTGTATATCCCTGTTAATCGAATATAATTTTCCAACACAAAACCATTTACCATACCTTCAGTACAAATTTGATCTGTTAATGCATATGGGTTGTAGTGTAAACTCCTGTTAATTGTATATAAATTTTTGTAATATGTTGAAAAAATTACTGTGACACGCACCAAATTCTCCTTATTTATCAACCTTTTTGGCCTCACTACATCCAATACAGGCATTTATTCTATTATATCTTGTTTGACAGAGCTCTATGTCCAAATCCATGTTAATTGCATACTCCTGGTAATTGAATAATTTTCACTGGCAAAATGGATATTCAATTAAGAGGATTCTACTGTAATAAAATAATCTTGTTATTGAAAACATTTGTAACTCACAAAATGTGTGTTTAATCCCTAAGTCCCCATGTATGACTTTGTATGACTTAGAAAAAGTTGTTTCAAGGGTATTCTTTCTTGAACTTTACCGGGTAGGATGCATTTATCTTGAAGGTGTTTTTACTTTATTGTTGGCTGCCTGTACTGACAACTATGATGTGAAAACACTGTCAAGATAAAACCATCCTTCCAATAATGCTGAAACACTGTTAAGTCATCTGCAGCTATAGCCAGTATTGCTTTTTCTGAACAACATCTTTCACTAAAGATGAGCAATATACCGAAAAATTTAACCTTTACCGATATTATAAGGATACCAAAAAACTGAACCAAACCCATTATTGAATACCAAAAGTGTATGAATTTTCATATTTTCCTACATTCTCTACTAAAGAGGCCTTGTTGGGGATTGATAGCAGGTTCATATTCATGAAAGAAGTGACTTTGTTTTTTGTTTTTTTTATTTTGTTAACCATTAAGGCCATGGAAATTGTCCTGAATTCCCACTAGAGAAAATTTGCACATGTCGAGTTGCTTAGCAGTGATTTCTAGTCAAGTCTTACATAGAAATCGCCGCTCAGATGATTTATATGTTCTCAGCAGAACTTTCTAATAATGGCATGTTAATGGCACGTGCTCTGAGATCGCAAAAGCCTGAAGTAGGCCAATGAAGGTTAAAGTACATTTGGAAGAAGTCACAAAATTACTGTAGATATGATTTTTGTTGGCAAAAGATGCCCGTGTTGAGCTCATTGGCAGTGGCATTTGTAATGCTGTGGTAAAATGATATGTGCCAGTCACATTAATGGAAATGGAAAATGTATGAGTAACATATGAGTAACATAAAGACAATTTTTATCTGGTGTGAAATTTGAAATTGTCTGGTGAATAATTGATTTTTGAACGGCCAAGAACAGGATATGCACAGTATATGCACAGTATATGGACAGAATATGGAACGGATAAACCAGACGACCAACGTATAAGGATCGAAAATTGCCAATGGAGAGCAACGAATGAGGAAAGAACAACACTGGATGACAAACAAATAACCAACAGTTGACCACCACAAAAAAAGAAAATGTAATGGATAGAACGATTTAGCACCGTATAAGGCGTGAACATCCACCGCACACGCAACGCAAAAATACCGAATATGGAATGATCACATGATAAAGACAAAACTTGAAGAACTGAGGCCCTCACTCTAGGGCAGCTGAAGATGTACTGACATGATGACCAGAGGACCTCATATTTATATGCCCTTGGCAGACTGCAATGCCACCTGTTCTTTTCCTGTGTGTAGCCGATATATGTCCACTAGTTTTCCGCCCGATTTGCAGTACATTTCCTGTGCATAATTGGACCTTTTGCATTTTGTTTGGTTTCTCCAGTTCTCGTCTGTTATTGTCCGTCAGTCATCAGGTAATTGTATGGTAGGCATCCTGTGGCTGTCCTGTTTGTATTTATGTATTGTCTGTTTCATCTATTGCGTGTTCAGTAGTTGTTCAGAATCAACCATAGCCATCGAAAAACCACAGGACAGCCAAAAGGATACTTCAGGATAAGTTACAAACATGTACAGTATGTGTAGAGGACAAAATGAATGAAAAACGAAGAAAGACCTTACGCAAGTTTCCCTTGATGCTTGCCGAAAATTTTGAACATGCTCAGAAATATTTCAGAGCCTCTCCGAACACAAACTGACAAGAAACGTAGACCGACGAACATAACGAACATGGAACGAACATGGAAAGGATAGAAAATGAACGTTAACTGAGAGCAAAAATTTTTTTCCGTTTGTCATATGTTTGCCGTTTCTGTTAACCCTTTACCCAACGAATCGCCCGCATCCGCCCGCGTAATGTGAAAATTCAGCAGTTAACAAAACCATATCATGTGACCCCTCGTTGGAACGAGCTCGTCGAGCTCGTTCCAACGAGGGTCACATGATATGGTTTTGAAATTTTCGGAAAATTTTTTAAAAATGATATTTAAAATAAAAAATATTGATATCGTCTGTGTTGGGTAAAGGGTTAATGTGTGACTGGCGCAATACAAGAAGAACTTATTCTGTATTGTCATGCTATGAATTCCTCTTTTTTTACTATTAGCAAATCTCAGTCAAGTCAGATACCAAATACCGATCCAATACCACCGTATATCCCTAAAAATAATCAAACTGATATCAGACTCAAAATTCCAATACTGCCCATCTCTTATCTTTCATATTGGATCAAAGAATTAAAATACGTTCATTATGCAAATATATGAATAAATCTAGGTGTCCTTTTAATTTAGTTGGGAAATGCCATTCTATGAGAGCTACTGCCCTTATTAGACTAAGGGATTATCATTATTGATGCATTTGAGTTATTTCTCTCTTGGATCTTTCTAAAGACTTATTGCAATGAATTTTGATTTCTTTTTTGGCATTGAAAGAAATGTTATAATTAAGGTTCATGTCGAAAAACTACCCTTTTCCTAAGAAGCAGCCAATAGACAAAACATTAAATGTTGGTTTGCTTTACCTGCATTTATGGAAGTAGGATAGACACAAAACATAAATTTGCTACTGAAATTTGTTGTTCAGTCATTTAATTCATAATTGGTGATTTTCCAACACATCGGGGTCGTCTCACTTAGCTGGTTGGCATTGTTTCGGAGTAAGGTGTGAACTACCTTGTGATCAAAGAGTTGCCGACTATAGTCGTTATCTAATAAAGTACAAGGTTTACTTGTAAAATTGACAAATTTATTGATTGATATGAACTTTTCTACTGCCGTATAATAAATACAATAATAATAAATATAGTACAATATCCAGTTAGATGTGACACAGAAACTTTCTCTTGAAGTGATCAATGGAATTGTCAATTTTTCTGTACTTTTTCTTCCGTGGTTGAAGTCTCCCACCAGCATTCAGTTGTAATACCGTTGCTTCCTGGTAAGCTTGTTCCTCCTTCTTAATGAAGTCAATCATGCGATACAAGTTGGGGTGGGAGCCAGCAATAAAAAGACTCGGCTTTCTGTGCCACCCTTCGATGTGGTTAGTGGTACGGGGTCCAACCGTGTCAGAATGGATCCACATACAACGTCCATGGTCACCTTCGACCCAGTATGTAGTAACATAGTCAGTGAACTGTTCAATGTTTGTACCCTCTGGTGCTTCTTCTAGAACAGACCAGCACACATCACTAACACTTTCAACTGGAACCAGAGGTAACGCAATTGCATGTCTCACCAAGGATTTAACTTCTTCATTGTCCTGGTACAGCGTCTTCAGACCACACTTTTGGGCATTTCTCCATACAGCCTGTCCATAATGAAAGAAACACCCTTTTAGTTCCACAGCTGGAAAAATGCTCTGGATAGCATTTTGTGCTGCTTTCTCGTAGTCTGTGAAAAATTGTCTTAGCACTAGATTGATTCCTGCCATCCTAGAATTGTCCACAAGAAGGCGAAAGAAGCGTTCATATGTAGCCTGGGATTTATTTGGCAACAGACCAAAAACTAATGGGCACATCTTGTTGCCAATGAAAGCGTGCACTGTGTACAACTGTTGGAAAACATGGACTCTTGTTAAACGTCCCGTCACAAAAATAAATTTCAGCACATGAAAGTTGCCTAAGGTTGTTCTCAGTTGCTGGAATAATAATTTTGTCATGTTCCCCATCACATGCTAATAAGAAATGCTCTCCAATCCAAACAGGCTGAGTGAGACAATTCATTGATACGGACTATAGCAAGTTTACTTAACAGTGTTTGTAGTTAATTACCTTCGCCCGACCGGCTACGTGAGACTAACCCCAACACATCATTTGCATAAGATGGGACTAGATTCAATAGATTACATGTATATTTATTTTTTTAGTTCTATTTTGTTTGTTTTTTATTTAATTTAGGGTCCAGTGCTTTTTAAACAATCATCTGTTTGACATTTTTTTTTAGTTTTAATAACTCTTATCAATATTGTACACAAGTAGAATTTGGTACCTGGTCATTTACTAGTAATGAAAAAAATGACATAGTCAGTGAACTGTTCAATGTTTGTACCCTCTGGTGCTTCTTCTAGAACAGACCAGCACACATCACTAACACTTTCAACTGGAACCAGAGGTAACGCAATTGCATGTCTCACCAAGGATTTAACTTCTTCATTGTCCTGGTACAGCGTCTTCAGACCACACTTTTGGGCATTTCTCCATACAGCCTGTCCATAATGAAAGAAACACCCTTTTAGTTCCACAGCTGGAAAAATGCTCTGGATAGCATTTTGTGCTGCTTTCTCGTAGTCTGTGAAAAATTGTCTTGGCACTAGATTGATTCCTGCCATCCTAGAATTGTCCACAAGAAGGCGAAAGAAGCGTTCATATGTAGCCTGTGATTTATTTGGCAACAGACCAAAAACTAATGGGCACATCTTGTTGCCAATGAAAGCGTGCACTGTGTTCAACTGTTGGAAAACATGGACTCTTGTTAAACGTCCCGTCACAAAAATAAATTTCAGCACATGAAAGTTGCCTAAGGTTGTTCTCAGTTGCTGGAATAATAATTTTGTCATGTTCCCCATCACATGCTAATAAGAAATGCTCTCCAATCCAAACAGGCTGAGTGAGACAATTCATTGATACGGACTATAGCAAGTTTACTTAACAGTGTTTGTAGTTAATTACCTTCGCCCGACCGGCTACGTGAGACTAACCCCAACACATCATTTGCATAAGATGGGACTAGATTCAATAGATTACATGTATATTTAATTTTTTAGTTCTATTTTGTTTGTTTTTTATTTAATTTAGGGTCAGGTGCTTTTTAAACAATCATCTGTTTGACATTTTTTTTTAGTTTTAATAACTCTTATCAATATTGTACACAAGTAGAATTTGGTACCTGGTCATTTACTAATAATGAAAAAAATGATACAGCAGACCTGAACTAGAAATTGGACTTTGATTTGTACTGTTTATGTATTCCTGCTTCAGTAGTAAGAAGTGACATGACAAGAAGTCCAAAATGTAGTGAGGTAGCTCTCTGAAATTGATAATGAATCAAGTGTTTACTTCAGTTTACATTTATACTTATAAGTTTTTAAACCTAAATATATTAGACCTCAGTGAATGAAAATGATTTTTGTTAAATATAAGCATTTTTTCGAGGGTGGGGGGGGGGGGGGGGGGGGGGGGGGGGAGAGGGAGGGGGGTTGCTGGGACCCATTAACCCTCGGCACACTAATGTCAAAAATACCAAAATATCTCCATGGGAACCACGGGAAGTGGAACATTACTTGTTTACTGTAGTAAACAAGCTTTCTTTTACTGGTAAAATATGACTCAGTCACCAATGTCTAAAATGGGCAATGTAGGTATAAAGAATTGGCTGGACTTGACTTTATATCCTAGTTGTTGTCATGATTAGGCATTGTGCAGAAATATCGGACTTTGAAAACCAATAAATAACCAAAATTTCAAAGAACATTTTTTTTTCATAATACAACTAGGAATTTAACCAATTCAATCTTTTTTGACGAAGCTTTATACCATAAGCTTTCTCAAACAAGATTGAATTTGTTAACCCTTTACTTAATAATATACAAATTGAGCATTTGAAAAAAAAAGTTTTTCAAAAATTTCAACAAAACCATATTATGTGACCCCCTCATTCAAATGAGCACATTGAGCTCATTCCAGTGCGTGGTCTCATGGTATGGTTTTGTTGAAAATTCTGTTAAAAAATGGAAATTTAATATTTAAAACAATAAATTTTGACATTGTGTGTTGGGTAATTGGTTAAGAAATTAGGCATTTAACCCTTTACCCAACGTAACGGCCAAAACTGGCCAGCGCTATTCTCAAAAATCACCAATTAATTTTCATTATATTTTCATTTTTTGTCTCAAAAACATAGGTTATGACCCCTCGTTGGAACGAGCTCATCGAGATCGTTCCAACGAGGGGTCATAACCTATGTTTTTGAGACAAAAAATGAAAAAAATTAGTTATTCAAGAATTTTTTTTGCAAGTGTCGTCTGCTTTTCATGTTAGGTAAAGGGTTAATGACCTTTATGACTGTTTGTTTATTTTTGTTTCTACTCTAAACCATGTACCATGTGTAGGTATTGAATTGAGCATTGTGCAACACTGTGTTAAAGTATGGTGTTGAATTATACTCAATGATTTTGGTATAATAGTTTGAAAGAATTGTGCCTGTCTTTTTAGTTGTACATTTAGATTTTACTCCACCCTGGATTATCAAAGCTGTAATCATCAGCTCAGATCTCAGAAAGCCCTCCAAGATACAGTGCATGGAGAGTGTATTATCACTAAATCACCCACAGAGTGGAGATTCCACCCAAACAATAATTGCAAATTTGTTGCAAAGCTTAACAAGCACAAGCAAAGTTTCAGCCAATGGACCTCCGGTTTAACCCAGAGGTCTATTGGCTGAAACATTGCTTGTGTTTTTTGTCGATATGTACAACATTTGAAAGCTATAGTTTGAGTGATAACTCCACTCTGTGGGTGATGCAGTTACAGTCTACTCTCCATTTACTGTAATATGACCTCACAGGATTTGTTGTTACATTATGTTTTGAATCCATAATAATATTGACAGATTTCATAAACATATTAAAATTTGGATCGTTTTATTATTTTTTTGGTGCTGACTGAACTCATTCTCACTTATCTGACCAAATACCAACTTGTAATGTTGTGCAGTGTATCAGACATTTTATAAAGAATATTTTTCTTTTCAGCGAGTACCATTAAACTGTAAATTTTAAATGTACCTAATGTTTTTATACTATATTATTGTGCTAGAGAAACATATTAAAATTTTATCTTCCAAATTATTTATAGTATTAAAGACTAGGTCATGGGCTATTCTTGTACTGAAAATGAAAGTTCCAAATATGTATTGTAAAATCTTATTCTATTCAGAAATGGAATTTGTGAAATGAATGCAAGATGGGTGGAGTTGATTATGATTTAAAAATGTTGTGGAGTGGCTTTGAGGTATACTGTTACCACAGTTAACCCTTTACCTAACATGAAAAGCAGACGACTCTTGCAAAAAAAATTCTTGAATAATTAATTTTTTTCCTGAAAAACATAGGTTATGACCCCTCATTGGAACGAGCTTGACAAGCTCGTTCCAATGAGGGGTCATAACCTATGTTTTTGAGACAAAAAATGAAGAAATAATGAAAATTATTTGGTGATTTTTGAGAATAGTGCTGACCGTTTTGGGCCATTACATTGTGTAAAGGGTTAAACTTTTACCCAACCCACATATGAGAATTTGTTATTTTCATTATATTTGTTTTTCAAATTCTTCGAACTATTTCAACAAGCTCATTCCAATGAGGAGTCAGATGATAAGGGTTTGTTGAAATATTTTGAAACAAAGTTTTTATTTTCAACTGTTCAGTTTGTAAGTTATGTGAGCAGATGCCACGGATTATTTAGGCAAAAGGTTAAAAGGCTTCATATTCTGTGGATATGCTTCATATGTTGTTGGAAGCAAGAATATTTTGTGTACACCTTACCTAAGATGACTGGAAAACTAGACTTGTGAAAAAACATGTCACAAATAATTACAAATTTTCTTTATTTGCCTCCAAAACATAGCTGATGATTCATCATTGGAATGAGTTCGATGAGCTCTTTCCAATGAGGGTTCATAAACAATGTTTAAAATGCAAAAATTGGAAAAAAATTTCTAATTTGAATGCATATTTTTTGTTTGAATACCACTGGCTGTATAAGGCCATTATGTTTCGTAAAGGGTTATATGAACTTATCTTGTTAATTTAGAAACGTTGGCAAAATAAATACATATGAACATAAACAGTCCACCCTCATGACCACACCCCACACCACACCGTGGAAACCCAGGAAGTGGAGTAGTGCTTGTTTACTATGGCAAACAAGTTCAGCTTTACTGGTAAAATAGGACCATGAACCAACATCTGAGGTAGAAGTCCTCTAACGTGGGCAGCATATGTATAAACAATTGGCTAAACTTTACTTAAAACCAATGTAGAGGTTATGATATAGCTAAAGATAATGAAAATGCCCTTAACTCTTAACCTGCTGAGTATTTTCAAAATATTTTTATCAAATCTAGTCGTGGCTGCTGTGAAGCACCCATGACTAGATTTGATGAAAAATTTATCCATATTCTACTCAAGAAATCAACAGTGGAAAAAGTCCATTCAGTTTACAGGGGGAAATTTGATTACTGTGCCCAAATTATACTTATTTCAGCGCAAGAGAAATCCTGTCCTGGGCAGGAATATATGCCAGCAGCTTTAAGGAGTTAAACACCAATAAATACAGTATGCGTAGAGTGTATTATCACTAAATTACCCATGGACTGGAGATTCCACCTAAGCAATAATTAAAGATTTGTTGCAAAGCATAACAAGCACAAGCAAAGTTACAGCCAATGTACCCCTGGGTTAAACCTGGAGGTCCTTTAGCTGAAACATTGCTTGTGTTTTTTGTCCATACACACAGAATTTGAAAGTGATATTTTGGGTGATAACTCCACTCCATTGGTGATTTTGCTACTATCCACTCTCCACATATTGTAAATAAATATTAGAGCTTGCCTGAAGGCCCTCTCCTATACTCTATAACAAAATATATCCATATGTCCAAATTCTGAATGTTAAAGGTAACCTAGTATTCTATCCGTTAACCCTTACCCTTACCTAATGAATCTGCCACATTCACCTGCATAAATTACAAAATGAGCAAGTGAAAAATTTATTTTTCAAAAATTCTCAACAAAATCATATCATGTTACCCCTCATTGGAATGAGCTCATTGAGCTTGTTTCAGTGAGGGTGTGAAATGATTTTTTTTTTTAATTGTATGGAAAATTTGAAAAAAAAATAATTAAGGCCACACAAAGTAGACCTTCTGTTTCTCAGGCCATTATTTGTAAAATTACATGCGGGCGAGCGCTTTTTATTTTATTTTTTTATTTCAGTAATTACTTCTTTGCCATCAAAAGTTCATGTTCTTGGTTGAAGTTTTAGGCCTCATAATCTACAGAGTAGCTTGGGTGGTGGTGTATTTCATCCCTTGAGTGCAAGAAGGCTTTGCAATGCTAAAGCATTGCAAAGCCTTCTTGCACTCAAGGGACAAATTCATAAATTTTTTTAACTTGGGTAAAATATCGGACAAAAACCATTTAATTTTAACTTTTTTTAAGTTTAAATTGGTTATAAAAAGAGAGCATGCGGCAGCCAAAAGGACCATGCGGGAGGGCCTGAGAAACAGATTTTTTATTTTTTTTAGGCCTAAGATAACAAATTTGATATTTTGTGCATTGGGTAAATGATTAATAAACACTTGTAACTCTTCAGCCTGTGGACCAATGAGCCTGTGAGATTAAAGGCTGATGGTGACTAGAGATTTTTTTCTCAGAAATTGGCAATAATTGCTGTATGAAAAATCCACTTCATGTTGTTTAACTGGTAGAGTGCTAAATTATTTTTGGTTGGCAAAATTTGTTCGTTTGTCTTGGCCTTAATTGTTTCAGTTTATAGGAGAGTGCCTTCGGGCACTCTCCCAGAAATTGTAACAAGGCAATTACATACAGACTAAATAATATCATTTCAAAGATAATATGAAGCACATCCACAAAATATGACCTGCTTGAGTTGTGGTAGATGTACTTGAGAATAAAGCCCAAATAGGCTTCCTGTAATCTACCACTGAGTGATCACTCTTCTTGTACTGTTCTTATAACACTGAATCAAGAGCAATTTGAAGTAAATCAGTGTCTGGTTATAAGAACCAGCTTAAATTTACAATGAATGTATTGTTTAAACAGTTATTTTCTATTTTGCAGATGCTGGTAAAGGCCAGCTTGATGTTGTTATTCTTGATCCGCATGGCAGAAAAGATACTATCAGACCATCCATCCAAGCTGTACCTGACAAACCAGGAACCTTCAGGGTGGAGTACACTGCTATTGAATCTGGATTACACTCAGTAAACATTTTCTTTGTTGGATCACAGATACCAAACAGTCCATGTGCTGTTGAAGTTTCAGCTCGTACGTATTAAGATTGTGTGTTGATTTTCTTATTAACTGGTAGAGTGCTGGAAGCCCTATTTTGGGCTTTATTAAAAGTGACAGGCAATAACTGTCTGTAGCTACATAGGAAGCCTTTATTGTCCCTGATATGAATCTGATGTTTAAAACAATAACTTGCTCTCTGACATTTAATTGGATAGTGCCTATAAGGCACTATCCAATTAAATGTTATAGAGCAATATATGATGAGCTTTGATTTGTTGTCAGAAAAAACTCAGCACTTTACCAGTTAAAGAATCTAATTATGAACTATTACCTATGTTTTATCATATTTCAAAGTCTCATCTTAGCACTTTCAACCCTTAGGATCTGAATTGTTTTCCAAAATTTCCTCCATTCCACATTCTGTTATTTTCGGGACTTCTCTGGGATGTCACATCATATGGGAAACTTGGAAGATTTATCTTTCTTTGAATAGGGCTGCATCATCCCTCATCCCTTTTCTGAGAAAAAGCCCCATAATGATGAACCCTGGTCTTTCATGTTCTTGTGCACTAAACTCTAAACACTCTTGTTGGCTTAGACTATAGGAATTATCTTAACCCTTTACCTAACGTGGGAAGCAGACGACACTTGCAAAAATAATTCTTGTATAACTAATTTTTTTCATTTTTTGTCTCAAAAACATAGGTTATGACCCCTCATTGGAATGAGCTCGTTCCAACGAGCGGTCATAACCTATGTTTTTGAGACAAAAAATGAAAAAAATAATGAAAATTAATTGGCGATTTTTTAGAGTAGCGCTGGCCGGTTTTGGCCGTTACGTTGGGTAAAGGGTTAACCACAATCTCTGGTGCTTAGAAGATTGCATTGGCAATTGCCAGGCTAACATGTCCTTTTGGTATCCACACAGGAAACCTTTCGCCCCAGTTCCTCCCCTTCTGGAGGACAACTAGCTCACAGCACTCTATAACAGCACCCCTGCTCCAGTATCCCTGCTTGTCAGTGAATGGCAGTGGTTCCTAGTGAAGTCTATATAGACAGCCAAGTCATGGAAAGAAACCACTGACAGTATGTTCTGATACATTTTCCTTATGATTGTACAGTGGAATGCCTGTTTTCAGATCACAGAGTTTGTCATTCTTGAGTTTGTGCTTTAAATGTTATACAAATATTAATAATTTACCATGAGAGTTCAGTGTTTCTTTGGTTAGAGTATTGGACTTAAAACAGAAGATTAACCATTCTATCTTGAGAAGGGTCCTGTGATTCATACTTTTTTTGATTCAAATCAAATCTCGAATTGAATCAGATATATTATTTGAAATCAAATTGATCCTCAAATCGAATCTGGGATGTCTAGAAGGTGACCAATTGTGGGAAGGGTGGGTGCTGTAAACCTGATTTGTTGTCACTGTGACGGCTCAAGTCCCGACTGATAAAATATTCCAGCTACATCATCAAGGCATGCCTTTTCGAAGGCATGCCTTGATGATGTAGCTGGTGTATTACTCAGTAAGGATTACAGTTCAATATGTGCAGCTCAGGACTACCAACAGCTCTTTGTCGAGATTGCTTGGAAATTTGAAGTTGCTTCCAACAGTGGTAGTCACTGATGAGACTTGGAATTAGCATGGGTGCAGATGCTATTTATGTTAATATAGCCGAAATTACACTAAGTCTTCACATTCAACATTATTTATGTACAATTTCCATCTGAGCTGTGAGACGATGAATATGACTGATACGAAGCTATATTCCAGTGAAAGGATTTGAAGGGAAGCCAATTGGGAAACCGATTTCAAATTGATCTGAATACCAACTTGATATTCAAAGTCAAATCAAATCTCAAAAGCTTCGGAGGACCCCAATCCTGACCCACATCATCTGTGCTGTATCCTTGGGTACGACACTTAATCCCAATTGCTCATGTGGGGACACAGTGGCATTGTATACTGAAGCATACTGCATGTTGATGGTGTGCTTGCCTTCAGCTGCTGCTCACTCTGGATGCTTGTGACAAATTAGTATGTTGGAGAATCTGACAGTTGCTTGCCACTGCTTAGTGGTTCTCTAATGGTACTCCAGCTTCCTCCACCCATACAATTGTTTGACACAGTATGACTCTGGGTGTTGAAAGTTTTGTTAAACCCTGATAAACAAACAAGTATTTACCATAATATTGGGTATGGAGTAGGGATCAGCGAATCACAATTTTTTTTTTTAATTGAATCTCAAATTGAATCGTGTCTGATATCGATATCAAAATCAAATCCCAAATTGAATCTTAAAAGACAAGTTATTTCATATTGCTTCAAACAGAAGTTACAGAACACTGTGATGACCCTTACTCGACTGAGTGAACACCTTAAACACCAATAAATAAATATTTTCTGTAGCACCATTGCTGAAACAGCTAGGCCTATTATCCATAGTTTTAGTTTTTGAAGGCTTAACTTGTTACTATTCACGTTCTTAAGAACATGAATAGTAACAAGTTAAGCCTTCAAAAACTAAAACTATGGATAATGTTCTGAGCAAAATTCACTGCTTACCTAACAATTAAACATTGTCAATTACTCAGGTAAATAGGAATTGAGCCTAAATGATTGTATTTTCAAATGACAATTATTTTTATACGACAACCAATGGCCCAGACTAGCTGGTGCTAACTCAAATTTAATCCAGGGCCAAACACATATTTTGCCCCCCATCCCCAAAATTTGCATGCGAAACCGAAAAAATCAAGTTCTAGATGGTTTTGAGATCTGCACGTGTGCAGTATCCAGGAAGGTACCGAAATTGGCGCCAACCATCATTCTTTGTTTGGCTCTAAAGTCAGCAACATTGAACTGACATCTGTACTTTTAAATCTCCTTTTTTGAGGATGCCAGACACAAATCAGTGGTAAAATTGGTGGATCCAAGGACACAAATGGATAATGGAAGTGAACAACTGTGGTAAGAAATGTTCAGGGCTGTAACTTTATAATAATTATGAAAATTATTTCATGTTTCCCAATTTCAGGACATGTGCCTGAGGTCATCATTCTTGCTAATGATTTATCCACTGTTTGTTAAGTGTTCCTTCCCAATCCATCTTTGAAGCCCTCCTGTTAAACTCCCAAGCTTTTTGGCTTATTTTTATAGAATTTTTTCATTAAAATTTCTTGGGAGCTTAACGTGTGTAACAGAATGTTTATTCTGTTTAACCCCATGGTAACGTCCTCACCCTCGGGGTGTTGGGTCATTAGGGTTATGCATCTTCTATCCGATGTTATGTTTTTTCTTTGTTTGAAGATCTTGCTTTACATCTGGTAGCTTTAAAATCTGTTACAGACTTTGGGCCTTTTTTAAGTGCCTGATGTCTTGTTTCCAGATTTTTCTTTGACGTTGTTTACATTGGCAACATCCTTAAATATATGTAGTATTTAGTTATTAGCTCACCTGGCCTAAAAAGCCATGTGAGCTTTTCTCATCACTTTGCGTCTGTCGTCGTCCAGCGTCCGTAAACTTTTCACATGTGAAGCAAATTTGGCAGGAATGGTCTATGGGATGTCCTCTACAAACGATCCTCATTTTGTTCCCATCGGATCAAAAACATGGCTTCCAGAGGCATTCTTTGATTCTGGTTGGTGGATTTTCAAAAATCTTCTCCTCTGAAACTGCCAGGCCAAATGTTTTAAAACTTCACATAAATGATGACTGGGACCCCCTCTACCAACAATCCACATTTAATGTTGATTGGGTCACAAACATGGCCACAATTGCGGCTTATAGTTACTATAGAAATCCTATGGGAAATCACATTTTCATCTTCGTCTCCAGAACTACTGAGCTGACATGAACCAAACCTGGCAGGAATGGTCTATGGGAGGCTCTCTACAAACGATCCTCATTTTGTTCCCATGGGTTGAAAAATATGGCCGCCAAAGGCATTCTTTGATTCTGTTTGGTGGTTTTTCAAAAATCTTCTCTTCTGAAACTGCCAGGCCAAATTTTTTGATACTTCACATAAATGATGCCTAGGACCCCTTGACCAACAATCCTCATTTAATGTTGATTGGGTTGTAAACATGGCTGTAATTGTGGCTTATAGTTACTATAGAAACCCTATGGGAAATCACATTTTCATCTTCTTCTCTGGAACTACTGAGCTGACGTGAACCAAACTTCGCAGGAATGGTCTATGAGAGGATGGAAATATGTGGCCGCCAGAGGCTATATTCTAATGCTTAACCCAATGCCTCTCCTGTTTGCAGGAAGATCGGTACTGTCAGCAAAATACTTGTTTTTTGAAAATCTGGTAAGGGTTGGTTCCAATTTTCTCCACTGAAAACTGGGGAAAAAACCCCAAAATATTGTGTATACAGTACAAGTCAAAATAAGCTGTAACATAACTGCAATAAACTAAGTAAACTGATGCTCTTGCACTGACAAGATCAGAATCTGACATTTTCTGATTTTCTGGAAAGCTATCAGTGAGACTAAGTACGATCGACTTAGTTTTGATTTATCATGAAAGCTTATTGCTCAAAATGTAAGGCGAGGAAGTCTTTCTCAGGTTTACATGCATGTTGCCTTGCCTGTAGTCGATGTACTTCTGCAGATTCTTGTCCTTGTCCAATTGGGATGACAAACATTAGAAGTGGGTGTCACGGTACGTTGTTAGCGATGAGATGCCTATGGCGGTGCTCTCACCGCAAGGTAATTCAAGTTTTTATTTTTCAGAGGAACAAGAACATGGTGATGATAATGTGACACCCATCAAAAGTGTGCTACTGTCGTCACACTCTGATGAACAAACAGAGCTAGCTGCTAAGGTGCTCATGAATATTAGGCAAGGGATAAGGCCACTGGGCGGTGGTCTTAATCCCTTGCAGGCAGCTAGCTCGACCGGTGAAGCGGTTACTCTGTCCGTGGCAGCCGTTACACCGGGTATGTCTGTTGTGGTCAAAGGAAGTGTAGTGGATAGAGTGAGCACCTTAAAAACAGTGACGACGGAACTAGAGAGGAATCCAGCAGGTTTCTTGTCGGGAGGCTCGGCCAGGTCTGAAAAGACCATGAGCGGGAGACCCAGCAACCCCCCTGGGGCCAGATGTTGTTATGAGAAACTTGCACTGGCTGGAGCATACGTCCACACCTGTCACTCAGGACCTGCTGTCACAGATTGTGCAGCTGATCGGAGCATCCCAGCAAGTGCTGGAGCAGCATTCCTCAGACTCGGAAAGTGAGCTGTCGGACGGTGCCAGGTCGGTCCAGTAGTCTGTTCACGCAGATGCAATGGACCGGGATTCCCAGCTGATTCAGTTGGATGGTGAAAGGGATAAGGAAGAGGATTACCCTTCCCTTTCGGAACAAAATATGGTTGCGATGGATTTTATCCATCAATACTATCCTGAGTTTGTTCCACCAAATCAGCAAGCTGCGACAACAAGGGAGAAACTGCTGGTGTCTCTAGACCCAGACTTTATATGGAGGAAGGAAGAAGTTCTTTCTTTCCCGGTTCAGTCTAGGCAGGTGTCGCAGGCCTTCGGCCATGTAGACAATGCCATATTTAACCTCTCGAGTGTGAGGAAAAGAGGCGATTTCTTGTCAACATCTTCCATAAATATACCGTTCCTTGGACCACTTTCATTTAAAATGGTTGGAGAAGATGTGCAGAGAGCTCCACTGCGTTTAAATGAGCATGCCGGGGATTTAGACATATCCATACCTGCTTCATTCAACATCGCTCAGATGTAAACTTCAATTTCTTTGAAGAGAGCGAATTTGGATGCGATATCCTACACAGATCACCTTACCAGAGCTATGGCACAACGTCTCAATGGGAAGGAATTTGAGACAGGGCAGTCTTGTATGCCATGTATAACTTCGCCCTGACAGTGGCAAATCTGGAGTTAACTTGACGTCATGCTGCTCTTGCATCATTATCACTTATAGATGACAAGGTGAAAAGCACTCTCCGGTCTCTGGACATACTATCTTTGATGACAAGCTTTCGTTAGCATATGAACAGGCTACTAAGAAAGCTTCCAGTGCTCTGCTCTTGAATTCGGCATCTCGATAACCCACTGGAGGAGACCGGGGTAAGCGAGGACGTTCCAAATCAAAATCTTCAAATTAAGGGAACTTCTCGCGAAGGTACAAGAAACCCTCATACAATTACTCCGGAGGTCATCAATACACCCACTCGGGAAAGGGGCGTATATCTGATCAGGATTATCGGTCAGACGTTCTTAAGCCGACGGGGCGAGGATCTTCATGGGAGGACATAGTTTCTCCTCCCGAAAGCCTCACAAGTCCTACAGGTGATGGTCAAGACCTCTATTGCTTGCCAATTGGCGGAAGGTTATCAAACTTTGCGAGAAACTGGATATCAGTCAAGGAAGATCAGTGGGTGAGAAGTGTAGTCTATCATTCCGAGTGAAACCCCTACTAACATTAACCCCTCGCGTTGGACAAATCTTCCGGAGGATTTTTTCAAAAGAGAGTCTCTCCAAGCGGAGGTTCAAATTCTGTCGGACAATTCAACAGTAGTTGCTTACCTCAGGAACCAAGGCAGCACTCACTCGATTCCATTATGCAAATTAACAGAGAGGATTCCCCTATATGTCATGAATCATTGTCTTCATCTCTCTGTGCATCATATACTGGGTCGTCTGAACGTATTAGCAGACTCTCTCTCTTGGAAAGGTTGCCTGTTGCCATCGGAGTGGACTCTCAACAAGCAAATATGCAGACAGATTTGCTACCAGTGGGATCGTCCAATGTTATATCTTTTTGCAACACACCTGAACAATCATTTACTGACGTTCGTGTTGCCATGCCCAGATCATCGAGGGTATGCAGTAGATGCTCTGTCAATTTCATGGGACTTGATGATAGGATGTGCATATCCGTCAACTCCGTTGATTCAGCAATCTTGTTGCAAAATCCTGCTAGTAGTACCTTTGTAGTCATAGAAACAGAAACCTTGGATCAATCTTCTCAGGTGTCTATTATGGGACATTCCCCGGAAGCTTCCTCCACGAGAGGATCTTCTTTATCAGAGGGAGTCACGTGCACTGCATCACAATCCAGAAGGTCTCAACCTTCACGTATTTCCGTTGTGCGGTCCTTCCTGCACGAAAAACAGTTTACAGGACATGCAGTGGACGCAGTTTCTAACTGCAGGAGGTCCTCCTCTTCGTTGAACTATACGCAGCGAAATGGAGGGTTTTCTCCCGTTGGTGTAGGGATCATTTGATAGACGTATACGATCCGTCAATACCAAATATTGCCGATTTCCTGGTACACTTGTTTGACGATCTCAAACTGCAGCCCGTCACTATTAAGGGCTATAGGTCTGTGTTATCAGATACTTACGCTCATCATGATAACTTGGCTATTGGATCAAATACTTCTTTATCCAAACTAGGTAGAAATTTCAATAGACCTAGAACACTCAGATTAATTCCTAAGTGGAATTTGGCTTGGATTCTGTTGAAGCTCAAAGAAGCTCCTTTTGAGCCATTGGACGTCGTAGAGTTCAAATTCTTGACCTATAAAATGGTGTTTCTCTTATCCTTTGCATCTGCTAGGAGAGTCAGTGAACTTCATGCATTTTCTGTTGATGAATCTCATTACCGTAGTGTGGGTAATACCATTCCCCATATTACGAAAGTGGGGTTTTTGGCTAAGTATCAGATTCCAGATAAGCGTCAGGATCCTATTGTCATTAAGGCTTTACCGTCCTGAGATAACCGTAGACCTTTGCTCTGTGCAGTCAGGGCTATGCGCATTTATAAATGTTGATCAGATTTTGTTAGAAAGGGAATAAAACATTTCTTTCTTTCTTTGATTCCTAACAGAAAGGATATTTCTGTTCATGCTGTCGCTAGATGGATTCAGTTGGCAATACACACTGCCTATGGAAATCTATCTTCGGATCAACATTCTGTCAATAAGATCTCAGCGCACGAGGTTAGAGCACTATCCACTTCTTGGGCTTATTCCAACAGTATAGCCATTACTGATCTCATGAAGGCTGCGTACTGAACACGGCCCTCTTCATTTACCATTTACCTCTTCATTTACCTCTTCATTTACCAAGTTTTACCAGAGAAATTTAGAGTCCATCTCCAGTGACCTTAGATCTTTTTGTTGCTCAGAATGTTGTCCTTTAATGTTACATCTATAAAGTCTTTAGGCAGTCCATTCCAGTACTGATGCTGTTCCGCTGCCCTCTTCGTTCTGCGGAAATTTACCTCAGAACAAGGGGAAGGGGTGTGGGACATTTTTTTTTCCCTTATGATCATCTGGCTTTATAGTGAAAAGCAAGGGAAGACCTCCGCCGGTGTCAGTAGTCCTGCGTCGGTACTGGGATGGTTTTAATGTGTAGCTCGGTGTGAAGCTATTACTATATCTCATTTATGTCCGGTTTTTAAAGTGTAGCTCACTGTGAAGCATTTGTATATGTCACGTGTCAAACGGGCATTAATATACAATCCTCGGACACTTTTAAATGAGTATAAAGAGTCTCATTCTCTGGACTATCTTTATATATTGGTTTTCCCAATTAGCATAATGGGTTATGCTGGAAATAAATGGAGAATAATATATCATGTAATACTCACTTACATTGTTGGTGTTATGTCTTTCTCTTTTCTCGTAAAAGAAAAAGACATATATTATAATTTCTATCTTCTCCTATTCTCCTGTAGGAGCTATTCGTTACTGAAGTAATTGGTAGATTGGATTTTCCTTTAAGTCCTAGGCCCTCCAGCCTTTTTACAATTCAGCTTGGCTGGGCCATTGGTTGTCGTATAAAAATATGATAAATTTGAAGTAATTTGTATATTTTTTATACTTACCAATGGCCCATACGAGTGTAGCCCTCCCATGAGTGGGCACTCATACCTCCCTGCGGTTTATAACATTTAAGAGGCAATCTGTAGAAAAAATGATGGTTGGCACCAATTTCGGTACCTTCCTGGATATTGCGCATGCACAGATCTTAAAAGTATGGAGGACCATCTAGGACTTGATTTTTTCAGTTTTGCATGCAAATTTTGGGGATTGGGGGCAAAATTTGTGTTTGGCCTTGGATTAAATTTGAGTTAGCACCAGCTAGTCTGGGCCATTGGTAAGTATAAAAAATATACAAATTACTTAAAATTTATCATTTATCCAATTTTTGTTGGAAATGTAACAAATTGAAGTTAGTATGAGACATTCGAAAAAAATCAAATCTTGAGACTGGTTCAGGATAGTTCTCGAAGCAGACATATGGTATCAATATCAAATCGAATCTCAAATATTCACAGAACCCCAGTGTGGAGGGAAGGAATGTAGAACATTTTTGAGTGATCTCAATCTAATTCAAATTACAATACCAAAAGTGAAAAAATGAAATCCTCCTCGCTGCTCGTATTCATCAAAAGTTGGGTCTAAACAATCAATAGTAGAACCACCCTGTTTGTGTTAAATCACTGCTTACTTGTTTATCAAAAGTTGAATTCAGTTTAATTACAAGCCAGATATTAGTTTTGTTCACCATTTGCTTGCAGGCCCATGTCATGCACAGACCCTATGGTAAAAAGCATGACATGTATTTGCCATCAGAAAAGTGATGCCCTAACCCTTCACCCAACGCAGATGATATCAAAATTTATTATTTTAAATATAATTTTTTCAAATTTTTCAAAAAAGTTCAACAAAACCATATCATGTGACCCCTCGTTGGAACGAGCTCATGAGCTCGTTCCAACGAGGGGTCACATGATATGGTTTTGTTGAAATTTTTGGAAAAATAATATTTTTTTAACTGCTGAATTTGCATATTACTCGGGCGGATGCGGGCGATTCGTTGAGTAAAGGGTTAAGTAAGCCTGAATTGATTATGTGCTCCTGACAAATACGGCTTAAAATCCCAGCACCATCAGTTTGCAGAGTATTAATCAAATTTTTGCACATTGTTGGCCCCAGGAAGGCATTTGTCCACATGGGGGCACGATGATGCCATGTGCTAAGGTGTACTGCATGTCGATGGAGCACATGTCTTCAACCAATCTAACCCTGTCTGTGCTGTAGTGCGGAGTTACGATGTTAGGGAGCTGGCAGCTGATTGTCGTTGCTCGGTGGTTCTCTCTGGGTACTCCAGCTTCCTCCACCCATAAAACTGTCACTGACATGATATGACCTTGGCTGTTAAAGTGTCGTTAAACCTTAATAAATAAATAAAATGTGAGCCCCAGCTTCACTTTTTCACATTCCTAACTGGAAGTCAGAGTGAGAGATTGTCATTATCCACAATCATCCATTGCTCATGCATCGACATGTGGCCTTCATCTGTTAAATGTTAAATTTTTTTATTTTCTGCAAAAGAACCCATTTGCCAAATTCAAACAGACTTTGCACATGTCATTCTTGGATGTTTATCATTCAGGTTTGCACCTTCATGGGCACCCAGTAGGTGGAGCAGTGCTTGTTTACTGCAGTAAATAAGTTTTATTTCACTAGTAACTTAGGATCTGGTAACCAATGCCAGGTTATTAGTCTGCTAAAGTGAATGAATGGACTTCATACCTGTGTGTTGATGTGATAATATAGGTTTAGATGCTGAAAGTGACATTAAACACCAATGAATATATATTCTGTTCTGTTGAAATGAAATTGCTGCTGCCCAGTGGGCATGGGCAAGATATTCAAAATTGTAGTACAGTTAGTTTGATCTTTGCAAGTACTGTCCTTGTAATGAATTGGCTGTTTTATTTTTAATCTAAATATAAATTTGCATTACCAACAGATGAATGGAACTATCATTCCCAGAACTTCTGAAGGTTGTGTTTACGTAGAGTATAAGCAGTTTTCTAAAGCAGATGTGCATCTCTTTCTTTTATATAGCTTCAAATGCCAAGGCCTGCTATGCCACTGGTAGAGGTATACAACCAAGAGGTATCCGTGTCAAGGACACTGCTGTATTTCGTGTACATACAAAAGGTGCTGGAGATGCTAAAGTTGGAATCCAGATCATTGGTCCAGGTTGGTATATTAGTTTTGTTTTCACATATTTTATTCGGTGATTAACCGAAAAGGATTTGCAATGGCCATCCACTTTCCGGTTAGTTGAGTGCACAGTCAGCTGATTGTGAATGCCGATGTCAGAAGTCACAACCAAAAGGAGTAGTATGTTCAAAAAAGCATAGAATAGTGTTAATTTTACAGTACAGTCAAATTGATAGGTTTGTTGGCCTCCAGAGCGAGTCTCTGTGTGTATCAAAACAAAAATATGACATTAGCAGAAACAAGTTGACAGCATGGCATCTTTGATCTAGGATCAAAGATGCCACTGCCGATCATTGTGACAACTGTTAAGCTTGTTACTGTTTGTATGAGATTGTGAATCAAACATAAATATGAACAATTTTGATCCTGTGGTGTTCCATGTAACCATCGACACAAACCAATGTTCAAGCACTTCTACCAATGGTCAACCAATGGCTTACAATTGGCCAATGTCAGATGCGATTGCCAAACATCGATTAATCACTAATTTTTATTAACCCTTTGAACACTGATGTCAAAATACCAAAATTTCATGTAACAAATTTTTTCCCACAATGTAACTGGTAACTCTTCTTCAACCAATACTAACCCTGGAGAAATGGTGGCCGAGTGGATAAGTGCGCTGGTCTCTCATGCCAAAGGTCCCGGGATCAATCTTCGGTCTGGGAAAGTTCTCAAGGTGTCTGAGCAATCTGTCAGCATCAATTGTGAGGTTGATCCTGTCACAGTGCACCATCCTATCGGGTGGGGACATAAAATGGCTGACCTCTGTGAAGAGAGAGACTAAAGATCCCTTTGTAGTATTCGAGAAGAGTGAGGCAATGAAGTTGCCACTACAAAGGTCATCCCACAAGCCTGCACCATTGGACCAAGGAGAGGCATTAATATAGGTTGCATAACTTGTTTGCCAATCCTTGTAAAACAATTAAGATTAGATTAATATAAAAAAGTTAGTATGTTGGGGAGTCTAACAGTTGCTTGCTAGTGCTCAGTGGTTCTCTATGGGTACTCCGGCTTCCTCCACCTATAAAACTGTCCCAACACAAGGTGACCATGGCTGTAGGAAGTCTCATTAAGCCCCAATAAATAATTAAATATAACTGGGAATTCAACCAATTTAGTCTTGTTTGACAGAGCTCATCGAGATCTGTCAAACTAGAGTAATTTGTTCAATTTCAAGTCACATTATGGGAAAAAATTGCTGATTCAAATTTTGATATTTCAGCGACATCAGTTTGCAGAGGGCAAAGATGATAGCATTTGTAAAATTCAAGATTGGGCAGATTTGTACAAAAGAATGTTCCTAAATGATTCAGAGTGTTTTTTTTGTGATACCTGAAATAATGTATATACTGGTAATTATACCCCCCGCAAACAAAGTTTGGGGGGTATACAGGAATCACCCTGTCTGTCCGTCTGTCCATCTTTCCGTCTGTCCATCCTTGTAAGCGCAACTCCTCCTAAACTGTTTGAATAATTTTCATGAAACTTTACACAATGGAAGAACTCCATATG
Organism: Pictodentalium vernedei; assembly: GCA_031216915.1. Classification (NCBI taxonomy): domain Eukaryota; kingdom Metazoa; phylum Mollusca; class Scaphopoda; order Dentaliida; family Dentaliidae; genus Pictodentalium; species Pictodentalium vernedei. The sequence continues at coordinate 768,400,804 of CM062296.1, forward strand.
AAGATGTGCATGAAGCAATATAATTCCGTTCTGACATTTCCAAGGGGAGATAATCTAACTTATACTGTCTGTCCATCCTTCTAAGTGCAACTCCTCCTAAACCGGTTGAAGAATTTTCATGAAACTTTACACAATGGAAGAACTCCATATGAAGATGTGCATGAAGCAATATAATTCCGTTCTGACATTTACAAGGGGAGATAAACTTATACATTTCAGGCACGGGGAGTATCATTTTTGAGTTTGCTCACAGTACCTCTAGTTAATAATTAATAAAGCTTAAAAAAAAAAAATTTCCTACACAGTTTACTATGAGAGGACTTATGGATTGCACTCTATCCATCTGTCTGTCAGTCTGTCTGTCCTGTTAACTCTATATCTCCCAGGTAGTTGAATGTTGGTGTTTCAAATTCTTAACTTTAATCAGACATTATAACTGTTGTAGAGAAAAAAATTAAAGATAGGTGAATTGTGGCCATTTTGGTTATAATTTTTTTGTACTTTTACATATTTTTATACGTATCACCTTATCTCCAAAGTGCTTGGATGTTGATGTTTCAAATTTTTAACCTTAACCCTTTACCCAACGAATCGCCCGCATCCGCCCGCGAAATATGCAAATTCAGCAGTTGAAAAAATATTATTTTTCAAAAAATTTCAACAAAACCATATCATGTGACCCCTCGTCGGAACGAGCTCGTTGAGCTCGTTCCAACGAGGGGTCACATGATATGGTTTTGTTGAAATCTTTTGAAAAATTTGAAAAAATGATATTTAAAATAATCAATTTTGATATCGTCTGCGTTGGGTAAAGGGGTAATCAGACATTATAAAAATATGATGCCTGTCAAATTTTGTAGAAACAAAATTAAAGATGGCTGAACAGCGGCCATTTTTGTGTCGCCTCCCCACGAAGTGAGGAGCGACATATAGGGATTACTTTTGTCATCCGCGTCACACTTACTTTTATCCGCCACTCCTCTTTAACCTATCAATGGATTTTGATGAAACTTTCAGTGATTCTTTATCACATAATGGCATTGTGCACCTCCTATTTTATTTTTTGATCCGCTGTATTTTTTCCAGAGTTATGCCTCTTTTCCACTTAGAATTCTGTCTGAAACGCCAGGCAACACACGTCTTCCATGGAAGACTCACATCTAAGTTGTTGTAATTATTTCATTTTTTTTTCATACTTTTACTTTTATACCTTATCACCTCTATCACCAAGATATCTGGCTGTTGGCATTTCAAATTTTTAGCATTAATCAAATATTATGTAAATATAATGCATGTCAAGTTTTGTAGATAAAAATTAAACATGGCTGAATGGTGGGCGTTTTTGTTGTAATTGTTTCGTATTTTTTTACACATTGAACTGGGGAGGTCTGATCTGCATTGCACCGCACTCGTTTTTTTTAAATCATTCCTTCTAAACTAGCTAATCATGCAATGGCCAATACAGTCCCAATTTTGATCCCATTACATTCGATTAGGAAACTGTGAACTTGGGCATCTGAATAAGAGATTAATGAAGTTAAGCCTCTACCTAATGTAATGATAATATTCGGCCAGCACTATTCACTAAAATCTCTATTCAAATTTTTGGGGTCATGGTGGCTCAGTAGGAAGAGGTGCAGGCTGCAAGCCGGGAGGTCCTCGATCCGATTCCCACCTGTGGCAACCACGTTGTGTCCTTGGACAAGACACTTCACCCCCATTGCCCACTTGGGGGTATGGTGACATGTACTAAGGCATACTGCACGTTGATGGTGCACCTGTCTTCAACCAATGCTAGCTCTGCTTGTGTGGAGTTGGTATGTTGGCGAGCTGACAATTGCTCACTGTTGCGTGGTGGTTCTCTCCAGGTATTCTGGCTTCCTCCACCCATAAAACTGTTGTGGTCATGATTAGCCATTGTGCAGAAATATGTGGCCTTGAACACCAATAAATGATTCAAGTTTTTATTATTCTTTTTAACATAGCTTTTGACCAATTCTCATCAAACTTGTCAAAAGTGTTGTTAAACCCCAATAAATAAATTGTCCATTTTGGGGTCAGGACACTTTTAATTATCCACAAACAAAAAATACAAGTGTCACCTGCAATTCGTGTTTGGTATTGAATTAACACAATTCTATCAAATCCCACAAATGGTGTGCAAAGGCATATAGCACACAAGCCTGGGAATAAGTGGACTGTCACCTACAGAATGAGGTTCCCAGAGGGTGCACAGGTGGGTAGCATTACTAAATTTACCCTCTGGGAACCTCAATCTGAATCAAGAAGGAGGAGGTACCCAGAGACTAAATGGGGGATTCTAGCCCACTTTTTGGGATAGCATCAGCAATTTGACACACAGGAGGCCTCATTCTGCAAATGACAATTTTTTTCATACTTGGTAGCACATCGATGCTACATATGCCTTTAGCCATTGAGAAAAAAACTATGATCAAGCTTAGAATGTTCATTGTTACTAAGTTGAAAAGCCAGAAAGATACTCATCACTCTCCAGTAATTGTTTCCAGACAATGTGGCTTTATCCAACCATAAAGCTCTTTCGCAATATGACGCTTGGGGGTGTGAGATTTTGGCTGATCAGCTGAGCTTTATTTCACTGAAATGCCACTGTTTTTATTTCCTCTAAAGCTGCAGAACTTGAAACTTTATAGAAATAAAAAAAAAGTGTCAGTCAGTATTGCTTTGGGTGCATAATGACATTGTTTATTATACGCTAAATGATTGATTATCGAAAAAATTGTGGAAAGATAGAAATCGTATCCCCCTCTGTGATGATATAGAAATTTTCACTTTCATAGTATCAATCGAAATGGCAGCTTTCAAAGCAAAGGTGAATACAAGCCAAATTATCACTGGAAATGATGAATTTGTTCTAAAAAGGTACAATGAAAAGAAAATCTAGTGTTTTTGAGTGGATACCAATCATTTCCTGAAATAATTCAACATACATATTCGTCTTGAATTGATGCATGAAACCCATCAGCTGAATCAGATCACAAGACGATACCTGTTCCAAGTTTCAATCAAATCACTTCCACGTATCAATGCACATCAGCTGTTTGCTTTCATACATCAGTTCAAGGTTGAAACGAGTAGAATTATTGATAGAAATGATCAGATTCTTATAAAAAGCATATAATAAAAAGAAATGATGTTTGAAAGCATATGTAGTTAACAGGGGTATTCAGTTAACTGGTTGAGTGTTAAATTATTTTCCAAAGGTGATTTGAAACATGGGTATTTTTTTTCAGATATCATGCTACCAAAAGTGTTCCCTTACTGGTAGTTTAGAAATATTTTGTAATTGGCACTCTCTAATAAATTGCAACCAAACAATTTTATTTAATTTTTTTCTCTTCTAACATCAGTCTAATGCATACAGTGTAAAACCACTAAAGTAGCTTCCAACCAGGGCTCAAAATAAGCAGTGTCACGTCGCTTTTTGCTATGCAAAACTTGCAAAAAGCTACACAATGTTCAATTATGTATAGTATTTTGCGATACAAGATAATCAACTGCAGCCTATTAGGCTGCAGTTGATTATCTTGTATCGCAAAATTTAAATGAAAATTTGCAAACAAATTTGAAAACTAGTTCACTGATGCTTTACTTCTGATTGTGGAACATTCCAGGCACAACCCAGATTAACTCTCCATCAAGCATCATTAGCAACTTCATATGTAAGATGAATTCTATTGGTTTAAATTCTTCCTGTTTTATATAACATGTATACATATATATTTATATATATATACACTTCATCAAATATTTTATATAACTTTGTCAAATTGCCGTCATGCTCGGAAGTTTACTTCCTTCTAAGCGGCTTTCATTTTTGACTAATTCTTATTCTAAGCGGCTTTCATTTTTGACTAATTATTATTTCTAAGCGGCTTTCATTTTTAACTAATTCTTATTAATAAGAATTAGTCAAAAATGAAAGCCGCTTAGAAGGAAGTAAACTTCCAAGCATGACGGCAATTTGACGAATTTATATATAGATTTTTTTTTTTTTTTTTTTTTGTTGTGTGTTCTATGGACCACTGTATCTGAAATAAAGAATTATTATTATTATTATTACAACATTTTGCATAAAATGCCCTTTAAAAATATCTTCAAGCCCATCAAATTAAAAATCCCAACTTCCACTTTGAGAATTCTATTAAACAACCAAGACGCCAATTGAAAATATCCAAATCCATGCAACCCTTAAAGGCAGTTCAGTTGAAAAAAACATAGTAAATGTTTCATGTGTTGCAGATCATTTGGAAATGGATGGAAACTATTCTATCTACTTAGAAGAATTCAATACAAAGCAGCATAACATAACTCTGGTATACAATAACAGCTATGCAATTTTTGCAAAATGCTATTCATTTTTTGGAAATTTGTAGCATTTTGCTACGCAAAGAAAAAACGTTATTTTGAGCACTGCTTCCAACACATTTCAATTGAGCCATGATAGTGGCTTTTAGTACTCAACCAGTTAAAAGTAAGTTCAATAAACAGTAGAGATTCTTCTCAACATCACTCTTTGTTTTCATTCCTATAAGAGGTGGCACTGAAGCAAATTGTCCAACAAAGAAAAGTCACTCTCATTGTTTTCATTTTCTATTGCAGGTGGCACTGAAGTGAAGTGTACTACAAAGAAACTACCTGATTCTGTTGAACCTGGTCTGTATGAATGCACATACTACCCACAACAACCCGGAAACTACATCATAAATATTACCTTTGGTGATCAGCCAATCAGCAAGAGCCCATACAAAGTTGAAGTGTCCAAATACATTGAGTCGCGCATTATAGCTTTTGGTCCAGGATTGGAAGGTGGAGTTGTGAACCAACCAGCTGTCTTCACTGTTGAAACAAATGGAGAAACTGGATCATTAGGTTAGCTGATGTTTTTTTATTGCTCTGATTCTACACAGTTTTTTAAAAAAAATTTTTTAGCTCAACTTTGACGTAAGTCAAATTTGAACTTATGCCATGACCAGTCATCCATCTGTCCGTCTGGCCATCTGTCCGTCAACAATTCAATACGGCTCGGGCTAGAGGCCGTATTTATGAACCGATCTTTACGAAACTTCTTGGGTACCTTTGTTATCACCATGGGACGAGAATGAGTGTTTTTGGGTCCGGTCCGAAATTCAAGACGGCTGCCGGCAGCCATTTTGTACAAAATTAGGTGCAGTCAGATTTTTGCGCAGAACTTCCATATGAAAGCTCTGATTCGAATAATGTTTTGTATGAATGTTTAGTACCATGGGATACATCACATATAATACGGGGTTTTTTCTCGTGCAGAAATTATGCAAATTAGATGAACTTTGATTTATTCAGTGCTACTTATATACAGTAAGTGCACATGTCAATACTGCTCAGGCTAGAGTCTGTATTTATGAATCGATCTTCACGAAACTTCTTGGGTACCTTTGTTATCACCTTGGGACGAAAATGAGTGTATCTGGTTGCGGTCCAAAGTTCAAGGTGGCTGCCAGTGGCCATTTTGTACTAAAATTAGGTCCAATCAGTTTTTTGTACACAACTTCTATACGGCTCAGGCTAGAGGCTGTATTTATGAACCAATCTTCACAAAACTTCTTGGGTACCTTTGTGACCACCATGGGACAAGAACAAGTGTTTTGGGGTTTGGTCCAAAATCCAAGATGACCACCAGCAGCCATTTTGTACCAAAATTAGTGCAATCAATTTTTGGACAGAACTTCTGTATGAAAGTTCTGATTTAAATAAATTTTTGTAGGAATGTTTAGTAACATGGAATACATCACATATAATACAAGTTTTTTCTTGTGCAGAAATTATGCAAATTAGATGAACTTGTGTTTTTGGGTCCGGTCCGAAATTCAAGACGGCTGCTGGCAGCCATTTTGTACAAAATTAGGTGCAATCAGATTTTTGCACAGAACTTCCATATGAAAGCTCTGATTCGAATAATGTTGTGTATGAATGTTTAGTACCATGGGATACATCACATATAATACGGGTTTTTTTCTCGTGCAGAAATTATGCAAATTTGATGAACTTTGATTTATTCAGTACTACTTATACACAGTAAGTGCACATGTCAATACGGCTCAGGCTAGAGTCTGTATTTATGAACAGATCTTCATGAAACTTCTTGGGGTACCTTTGTTATCCCTTGTGACAGGAACGAGTGTTTTTTGGGTGCCTTTGTTATCTCTGTGCTATATTTTGGGGTTCATTCAGACCCACTATGGGACTCAAAGATTTCTTTTCTGGTTTAGCATCTAACTGTCACCCCACCTTTACAATACTTTACCTTTTTATTTGTTACAGGCTACGGTCAGCATTTATGTACAGACCATTACAATACTTTACATGTAGCTTTGTTATCAGGTCATTACCTAGATGTTTGTCATTGCTGTGTCATATACTATACATGTACATGTCTTAAACAAGTTGAGCTACAGTGTCATTGACACTTTCATTTCATTAGGGTTTAACGACACATTAACAGCCAGGGTCATATCATGTCGGTGACAGTTTTTATGGGTGGAGGAAGCCAGAGTACCTGGAGAGAACCACCGAGCATCGACGAGCAGCAGTCAGCTCTCCAACATCGTAACTCTAAACTCTGCACTGCGCCAATGGCAGGGTTAGATTGGTTGAAGACATGCTTACCTTCGACGTGCAGTATGCCTTAGTACACAGCATCATCGTGCCCCCATGTTGGCAATCGGAGTTAAGTGCCTTGCCCAAGGACACAATGCGGGAGCACGAATCAGTCGCTGAAATGGTCACCCATCCAACTGCTAACTGCGCTCGACGTTGCTTAACTTCGGTGATCTGATGAGAACTGGTTACCGCGACGCCACCGCACCCCCATTCTACACTGTTTGAGCGGGGTTCGTATTTTGTGTCTTTGAAGTGCTTATTAAAAGTAAGAGCATGTCTGGTCACAGTGTTGAACTGCATTCATATGATATATCATGGTTCAACTGCCTTCCATGTCAAAAAAAATTAGGAGAGCCATTGGCTCTCCTGGATCATTTCAGGAGAGCGATTTTTAGCCCCCAAAATTTTTCAGAATGCCAGGCCTGAGTACTTGAATTTTAAAACTGAAGTTCCAGGCCCTTAAAACCACATAAAAATTGGAAGTTGTATGGAAAAGTCCATGGGGAACATATAGTCGCTGCTTTGTCCATCTGTCTGTACATCTGAAACAAATGGCTTCAGGATGACAACTCCAGTTTGCATTGATGTATGACATTATTTTGCAGCTTTACTACCTAACATAACATGCAGTTCAGGTGTGATATTCACTTTTTTGGCATTTCCTGTTCAAGAATTATGTCCCCTTGAAAAGCCACAAAATGGTAACATAAATGGTTTCTGGATTACTCCAGTTTGCTTTGATGTATGAACTTATTATTTCGCCTACCTTAAAATGCTGGTCAAGTTCAATTTTTATTGTTATGGCATTTCCTGTTCCAGAGTTATGTCCCTTGAAAGCTGCAAAACCGTAAGTTGAATCCTTTCCAAATGGAAACTCCAGTTTGTTTTGATGTGTGACCTTTACCCTTTTTCACTCACCATCTGTCGTCCATCATGCAGCATCGGACGTTTGTTGTCTGAACATGGTGTTTGCACCTGCCCCTCCTAAAACGCTGAACCAATATTAGTTATATTTGAGATGATTGCTTGTTCTGCCATTGCATTTTTTTTTTTCAAATCAAATTGCCCAGCCTCGTGGGGAGGGGGTTGGGGTAAATCCACCAAAATTCTTAAAAAATCTTCTCATCAACCAGTGGATACAAAAGACTTGATATTTGGTATGTTCTTCCTTTTGAAGTGAAAAATCACGTTTGTTCAAACAATGTTTGTGGATCAGTATTTGCCTTTGTAATGGGAGGGGCAAGATTTTTGGCCCCGCCCCAAATTTCTATTTTCTGAACTGATGGTCCGATTTGTACCACATTTGATGTGTGGTATTATTGAGTCATAAGTACTTGATTCATGCCTAAAAAAATTTCAAGTTTCCCCGTGGGAACCCTAGGAGCCAAAAATATAAATATTTTCAAATGCCCATTTATTACCCAAACCACACCGAACAGAGAACTCTTATTTGGTACAAAGCATCCTTAGGACCAATGGAATTGAGTGGTAAAAAAAATTACCATCCGTTGTGTCAGGATGTTCTATAGGGGAGATGGGGGGGGGGGGGGGAAGGGGGGGGGAGGAGCACATAAAAATGCTGAGTCAGCATATTTGCAACAAAAAAAAAAAAACCCTTTTCTCCACAACCACTGCTCAGAATCTTTTAATATTTGGTATACAGCATACATAAAGGGGTTAGATACAAGTGTATTAAAATGAAGACCTTTGGTTCATATTTGGGCTCAAAAGAAGAGCCCGAATTTTTAACTAGGTGCATCATGAGGAATGATCTTTAAAAACCTTCTTCTTCAGATCCACCAGTCATAATACATTCATACTTGGTCTACAACATCTCTAGGGGGTGAGATTCAAGTTTGTTTAATTGGGTCCTTAGGTTAATATTTGGCCTCCCTATGGTAGCCCAAATTTTAACTTAGGGCAATATGAGGACATTTTTTTTTAAATCTCCTCTTTCAGAACCATCTCTTAGAATGTTTTGATATTTGGTATACAACGGGGGGGGGGGGGGGGGGGGGCAGCTTCAAGTTTGTTCAAATTGAGTCCCTGAGTTAATATTAGGGCTTTTTATGGGAGCCTGAATTTTAACTTCGTGCAATATGAGGGAATTTCTTCAAAAATCATCTTCACCAGATCCACCATTCAGAATGCTTTTGTATTTAGTATGCAACGTCTCCAGGGGGTTGAGATTCAAGTTTGTTCAAATCGGGTTCCTAGGTTAATATTTGGGCCCTCTATGGTAGCCTGAATTTCAACTTCGTGCAATATGAGGAAATTTCTTTAAAAATCTTCTCCGTTAGATCTCCCAGTCAGAATGCTTTCACATTTGGTATACAGTATCCTGGTGGTGGAAGGGAAGGGCTCAGACTCAAGTTTGTTCAAGTTAAGTTCCTAGATTGATATTTGGACTCCCAAGTAGTTTTGCATTACTGGAAATCGGGGCATTATTTCTGTGGTAGCATCCTAGAACTGAAAAAAATCATCTGGCATGGACAACAGAGTTATAAATAATTAAATAACTTCATTCCTCTGGAGTGTTAACTAGCTGTAGATGCTAAATCTGTCTTTAAACAACTATTGTCAGGTGAGTGCCTCAGGCCATATGTGGCCTCTTGTTTTACTCCACATGTGTTAATTATAAACTGAGCATTTAGTCTTATATCTTGCTGAACAGAGTTCTTTGAGCTCTGTCAAACAGGAGATAATAAATTAAATGCCTATATTGAATATATTGAGGCACAAAATGTCAATAAATGTGAGAATTCAGTGGATGTGTAGTAATTCACAAAAAGTTTTGAGACTGTCATTACTGGTTATTGGTCTGTGGAATGCAAAATTAATTCATTGCCGTGGACAGGATTAGTTCATAGAAACTATTTTATTATATATTTTTGAGAGTGACTTTGTCACTCAAATTCTGCTGCTCATTAGCTAAAACCTCTTTTATTTTGTGCGGATTCCTGTAGCCATAGGCCCCATACTTTGACAGTCAGAAAACTTACAGGTAGGGTTTAATCCTGGGAATGGGAATTCCAGGGTTTCCAGTTCCCAAAGCCTGTCACAATACCTGGGAAATCTATAGCACAGAACTGGGAATCACAATTGGCACTGTTTTTATGTTGAACTGAAGTTTTCAAAATTGAAAAACAGCCCCATCATAACTTTGTTAATATATTCAAAACATTAATGCCCATGTGCAGAGCTTTCCAAATATGCAGAGCTTTTTGAATATACTACTTGTGTCACTTTTTTCGACAATGGTTGACAGTGAATTAACTTAAGATTTCATCATCCCTTCCGTGCCTGAACTTTTAACAATTCTACTTCCTGGAGAACCTTTTTATACCAAATCATCTTGGCTTTCCATCAGTTCCAGAGGACTCTTTTGAACAGCAAGATTTTCACTCACTTCAAAGTTCAAACTTGTCTTCAATTTCAGAATCACTAGTATCTAGGGTCCTGCGAATATTCGAGATTCGATTCGATATCGATACCATACATATGCTTCGAGATCGATCCCGAATCAGTCTCAGGATTTGATTTTTTCTCTCGTACTAACTTCAATTTGTTCCATTTCCAACAAAAATAGGATAAAACTGTCATTAGAAAATTCATTCATGTAGGCTCAATTCCTATTTATTTGAGTAATTAACAATGTTTAATTGTTAGGTAAGGTGTGAATTTGGCCCAGAACATTATCCATAGTTTTGGTTTTTGAAGGCTTAACTTGTTACTATTCACGTTCTTAAGAATGTGAATAGTAACAAGTTAGGCCTTCAAAAACTAAAACTATGGACAATAGGCCTAGCTGTTTCAGTGACGGTGCTACAGAGAATATTTAGTTATTGGTGTTTAAGGTGTTCACTCCGTCGCGTAAGGGTCATCACAGTGTTCTGTAACTTCCGTTTGATGCAATATGAAATGACTTGTCTTTTAAGATTCGATTTGGGATTCGATTTGATGTCGATATCAGAGACATGATTCAATTTGAGATTCGATTCGAAAAGAAATTTATGATTCGCAGGTCCCTACTAGTATCACCAACTATTCACTACCTCCTTCAATATCAACTCCTTTACTGCCATCATCAGTCTCCTCTGCTGCAAGCAGAGGAGACTGGTGACGGCACTATTCTCTACCTCCTTCAACATCAACTCCTTCTTTACTGCCGCCATCACTCTCCTCTGCTGCAAGCAGAGGAGACTGGGGATGGCAGTGAAGAGGGAGTTGAAACCGGAGGAGGTAGTGGTGATGAAACTAATGATTCTGAAAATGAAAATGATTTGCAAGCGGCTTTGGGTTTTCACACTTCTCTTAGGAAAGGAACTTTTCTGCATGGAGATGGCAGATTGCCAATAAAATATGTTCTTTTTCAGGTAAATAAAGGTGTCTTCTTATTCTCTTAAATTTACTTGATATTATCTGCTACGTTTTCCAGTTCCCGGTTTTGAGTGTAATTGAGAGTGTGGTGACTCAGTGGTAGACTGTTGGACTTCTATGCTGGAGGTCCCAAATTCGCTCCCCATCTGGGACTACCCACATTGTGTCCTTGGGCAAGGCACTTTATCCCGATTGACTACATGGGGGCACGCTGACCCCGTGTACTAAGTCGTACTGCACGTCGATAGTGCATATGTCTTCAACCGCTGTAACCCTGCTTGAGCGGCGCTTGAACAGAGTTAGAATGTTGAGGTGCTGACAGTTGCTTGTCGATGCTCGGTGATTCTTTCTGGGTACTCTGACTTCCTCCACCTGTAAAACTGTTATGGTCACAAATAGCCATTGTGCATAAGTATGTGACCTTAAACCCAAATAAATAAATAAGTAATTTCGAGTGTAATTTCATTCCCATCCCTGTTACTATATAAAACCGGGAATATATTAAACCTTACTCACAGGCTTTTTCACATATATCCACCATGTTCCAATGCTCTTCAATGCTTTGTAATGATGGTTAGGGGCACTCAAACAGTTAATTCTCCTCATTATTGATATTTGTATTCATTATTTAATGTTCTTTATAGGATTTTCTATTGAGGGTCCAAGCCAAGCAAAGATTGATTGTAAAGATAATGGTGATGGATCAGCCGATGTGACATACTATCCTACACTAGCTGGTGAATATGCTGTCCATGTGTTGTGTAACAATGAGGATATCCCCAAATCACCATACATGGTTGACATTCTTCCAGCTGCCAAATTTGATGCTTCCAAGGTGAGTTTTGTTCTGTAATTTTCTGTTCAAACATGTCCTTATTATACCCCCACAAAACGGAAGTTTAGGGGGTATATATGAGTCAACTTGTCTGTCGGTCTGTTGTTGTCAGTCCGTTGCACATGTAAACTTGTGGAGCGAAGTACTTCCACAGTTTTAGTCGTATTTTCATGAAACTTCACAAAAATGATGAACATGATGAGGGGAAGTGTGCGACACAATTTTTTTCCTTCTTGGTTTCAAGATGGCCGACTGGTGGCCATATTGGATTTTTTTTATGTAAACTTGTGGAGCGAACTACTTCCAGAGTTTTAGCCGCATTTTCATGAAACTTCGCAAAAGTGATCAACATGATGAGGGGAAATGTGTGACATAACTTTTTTACCACTCGGTTTTCGAGATGGCCGACTGGTGGCCATATTGGATTTTTTTTTTACTTTGAAAAATTGAATGCTCCTTTTCAGTCGCCCACACTAGGCGGTATGCCATGGTGGGGGTATACCGGGCAACCGACCATCTCTAATTTGACTTCAGTATCACTTCAGTTTTGTTTTAGAATGTAGTTCTCAAAAAATCAAGTCATGGTTGATGTATTTATTTATTTATTGGTGTTTATGGTCACATACTTCTACACAATGGCTAATCGTGACCGCAAAATGGAGATAAAGTCAAGTCCAGCCAATTGTTTACACCCCATGTTGCCCATTTTAGAGGACTTCCACCACAGGCATTGGTGACCGGGTCCCATTTTACTGATAAAAACTGAGCTTGTTTACCACAATAAACGAGCATTGCTTCACTTCCTGGGATTTCCATGGGGACATGGTTGATGTAAGGCAGCAGTAACTGTACTGGTTTAGAGCTAGAAGCAACTATCATGGCTATTCTGAAAAGTGCTGAAAGCCACTTCAGTGGCTTTACCCTGTATTCATTACCTCGTCTGCTCTGCAATTAAAACACAAAAATGTTAAAATTGTTTTATTACAATTTATTGGAGAGTGCCAAGGGGCACTCGCCAATAAATTGTAACAAAACTACTGTTTACGAACAAAATCTTAATAAACTGGGGCTTTGTTTACGGCATGATAACGTTGACAAAATATTCACGTTACAAATTGCCTTTGAAAATTAATTTAGCATTACCAGTTAATGAAAAATTCGACATTAACTGGTTGAGTGCTAGTTTTATTAAAGTTGATTTGTAACATGAGTATTTGTTTTCAAAGACATCATGCTGCAAGCATTGGCAGCATGAGTTTAATAATTACCTTGTTATAATTGGAGAGTGCCCACTGGAACTCTCCAATAAATTGTAAGAAAAAAATTTTATACCCAGATTTTTTTCTACTGCTGAGGAATCAACAAGCTAATGCATACAGTGTAAAACTACTAAAGTGGCTTTCAACACTTTTCAATAGAGCCATGATAGTGGCTTCTAGCACTCAACCAGTTGAACAAAACTATAGTTCAGAAAGCTACTTGGATTTGTAGGGCTTATTTTGTTAAAAAGATACAGGGTTATACTTTTATTATGCAACTGGGAATTTTAGTACTGGGTAGGAAAATCTTCCTTCAGTACAAGAATTAAGATGTTTTTATTATGACTAAGCCACATGGCAGTTTCTTGAGGATGTGGAATATCCCATTTTTTCTCCAGTCTTCTTGTAAACATTTTCAAGGACAAGAAGGAAATGCTTCTTTGAGAACACATCCTAGCAATGTCTAGTTAAACTAGACTTTATGATTCTGGAGAATCATGGCTTTTCCCAATGAGATTCCATGATTTTTCATGACCCCACAGTGTCTGATGAATTGTTTTTAACTGTCTCACTGAAGTTCCTTCATTGATGTTATGAGAAAGGTGAAGATAGTAGTCTCAAATGACACAGTTTGATAAAAAATTGTTTAGGTAAAAACCATTATTAACGGTGGAGTGGTTTAATGTCAATATTGTCATCCAACAAGTCAATGACCGACAAAAGGAGTTATGTTTGTTTGACACATACTCACTGAGTGCTGTGTCAGTTTAAAAATGGTCCATTTTATCTCAAATGTATCCAAAATATTGATGTCTGGCAGCTTGTAGAGGGTTAACAAGTGCCAACAGGAATATTTATTCATGCAACTTGTAATGTCACACCAAGAACTGTGAATGGCCATTTTTTCTTCAAAATCAAGATGTTTTCAGAGAAATCCAGGGAGAAGATGAATTTTAAGCTTTTGATGGGTATCATTGTTTTTCCAGCCCAAAACGGGTTAAGGGTTGTTTTTGGAATATTCTTATTACTACCAAAAATAATTCTCAGTGAATTCTACTTCCACTTATTTTGATCTCTCCTCCCAACTTTGGGTGCTGTGGGTACGCAAACACAGCCTATTTTATCATCATTTTGATGTTTGAGAACCTGCATAGGGTTAACAAATGCTTACAGGAATATTTTGTACATGCATCTTGTAATGTCACACTAAGATATGAGAATGGCCATTTTTTCCTGAAAATCTACGGGATGTTTTTAAAGAAATCCTCAGATAACATGAATTTTTAACATTTTGAGGGGTATCTCTCTTTAACCAGCTCTAAAGGGTTAATGCTTGGTTTTGTGAATATCTTCATTACTTACAAAAATGATCGACGGTGAATTCCACTTCCAATGAAGGAGGTTATGTTTATCTCGTAGGTACACATTTGGTGTTATGGTTGCCCAAGAACAGCCCATTTTCTCCAAATGTCAATGCTTGGCAGCCTCTGGGGGGTTAACAGATGCTTACCGAAACATTTTGTTCATGCAACCTGTAATGTCACTCGAAGACCTGCGAATGATCAATTGCTCTTGAAATTTTTTTTTTTTGAGAAATGGAGAAATCCACAGAAAACTGGAATTTTAAGCTTTTAAGGGGTATATCTCCTTAACCAGTTAAAAATGGGTTGAGACCTCGATTTTTGAATACATTTACTACTTACAAAAATGTTTCCCTGTCAGTTTTGCGCCCGGTAAAAGAAGTTATGTTTCTCTGTTGTATTCCCATTTGATGTTGTTGCTGTTCAAAAACAGACTATTTTTTCAAAATTTTGCCATTTAGCAGCCCATGGAGGGTTAACAAATGCTTACCGGAATAATTTATCCAATCAACTGGTAATGTGACACCATGACCTATCAATGGCCATTTTCTCTTGAAAACCCTACCAGATGTTTGTAAAGAAATCCAGGGAAATCATAAATTTTTAAGCCTTTGATGGGTATCACTATTAGCAACCACAAAATGGGTTAACGCTTGATTTTTTGAATACCCTTATTTCTTACAAAAATGGTCTTTGGTGAATTCCACTTCCAACAAAGGAGATTATGTTTATTTCTAAGGTACACGTTGGGTGATTGCGTGCCTGAAAACAGCCCATTTCAACAAAATTACGATGCTTGGCAGCCTCTAGAGGGTTAAAAAATGCTCACCGGAATATTTTGTCCATGCAACTTGTAATATCACACAAAGACCTGCGAGTCGTCAATTTTTCTTGAAAACCTACAGGATGTTTTTAGAGAAATCCACAGAAAATGGGAATTTTAAGATTTTAAGGGGTCTCTCTCTTTAGCCTGTCCAAAATGGGTTAAGACTTCGACTTTTGAATACCCTTACTACTTACAAAAATGTTTGCGTATAGATTGTGCGCTCGATAAAAGAAGGCACAGTTCTTTGAGGCGTACCCATTGGGTGCTGTTGGCGTCCAAAAACAACCCATTTTATCACAATTTTGACTTGTAGCAGCCCGTGGAGGGTTAACAAATGCTAACCGCAGTATTTTGTCCATGCAACTTCTATTGTCACACCAAGGCCTGGGAGTGACAAATTTTTCTTGAAAATCTACAAGACTCGTTTAGAGAAATCCACGGAAAATACAAATTTTTGAGCTTTATGGGGGTATTGCTGTTTAACCAGCCCAAAACGGGTTAACGCTTGGTTTTTTGAACACCCTTATTACTGACAAAAATGATCCTCGGTGAATTCCACTCCCAGTAAAGAAAGGTATCTTTATCTCTCGTGTATTGTTTGGGTGTGGTGGGAGCCTGAAACCGGCCTATTTCATCAAAATTTCGATGTTTGGCAGCCTGTGGAGGGTTACCATATGCATCGCCTGATATGTCGTGTGTATCAAAGGGCGTGTCACAGACAGGTCTAGCAATGATGAATGTATAAAAAAAATCTACAAGACGTGTTTCGAGAAAGTGCCGATAAACCCCAATTTTGGCAGTTTTTTGCCAATTCTGAGGAAATAAGGGTTAAATCGAAAATTCCGCTTGGGCACATTTTTAGATTTTGTGCCCCTCTATGCGTGTGCAAAATTTCGTGAAAATCGGTTCGAAAATGGCTTCTGAATCGTACGGACAAAATGTGTGGAAAAAAAAAAAAAAAAAAAAAGAAAAAACCCAAAACCCAAAACCCCCCCAAAAAAAAAAATAATAATCCGTAGAAAAACAATAGTCTTTTCCAGAGGGAAAAGCCTAACTAATAGGGGATGATGAGTGCAACAACAGCAGAAGTGTCTCTGTGATATCTCTATTTATCTTGATCATTATCTTTAACCTGCAGTGAGGTATATTATCATTTCTTTCACAAATTAAAAGCATCACTTGTTTTTCCTTTGATAAATTTTACTTTCTCATCCTGAAATCAGCAATAGGATTTTTGTTGATCAGGAAGAATTGAGGCACAGAACAGGTGTGAAGGCAGACGAAAAAATAATACTTTCATATCCTCACCTACTTGGCCTATAGGATGGAGAACCTTCCATCTTTTTCTTCTTTTTAGCTGTTCATTTTTCCATTTTTATGTTCAAACAAAAAGGTTTTCTTTACAGAGTGAATACTGATCTGCTAAGAGAGTATTTAGCATTTTTGTCACCTTAACCTCCTGCCTCAAGTCCCCATTCGCACCCAAACTGCCACCCTCGCATTGCATTGAAAATGTACCCCCAGGTGTATTCTGCCTTGAGAACTCAGCTGATAGGCTACGTTTATATTGGCAGTGTTTTATATCATTGATGGCTGCATACACAGGATGCAGATGTGTGTACATATATGTATATGTGGTTCCCCATGGGAGCCCGCGGAAGTGATGCAGTACCTGTTCACTGCGATAAACAGGCTGTGTTTTATTGGTAAAATAGGACCCAGTCACCAATGCTTGGGAGGTGCAAACCCTCTCTAAAATGGGCAACATGGCTTATTAACACTCACCCCTGGTCTTGAGTTGATACTCATGTTGTGGTCATGATTAGCCATTGTGCAAAAATATGTGACCTTAAACACCAATAAATAAATAAATGTATATGTAGTAGTTATTATCGTAAAATTAATTTGAGCTTTTAACAGTTGAATTACTTGAAATTTGATGGAGCAGCCATATCTTGAATATTATTACAATGAATATCACTCAATTACAGTGTGTTCCATTATATCAACAGGCTTTTAAGCATGCTTCTGGCAGTTATTCCTGACCAGGACAGAATTTCTCTTGCCACTAAATAAGTATAATATGGGAACATTTACTCAAATATTCTCCCTGTAAATTGAATGAACTTTTTCATCAATGATTTGTTTAGTTAAATTTAGAAGAATTTTCCATCAAATCTAGTCATGGCTGCTTCACAGCAGCCATGACTAGACTCTATGAAAATATCTTGAATACACTTAGGTTAAGAATTAAAGAATAAACTGAATGATTATTATTTTCAGGTGACTGCTACTGGTCCAGGCCTACAGTCATCTGGTGTGGTAATTGCTAAGTGGGCTGAATTCACAATTGATACAAAGAAAGCAGGTGCTCCAGCCCCAACAAAGGTTACATGCTTTGATGTTGATCATAAACCAGTTGATGTACAAGTAAAGGACAACAGAGATGGAACATTCTCTTGTAAATACATGCCAAGGCGCCCAGTCAAGCACACTGTTACCATCACATATGGAGGAGTACAGATTCCAAACAGTCCATACAGGGTATGTAGATTAGTAACAGATGTTAATGAATGGAAATATTCCTCACCTTATTAACAAATACAGTGGAAACCTGTTGAATAGCCACTTTGCTAGTTGAAATTTTTCAGTAACAGGAGTATTTTCAGTTAACAAGGATTAGGCCTCACAAAGTAGATCTTCTGTTTCTCAGGCCATTTTTTTTTGTAAAACTGCATGCGAGCAGACGATTTTTTATTTTATTTTTGTAATTATTTCTTTGCCATGAAAAGTTCATGTTCTTGGTTTTTTATGCTTTAGGTCTCCTGATCTACAGAATAGCATGGATGGTGGTGTACTTCGTCTCTTGAGTGCAAGAAGGCTTTGCAATGTGAAATCATTGCAAAGCCTTGTTGCACTCAAGGGACATATATATCAGTTTTATTAATATGGGTTAAATATCAGACATAAACCATTTAATTTTTATTTTTTTAAATTTACATTGTTAATAAAAAGAGAGCATGTTGCAGCCAAAAGGACCATGTTGGAGGACCTAAGAAACAGATTTTTAACATTTTTAGGCCTTAATCACTTTCCTGTATTCTAGAGATAATCTGAGCATTTATTTTATTAGATCTTGTTTGACGAAGCTCATGGAGCTCTGTCAAACAAGATATAACAGATTAAATACCTGTATTAGATATACCAAGGACAAATAGTTCCATAAACAAGGAGTATTTGGTGATTGTCAGGGTAATTTTTTGACATGTTTTAAGATTTCATTTTTAATTAACTGAAATTTACTCTTTAACAACCTTTATGCAATTAGCTGGTCATATTTGTACTGAAGGTATGGAAAATGGTTTTGTTTTTGAAAGTTATATTCAATTAACAGGGTTGTTTAATTATGAGATATCCAGTGTAAGTTAGCTTCACTGTTCACTTTAAGTTCATGATGATGTGTGAATTGTCAGTCAGTCTTGTTAAATTCATTTAACTTTTAAAGGCAACCCTTAACATATAAACATGAGGAGATACTGTTGAAGATATACATATTACCTTGGCAGTAGTTTCTAGTCAAGTCTTGGCTGCCTAAATGAACAGCCAAGATTTGGCTAGAAGTCACTGCTTAGCTACTGACAATGTGCAGGTGGTGATCTAACAAGAATTCAAGAAATTTGTCTAGGCCCTTAATGGTTAAATGGTCTAATTTTGGCTTTGTCAAACTTTGTAGCCTCAGAGAGGGTGCTCCGACATACAACTATCGGGGAAGTTTTCCAGGCAATAAAACAAACTTGCTGGGTTATGAGTGTGTATCCCCATAGGTTATGGTCCAGGATCTTCCCTGGGGCAAACAAAATGGTTCATGCCAGGTGGGGCACTCCTAGTACATTTTTGTAAGGTGATGTAACCAGAAAGTAGAGGTATAACTAGAGCAAAATGACCAAGAAATTTCAGGGTGAGAGTATATGATCCAGTTTTATGGTATGCAAGCATGAATATATATAAGATTGACATTTTTCAGAACAAGTTGGGGGGACGGGGGGTGGGGGGTGAGTTCCTCCAAACACTCCATGGCTATGCTGCTGGTCGTGGCAGATCACTTACCCCTAAGGGCCTATTTCCAACTTTGATTAATTTTTACTGTGTTAGAACAGGTGCTCCAACTTGCTGTGTTTGGGTAACTTTGCAAGGTACACTCTAAGCACACTGGCAGTTGTTTCTTGGCAAGTCTTGGCTGCCTACATAGGCAGCCAAGACTTGCATAGACACAACTGCAAAGTCACAGAGCATTAAATATCACTGTGTGTCAAAAATGTATGAAGAATCTCCAGGCCCCTAAGGGTTACGAGCCATTACTGAAGAGGTAGCATTTTGCAATTTTTCAAAACTTCCCATTTCTTCTCAACAATAATTCATCAAGTACTCAGGACAATTCTACCAGTTTTATTAAAATGTAACTCGTAAAAACTAATAATAGTGTTATAAAATAAAACAAATACAGTCAGTTATGAGAAGAATATAAAAATATATTTCATTAAATATCTGTTGCACAGTCAAATGATATAAAGGATACATCATAAAAATGTTATGTTATCAGCATTGACAGGCTGATAAAATTTTGTCTTGGTGCATTCTAGGTGTTTGTCTCAGAACCATCAACACCATCAAAAGTTAAGGTTTATGGACCTGGAGTTGAAAAAGGTGTCAAGACACTCAAACCTACTTACTTTACTGTTGACTGCAAGGAAGCTGGACCTGGTAAGTTCACATTCATTTTGAAATATGATTTTTTATATATGGAAATAACAATGAATTAAAAAACTGTTGATAGGGAACTTGATAAAAGTTTATGCCAGAGAATACTAACCATGGAAGTTTATAGGGTGAGGATGAATGTATTTATTAGACAAAATATTATAGTGCAATTCACTTGACCAAATGCTGGGTTACAGAATATCTCTGTAATTTTTGTCATCTGCTGGCAGAGTAGGTGGGGGTGGGGGTTATGAAGCTTGGTGTGAAGTGTGAGTATTAAGTGTAGATGTGGATAGGGATTTTTAATCAAAATTTTTTCCAGCATTATACCCCTTGTTATTGGTTGGATTTCTTTCCCAAATGTTTCCTCACTTTACTCCTCCATCACTTTTTTATTTTATGAAATTTCATGTAAAGTATTATATGAAGTATATATGCACATGTGGGAAGGAATTTATGATTTAGTGAATTTTTATACCCCCGCTTCGAAGAAGTGGGGGCTAGATAGGAATCACCCTGTACGTCCGTCCATCCATCCGTAGTCTTTCTGTCCGAACAAATTCTTGTGTGCGCAACTCCTCCTACATTAAAGAACCGATTTTGAAGAAACCTTTCAAACATCATCACTACTAAGTGAACATGCGCATATTCAAAAATTTTTGATTTGCGACAATTTTAACCAGGTTATCTCTCTTGAACTTTGATTTAATATGGGTTTCTACATGAAATTCTTGTGTGCGCAACTCCTCCTACATTTATCAATCAATTTCCTTATGGCCTTCGCCTACATGATCAGAAGTGCATTCCTCTAAAAACCCAAAGCGGGGGTATTAATCACCTTCAGTGATAGTTCTCGTTCTGTAATTTCATGATGAAACTCGGTCTGTACTGTTCCATTTTCATTATTGCTAATCAATTCGTCCCCTGGGTTCCAATGTGTTCTATGTGCCAGTAAGCACATAGAACACATTGGAACTCAGTGAACGAATTGTCTGTTATAAAAAATAAATTTCTAACCTCCAATTCTAGTTCTCATCTTGCCTCAAAATCACATACCTGATTATGAAGTGTTTGGACAACTTTGCATGTGCAGTACCAGCTGCTGAATGCATAAACAACAAACCAACCTTTGAAACATCTGTGTCCACTTCATAGCTATGACATGTACACTAAATGGAGAGTGTATTTACAAGAAGGCATCTATGGAGCGGAGCTGATAACTTGAGCTCTGTCAAAAAGCACAGGAGGCTTAAGAAAACATTCAGTCAATGGGCCTCTGAGTTCAACTATGAGGTTGATTGTCTGAAACATAAGGTCAACAGTGTTCAGTCTGCGGTAACCATCCCATTCAGTTTACCCTTACCTTTTCCCCAGTTATCGGTAACTATTTCCCAATTCTCCAACCTGCATTGAACAGGTAACCCTAACAAACTGGGTCTACAGTTTGCTTGAAACTCTACTACACCACAACTTGTATTTTTAGTAAAATCAAGCGGTATTGAAATTTCCTGTTTGATTTCGTGATCGGTATTTTTAGAATGAATTACCTCTGTATCAGTACTATTTTCAGTGTCAACAACATACATGTACTCACACTGATACCAATATCAGATGGTATTTTTGGTATATTCCCCAGCTATCATCCACTGTTTTAAAGCAGACAAACCTGTCAAAGTGTCAAAATGTTTGAAGCAACACAGGTACTAACCATCAGTCATTTGATGTAACAAAAAAGCTGAGAGAAAATATCCCCTGGCTATTTTCTTTCAGCTTCTTTGTTACATAAAATGATCAGTGATGCCTGGCTTTAGCCATACACCGTCCATGGGCTCTTCTTGTCATGAATTATGCTTCATTTTCTGTTGTTATCCTTTTAGTTTTTAACTTGTGTTGGAAGTATTTTTCAATACTGAAATTTTGGTATTTTGAGACTTCATTTTTATGGTACATCAGTACTGGTTTGATACCAATACTGAACAGTATTAATGGGATACCTCCCATCTCTAATTTTTAGTGGCCTGACAATGATTTTTAAGCATGTCAACCTGGCAGTGGGTTGTATTCCAAGACTTGGAATAGAAACCACTGCAAGGTTGAGTTTTGTTGCCATTGTTTAGATATCTGCCATCATTCTTTGTAGAAGCATCCATCTGAGGTGTAATATTTTTGTTCAAGTTCCAATTAAACTAAGCAGGTTGAGTTGTCATGACACGTGAAGTGATGTGCTGAAAGTACAGTACATTTGCTGCAGAGTACTCGTAATCCATGCAGTGATGTCCATGCATACTTTTACCAGGTAATAAAAATAATCATCATCCAACCTTTAATGAAGCACTGGGTTGTACCCGGTGCTTCATTAACCCTTTACCCAACGCAGACGATATCAAAATTGATTTTTTAAATATCATTTTTTTAAATTTTTCAAAACATTTCAACAAAACCATATCATGTGACCCCTCGTTGGAACGAGCTCGACGAGGTCGTTCCAACGAGGGGTCACATGATATGGTTTTGATGAAATTTTTTTAAAATAATATTTTTTCAACTACTGAATTTGCATATTACGTGGGCGGATGCGGCCGATTTGTTGGGTAAAGGGTTAATAAAATTTTTGATGATTATTCCTATAATATTGCCCACCCGTGGAAAATGACAAGTCCATGGTGACCGTACTGTAGCTGTAACATAATGCTTCATAATTTAAAAAAATGACCATCTTCTTTCTGACAGTAGTATATTTCCAATTGGAAGGGACCCCGGTCTTGTACCCAAAATACTCATGAAAATCATTCCGATTTTTCAAAGAATTTAAGTATTCAGGTATTGTTAATAACAGCACTTTGTGGGAGGTTTCATGGAAATCCAGTTCTCCATTTAGTAATCCATTGCTCTTGAATAATAATAATTTGGTTAACCCTTTACCTAACATAACGGCCAAAACAGGCCAGTGCTATTCACAAATTCGGCAATTTCCATTATTTTAAAAAAAAATTTTCTCAAAAACATAGGTTATGATCCCTCTTTGGAATGAGCTCATTGAGCTCGTTCCAATGATGTGTCATAACCTATGTTTTTGAGACAAAAAATTAGTTATTCAAGAATTTTGTTTGCAAGTGTCGTCTGCTTTTCATTATAGGGAAAGGGTTAATCTGTAGATTAGATGTTTAGCAAGAGTGTATAGTGTATATTTTGTTTGTAGGTGACGTTGGTATTGCTTTGACTGATGCTGAGGGAAAAGATGTTCCTCTTAACACCATTGATAACCAGGATGCAACATTCAGAGTTGAATATGAACCCAAAACACCTGGCATGTTTACTGCTCAAGTCTATTTTGCTGAAAAAGAGATCCCCAAAAGTCCAATCAAAATTAAGGTTGAATCCAGCATTGATCTGTCAAAGGTCAAAGTTGAAGGTCTTGAACCAAGTAAGTGTATAACATCTCATATAATTGTTTGTAATTTCCCTCTTTCCAGGTGCAATACCTTTTCAGCACTTCACCTTCGAAAATCATGCTTTGTGATTAATTAATTAATTAAAATTTGGATTTATCTGCTGAACTTTCTTTTTCAACAAGATTTGAAATTTTTTTCCTATAATCTCTGAGAATGAGAAACTTCTGCAAATTTGCTGATTTTAGCTTATTCATTACCTGAGTGTTGAAATTTTATTTTCTGTATATAAACATGAAATGTCTGCCAAATATAATTCACCCACACATGGTGGTATTTCCACATCTCAGTGAGCATGATTTTAGTGCTTCATATTGGTCCTATGTTAGGCCTAAAAAAGTTAAAAATCTGTTTCTCAGGTACTCCTACATGGTCCTTTTGGTTGCCACATGCTCCCTTTTTATAACCAATACAAACTTAAAAAAATAAAAAATAAATGGTTTATGTCCAATATTTTACACAAATAAAATTGATAAATTGAAACACCTTCTTGTATTCAAGGGACAAAATACACCACCACCCATGCTATTCTGAAGAGTTTGATGCCTAAAACATAAAACAAACCAAGAACATGAACTTTTGATGGCAAAGAAATAATTGCAAAAAATAAAATAAAAAGCTGCCACCCACATGCAGTTTTACAAAACTGGCCTGAGAAACAGAAGAGGTACTTTGTGAGGCCTTATGTGATGTGATTATTTTCTCCAGTATTGAGAGTCACATTGTCAGTCTCAATACTGATGATAATCTCACACCACACTCATTTTATAGCCAGTTTAGCAACATTGGTTATCAGTCAAAAACAACACTCATTAACTGGTAGAGTGCTAGAAGCCACTATCAGGGCTTCAGTATTAAGAGCAGGTACTCCAGCCTAAAGCTGTAATATTCTGCGGATGTGCTTCAAATTACTTTGAAGTGAAATTACTTAGTCTATATGGGTTTGCCTTGTTACAATTTATGGGAGAGTGCCTACTGGCCTACTGGCACTCTCCCATAAATTGTAACAAGGTAAAGACACGTAAACAAATTTTGATGACCAAAAATAACTTAGCACTCTACCTGTTAAGTTTATTGGGAAACAGCTAATTGTAACAAGTTTTAATTTGGCACAAAGAAAATACAAAAACTTCTTCAGTGATAATCCTTTAGAGTGGAGCCTGAACTCTTGTTCCTTTTCCAGAATATTACAGGATTTGCCCTCCTTGGAAACCCAGGAAGTAAGATAGTGCTTGTTTACTGTGGGAGACAAAGTTCTGCCTCACTGGTAAAATAGGACCCCTGGTTACCAATTTTTGAGGCATAACTCCTTTAAAGTGGGCAGCATAGGTGTAAATGATTGGCTAAACTAAGTATTAAACCTGTGTTGTTGTGAAGATATAGCTATAGATGCTGAAAGTGATTTTAAGCACCAATATCTGTATTACCGGTAACAGTTAAATGTTACACACACATATCTACAGGATTTGGAATTATGGATTTTTCTTTTCTGGTCAGAGATGTGTGTCTAACTTTTAATGCATGTACCCTGTGGAAGCATTCTCAAAGCGAATAGGAATACTTTTTGAGCGGGGAGGCATCTCCCAATATGTTATTATGAAAGGTTTACAGGATTTATGGTGTCACACTGTAGATGTGATCCAAGATGATGATTTAGTTTAATCTTTGAACATGAAAGAAGTGGGTGGTACAAGAATAGGCCTGATGTTATTATCAGATAAACTGCACCACACCATAATGTTACATGCAGCTCTAGAGGCTTGTCTGTGATTTCTAGTTATGTTTGGCTGCCAACATATGCTGCCAACACTTGACTAGAAGCCACTGAAGGGATAGTTTAATTATTGGCTGTAAGACTTTCTTATGCTTCCATCTTGGAGTACCTGTTCTGAGATCATACCATTTTCAAATTTTTTTTATTTTTCTCCCTTAAATCCTTACCTGGTAAAGTGGTGGAAGCCCATATTTTGGCTTTATTATGAGGTGTGGGTACCGCAGCTTATAGGCTTCATGTTCAGTGTACAAACTTTCTATTGGAACAGAAATTATTTAGTCTGTTGGGTTTTGCCTTGTTACAATTTATGGGAGAGTTCCTGTAGTCACTTTCCCATAAATTATAACAAAGCAGACATTGTGAACAAATTTTGCTGACAAAAATAATGTAGCACTCTACCAGTTAAGGGCCTGGACAAATTTCTTGAATGCCCTTTAGACCAACATCAGCACATTGCCACTATCTAAGCAGTGACTTCTAGTCAAGTCCTGGCTACCGATATAGGCAGCCAAGACTTGACTAGAAACCACTGCCAAGGTAATATGTCTATTTTCAGCAGGATCTCCTCATGATTGCATGTTAAGGGTACCAGTTCTGATTAAGTAAAAGTTGGAAATGGGCCTTTAAGGGTTAAAGACTGTATAAACTTAGTTCCACATTCAGATATGTTTTTCCAAATCACCGCCTCATCTGTATATACAAAAGGAAATCAATTTTTAAAAGTTTCATATGTATCTACTTTTATTAACCTGTTTGCTATTGCAAGTTGAGGATGAAATCTGGTTCTGTGGAACATTTTTTTCTTGCCAAAAATGCAACGTGTGACTGCTCTTCATAACAAGTTTTATGGGTTTGTTCAAGTGAACAGTCACAAACCTTCTTTTGGAGGAGACAAACAGAAATTGTTTGAGGGTTTAGTTGATTGATTGGTTTTATTTTACAAGATAATATGGTACTACTAAATTTTTCTATTGGAATTTTAGAACATTTTCTAATTTTTGTTTTCTATATGCTAGTAATATCTTACTCATAAAACAGGTGCCGAAAACCTGTGTCATTGAAGTCCTTCAAGAAGGTATATCAATGAGATTTTCAATTCATCAACAAATCATTTGACTTTCATAAGGCCTACAAATTTTTTTTTTGTCTCTCAGGCAATTTGTCCTCAATTTTATGATGTTGAGGGAGGAGGTGGGGCATGGGGGATTCCGGTATGTCAGGAAGATTTGATAACTCTGAGATGCTTCATTTGATTTTGTTGAAACTTTGCATACATGTTGCTTATGGGGAGGCGATGTGTCGCACACAAAAAAATTTTTGGTTTGATGGGGTCAAGGTCACGTCACAGATCAAGGTCATTGCCACGTCGGTGGCATAGGCACTTTTTTTTTCTTTTGTTAATCTACAAAACAGTCCAGAATATAGTTGGAATAAGAAATTTAACTTCTTACTTTATTATGTAGAAAAACCAATGTTTTCAGTATTTCCTATAATGCAATTGAAAATTTAACCAACCATATCTTGTTTGATGGATCTCACTGAGCTCTGTCAAACAAGATGTAGTTGGTTAAATTTTTGTCCTACTCTGCAAGTGTGAAATTGTATCATTGAATAGATTTCCAGGTAAAAAAAGGGATGAGGCAGATTTTCAGTGATGAGGGATGTGCCCGAGAAACAAGAATTTTCTTTTAATAGCCTAAGGTAAACATGCACAACAAGTAACTGGAAACCATAATAGAACGATGGCCAATTCATTGTTTGAACTGTTGATTGATTATTTGATCAATAAATCAGTCAGTTAATCTTTATTTTCTTGGGAACTGTGGAAATCAGAACAGTTCTTGTACAGTAAGGTCAACCATTTCTACTTCGCTGGTATAATTATATCCAGTAATCAATGCTAGGGTGTTGGTCTTTTATAGCTGGCAATGTAGAACTTAACCATTGGTACAAATCTTCTTTTTTCACTTGTCCTACGGGATCCTTAGTGACATGAAACCTTAATTAAAAAACTGAATAATTTTTGATTGTACATATTTATATCTATTTTTTTTGTATGTGAATTATATATGTTACTGCAACATTTAATGATAATTTTTAGCTATACCTATTGGCCAAGAGCGAGAGGTTGCAGTTGTTGCACCAGGTCAGAAGGCTGAGGCTAGAGTGTTAGTTACAACACCATCCAAACAAACTGTTGAGTTGCCAACAACCGAAGTCAAAGATAGACATGTTGCCCCGTTTGCTCTACAGGAACCAGGACCTCATGTATTTGATATTTCTTATGGTGGAGCACCAGTTCCAGGAACACCCTTCAAAGTTCAAGCAGTACCAGCACAAGTACCTGTTGAAGAAACAATGGGAAAAGCAGTTGCACCAGCAGCAGAAAGTGGTGCACCTGGCATGCCTGGAGCACCTGAAGAGGAACCTAATGTTAAGGCATATGGTCCAGGACTGAAGGGTGGCCAACCTCACAAGCCTGCTCAATTTACAATTGATACAAGAGAAGCCAAAGGTCCAGGTGGACTGGGTATATCTGTAGAAGGACCTGCAGAGTCCAAGATAGATTGTAAGGATAACCAAAATGGAACTTGTGATGTCAACTATTTACCAGAAGTACCCGGCGATTATAAAATCAACATCCTTTATGGTGATAAGCACATTAAGGATTCACCATTCACAGCCAAAATTGTTGATGCAGCTGTTGACATAAGTGGCGTATTTGCTGAGGGTCCAGGCTTGTCACCAGATGGTAATCTCATCTGCATGTTTTTAGAAACATTTCCATGACCATTCATTTACTTGGATGCCTTAAAATGTGTTTTTTCTCTCCGTAATAATGCCTTAGACATGCTGCCATTGTGTGGTGTTGTAACTCAGCTAATGTAGAGCGTGGTAGAGGCTCTCTCAGTATGTCTTAATAATACAGCTAGAGGATATGTCTAATACAAATGTCCACAGTATACTGAGCAGAATTTTATTATTTTTCTTTTTCTTTGTCTTGTGTGCTTGTTTTCATCTTCCATCATGACTTGTTTGTTACAGACACATTCAATAGATTACAGTGGAGCCCACTTAATTGGAGATCTCTTAACTGAATAACCCTGTTAATTGAATATAATCTCTTAAATTCAAGTGTCCCTTAAAAAGATACTGTGTTTTCTTGATTTCTTTCGATGGGAAAGCAATTTACTAAAACAGAAAGTATTCCAACTGTTATATTTCTGTCTTCTGCCACTTCTTTACAATAGAACCCACTTAATTGGATAACCTTGTTAACTTGTTGAGTGCTAGAAGCCATCATCAGGGCTTTCCAAAAAATTAGGGTACCTGAGCAAAAGCCAATATTTTTCGTGCTCATATTTCATACTCAGTCAAATTCAAATAATATTTTGTTCATATAAATTTGTTTTATTACAATTTATTGGAGAGTGCCTGTGGGCACTCTCCAATAATTTGTAATAATACAAATTTTGAATAACAAATTCAGACCATCAAAAATAATCTAGCCTTCAACCAGTTAATTGAATATAACTTCCAAACATAAAACCATTTACCATACCTCCAGTACAAATTTGACCTGTTAATTGAATATAGGTTATAGAGTAAACCCCTGTTAATTGAATAAAAAAATCTTGTAACCTTTTTACATTATCAATAAGTACTTGAGAGATCTTGTCCTCTGTCAATGAAATGATAAGTGGCTGGAGAATGCTTCCTTACCCTTATGCATTTTCATGAATCTGACCCATAACAACAGTTTAGTTGAATGGTTGAATGGTAGTGATGGCTGAGTGCTAGAAGCCACCATCAGGGCTCCCATAAAAAGTGCTGAAAGCCTCTTTAGTGGATTTACATGCATATTTCAGATGAGTCACTGGAGGTAAAAATGCGACAATGAAATCATAACATAGATTAGATGATCTTTATTCATTTGTTATCCCAATTTATGGGTTTTTTTCTGACACAATAGGCTTTAGCAAATGATCCCCTAGAACCCCTAACAATGAGCAAAGGAAGATATGCTGAACCCAGTGATGATACTTTCAGACAGGGCTTTTTGTTGTGAGTGGTCTTACACAAACTATCTGTGATTTTTAGTCGAGTTGTGATGAAGTCAGACTCGACTTATAGTTTGGTGAATGGCGGGCGGGCGGGCGGGCGGGCGGGCGGGCGGGCGGGCGGATGGGCGGGTTGCAGGCGGGCGGGCGGGCGTAAACAATTGGTTTCCGGATGATAACTTGATAGTGGTTCAACTCACATTCATTAAACTTCATAGGTAGATTGGCCTTGGTGAGGAGAAGAACCCTATTGATTTTGGACTCGCTACGTCAAAGGTCAAGGTCAACGTGACCTTGAACATAGTAAATCGCAACAATTCCTTTCCGGATGATAACTTGATAGTAGTTCAACCTACATTCATGAAACTTCATAGGTGGGTTGGCCTTGGTGCGAGGAAGAACTCTATTGATCTTGGACTCACCAGATCAAAGGTCAAGGTCACAGTGACCTTTAACATAGTATATCGCAACAATTGGTTTCCGGATGATAACTTGATAGTGGTTCAACCTAGAGTCATGAAACTTCATAGGTGTGTTGGCCTTGGTGCGAGGAAGAACCCTATTGATCTTGGACTCACCAGGTCATAGGTCAAGGTCACAGTGACCTTGAACATAGTATATCGCAACAATTGGTTTCCGGATGAGAACTTGATAGTGGTTCAACCTAGAGTCATGAAACTTCATAGGTGTGTTGGCCTTGGTGCGAGGAACTGTTGTCACAACTC
This sequence comes from Pictodentalium vernedei, assembly GCA_031216915.1. Classification (NCBI taxonomy): domain Eukaryota; kingdom Metazoa; phylum Mollusca; class Scaphopoda; order Dentaliida; family Dentaliidae; genus Pictodentalium; species Pictodentalium vernedei. The sequence goes on from CM062296.1 coordinate 768,430,910, forward strand.
GACATTGGATCGGTGATCCTGAGCGGCATTTTTTTCAAGTTATTACTCACAAAGTTCTAAACTCATAGAAAAAACTGAAACAAAACCAGGGTTTTTTCCTGAAAATGAACCAAAGCCAAATCTGAAAAATCAAAACCTTCCAGCTCTGTAAGGCAGTTAGATAATTTTGACTCGATCACAGACTATTTGCGATCTGGTCAAAATTCTTTGTTTATTTTTGTAATCAGAGTATTGTCCACTTGTTAAAAAGGGCTCACTGAGCCTCTTTCAAGGGTGTATCATAACGGCATATTAACTTATTATAGAACTTCCAGAAGTGATCTAGAATATTTTTGGGCCAACGTGCAGCTATGGCCTGGAACTAACCTAGCCCTTACACAGTCCATCGCCTGTTTTCAGATTTAATCGGCTGGATTATTTCAAATGATTGGAAAAGTGAACCCATATCTTACCACCTGAAATGTATTAAATCTAATTGAATGTAAAATTACCATAAACATTCATTTTCTTTGAACCAACAGAGGAAATGTTTTTTTTAATTGGAATGTGGTTCGACCAAATCTTGGATGATCTTTCCAATACTATTAGACATGTTTGTTTACAAAATAATTGTGAATGAAAATGATAACACAGTACTGCTTGTGTGGAATTAGTATGTTGGGAAGTTTGACAGTTGCTCACCATTGCTCGGTGATTCTCTCTGGGTAGTGGGTACTCCAGCTTCCTCTACCCATGAAACTGTCTGACATGAGGTTTCCATGGCTGTCCAAAGTGTTGTTAAACCCCAATAAATAAATAAATAAATAAATAAATAAATAAATAAATAAATAAATAAATAAATAAATTATGAATGAATGAAGACTCTTCGCAGTTGAAATTTTATGATTATAGCATAGTTCCACAAATTATGTTAATATCTTGATGTTTTCAAGGTGAATTAAATACTTATTGATTGGAATAACTATAACTGAAATTGAAAGAATATCTATACCTTTTGTGAGTGAAAGGGCATCTCACAAAAGCAATGTAGTCTGTATGGAAACTTCACGAGAAGTGGGTAAACAAACATCCCATAATTTACAGAATTTGCCTTCTGACCTGATACTTGATCCAACCCAAGTGCAAGACACTAATCAACAACATTTCAATCCTAGAAAAAAAATATCTGTGCAGCCAAATTCGTCATGGAAGGTGAAACAAGACCAGACACTTGGTGTTGAGTCTTTAATGTAATGATACTGATCCAGAAGATCAAGTGCTTGATTTTATTTTATTTTTATTTTTATTCTTTATGTTTGCAGTAAATAATTTAAGTAGTGTAACCTCCTTTCCAGATCAATTTATGCATTTGCATGAGTGTCAAATGTTTGTTAGGTTTTACTTGAATGGATTTTCTAACACCTACAAAATAATTCATTTACTTAAATAACCTTATCTAGATTTTATGGTGATGATAAGGAATGGAGACTTTGGATGGATGTTTACTCTTTCATGTTTCATTTTACTAAAAGCATTAAAGCAGCATGTTTATATTTTTTGTTTAACTATAATTTTCCTTCGTTTCTGGGTCAACACAGTTAGGCAAAATATTGTATTACCGAGCTTCAAAATTGTATAGCACTGCAACATTACTTTAAATCTGGGACCTTTACCCCTTTGAACCTATAAGCCTGCTTTCCCATGCCATGTTCATAAGGCCTAATTTCATAAAGTAAATACTGCACATAGAAATTGTGGGAGTAAATAAAGCAGTATTTTCAATGAGCTGCAAGCTGAAAATATTGATTGGTCCCCCCCCCCCCCCCCCAAATAATGAATATGGACTCTTCCAACTGAAACAATTAACTGGTTGAGTGCCAGAAGGTACTAGAGGTGGCTCTATTGAAAAATGTTTTGCACTGTATGCATCGACATGTTGTTTGCTCAGCAGCAGAAGAAAAAATGTTTGTAAAATTGTTTTGTTACCATTTATTGGAGAGTGCCAATAGGCACTCTCCAATAAATGGTAATAATACAATTATTTATGAAGAACATCGTGCTAAACTAAGGCAGCCCTTGATCGTAGCATGGTATTTTTAAAAAAAAAACAACTCATGTTACAAAATCACCTTTGAAAAATAATCTAGCATGCTCCCAGCTAAACTAATGTGGAATATGCCTTTACTGTTTAACAGGTTTAAAAACTTCAAAGTTGTGTGTTTCAATTTCTGAACACGTATATCTACCCCCATTATTGGAATGAACATAACAGCTATTCCATTGAAGAGATATAAAATATATTTTGGGAACAAAAATAATAATGAACAAAATGTATATAGTAACTTGAACTTATAATACTCGTGGCGAGGTGAGAAGGGTGAACACGTGAATTAAAGAATTAAAAAATTGTTTTATTCCAACATGCATAAAACAGATTAATTCTCATTCACTTGGTACTGGCTTTTATCCAAGAAATGTCACAATTTTTTAAACTTGGATCAATGGAGATGCCAAAAGAAACTTGCTTTTCTTCTCTGTTTAGATATAAATAGTGCATAAAGAATGGTGTGCCAGAAGATTGGTTATGTCTTCCAAAACAGAATTTGTGATCGCCTTATATGTAGAACCAGAAATTTAATGTTATGCATTTTTAGGTGTTTTAAGGTGTTTCTAATTTGGTATCAGAATTTTTAATTTCATTATCTTTTTCAACCGAAATTAATTGTTAATTTTTATGTATGATCCTTATTAACATGATTGAGTATTTCAGATTGTTTGGAGAATGCTTAACTGTTTAATATGACCATAGTTGATATTCTGAGAAATATGTTTTGTATGTTTTTATGTTCAAGAAAGCACATGAGGTTTTAATCTTTTCAAGGTGCTCATTGAGACAAGAGTTTGTTTGGGTAATGGAATCCTCGAAAACTCATGGAAAATGAAAATATTTTTTCCAGGCCTTAAAGTTTTGGAAAAATGGGAGTTTTTTTTGGCTTTAGTATGAAAAAGTCACTGACATTTGTCTTGATAATGATGCAGTATGCCATTTCCATGAAACATCACACATAAAAATCTTTAACCCTTTACCCAACGCAGACGATTTCAAAATTCATTATTTTAAATATCATTTTTTTAAATTTTAAAAAAAATTTCAACAAAACCATATCATGTGACCCCTCTTTGGAATGAGCTCGTTCCAAAGAGGGGTCACATGATATGGTTTTGTTGAATTTTTTCGAAAAATAATATTTTTTCAGCAGCTGTGTTTGCATATTACGCGGGCGGAGGTGGGCGATTCGTTGGGTAAAGGGTTAAAAAGAGTTTGTGGTGGTCATACTAATGAGGAAAAGATAATGGAAAATGGGTAGAAAGTTTTTTGAAAAGTCATGATTCTCAAAAAAGTGTACGAACCCTGTCGAGATTTCTTTTGCTATGATAATGTCTTGTTCAGGCTTTCATTGAAAAAGGAAACTTTGCCAGTGACAATTTGAACCATAATAGCTCCCTTGAAAGCATTAACCCTCTACACACACATCACAAAATACTGAAATTTCAAGCAGCAAATTGAGCTCTGTCAAACAAGATTGAATTGGCTCAATTCCAAGCTGTATTATGGGAAACATTTGTGTCTTAGTTAAGTTAAAGTAAAGCCTTGATCTCACATGACCAATTGACAACACTTGCACCATACTTTTTCGAATAACTAAATATTTTCCATTTTTCCTCCAAAACATAACTTATGCTCTCTTATTGGGACAAGCTTTATGTGCTCATTCAGATGAAGGGTTACAAACTATGTTTTGGACACAAAAATTTTAAGAACATTAACATGGATGTGATTTTTTTTTTTTCTTAAATAGCATTGGCCGTATATGGCAGGTATGTTCGGTAAATGTTTAATAAATTCATAAACACATGACAAAGTATGAAATATTAATATATTTAGATCAACAAATTTCAAATATATCAAAGGATAATGAATTTATTTCCTAAACCAAAAATCAGTAGGTAACCATAGCAACACATGACAAAGTATGCAATATTAATTTAATTGGTGCTGTGGTCTATTGGCACAAGTTTAAGATACTGTTACATGTAGATTCCCCCTCCCCCCCCCCCCCCAACACACACACACCATAGAAAATCACATCTTCAGAATTACATTTGATGTACCCACTCACCCCCAAGAAGTAACATATTATCAGAATGATAAATCCCCCTCCCACACACACCCCTCCCCCCCCCCCCCCCACCAAAAAAAGAAAGAAAAATAATTATTTCTTTCAGGTTTCAAAACCAGGACAAAATATTTCTTAATATAGGGCCCCTGCACTCTGATGTCAAAATGCCAGTTTTCAGCAGAAAATGTTTCCCATAATGCAACTGAGAATTCAATAAATTATATCTTGTTTGACAGTGCTCGTTGAGATATATTTTGTTAAATTTTTCATTCTATGTGGAAAATATTTGGTAATACTACCAGAGTGCTAAGAGTTATTAAAATATACCTCAAAAAATATGAGTAGTTCTCATGACTATTATTTCTATAATTTATACCAGACTCTATTGAATTTTTTGTAAATGTGATTGGTGAACAAACAAATTCTAAAATTCATGTTCCCACAATAAGTCTTAATAGAAATACCATCACTGAACTCTGTCAACTAAGACTGAATTGGTTCAAAATTCCTTGTCACATTAGGGGAAAAATTCAGTGATGATCTCAAAGAGGGTAAGGGATCAGGTGGGGAAAGTATCGCTACAGCCCTGTGTAGGTAGGTCTAGCCCCTCTCCTTTTTGAGGCAAGACATTTGCTGTCCCGGGCAAGAATATCTAACCAGGACAGCAAATGTCTTTCTCCATAATGGAGAGTGAGGCTAGACCCACCTACACATGACAAGCTATCTCTTGTGACTTTGCAGTGATTTTGAGTAAAGTCTTGTCAGCCAATGATGGTAAACAACACTTGACTAGAAACCACTACCAGAGTGCTTTGATTTCAACCAGTAAGTCAACATAGTGGCTGTGGAATGTTACGAAATTTCAAAAAATTAGTCAGAATCAGGACTTCAAGGATTAATAAATCATGCAGGTCATCAAATTCGTGGGAAATGGGTTTTTGACTGGTAGAATACTAGAAGCCATTATTGTGGCTCTATTGAAAAAGCTGAAAACCACTATAGTAGCTTTAGAATGTATGTACATGTATTAGCTTGATGTTTTCTCAACAGTACAACAAAAAATGTTTATATAAAATTGTTTTTGTTACAATTTATTGGAGACTGCCAGTAGGCACTCTCCAATAAATTGTAACAAATATAACTTAATGATGAACACAACAAAATTTTAATAAATCAAGTCTCTCCCTCATGGTTGCAATAGTACCTTTAAAAAAAATACTCAAGTAACAAATCGCCTTTGAAAATAATTCTGCACTCTACCAGTTAAAGTTGGACATAACATACTGTCCCTAAATTGAATGACTTTTATAACAAGTCTGCATAACTGATGTATTATTAAGTTTCAAAGCTGCATCTTATATATGGTTTCTGAGTTTTTTTCAATTTTTTAATTGTCGTGCACAAAATTGTTTGCTTCAGTAATTTGTCAAAAACGGGAAACAAACTGTATATACATATGCATATAATCCCTAATTATTATAAGGAAGTATTTTGTCTCTGATCACAGATTCAGGTACAGTTGTTTTTATTCATGGATTCAATCAGAACAACGTGAATGCTTGTATTTGGTTTTTGTTGAAGGACATCTACTGAAGTCACAAATGATATATTTGAGCCATGTGGAAGAAAAAAAAATAATTTCAAGTGTCTGAGCTCATCTTAAGATTTACTTAAATCAATTTACAGGCTCTAGTATTGATATTACATGTATTCCTAAATAATTTAACATTTTAATTTTTTTCCAACATAGCTTTTGACCTCTCAGTGGTAACTCAATTTTGTTTTTCCAAAAAATAAATTTAATTTTACCAAAACTTGTTAACCCTTTACCCAACGCAGACGATATCAAAATTTATCATTTTAAATATAATTTTTTTTAATTTTTCAAAAAATTTCAACAAAACCATATCATGTGACCCCTCATTGGAACGAGCTCAATGAGCTCGTTCCAATGAGGGGTCACATGATATAGTTTTATTGAAATATTTTGAAAAATTTACTTTTTTCAACTGCTCAATTTGCATATTACGCGGGCGGATGCGGGCGATTCGTTAGGTAAAGGGTTAAGGACTTTTTGTGTGTACTATTATGCCATATTTAACATACTGCATCTATTATTATCACACTGTAGGCTCTGCTTTTGATCATTTTGAGAACCATTTACCACTTTTTTAATCCAGATATTTCCCAATAAGTTACTGAAACAAGCATCTTTTCTGTATATTTTACTTTGATGAAACTTGAATTGCTTAGTTAAATATTCAGTTGTTGCAGCAAAATGTAAATGAACATGGTCACATCATATGATTTCTCTTTGAATGCTTTTTGTTATATCTGTTTCTTGATATGATTAATTGGAGAGGTACATGACAAAAAACGTATGCTTCTCTCCTTTCATTGGCACCTTTCCGATTTCAGAGACAATAGTCATGGAAGAAAAATGAACTGAAAACCTATCCATTAACAGGGTTCCCATGGGTCTTAAAAAGCTTCAAATGTCTTGAATTTGAAAAAAAAAATAAGACCCTTGAAAAGTCTGGAATTTGAAGTTCCAGTCTTGAAAAGTCTTAAATTGACAGAAGTCACGAGGGGCTGTATATTGTGGATATTGACTGTCTGGAATTGGTGTTTTGCAGCACCTGTCTTTTTAAAAAAAATGTCTTGAAAAGTCTTGAATTCTTTTTTTTCTTACCTTGAAAAGTCTTGAATTCACATTGAAAAGTGTCTTGAAAAATCTTTAATTTGTCCCTCCCCAAACTGCAGGAACCCTGATTAATGATGATGTTAGTTATTTGAACAAACTTTCTCCACAAAAACATCTCCAGGCCATTGGATAAGTGTTTTCTTGATTTTGTTGATAAATCAAGTCATGACTTTTTATCATTAGTCATCTTTTATTTTGATAAAATATTTAACACTTTACCTTGCAACTGGGCACTTGCAAAATTGTTTATTTATTTACCAAAAACTTGAATTTTATGCTTCACAAAAACAGCTTAAAATCCCTCATTGGGATGGGTGTAACAAGCTTGTTCCAATGAAGGGCCGGTCATAGGCTTTGTTTTGAAGGCAAAATTAAAAAAACAAAAAACAAAATCAATCTGAATGTAGTTTTTTGTGGATAACAATGCACAGATATGACTGCATTTTCTAAAGGGTTAATCAATATAAAGGAAAATCAGTGCGAAGTTTATTTGGATTAATTTGTCGATAGTCAGTAGAGGGGAGGAAGAGATGAACTTTATTTATCTTCTATTTACATTTGCTGTTTCTCTGAACATAATTCTCATAAAGTTGTCTCCCTTCCTCTCCAAAGGATATTTATGGTTTTGAAAGAAAATTAAAAAATAAATCATTCTTGAATAATTTTAAGATTCAACTATTAATTGCAATTATCTGATTTAACCCTCAAAGGCTTGGAGTTTTTAGCTCATCTTCATCTTCGGTTATGTTGGGGTGTTCTGTAATGGGCATTGAAAAAATGCTGAGTCAGCATATTTGCAAAATTTTTTTAAAATCTTTTCTCCAGAACCAATCATCAGAATCTTTTGATATTTGGTATACAACATTCATACGGGGGGGGGGGGGGGGGGGGGGGGGGGGGGGGGGGGGGGGGGGGGGGGGGGGGGGGGGGGGGGGGGGGGGGGGGGGGCAGATACAAGATGGTTAAAATAAAGCCCATTGGTTCATATTTGGGCTCAATATTGGAGCCCAAATTTTTAACCTGGGGTAATATGGGGAATATTCTTTAAAAATCTCCTTCTTCAGAACCACCAGTCAGAATCTTTTAATGTTTGGTATACATCATTGTTACGAGGGTCAGATTCAAGACTGTTCAAACCAAATCTCTAGGTTATTATTTGGGCTTCCTATGGAAGCCCAAATTGAAACTTTGTTCAATATGGGGAATAATTTTTAAAAATCATCTTCTTCAGATCCACCAGTAAAATGCTTTCATATTTGGTATGCAACAGCTCTAGAGGGGGCAGAGCGGCAGATTCAAGTTTGTTCAAATCAGATCCCTAGGTATACATTTGGGCTCGCTATGGTAGCCCAAATTTTTACTAAGGGCAATATGGGGAATATTCTTTAAAAATCTTCTTCAGAACCAACAGTCGGAATGCTTTCATATTTGGTATACATCATCTCTAGGGTGGGGGGGAGGGGGGGGGTCAGATTCAAGTTTGTTAAATTCGAGTGCCTGGGTTAATATTTGGGCTCCATATAGGAACCTGAAATTTAACTTAGTACAATATGAGGGAATTTCTTCAAAAATCTTCTTCAGATCCACTAGTCAGAATGGTTTCATATTTGGTATACAACATCTCTAGGGGGGTCAGATTCAGTTTGTTCAAATCGGATCTGTAGGTTAATATTTGGTCTCGCTATGGTAGCCCAAATTTTAACTTAGTGAAGAAATTTCTTTAAAATTTCTCTTCTTCAGATCCAACAGCCAGAATGCTTTCATATTTAGTACACAACATCTCTAGGGAAGTCAGATTCAACTGTGTTCAAATCGAGAGTGTGGGTTAATATTTGGGCTCCCTATGGGAGCCGGAATTAGCCATGTTGCTGAAGAATTAAAAATTTTGTATTCAGTACCCTCTAGAGGTTTGTAACTAAGGTTAATCCACATAGGTTGTATCAAGGGGCTTCATAGTGGAGCTCTACATTTTACATTATGATCAACTGAAGAAAAGGCATGATGCCCAAATTATTTTTGTCACTCCTGAGGGACTCAAGGATTGACAGTGTATCCTATAGAGATGGATTGCTTAATGTAGACTCATTCTTGGACTCTGTTTATATTGTGTTCTGTTCAACATGATCGCTTCAGGCCCTGTGGGGCCTCTTGTTTTTAATACATTTTTGCTTGGACAGTATACATTCTGTGGCTCTGCAGTGGAGTCTAGTTGCTTAAAACAACTGCCATGGTACTTGGAATGTAACTTGCAAGTTTACCCAAAGGCTACATGTTGGGACACATGTTTGTTCCCATAAAATTTTTATCGAAGTGAAATCTAAGCCTTTAACTGGTTGAGGGCTACATTATTTTTGATGGTTTGAATTTGTTGATCAAAATTTGTTTTATTAGAAATTATTGAAGAGTGCCCTCAGGCACTCTTCAATAATTTCTGATAAAACAAACTTATATAAACAGAATATTATTTGTGTTTGACTGAGTATGAAACATGAGCAAGGCAAACATTGGCTTTTTCTCTGGTATCCTCATGTTTTTCAAAGCCCTGATAGTGGCTTCTAGCACTCAACCAGTTAAGGGTTGAAATAGAGAATATTGTGTATTTTATCTCTTCTTGTTGAAATACTACTTGTATGTAGTGATGAATTCATTCTCTTAACTGGTAGAGTGCTTAATTATTTTTGGCCATCAAAGTTTGTCCTTGTTTGTTCACATGTCTTTGCCTCATTACAATTTATGGGACAGTGCCTATAGGCACTCTCCCATAAACTGTAACAAGGCAAATCCATAGTGTAAATAATTTCATTTCAAAGATAATATGATACAGATTCAGTGAATATGACGCTTTCAAACTGGGGCACCTGCACTTCATTGTAAAGCCCAATGGTCTTCCAGCACTCTACTAGTTAACTGGTAGAGTGCTAAGTTTTTTGAGGTGTTAAAATTTTGTTTACATGTTATTGCCTTGCTACAATTTATGGGAGAGTGCCAACAGGCACTCTCCCATAAATTGTAGCAGGGCAATTTCACCCAGACTAAATAATATAACATCAAGAATTAATTGAAGTACATCCACAGAATTTCAAGCCTTTAAGCTGTGGTATCTGTACTTCAGGATAAAGCCCAAAAATGGGCTTCCAGCACTCTACCAGTTAACTGCAAAACAAAGTTTATAATTTTGCTGCAACACAAGTTTTTGCACACTTAATGAAATAAAGTTTATAATGCTGAAGCTCAAGTTTTTGCACAGTTAATAATTGTTTTCAATATTACAAATGTTTTTCTTTAATAACTTGAACTGTTTTTTTAAGTTTTATGATTAATATGTTAGCATGAAATTATCAATTCCATTTAACTATGATTGCCTTAGTTCATAATATTTGGGTTTTGTTTTGTTCAGGTGTATATTTGGACTCCCCAACTGGATTCACTGTCAATGCCAAGTCAGTTCCCCCAGTTGGAAGTGGTAAAGTAAGAGCCATCATTACCAATCCTACTGGTACCAAGAATGATAGTTTGGTCACAAATAATAATGATGGAACATACGGAGTGTTGTACACACCATTTGAAGAAGGTTAGTACCTAAATTCTCATTTAAGATTTGAAGTATATGATTGATGGAAGTCTTTGAGGGGATGAAACAAGATGATCACATGAAAATTAACCTTGAAATGCATGGTTGATTTAAGAACTGAATTATGAATGGTGGAAATCTATGAGAGGGAGAAACAAACTGCTCATACACAAATTGAAAAAATTGACTTTGAGGGGATGAAACCTTGAATTGCATGGTTGATTTAAGAATTGAATTATGAGTGATGGAAATCTATGAGGTGAAGAAACAAACTGCTCATACACAGGGAGCACTGGCAAAGCGAGACCGTTTCTTGTTAGATCACCAAAGTTAAGCAACATCGAGCCTGGTTAATCTTTGGATGGGTGACCATTTGGCGATTGATTCAGGTGCTTCCCCTAGTAGTGGCTGGTGTGCAATCGGCAAAGTTTGAGTGTGTGATTCTGCGACTTTGCATCACATGCCAGCTGTGGATGTTGGGAATGTTCACCAGTACTACGTACCTAGGTGTAAAATAGGGACCTGTTGGAAGTGCTTGTCTTGTATGCCTGTCTGTGGAGCACTGGCAGTATGTTCTGTTGAGTTGAGCTGAGAATGTCATAGAACGAACAAAGGGTGTGAACACCTGTGATACGGGGTAATAATGTAAGTCAGAGAGCACTATGGTGGATTCTAGACATTAACATTACAGTATTTATTTAATTTTTTTTAAAATTGACTACAATATTTGAGAAAATGTTGTCTGTATTTACAGTTGTAGGAAGGTGTAAATGGTAGCAATATGTACAATTTGAAATGTCAGGAGATTTGTTTCTGGATTTGACTTGATTCAAAATTCTGTGCCTAATTTGATTTGGAATTTGGTTTGACCCCAAATTTGAGATTCACAGGTCTCTAATCTAAATGAAGTAAGGAATTCAGTTCTTAAATGCAGTGGCATGTAACTGCCAGCCCCCATGGGTGCCCCAAGAAACTCCAGTAGTGTAAGAATGAAAAAGAGGGTACTAGAGGATATTGACTATTTGTGACAGGGATTTAAGTTTTCCGGGTTTTCCCTGAAATCAGAGTTTCTTGATGAGAAAATTATCCGTTTCAGGGTCTATTTCTGGTGAAAAGACACCTTTTTTATGAAAACCTGTCAGATCATTGAGCTACTGGGTTTTTCATCAACAGTTACTTATATCCCTTCTGCAAGTAGGAACCAGAATTATCTCATAATTGACTGTAAGGAAATATAAGCATTCATGATTGGCTGAAGCGACTCAAAAACAGTTGGTATTCTATTTATTATATGGACAGGTCTTTGGCTCCATGTACCCTGTCAAAATTTTATGTACCCTGGGCTGCAAGATCAAGGTACATAAAATTGGGACAGGGTACATCAGACTGTTTACTCTGCCAAAGATCTGCTAATAATTTGTCACACTGGAATGCTATCATAATATACTACTCAAAGTTTGCTAAGCACCAAGTATATCCAACTGCCTGTTTTAGGTTTTAGTTGAAATATTGTTATGAAAAGTGTATATATTTTTTTATTTAATTATATCTTTAATGATTTAAGCACAGAAATTAAGATTTTATTTGTGTTTGACATTATTTTTTAGCTTTTGAATACGATAACCATGAAAAATGGATATTATTGGTAAAAGAGGAAATTTTTCAAATTTGCCAAAAAGTTGACGGAGCGAACTGGTATGGGTTCAATATCGAGTATGAGACCCATTATTGTTAATTACAGCATGACAACGCCTTCTCCTGCTCCCAAACAGGTTCCAAGTGGTCCTTTGTGGGATGTTGTTCCATTCTTGGACCTGCATGGCACCAAGCTCCTGGACACTTCTTGGTTGGACTGGACGGACTGAAATTGCAAGCTGCAACTTATTCCAAACATGTTCGATTGGATTGAGGTCAGGGGATCTTGCTGGCCAGTCCATACGCTCAATCCCCTCCCTCTGTCAGTACACCCGGACAGCATGGGCAACATGAGGATGGGCATTATCGTCCATCAGAAGCAATCTATCACCCACTGCACCTGCGTACAATCTGACATGGACATCCAGGATCTCATCAATATACCACTGTGCTGTCAATGTACCACGGTCAAGGACACAGAGCTCTGTACGTCCATTCCAGCTGATGCCGCGCCGCCCCAGACCATTATTGACCCTCCACCATAGCGGTCATGATCAGCAATGTTGGCTGCAGGGAATTGCTCTCCTGGTCTTCTCCATACCCTAGAATGCCTATCTGTGTTGTCTAGACAGTACCTTGACTCATCTGTAAAAAGAACAGGTCACCAATCTTCTCTGGTCCATCCAACGTGATCCATGGCCCATTCATGTTGTGCCTGGTGGTGGTTCTGGGACAGCTGAATGCGAATACATGGTCTTCTCGATCGGAGACCACCTTCGTGCAACCTTGTCTGAATAGTCTGCATCGAAAGATTTACCCCGGATGCATTCTGAAGGTCACTGCGAAGCTGGGTTGCTGTGTCAAAGCGGTTCCTACGGGCCTGAATGATCAAAAACCAGTCTTCAGCTGCAGTTTCTATCCTGTCTCTGCCACCACCATGTCGTCTGACTGGTGTGCCATACTGCTGAAATCTTGCCCAGGCTCTGGTGATCACCGTATGATGCACACCAAAGGCTTCACCAACCTGATGATGGGTAGCCCCTTGTTCCCCCATCCCTACAGCCCGCCACATTTCTGCTTCAGACAAATGTCTTACATTTGCATTCGCCATATTCAATCATTAAATCACAAGGGTTTGTGTTGAAATGAAGACTGAATACCCTACACATCTCATGTACATGTCGACTACACGAAAACATTGTGAAAATCAAGGGGTACATGCTTTCCATGACTGCCACAAAAAGTCTTCCTGTCAAGAGAGCTAATGTAAACACTGGGGACCTTCTCAATACATTCCTCAAAAATCTCCACCAAAAATATCGCAATTGTGTCACAAGAAAATTTCACAGTGATGTGTCAGATATGTGGTGCTTAGCAAACTTTGAGTAGTATAGGTTCCAAATGCAGCGATTTTCAAATTTTCTCCCTAGCATCCAAGCATAAGGTATAATGTAGGCCTATTTATCACCTCGCTCTGTTGAATAACATTCAAACATGGTGTCTGGCATTTATCATTCGATTATTTACAAAAAGTTTCAGCTGCTATGTTTTAATTATTCTTTGAGGCAGCTAGCACTAATTACAGGTTATATGGTTTATAAATGTTTTCGTGTTTACTTGATTCTGTACATTTCAAACCACTTGTAACTTCATTTATGGACACAGTCATCTGGGTTCAGTTTTCAAGGGGAGTTATCTCCCTTGACTATGTTGAATGTAGAATGTCACATGATTTTATGTACCCCAACAATAACCCGAGCATAGCTCTATTGGGTTCTGGCAATGTGGCCAATCACAGCTCAGCATTTTTCTTTGCAGTGTGGCAATTTCTATTCTGGACATTGCAATGTTTTCATTGCAATTAAATCTTTTTGTTGCAATTAAAACCTCCAAATGCCAGAAATGCAAACTGATATCAATCTAAGCTTACTGTGTGATATGTGTCACTTCTGGATAGGTATATAGAGGTTATCATTTGGTTAGTTTTATTTTGGCTGAGATATCAGTCTGAGGTAACTTCCTACCAGCCTGAGACTGAAGGTCAAAGGCTGATGTGAAGTTACCTTGGACTGATATCTTTGTAGAAAAATATTAATACAAAATTGTTTTGTTACAATTTATTGGAGAGTGCCAGCTGGCACTCTCCAATAAATTGCAACAAAACAACCATGAGCATTACTTTGCTAAAATAAGGCTCCTTTTGTAGTAGTGTGATATCTTTGAAATAAAATGCTCATGTCACAATTGACCATTGAAAAGTAATTTAGCAATCTACCAGTTAAATTCTCAGATCGTTACATTTTTCTGACAGTGTTATTGCTTCTCATTCTTTTCATGAAGTCTGAAGTTTCCTCTTCTCCCAATACAGCTATTTGAATGTCTCAGCATCCCCGCCGTGGAAGCCACAATGTTCAGATACCTGCTCTATCTCTTCTCTCACTTTGACAAAACACTGCTTACAACTCTGAATCTTAGTAAACATTGAATTTGTGTACAGCTCTCTTCATTTTCTCTTCATCCCACTTAATCGTTACTTGTTGCCTCATTAATTCCTCATCATACAAAAACTAATCCCTTTTGCCTGGTAACGCCAATTTTGCTGATTGATTGCATTTGACGAATAATGCATCAAGGGAACAACTCTAGCTTGGTTCATATCAGCCAAGTTTGAAGTTGTATCAGCCGAGCTTGATACTGGGCAATTCTGAGAAGAAATAAATCATATCTAATAAATAATCTCTTATATCTAACATGAGAATAGATTTTAACTTATATTTGTTAGAGATTTCTTGCTATTTATAAGATAGCATATAATAAAAATTGATATTTTTTAACAATACAGGAAAACACCAGATAGATGTAACATATGATGAAATGGAAATTCCCAAGAGTCCATTTGTTGTACAAGCTAAACCAGGTTGTGATCCAAACAGAGTTAGAGCTTATGGCCCTGGTAAGTTATTTAATATTTTTGCAATGCATTTATTAACTGTTAGAGAGCAAGATGGCTCAGTGGTTAGACCATTGGACTTTAAACCAAAAAGTCAATGGTCCAGTCCTGACAAGCAGTAACTGTATTGTGTCCTTTTGGCAAGACACTTAATCCTGATTGCCCATGGTGGCACTGTGTACTAAGGTTTACTGCTCATTGATGGTGCTCTTGTCTTCCTTTGCTGCAAAAAGAGAAAGATTGCATTGATAATCAGAGATTTTTGATAGATATTCAGCATGATTGCTGAATCAAATTTGAATCGAATACTGCTGTGGAATTGAATATCATATCGAAAACCAAATATTTGCAGGACCCTATTTTGAAGTAATGTTTGGTAGCAAGAAAATTATAATCAGCGATTGTTACACACCCTCCTCATTATAGTAAAGAGCTGCATACAGTCTTTTGTTTATATGTGTGTACGATCATACATTTGCATGTTCACATGTTATTGATTTTGTCTGCCCAAAATGTTTGCTGCTGCAGCTCCACCACAAGAGACTGGATTCAAATAATATTTGGTTTGCTCCAAACTAATCATGTTGGGAACAGATCTTTTGCAGAATGTATGGCCCTGCTCTAATATTTACAGAGTTATTATTTTTCCTTGTTTGATCAATGTGACTAATTTCCTGAAATTTGACTGTTCAGCACAAATTTTTTTCATTCACTTAAAACTTTAATTTAATTTGGTTATCTCCCTTTAATTACAAATATCTTTCTACCTGTACAAAGAAAGAATAATGTGCTAATGAAATTATACTACTTTATATTCCTCCTTCAATTTGTTCTACATAATTGCTTGTTATTTATTAACTTTTAACTTTCCAAGAAGAAATGATTTTTTTTGGTGAAATACCTGCTGAAATTTTCAAATATTTCTCAGTAAACTATAATAATAATAATAATAAAAACTGTGGTTCGCTCTTTCCGCACCTTTTCTTCTCCCAACAGTCTGACATGCCAAGAGTTACTGAAGCACTAATAAATAAAGATATAAATAAGGCCTAAAAATTGAAAATCTGTTTCTCAGGCCCTCCCGCATGGTCCTTTTGGCAGCCGAATGCTCTTTTTTTGTAACCAATGTGAACTTAAAAAAAATGAAAATTAAATGGTTTATGTCTGATATTTTACCCAAATTAAAAAAAATGATAACTTAGGCCCTTGAGCGCAAGAAGGCTTTGCAATGCTTTAGTGCTATTCCGTAGATTATGAGGCCTAAAACTTAAACCAAGAACATGAACTATTGATGGCAAAGAAATAATTACAAAAATAAAAAATAATTTTAAAAAATGCCTGTGTGCATGAAATTTTACAAATAATGGCCTGAGAAACAAGTTCTACTTTTTGTGGCCTAAATAATAAATTTTGATTCATTTAACTGATCAGTTACAGAGTTGATACACACGAGAACACTTAATTTTTTATTGCATAATTTTAAGATATACAGTCTTGTTGGTGATAATAGATATGATGATGTGCACAATATTGTTGGAATGGGCTTAAAGAATGTTTTTCAACAACATTCCTCACACTGACATTTTATCAACAAAGACAATACTTCAGCTGTCATTTGCTTTCAACTCGAGAACAGCTGATTTTTTTCATCTTTTTTCTTGAAGGAGCATTTTTTTTTTTTTTGGCTCCGGACAAGTGACAGAGTTCTGAAACCTACACCTATTTTCTGGAAATTGGCAAATGATGTACTGAGGAAGCTCATTCCAAAACTCTATCAAATAATTTTGTTTCATCACAGCTCCTATATCACATTCAATTAACTGGTTGAGTGCCAGAAGCCACTATCAGGGCTTTCAAAAAATTGAGGGTACCAGAGCAAAAGTAAATGTTTTCCTTGCTCTTGCTTCATGTTCAGTCAAACGCAAATACTATTTTGTTTATTTAATTTGTTCTATTACAGATTATTGAAGAGTGCCTGTGGGCACTCTCCAGTAATTTGTAATAAAACAAATTTTAAAAAGAAATTCAGGAGCATGGTGGCTCAGTGGTAGAATGTTGGACTTCTGTGCTAGAGGGCCCGAGTTCGATCCCCATCCGGGACAACCCCTGTTGTGTCCTTGGGCAAGGCACTTTATCCCGGTGCCTACATGGGGGCACGATGGTGCCATGTACTAAGGCATACTGCACGTTGAAGGTGCACATGCCTTCAACTGCTGTAATCCTTCCTGAACGGAGCTTGAACAGAGTTAGAATGTTGAGGAGCTGACAGTTGCTCGTCGATGATCGGTGGTTCTCTCTGGGTACTCCAGCTTCCTCCACCCTTAAAATTGTCATGTCACGAGTAGCCATTGTGCATAAGTAGGTAACCTTAAACACCAATAAATGAATAGCTCTGGTCAAGTGACAGAGTTCTGAAACCAACAGCTATTTTATGGAAAATGGCAAATGATATACTTCGGAATCTCATTCCAAAACTCTATCAAATAATTTCATATCATCACATCTATATTACATTCTGTTAATAATCACAGATTAAAATAGTTGATTTTTCCATCATGGTTCATGATGTACTGAGTAATTTTTTTAAGGTCTTGAAAAGGGGTTAACAAACCAGAACCAAGAGTTCA
This sequence comes from Pictodentalium vernedei, assembly GCA_031216915.1. Taxonomy (NCBI): domain Eukaryota; kingdom Metazoa; phylum Mollusca; class Scaphopoda; order Dentaliida; family Dentaliidae; genus Pictodentalium; species Pictodentalium vernedei. The sequence goes on from CM062296.1 coordinate 768,448,557, forward strand.
CAGTTGATATCCGTGGAGCAGGACAAGGAAGTCTAGGATTAGCTGTTGAAGGACCAGCAGAAGCCAAGATGACTTGTAACGACAACCGTGATGGAACATGTACAGTTCAATATGTGCCTGTTGCTCCAGGAGACTATGATATCACTGTTAAATTTGCAGATCAACCAATCCCAGGTAATTTTCTTGAATATTCATGGCAGCGTTGAAAAATCTATGAAACAGCACCTCTCACAGAAATGTAAATTTGGGGTAGAAAATTCATGGAACATGTCAAGAAATATTGAGTTGCTGTTTTCTTTTCCTTTGTCATACAACCTTGGATATGGTTTGCTTGTTCTCTGTTTGCATTGGTCCTTGTAAGTGCCTGAATATTAAAACAGATTCTAGACCCTTGAAAAGGATTGAAAATCAAACTGTCTTGATAAAAAAAATGATTTCTGTTGTATTTTATGGAGACTGTGTAGTCACAAGCACAGTCTTTCTGCTATACTCCATACAAATGGAAAAATGGATTGTCTTGGGAATGTTTTATCACATAATTCATTGCCTGTTTTGGTCAAAATATGTAATTGAAACATGTGCATTTCCTGCTTCTCAATCTGCATTGTTTACAGAAATAATAATCACACCTGGCATTGATTGTTGGGAATCTGAGAGTTAATACAGTGGAGCCCACTTAATTGGATATCTCTTAATTGAATATAATTTTCAAACACAAAACCATTTACCATATCTTCAGTACAAATTTGATCTGTTAATTGCATATGGGTTGCAGAGTAAACTCCTGTTAATTGTATATAAATTTTTGTAATATGTTGAAAAAATTACTGTGACACGCACCAAATTCCCCTTATTTATCAACCTTTTGGGCCTCACTACATCCAATACAGACATTTATTCTATTATATCTTGTTTGACAGAGCTCTATGAGCTCTGTCAAACAAGATATAATAGAATAAATGCTCAGTTTACCTTCAGAACACAGGAAACTGACCAAATTCCTGTTAATTGTATACTCCTGTTAAATGAATAATTTTCACTGGCAAAATGGATATTCAATTAAGAGGATTCTACTGTACTAATGAAGAGACATCCTTCCACCCCAACCCTAATCTCTCCCCTTCCCCTCCAAAAAAAAAAGAAAAAGAAAAATATTGGATGCTTCCTTTTTTAAAGTTTGGCTGAAACATGTTTTTCACTGAATTTTCTTGATAACTAACCTATTTTGGGTGCTAGAACAGAAATTTGGTTGCCCAATATGAAATCTATCAAAACATTTATTGGTCTGTCCAAGTCTTTTGGAAAATGTTTTACTTTTGAAAGTGAAATTATTTATCTGTGTGGCTTTGGCTTGTTGTAATTTCTTGAAGATATCAGTATATATATAGACACTCCATAATATATTAGCAGGAGGTAAATCCATGAAAACAAACTCTGACAACTCTGACAACCAACACAGGGCTCCCACAGAGCCTTGAATTCAAGGAATAGCCTTGAATTCAACAAAGTGTGGTTCAAGTACTTGAAATCTTGGAAAGTGGTTAAAGGAGCCTTGAAAATCCTTAATTTTTGTGAAATAAAAATGTGCCGATGATATGGGTAATTCAGATCCTTCAATGTTGGGTACACAATGATCATATATCATCATTCATGACAGTAAGGCCTTGAAAATCCTTGAATATATTTGCTGTAAGGCCTTGAAAAAGGCTATAAAATGTCAAGAAACAGCCTTGATCATTCCTTGCCTGCAGGAACTCTACCAGTTAACACTTGGGGCACTAATGTCAAAATACCAAATTTTTCCCACAATAAAACTAGGAATTTTAATCAATTCAGTCTTGCTTGACAGAGCAAAGTGAGCTCTGTCAAACAAGACTGAATTACTTAAATACCTAGTTGCATTATGGGAGAAATTGCTGCTTGAAATTTTGATATTTTGACATCAGTGTCAAGGTTAAATAGCCTTTATAGAATATCTTATTTGACCTCTGATCAACTTGATATCTGAGATGTCTATAATATGGTCTGACATTCAAGATTGGTAAAAAATATTCTAGTTTTATTTATAGAAAATAAGTCTGAATGAAATTATTTCAGACCAAAGATAAATGAAATTTTTCTGTTTTGAATCTTCTGAAGAAAAAATTCCAGTTGCCCAAATATATCTTTCATTTGCTTAACCCTTTACCCAATGGAGACGATATCAAAATTTATTATTTTAAATATCATTTTTTAAAATTTTTCAAAAAAATTCAACAAAACCATATCATGTGACCCCTCGCTGGAACGAGCTCGACGAGCTCGTTCCAACGAGGGGTCACATGATATGGTTTTGTTGAATTTTTTTGAAAAATAATATTTTTTCAACTGCTGAATTTGCATATTACGCGGGCGGATGCGGGCGATTTGTTAGGTAAAGGGTTAACCCTTTACCTAATAACTGAGCTGCAATCGACGGCATAATATGCAAATTCAGCAGTTAAAAAAATATTATTTTTCAAAATATTTCAACAAAACCATATCATGTGGCCCTCATTGGAATGGGCTTATTGAGGTATGGTTTTGTTCAAATTTTATGAAAAAATTGGCAAAATAATATTTAAAATAATAAATTTTGATATTGTTTGTGTTGGATGCTTAAACATTGCTATTTATATGTTTATCTTATTGATATGTCAACAAACATAATTATATTTTGAGGAAATTACTTTGCTGTCATTTCACAGGAAGTCCCTTCCGTGTGCCAGTTAAGGTTCCTCTTGATCCCAGCAAGGTGAAAGTTTATGGACCTGGAGTGGATAGTAAGGGTGTCCGTGCTGACCAACCAGCCACATTCACTGTTGATACCACAGAAGCAGGAGAGGCTCCTCTGGAAGTTACAACTACAGACCAAAATGGTATGTTCTGTTTATTTTTATCAGACCTGGAAATAAAGAGCTTACATTGTAATCTGTCAGTAGGCTATGCTATATAACATTGTGGTAACCTATAATAAAAAGTGTTATAATGCTTTTCCACTTTCTTTGTTTTTATTATGCCTGTCATGTTCTTTACATCTTGACAGAATTTCCGCCAAAATATATAGCAACAACAAACATGTGATCTCACTTTGGCGGGATCGTGCATTATTTTTTGCTATTTATTTTGGTGGAAACTCTGTTAAGATATAAATGGCATGCTACTCTGGTCATATGTGGATGCAATATGCAACCTATGAGTCAAGTTTGTTTTGAAAGATTGTCTTCTCGGACTGGCAAAACATGCGGGATTAGCAAGTTAATTTATATTGTGCTGTTTTATCATAACCTATACTGTGTTCATGTATTTTACATTTGACGTAACCCCCACGTAACCTAATTGATTGTTTGTGTGCTATTTCCATGACTGTTTTATTAGGACTTGTAATGTCCATATCCATCCAGAGCTATTCACAAAAATCGCCATTCAGATTTTATTATTTTCTCATCAGTTATGGGGGGGGGGGGGGGGATGGATTTAGGGGCGGGGGGCACCATGGCTCAGTAGGTAGAGGTGCAGGCTGCAAGCTGAGAGGTCCTCTGTTTGAATCTCATCTGCAGCAACTGCATTGTGTCTTGGGCAAGACACTTCATCCCCATTGCCCATGTGGGGGCACGGTGGCGTTGTGTACTAAGGCGTATTGAATGTGATGGTGCATTTGTCTTCAACCAATGCTAACCCAGCTTGTGTGGAGATTATGTGGTGTTTGAGCAGGTTAATTTATTATATAAACCAGGCCTGGCATTTTCAGGAGAGCAATTTATTTGCTCGCCTACTGCTCACCTTAAAAAAATTGAGGAGGGTGAAAAATAACCCTCCTAGCCTTAGAAAATAATGATTACCACAACAGCCTATTCCTAAAACCCACAGGTTTTCAGAACTCTGCTGCATCAGTGTTTTCTACAATATGGCCACACTCCCCCACTCACACCCCCGGGCCTTACCAAGGCCCGGAGGTGTGGGAGGGGCAATGTAGCTGTCTCACATAGACTACCTGCCCACTGGGCAGAATGCATTAATAGTACAACTTCATTTTGCCACTTTTAGCCTTTGTAAGCTTGAGGAGAGCTAATTGCCCCCCCTGCCCCCCCTGCCCCCTCCCCCCCTCCCCCCCAGGCCATGTGAGGAGTGCGATTTTTAGCCCTCCTGCATTTTTAAGAATGCCAGGCCTGATGATATACTAATTAAATGTAAGAATTGGGATTTTGAGGGACCAGAATTTGGGAAAAAACAGGCTGAATTAGTTTGAGAATGGGTCTCATATTTGGCCCCTGTTGTGACCTGGATTGATTCCTGTAAGTAATGTGGTAATGTAATTTTCAGGTATCAAGCAGCCTGTAGAACTTGTGCCAATCAACGAAGGCTTGTATAATGCCTCTTACACACCTGTCACCGAGGGAAAGATGAAGGTTGATGTGAAATATGCAAACCAATCTGTACCTAATAGGTAAGATAATAAATGCCAAGTGTGGCTAAATATTTTCTGTATTGTATATCATCATAATAAGGTTTTTCTTGAGCTGATCACCCACAGAGAATGTGAATTGAAGACGTTCTCTTCCTACCTACTTGCAGTGTTGGATCTTTTGACTGATAAATTTTAGCACACCTGACTGCAAGTTAGTGTGAGGTATTGCCATCACTTGGCATCCGTCGTCCTTTAACTTTTGCAAACCTGGCTTCTTCTCCACAGCCATTCAACCAAATTCAAACATATATTGCGCAAACCATCCCTGGGGTATACCCTTTCTATTTTGTTAAAATGGAGCGGCTGCCTTCGGACTCTGGGCAATGATGCTAAAGCCTAAAAATCTTCTTCTCATGAACCACCAGAGAGATTGCCTTGATATATGGTATGTAACACTCTTTGGTGTTGAAGATTAAAGTTTGTTCAAGAGAAGTTGGTAGATCAATATTTGGGCTCTCCGTGAGCACATATCCATTTTGGGCTCTGCCCCAAATTTCTATTTCAAGAACCGATGGGCCGATTTGAACCTAATTTGGCATGTAGCATAAGTGGGTCCAAAGTACTTGATTGATGCCCAAACTTTTTTTTTTGTTGCCCCGTGGGTACCCCAGGGGTTAAAAATAGAAAAAAATTCAAATGCCCATATTTTCCAAACTACACGGAACAGAGAACTGTTATTTGGTATGAAGCATCCTTTTGACCGGTAGAATGGATTAAAAAAAAAAGGCCATCGGTTGTGTTAGGGTGTTCTGTAGGGGTGTTTGAAAAAATGCTGAGTCAGCATATTTGCAAAAATTAAAAAAAGAATGGTCAAATACAAGTGTGTTCAAATCCACCCTCTCGGTTCATATTTGGGCTCAACAAGGTAGCCCAAATAATTAACTTGGGGTACTATGGGGAATAAGCTTTAAAAATCTTCTTCTTCAGATCATACAGTCAGATTTTTTTATACTTGGTATACAGCATCTCTACAGGGGTCAGATTGAAGTTTGTTCAAACTGAGTCCCTGGGCTAATATTTGGGCTTCCTATGGAAGCCCGAATATTAACTTGGTGCAATATGCGGAATAATCTTTAAAAATCTTCTTCAGATCCACCAGTCAGGGTCTTTTGGTATTTGGTATGCATTATCTCTAGGGAGGTTCGATTCAAGTTTGTTCAAATGGGACCCCTGGATGAATATTTGGGCTCTTTATTGGAGCCCAAATTTTAACTTGGTGCAATATGAGAAAAGTTGTTAAAAAATCTTCTTTTTCAGACCCACTAGTGAAAATCCTTTCATATTTAGTATGTGACATCTCTAGAGGTGTAAGGTTCAAATTTGTTCAAATCGAGTTCCTGGGTTAATATTTGGGTTCCCCAAGGGAGCCCAAACATTTACTTAGTGCAATATGGGGAATTATCGTTTAAAATCATCTTCATATTGAGCAGTCATATGCCTTTGATATTTGGTGTACAACACCTCTGAGAGGGTTAGATTGAAGGTTGTTCAAATCAGGTCCCTGGCTTAATATGTGGGCTTTTTATTGAATTACAAAATTTAACTTGGAGCAATATGAGAAAATTTCTTGAAAATTCTTCTTCTTCAGATCCACCAGTGACAATCCTTTCATATTTGGTATGTAACATCTCTAGGGGTGTCGAATTCAAGTTTGTTCAAATCGATTCGCTTGTTCTTTCTTGTTTTGGGTTTTTTTTCTTTTTTTCTTTTTTTTTTTTTTGGGGGGGGGGGGGGTGGTGGAGGGTGCTAGAGAGAACACAGTAGTTTAAAACAAAATAAAAATTTCTTTTTGTTGTTTTTTAATACTTCACAGAACAGAGTTTGCTAGGAAGCATTTCTAGGACCAGCAGAAATGAATGGCCCAAAAAGTTGTCTTTGGTTGTGTCATAGCAAATCAAAAAAATTGCTCTTGCTGCTGATCACATGCTGATACACTCATCTGTTTTGACAATTTGAGCTAGGTGAGCGTTTTAGGCTCACTTGAACCTCTGGTTGTGAGATAAATATGTATATATATCTAGATGGTAACCCCTGGCATTAGTAACATTCAAGATGAGATCAGAATGAATTTTTTGCACTTAACCCTTTACCCAACGTAACGGCCAAAAACGGCCAGCGCTATTCTCAAAAATCGCCAATTAATTTTCATTATCTTTTCATTTTTTGTCTCAAAAACATAGGTTATGACCCCTCGTTGGAACGAGCTCATTGAGCTCGCTCCAACGAGGGGTCATAACCTATGTTTTTGAGACAAAAAATGAAAAAAAATTAGTTATTCAAGAATTTTTTTTGCAAGTGTCGTCTGCTTTCCGTGTTGGGTAAAGGGTTAATATAAATCTTAGATTAGTTATGGATATATGCATCATTCGACAGATAGATTCAAAAGAAACATCAAAACATGTAGTTCTTCTAGTTAGCTATAGGTCTGGTACTATTTCAACAGTCTATTATTCTGGTGTTCAGCATTGCTCCAGAGTCTAGTCTACTTAGTTTCTTTAATAGCTCTTGAAGATGGCTTCTACTACAGGATGCTTCAATAAAGAAGAAAGCTATGATACTTATTGACACAGGGCTACTGGCTCTAGTTATATATACACCGTCGCATCTGATTGAAAACCAATGCCACAATCATATCCAATACTTAGTTAACCCTTTACCCAATGTAACGTCCAAAACCGGCCAGCGCTATTCTCAAAAATCGCCAATTAATTTTCATTATTTTTTCATTTTTTGTCTCAAAAACATAGGTTATGACCCCTCGTTGGAACGAGCTCGTCGAGCTCGTTCCAACGAGGGGTCATAACCTATGTTTTTGAGACAAAAAATGAAAAAAATTAGTTATTCAGTAATTTTTTTTGCAAGTGTCGTCTGCTTTTCGTGTTAGGTAAAGGGTTAAGTTGCTGTACCTCTACCTACAATATTATTCTCTTGATCCTGAGTCTCAATGCTAATGGATTATTATTCCACTTTCGAGGACAGATCATGCTCCTCAGCCATTCGTCATGGATCTAATCAATATCATCATCAGTTTACCAGATGATCATCCTATCTTCACTATGACTATCATGAAGTTGACAGTACGACATCAAGTATTTTGTGTTTAGAGAGAGTGCCAGCTCAGCTAGATTTTTATTCCACTTTGAGCATAGGTCCCACATGACAGCAAGTAGCCACAGATTGAGATCATGAGCAAGATTATGTAGAGAGTAATCGCTTGAGTGGACTGGTTACGTGAAATAATTCATGAGAGGTGAGGGACATTGTACAAACACGAGAGTGCAAATGTGCATGAGTGTTTTATAATATAGTCCCTCGACTCGAATGAATTATTTCCTGTAACCAGTCCAGTCAAGCGATTACTCTGTTTATTACTTTTCATTATTAATAATAATTATATTATTTAACCCTTTACCTAACGTAATGGCCAAAAACTGCCAGTGTTATTCTCAAAACACGCCAATTAATTTTCATTATTTTTTCATTTTTTTGTCTCTAAAACATAGGTTATGACCCCTCATTGGAATGAGCTTGTCGAGCTCATTCCAATGAGGGGTCATAACTTATGTTTTTGAGACAAAAATTGAAAATAATAGTTATTCAAGAATTTTTTTGCAAGTGTCTTCAGCTTTTCATGTTAGGTAAATGGTTAAAAAAAGCAAAAAAAAAAAACAAACAATGAAGTCCCCATTACACCTCTGGCAAAACATCTTCATTTGCACGCACAGATACATGACACAATTGTTGATTGCATAATTCATTTGTGAAGTTATCGTTTATAATCAAACCTGGAAATCCCAGTAAATCACACTTTGGAAAGTAATAAAAGATCATCATCCAATCTTGACCATGTCTAAACATTTATGTTGACAATACGTCACTTACACTTAAGAAGCTTGTATTTTCTCAATTATAAGCAGCCATGAATCCTCACATCTAGAACTGTATCAACTTTCTCATCTGTGGCAACAGTGAAGATGAAAAATTACACACTTTGACAGAATCTATTTACACTCTTAACTGGTAGAGTGCTGGAAGCCTATATTTGGGCATTATTCTGGAGTGCAGATACTGTAACTTATTAAAGGCTTCATATTCTGTGGATGTACTTTATATTATCTTTGAAGTGAAATTATTTAGTGCTAGAATTTATCCTGTTACAGTCTATAGGAGATTTCCCTTAGGCACTCTTCCATAAATTGTAACAAGGCAAAGATATACAAACAAATTTTAATGACCAAATAATAATTTAGCACTCTCTGGGTTAAGATGCCTAGATTCTGCTTGGTAGCAGTGGTCACAGATTTTCACAATTATCATGAATATTAATCATTATACTATCTTCTCCATGCCTACTGTGGAGTGAATAGAATGACACCTTGAGTCCATATTACACCTTACAATGGGTAAATTTCTCTCGACTGAAAGTACTTATGGACCAATAGAACCAGCTGTGTATCAGCAATCTCAACCTTGGGTTTTTTTTGAGCTCAGTCAGAATCCAGATACACTTTCCAAAGGCTAGATTCCATTCAGCAGCAAGTAGTCGCAGCTTGACACCACTAGATCTGTATCCTATCTCAACCATGACTACTATGCAGGTGAAAACAATAACTATTATAGATGGTTTGAAGAGTGTCTTGATGTTTGTTTTTAGATGATTTTGAGAGAAGGTTTCTCCCAGTGTACATTTACATTAACATTCATCTACGGAAGATAGATTATCATCTCATTGCAACTGTTACACCTAGATCCACTCAAGACTCTCTAGCTCAATTTCTTCATCCAATACAAGTGCAACTGAGACTGGATTATCTGCAAAATGTTCCTGTACAGATGAACGTCCACCTTCGTGTAGGCACACTTAGGGGCAAAGAGGTTTTTACCTACTTGATGTACCTCCAGCATGTACCCCCAGCCCCAAACAGCTTACATCTGCCCCAGGCCTCAACATTTGTGGTGAAAGATCATTTCATTTGCCCATAGGTTACGCGAAAAAATAAACAGCCGAATGGAACTTTGGTTAACCAGTATAGATTTTTGTTGCTAACAGTATCTGTAACAGACATTGCCATGTATGCTCAACAAGCTGGTCTAGCTTTTTAAATCCTGGCTCCATATTTTCACAACTCAGTTATGACAATCACAACATCTATATCTAAAAATTTGGTAACAAATTTTAACTTCAAGCCATAAAATTTTGCTTTTAATTGCAGAGTATTTTTTGTTTGGTTTTGCATCGCTGTTTGCGAAGCAAGATCTCTGAGGTGTGATCCAATTATCGAAACTTGGTTCACATTGTGCAATTCAATGTTTCTTCTGATATTTCATGTGCTCATCATGCAAAATGATAAATTTAATAACCATTTGACGAATGTTTTCAGATCAGTTGACAAAACTCCACTGGTGTTTTCTACAATGCCGGTGCCTCCACATTAGCTCCCTTGATGTGCTCCAGTCATTCTTTGTAATCATTTTCCATGACCTTTTTTGTTTGGGTTTGAAAATTGCCAAGTGGAAGTCGAATGATGAACTGCAAGAGCATGTGTCGATCACGCACTGATGTACTTATTTTTCATTGCCAACCCACAGGACCAGGGTCCTTCAGCTTTTTAGCTCACCTGACTTTCAGTCAGGAGAGCTATAGTGATCACTCACCGTCCGTCGTCCGTCGTCCGTCGTCCGTCGTCCTGCGTCCGTCGTCCGTCGTCCGTCGTCCGTGAACATGGTGTTTGCGTCTTCTCCTCCCAAACCGCTGAACCAATTTAATTGATATTTGAGATAATAGTTTGTTATGACATCGCAATTTGATTTTGTTCAAATCAAGTTGCCCCGCCCGTGGGTAGGGCCACACCCAAAAAGTGTGCTGAAATCTTAAAAAATCTTCTTCTCATGAACCAGCAGTAGCAGAGACTTGATATTTGGTGTGCAGCTTCCTTTTGAGGTGTAGACTCAGATTTGTTCAAGAGAAGTTTGTGGGGCTATACTTGGCGTCGTTATGGGAGGGGCAAAATTTTTGGCCCCGCCCAAAATTTCTATTTTCCAAACCGAGAGGCTGATTTGAACCAAATTTTTTGTGAGGGCTTATTGGGTCATAAGTAACTAATTTATGCTGATTTTTTTTTTCCCGTAGCCCCATGGGAACCGCAGGAGCTAAAAATAGAAAAAAATTAAAATGCCCATATCTCCAAAACTGCACGGCACCGAGAATTTTTATTTGGCGTGAAGCTTCCTTAGGACCAACAGAAAGAATTGGTAAAAAAAAATTGCTATCGGTTTTATCATAGGGTACAGTTTCGGAACATTGAAAAAGTGCTGAGTCAGCACTTTTTAACACTGTAGGCAATGGGAAAAACATTAAAAAATCTTCTTCTCCAGATCCAGCAGGCAGAATCTTTTGATATTTGGTATGCAACATTGGAGGGTGGATCTGATTCAGGTTTGTTCAAACCGGCCCCCTGGGTTCATATTTGGGCTCAGTATAGGAGCCCGATTTCGAACTTAGTGCATTTCAGGCAAATTTCTTAAAAAATCTTCTTCTCCAGATCCAGCAGACAGAATCTTTTGATATTTGGTATGCAACATTGTGGGGTGGATCTGATTCAAGTTTGTTCAAATCGGCCCCCTGGGTTTATATTTGGGCTCAGTATAGGAGCCCAAATTTGAACTTACTGCATTTCAGGCAAATTTCTTTGAAAATCTTCTTTTCCAGATCCAGCAGGCAGAATCTTTTGATATTTGGTATGCAACATTGTGGGGTGGATCTGATTCTATTTTGTTCAAATCGGCTCCCTAGATTCATATTTGGGCTCACTATAGAAGCTCGAATTTGAACTTAGTGCATTTCAGGCAAATTTCTTCAAAAATCTTCTTCTCCAGATCCTGCAGGCAGAATCTTTTGATATTTGGTATGCAACATTGTGGGGTGGATCTGATTCCAGTTTGTTCAAATCGGCCACCTGGATTCATATTTGGGCTCACTTTAGAAGCCCAAATTCGAACTTGGTGCATTTCAGGCAAATTTCTTTGAAAATCTTCTTCTCAAGATCCAGCAGGCAGAATCTTGTGATATTTGGTATGCAGCATCCTTAGGGGGGTGAGATTCAAGTTTGTTCAAGCCATGTCCCTAGGTCCATATTTGGGCTCAATGTGGGAGCTTGAATTGTAACTTTGTTCAAAATGAGGAATTTTCTTAAAAAATCTTCTTCTTCAGATCCAGCAGTCGGAATGGTTTGATATGTGGTGAGTAGCATCCTTGGGGGGGGGGGGGGGGGGGGGGATTCAAGTGTGTTAAAGCCAAGTCCATGGGTCCATATTTGGGCTCCCTGTGGGAGCCCAAATTATAACTTAGTCAATATGAGGAATTTTTCTTTAAAAATCTTCTTCTTCAGATTCAGCAGTTGGAATGTTTTGATATTTGGCATGGAGCAACCTTAGGGGGCTGAGATTCAAGTTTGTTCAAGCCAAGTCCCTTGGTTCATATTTAGGCTCACTATGGGAGCCTGAATGACACCTTAGTTCAAAATGAGGAATTTTCTTCAAAAATCTTCAGATCCAGCAGATGAATGCTTTTGATATTTTTTATGCAGCATCCTTAGGGGGGTAAGATTCAAGTTTGTTCAAGCCATGTCCCTAGGTCCATATTTGGGCTGATTGTGGGAGCTCGAATTGTAACTTGGTTCAAAATGAGGAATTTTCTTTAAAAATCTTCTTCTTCAGATCCAGCAGTCGGAATGTTTTGATATTTGGTGTGCAGAATCCTTAGGGGTGTGAGATTCAGGTTTGTTAAAGCCAAGTCCCTGGGTTCATATATGGGCTTCCTGTGGGAGCCCGAATTATGACTTAGTTCAGTATGAGGAATATTCTCTAAAAATCTTTTTTTAGATCCACTGGTCAGAATATTTGGATATTTGGTTTCAGCTTTTCTTAGGAGGAGCAGATGCAACTTGTGGAAATCAATTCTCTGGGTTGCTATTTAGGCTGCCATGTCAGGTGAGCGCCCTCAGGCCCCCTGGGGCCTCTTGTTATGTATTTGGTAAGGTATGTTCTTGTGATCATCAGAAGGCTACTTACCTATTTTTGTTGTAATTACCAGTACCTGTGACTAAAATAGTCCTTATTCTAAAACTGAAAAGTAGGAGGGTGTGTTTAGAGGGGCCACTTGGTAACTCACATTTGTCAAGTTAGGGATGGGCTTATGATAGAGTAGTAGCAGTACATGACAGAAATTTGGAATTTGGGGGGGGGGGGGGGGGTGGGGAACTTGATGTTGAAATTGGGAAAAAGTTCTCCACCCATGTGGATACCTGAAAGCTTTAAATAATATCAGACTGATATATTTAGAGATTTGCAGTTGCATGTCCCACACACCCCCCTCTCCCCTGCCCTGCCTCCCTTCAGGACAGTGACACAGACAGTGACCATTTAAGCTTCAACTGGCTGAAGTTCAAGTTGAACTCTTATTGGGTTTGCTATGTTTTGTTTTTTGTTCAAATTCATCAGATTTCTGTTCTTGTTAATAAAAAAAACAGATTGATAAGGTGTGTTTTTCTTAAATTTATTAGTCTCTTTATAACTGCCAATCAATTTATCCCCACTGCTGATCAGTTTTCAAGGACAGCGATAAAAACTACTCATCATATTTTTAAAAACAAAAAATACCCTGGTGTAGGTCATACCCACATGGGAATTGAACAGGTACATCACCTTTTACTGTAAAAACAATATCAGTGATAAAAAACATGCCGATTAGATACATGTAACAGCTATTATCACTGTTCAACACAATTCCAGTGAATTGACTACATAGAAAAATGGGTTAACCTAAAGGTTAGCCAAAATTTTGGGGGGGCAACTGATCAAAATGTTAATGAGTGTGGGATGGGGCAAACTATTGGTAGGTTATTCAAAATGTTGAGTTGTCGAAGCCTGCTGCCCATCTCATAGGGTTTTCACCCAGGAGGACAAATATTCTGATGGTTGCACCCAAATATTCTGTCCACCTTTAACCCTTTACCCAACGAATCGCCCACATCCGTCCGCGTAATATGCAAATTCAGCAGGGGGAAAATATTATTTTTTGAAAAATTTCAACAAAACCATATCATGTGACCCCTCTTTGGAACGAGCTCGACGAGCTCGTTCCAAAGAGGGGTCATATGATATGGTTTTGTTGAAATTTTTTGAAAAAATTTAAAAAATGATATTTAAAATAATAAATTTTGATATCGTCTGCGTTGGGTAAAGGGTTAAGTCTATGCGTTCAGTGGAAAAAAGATCAATGTTAATTGAAATTTATTCTTCATTAGCTACTTTCTCCACTTCTTTCTATACAGTATATTTTCATACTCTTCGGATACTATCTGCATTACTTAGAAAGTCTTTTTATGATGGGTAGCATTTCTTATCAACCTACCTTACAATTGTTTACTACAGGCTTGCAGTACAGTGGAAGACCTTAACTTGGAAAATATACTCTCTATTTTGATCTTTCCCAAGTGATTTGGGACAGAAAGTGGTGCAAAATCACCAAGAAAAAATAAGCCAAAACTGGGTCGAGCGCCACCAACACACCCAGTAGGGGATGCTCTTCTCTTAGTACACGGCTTCTGGAAAACCAGTGCGCAAGCAGTGTCACTGATGAATCATTCTTTTTTCGTCCCCCATGTGGCAGGACATCCATTTGTATTCAGAAACAGTGGTAATTCAACTCGTTGATAATGGTTTCCTGTGACTGGAATTATGGTCTGAGGTTCGTATAATAACAGGACTCTGCTGTTTTATATATTCTCGATATTATTTTCAACCACATTTTCATTATATTTTATATATTCTCCATGTTTGTTCATGACCTTCGCGTACCGTGCGGTTCGGACATAAAAATCTTTCGGTTGATAAATTTATGTTATCCTTTTGGATATTATTATTATTATTATTGAAGTTAGGTGTCAGTAGGGGGGGGGGGGGATGGTGGCTGTATAGACAGGATTTCTCCTCTCTATTGGGGCCAGAATTTCTATTTCTTTTGTCCCTGTCGGCCGTCTGGGTTCAGTTGTGTTCCTGCCGGTCCTTTTTTTTGCCACCTTTCTTTCGTAGTTGGGGGATGTTCTTCTGCTTTATATTTTTCTACCTTCACACTCACCTGTGATGTGAAGCAGGAACCTACTCTCATCTGACCAATGGACTCTTTTCCATTTCCTGAGATTCCAATGCTGTCATGCCACACACCTCTCCTAAACATTGTCTTTGATGCTTGAAGCTTGATGACCCTTCTGGACCTCATACCCAGTGCTTTGAAACAGTTTCGGACAGTTTTGTTATGCAAATGCCTGTTGGGGAGTCAAAGGCATTTCAAAACCCCCTTTGAATCAAAGGGTTCACACCTAACAAGGCATGCCAGACTCCGATCTTCCCTAGGAGAGGTCTTTTGGGGTTGTCCAGGCCATGGTCGGTCCTTAACATCGATGGTTTGTTGATGTTTTCAGACAAGTCTGCTGATGACAGAATGATTATAGCAAAGTTGCCTTCCAATAGCTTTGAATGACATGCCGGTTGCATGCATGCCAACAATTTACCATCTTAGTGCCCTTGACAGTCTCCTTGCCATGTCAACATTTATTGATAAAAGAAGTGACAATTTTCTTGTTTTATACCCAGATATTGCATGTGGATGGATGGTGTTTTTTTGTGAGAAGCATGCTTCACGAGGAAGTGGGGATGTGTTTGGGATTCGCTATCAACCAGAAACATCATGTTTCTCTAGATGAAAGACATAGCGATCATTAATACATAATAATCAGTAACAGCAACTTCACTGTCATGAAACATATCAGGGGGTGCTCAATTAAGTTCCAGGTGTATATATATATGGACACAGAGACGTTAATACATTTGCCTCCAGATTGTTTGTTACTATTGAATCCAAATGTTTTTTGGTACCAAACTGCAAACACAAGTTGGAAAACTCTATAATGAATGATATATGGGGTCCGTGTCACTTTTGGAGTTATCCCTACCCTTAGTTTTTACTTGTTCCAGTGTTCTATATGGCTCTGATTACCTCCAAGCTCGTAAATAACAATGCCATTTTATCTTTTTTGATAATCTTCTGTTCTCTTGCAGAGCTATTAATAATATGTATCATTTTATTTTCAGCCCATTCCAGACCCGTGTATTACCCTCACATGATGCCAGTAAGGTTAAGGTTTCTGGACCTGGGGTTACAAATGGTGCACCAGCTAGCCTCCCAACACAGTTCACTATTGACACTACAGAAGCTGGACTAGCAGACTTGCAAGTCGGGATACAGGTTTGTTTGAAATTTCTATTTGATTTCTTTTTTGATTATCTATAGCCCCTCCCCCCCCCCCCCCCCCATCTCCCCTACTTTGCCATGAGGTAAAAAAGTTGCTAATGGCATCATGATGCAGGGAATAATTTACTTTTAAACAACTTTGAAATAATTATTTTGCCCAAACATACAATTACTTTTGCAACATTCCAAATAAGATTGCAAATTGGAAGTTTTTCACAATTTATTCCAGATTTTTACTTCGCATTTTAATAAATATCTTAGGCCCCACAAGGTAGATCTTCTGTTTCTCAGGCCATTTCTTTGTAAAATTGTGTGTGGACGGGCAGTTTTTTAGCTCACCTGACTTTCAGTCAGGAGAGCTATAGTGATCACTCACTGTCCGTCGTCCGACGTCCGTCGTCCGTGAACATGGTGTTTGCGTCTTCTCCTCCCAAACCGCTGAACCAATTTAATTGATATTTGAGATAATAGTTTGTTATGACATCGCAATTTGATTTTGTTCAAATCAAGTTGCCCCGCCCGTGGGTAGGGCCACACCCAAAAAGTGTGCTGAAATCTTAAAAAATCTTCTTCTCATGAACCAGCAGTAGCAGAGACTTGATATTTGGTGTGCAGCTTCCTTTTGAGGTGTAGACTCAGATTTGTTCAAGAGAAGTTTGTGGGGCTATACTTGGCGTCGTTATGGGGGGGGGGCAAAATTTTTGGCCCCGCCCAAAATTTCTATATTTTTATACTGTACCAATGACCCAGACATAGCTGGTGCTAACTCTTAAAATATAGGGCCAAACACAAATTTTGCCCCCCAATCCCCAAAATTTGCATCTAAAACTAAAGAAAACATGTCCTGGAAGGCCCTCCACACTTCGCCCCTACTGCGCATGCGCAGTGTCAAGGACGTTCCGAAATTGGCGCCATTTATCATTCTAAGTTTGGCCCTTCATCAGTTAACATCTGACTGATCTTTGTGCTTTTAAATCTCAGTTTAAATGATGCCAGACACATAAATATTAGTGAAATGGTGATTCTAAGGAGGATAGAAAAGGAGGAGAGGAAAAGAATGTGTGACAGAATATTATCAGGGCTGTAACTTAAAATTTTTTAATGAAATTATGTTAAGTTACCTATTTTCAAGGCAGCAGCCATTTTGTTGTCGTTCTGATTATTTAGTTACACTGTTTTTTCAAGTGTTTTTCCTCTCTCCCTGTCCTTTAAGTTCCCCCTTGCTATTCTCCCATGCTTTTGGCATAGTTTCTGTAATTATTATTACTAAAATTTCTTGGGAGTTTTAGCTGTATAACAGAATGAATTCTGTTCTTTCCCCATGTTTACGTCTTCACCTATGGGTGGTTAGGCGTTGTGTTCTGCATCTACCATCTGATGTTCTGCAGTTTCTTCCCTGGAAGTCTCTGTTTTGCATCAGATGGTGTATTTTTGGTAACTGATTTCGGGCCTGGGTGCCTGGAGTCTTATTTTAGTGTTTTTACACTCATTGTTTACATTTACAACAGCCCTCTGTGTGAGGGGGGATTTCTAAATAATAATATCTTTATGTTATTTTAATCATAACTAGATACATTATTATTGTTCGTAAGTGTTGAAAAAATTGTTTAAAATATTTTTAAAATTTTTGTCCACACTTAGGCTTGGGATCCATTGGGGCTCAACGTTACTTTTCAGAAACTTGGGCTGTTCTGAAAAAATATTTTTTCAAAATATTTTGATTTCAATTATTTTTTCTATATTAATGGATCATTTTATTATTATGTATTTTGATTGCCAGGGGTTAGTGCGAGTACCGTTAGTGCGAGTACCAGGACTTGTTTTCTTTTCACATTGAAAGGATATTGATCAATTGCTTTAAGAGGAAGTCTTCCTCTGACTTTATTATCATTCTATATGTGGTCAGTGTACTCGCATTAACTCCTGTTCTGTATCGTATGATTTCGATGACAATATGGGAAGCGTATGTCACGGTATGTTGTTGGGGATTTGGACACTCCGGTCCTTTCCCCGCAGGGTCACTCTACTTTATCAATTTCTATTTCAGACGATCAAGATTAGGGTGATGTATCTGTGATGTCTTCCAACAGTGTGCCTCCGTCGTCACAATTAATGAAGGGCTAGCGGAAAAGTGCTCATGTAATACGCCAATTGCCTAAGAGGACCCTAGTAGGTTCGACGGCCTTTGACGTCCGCTAGCTCGCCCGGTGTAGCGTCCATTCACCGAATGGTTCGGCAGCCGGGTTCGTCCGTTGCGGTCTAGAAGGAATTTTGGGGTGATGCGAGCACTATAAAATTAACTTAATGCACACCCAGTGACGGCGGATCGGAGGGAGAACGGAGGAAGCCTTTTAGTCCGGTTCATAGCTCGTTCCGGTCCATCCGGACGGCAAGCGAGAGAGGCCCCTCTCTCGTTCAACAACATCTGGCCCCAGATGTTGTGGTACAAATGTGTAGTTAGCGGAGCATACGTCCGTCGCTCGGGACGCTCCGTTGTATAGGCAGTCCGCTGAGACTGCTAAGGCTTCCTCTTCTCGTCAGCGCACACGACCGCACCTTGGCTGCGTGACCGCCGATATATTACCAGCTTCGCCGATCAAGGATTCTTCGGCGACCAGGTCACACCATCCGGCAGCCAGGGATTCGAGACCGATGGACTCCGGACGTTCGCATAGGAAAAGTATGCGGGAGCCATCTGATGCGGAGCTGCCCTCGGCGAAGCAGCGATAGACTGCGCCTCCGCAGGTCTCGACGCCGGACATTCTTGTGCACATAGCACAGCTTATCGCAGCATTCCAGCAGCCGACAGAAACGGTGTCGGATCGAGAATTATCCGACAGCGCTGGGTCGGTAGCCGGGGACTCGAGGCCTGCAGACTCCGGACGTTCGCATAGGAAGTGTGCGGGAGTCAACGTACACGGAGCTTCCAGCGGCAATGCATCGTAAGTCCGCTACTGCACAGGCCTCGGGAACGGATGTGCTTTCCTTAATAGCACAGTTTATCGCAGCATCCCAGCATCAACTGAATCTGTCGCATATATTTTATCCGACGATGCTGGGTCGGGACGCTCCGCGGAAGCGGGTACGGACGTCCGAAAGTTTCATCCGGTCCGATGGGATACCGAAAGGGATTCGGTGGATTTCAAGCTTTCCCTTTCGGAACAACATATGCTGCGATGCCGGATAAGAAACTGATAGCGTCGGTGGACTTAGAAATTTTTGGTTCGGTTCAGGGACATCGTCCCTCAGTTCCGACATAGTCCAATAATGTCACACAAACTTTCGAATTATTGAACGACGCTATATATATTATTATTTTATGCTTGCTATCCAAGCATTTCTGGTTTCTTGTTCGAAGAGTTATGGAGATGTCTTTCAAAAGTGTGCCTCTGTCGTCATAGTTAATGAAGAGTTAGCGGCAATAAGTGCTCATGAAATATGTCTATCGCTTACGGAGTGACATTCGCTAGCTCACCCGGTGTAGCGTACATTCATCGAATGGTTCGGCTGCCGGGTTCGTCCGTTGCGGTCTAGGAAGGAGATTTGGGTGATGCGAGCACTTTAATTACTTTAGTACTCACCCAGTGACGGCAGATTGAGGACAGATCGGAGGAAGCCAACAACATAGGGGACCGCATGTTGTGGTTCAGATATTTTACATTCGGAGCATATGTCCGTTGCTCGGGACGCTCCGTTATATTGACAGTCCGAGAGACTGTCTTTAATGCTTCCTCATCCTCACAGCAGGGCACACGACCGCACATTGGCTACGTGACCTCGAGTATCCGATCAGTTTCGGCATTCAGTGATTCCACAGCGAATAGGTCGCGCCATCCGGTAGCCAAGGGACACGAGGCTTATACACTCCGTTCGCTCGCATATTGGAAGTATGCACGGGGTAACGATCTCGGAGCTTCCTGCGGCAATGCATCGTAAGACCGCTGCTCCTCAGGCCTCAGTGACGGACGTGCTATCCGAGTTAGCACAGTTGTTTCGCAGCATCCCAGCAATTGACGGTTTCTCGGTCGAATCAGGAATTATCCGACGGCGCTGGGTCGGTGCGGTCCGCGGTTGCATCAAGCTACGGACGACCGAACGCTTTATAGGGTCCGACAGGATGGCGAAAGGGATTCGAAAGATTTCGAGTTTTCCCTTTAGTAGTATCGGAAGATGCCTTTCATATCTTCTGGCATTTCTTCCAGTGATTATTTTTCGGACTTCATTGCTGCGATCTTGGATAAGAGACTTATAGCGTCATTGGACTCGGATTTTTCGATCGGTACAGGGACTTTGTCCCTGACTTACCGACGCAGTCCAATATTGTCATTACAACATGTGTTTTATTTTTCGACGCTATATATTTATATATATATACAAGCCTGCTACTAAGCATGATAGTTTAGTTTCTTGTCCGCGTGGCTCATTTCTGCCATTTTATCTTTTTTACATATAGTTTATTTTGGCAGAGCAGGGCGT
Organism: Pictodentalium vernedei; assembly: GCA_031216915.1. Classification (NCBI taxonomy): domain Eukaryota; kingdom Metazoa; phylum Mollusca; class Scaphopoda; order Dentaliida; family Dentaliidae; genus Pictodentalium; species Pictodentalium vernedei. Next base: position 768,468,830 of record CM062296.1, read on the forward strand.
ACCGAGAGTTCATATGCGTCTAGACGGTGTGATTAAAGACTGCATATATTCTTTTCGCCGTTATGTCTTTTCCAATTTCAATGTTGGGAACGACATTATGTATAGTAGACTTAACTTAGACGCTTTATTATACGTAATCCGCCTTACTGAGGCGTTATCATTACGTCTTCAAGAAAAGATTTACGGGATATTATTCTCAATGTAATTTCTTTTGAGGGCAGTAGTTTGTTCACGTATAACTCCGCCCTTCAGTGGCTGATTGGAGTTGGTTAGACGTGATGCAGCCCTAGCTACATCCACGCGTGGATAGTAGGTTAAGAACTCTCTCAGAGTCGCTTCGTTCTCGGAGGAGCTTCTCTTCGACGGCAACTTTCCGGCAATCCATGAATTGCTTGATTTATACATTCTCTTGTCTATCTAGTGTTACAAGAGATTCAGACTGGGGCAAACATTCGGTGGTTGACTCAGAGAGTGCCGCCGCAGTTGCCGGACCCGAGTGTGGCTGTTATGGCGGTTGCCAGTCAAACAGATTGGGATATATACTGATCCCTACGGATTCGAAGTGCCAGGGTCTTTGGGTTCCGCAGTCTTTTAACTATCAGTTTAACTTCCGCGGAATAATGTTTTTTAGGCTTGCTTTATGTCATTGCATGAACATTATTCAGAAACGCATGCCCAAATTCCTGTCCTTTAATTCGACAGTAGTGGCGTATCTCCGGAACCAGGGAGGCACTCTTTCGTTTCCGTTATTCAATTTAATGGAAAGAATCCGTCTGTTGGTTATACTACACCAAGTTCAGTTTTGGTCCGTCATATTCTGGGTCGTCTGATTGTTTTATCGCACTCCCGTTCTCTTACGGGTCGCTTGTTGCTGTCAGAATGGACTCTCAACAAACAAGTATTTAATCAGATTTGCTATCTATGGGAGCGCCCAATGATGTTTTATTTATGACACAGCTTGCTAATCAATTGCAGACGTATGTGTTGGCTTGTCCAGATCTCTGAGCTAATACTGTTAACGCTCTATTGATCTATAGGACGGAATGATAGGATACGCGTATCCTCCGGCGCTGTTGTTTTAGCAGGTATTGCTAAGATAAACAACCACAATACATTTCTGTTGATAGCATCTCTATCTTCACAGAGATCATGAGTAATTTACTCTCTTGTCTACTGTGGATCTTAACGTGAAATCTTCCTCTATGTGAGGATCTTTTTTCACTGGGTAAATCGTGTCATCTTTATCACAACCAGCAAGGTCGCAACCTTCATGTATTCCGTTGTGTGGTCCATATTGCATTGTAAGCACTGTACTGGACGAGCTTTGGACGCGATTTCTTACTATAGGAGATCCTCTTCTTCGCTATTCTATGCGACTAAAGTGGAGGCTCTTCCGTCGTGGTGTAGGGATCATTATGTTCATATGGTTGATCCCTCCATACTACTCATTGCTATTTTTTAGTATACTTGTTTCACAAGATCTACTGCAGCCTGTTGTTATTTAGGTTATAGGTTTATGTTACCTCATACCTATGCACTCTACGATAGTTTACATTTGAGTCTTTTGTCTCTTTATCTAAGTCAGTTAGTAACTTTTTGATAAATAGACTTAGAATCTTTAGATTAAATTCCTATACGGATTTTAACTTCGGTTCTTATTTAGCTAAGTAATCATTTGAGCCTCTGGAAACAGTAGTTTTCAAATTCTGACCTTTTAGACAGTAATTCTGTTGGTTTCTCTTTTACTGTAGAGTCAGTGAGTTTCATGCACTATCGATGGATGATTTTCACTTTCATAGTTTCGGAATCAATACTTCCGTTACTATTTAGGTTGGATTGTTGCATAAGAGTTAGGCTCCTATTATCCGGAACCTATTATTTTAAGGTCCTTCCGTCTTCGTATGGGCATAGGCCTTTACTCTTTCCGGGTACAGTTTATGTATTTATAAACAGATATCTGTTTATTACAAGGGCGTAAGCTTCTTCTGTCTTTGATGTCTAGTAGAAGGACGTTACGCTCCATTTTATTGTTAATGGATTCTATTAACTAGCGTACTGCTTATGGTATATCATTGGCTTAGCAGTTGTGCTTAAGATTTCGGCTCATGAAGTAAGAGTTCTTCTACTTCTTGGGCTTACATTAATAGTGTTGCTATTATAGATTTTTGAAGGCTGCTCATTGCGCTCAGCCATCCATTCATGAATTTTATCTCAGAAATATCGAGTCCATTTCTGGAGGCCTCTATTGTTAGGTCTATTCTCTACTGCTCAGAATGTCATTCACTTAACAGTTGCTACTATAGCTAGATAGGCTGTCTGTTTCGGCAGTGTCTCCGTTCGGCTGCCCTCTTCGCTCTGGGCTATTTGACCCAGGGCAAGAAAAAGGGGGGGGGGGGAGGGTGTTCCCTTGGGTCACCTGTTTTTTACTATGAAAACAAGGGGATACCTCCTCCGGAGTTAGTAATTCTGAGCTGTTATTGGGATGGTTGTTTAATGAGAAGTTTAAGTTTATAAAATTCATTCAAGTCTTAGTTTTTAAAGTATAGCTTTTGAATATTGCATATGTCAACGGACATGATTATGCAATTCTCACACACTTTTAGGAGTATAAGAGTCTCTATTCTCTAGACTTACTTTATTATTGGCTTACTTTAAAAATTATTAGTATAAGGATTATTGGATATTAATAGAGTACATGGATGTATGAAGCTCAATTTTTGGAAGGTGTTGTATCTTTCTAATTTATCATAAATAAGAAAGATACATGTAAGGCCTATTACTTCTTTCCCCTACAGGGGATGACTCTATTTTATTTTATTGAGCGTATTCCATTTTGCTCTATGTCCTTGGCCCTCCAGCCTTTTTACTATTCAGCTATGTCTGGGTCATTGGTACAGTATAAAAATGTTAAAAAATTTATAGTAATTTATATATTTTTTATACTTACCAATGACCCAGACGGGGATGGCCCTCCCAGGAGTTGGGAACTCTTGCCTCCCCGCTGAGTACATAGCGCTTACCAGGCACTGGTTATTAGAATGATAAATGGCGCCAATTTCGGAACGTCCTTGACACTGCGCATGCGCAGTAGGGGCGAAGTGTGGAGGGCCTTCCAGGACATGTTTTCTTTAGTTTTAGATGCAAATTTTGGGGATTGGGGGGCAAAATTTGTGTTTGGCCCTATATTTTAAGAGTTAGCACCAGCTATGTCTGGGTCATTGGTAAGTATAAAAAATATATAAATTACTATAAATTTTTTAACTTTCCAAACCGAGAGGCTGATTTGAACCAAATTTTATGTGAGGGCTTATTGGGTCATAAGTACCTAATTTATGCTGTTTTTTTTTTCCTGTAGCCCCATGGGAACCGCAGGAGCTAAAAATAGAAAAAAATTAAAACGCCCATATCTCCAAAACTGCACGGCACCAAGAATTTTTATTTGGTGTGAAGCTTCCTTAGGACCAACAGAAAGAATTGGTAAAAAAAAATTGCCATCGGTTTTATCATAGGGTACAGTTTCGGGACTTTGAAAAAGTGCTGAGTCAGCACTTTTTAACACTGTAGGCAATGGGAAAAACATTAAAAAATCTTCTCCAGATCCAGCAGGCAGAATCTTTTGATATTTGGTATGCAACATTGGAGGGTAGATCTGATTCAAGTTTGTTCAAATCGGCCCCCTGGGTTCATATTTGGGCTCAGTATAGGAGCCCGATTTCGAACTTAGTGCATTTTAGGCAAATTTCTTAAAAAATCTTCTTCTCCAGATTCAGCAGGCAGAATCTTTTGATATTTGGTATGCAACATTGTGGGGTGGATCTGATTCAAGTTTGTTCAAATCGGCCCCTTGGGTTTATATTTGGGCTCAGTATAGGAGCCCAAATTTGAACTTAGTGCATTTCAGGCAAATTTCTTTGAAAATCTTCTTCTTAAGATCCAGCAGGCAGAATCTTTTGATATTGGGTATGCAACATTGTGGGGTGGATCTGATTCAAGTTTGTTCAAATCGGCTCCCTGGGTTTATATTTGGGCTCAGTATAGGAGCCCAAATTTGAACTTAGTGCTTTTCAGGCAAATTTCTTAAAAAATCTTCTTCTCCAGATCTAGCAGGCAGAATCTTTTGATATTTGGTATGCAACATCGTGGGGTGGATCTGATTCTATTTTGTTCAAATCGGCTCCCTAGGTTCATATTTGGGCTCACTATAGAAGCTCGAATTTGAACTTAGTGCATTTCAGGCAAATTTCTTCAAAAATCTTCTTCTCCAGATCCTGCAGGCAGAATCTTTTGATATTTGGTATGCAACATTGTGGGGTGGATCTGATTCCAGTTTGTTCAAATCGGCCACCTGGATTCATATTTGGGCTCTCTATAGAAGCCCAAATTCGAACTTAGTGCATTTCAGGCAAATTTCTTTGAAAATCTTCTTCTCAAGATCCAGCAGGCAGAATCTTGTGATATTTGGTATGCAGCATCCTTAGGGGGGTGAGATTCAAGTTTGTTCAAGCCATGTCCCTAGGTCCATATTTGGGCTCACTGTGGGAGCTTGAATTGTAACTTTGTTTGAAATGAGGAATTTTCTTAAAAAAATCTTCTTCTTCAGATCCAGCAGTTGGAATGGTTTGATATGTGGTGAGTACCATCCTTTGGGGGGGGGGGGGGGGAGGGGGGGAATTCAAGTGTGTTAAAGCCAAGTCCATGGGTCCATATTTGGGCTCCCTGTGGGAGCCAAAATTATAACTTAGGCAATATGAGGAATTTTTCTTTAAAAATCTTCTTCAGATTCAGCAGTTGGAATGTTTTGATATTTGGCATGGAGCAACCTTACGGGGCTGAGATTCAAGTTTGTTCAAGCCAAGTCCCTTGGTTCATATTTGGGCTCACTACGGGAGCCTGAATGACAACTTAGTTCAAAATGAGGAATTTTCTTTAAAAAATTTCAGATCCAGCAGATGAATGCTTTTGATATTTTTTGTGCAGCATCCTTAGGGGGGTAAGATTCAAGTTTGTTCAAGCCATGTCCCTAGGTCCATATTTGGGCTCATTGTGGGAGCTCGAATTGTAACTTGGTTCAAAATGAGGAATTTTCTTTAAAAATCTTCTTCTTCAGATCCAGCAGTCGGAATGTTTTGATATTTGGTGTGCAGAATCCTTAGGGGTGTGAGATTCAGGTTTGTTAAAGCCAAGTCCCTGGGTTCATATATGGGCTCCCTGTGGGAGCCCGAATTATGACTTAGTTCAGTATGAGGAATATTCTTTAAAAATCTTATTTTAGATCCACTGGTCAGAATATTTGGATATTTGGTTTCAGCTTTTCGTAGGAGGAGCAGATGCAACTTGTGGAAATCAATTCTCTGGGTTGATATTTAGGCTACCATGTCAGGTGAGTGCCCTCAGGCCCCCTGGGGCCTCTTGTTTATTTTATTTTTGATGTTTGTAATTATTTCTATGCCATCAAAAGTTCATGTTTTTCGTTTGTTTTATGTTTTTGGCCTCATACTCTACAGATTAGCATGCGTGATGGTGCATTTCGTCCCTTGAGTACAAGAAGGCTTTCAGTGACGCATTGAAAAGGTGCGTGATCACTCTCGTGCACCATCGCTCACGCAAAAATTGTTCAAGGTGCGCAAATAATTGCTTTCCTCTATTCTTGAGTGTGTTTTCATCCTTTTGAGTTCCATAAACAGAAACATTCAATTAAGTTTTTATGTTGGGGAATTTTTAAGAAACACTCACAATTTGAAGCGTTTAAAGTACAATTCCAAACAACTTCCTTTCCGTCGTTATGAACATGACACACAATAGTTCGCTTATACATCCACACACGACACGCTAACAGTAAGAGGGTTGTACATTGACAACTCGCCCAGAGCTTATTCCCGCCACAAAATGAACGCGCATGTTCAGGTAAAAAACGGTGGCCATTCTGAGATCTGAGAAAAGTTTTAATACTTCCGTATTTTTTTTTATATCAAAGACATGCGGAATGTTGCTCCATTCCTTATTTTCTTTTATACACAGGACACCTGTCACTCCAATTCACCAGTGACACGAACTAATGTGCCCGATTTGGAATTTATGCATCCATTTTCCATGATTTTAATGATTTGCCTTTTAAAATCCAGACCTAATTTTAGTGGGTGACATATATTTTCACCGTCAAAATTTCCATCCATGTTCAGTTGTATTCATGCATTCGTTTCGAAGGACGTTTGTCAGTTGAAGTTAAACATTCAAATCAACACTCTCAATCAAAATCACTCTCCTCACATTTTTCATTCTCGCAAACTTTATTTGAGCTGAACGATTTTCCACTTGTCTCAATTTTGCTCCCAATCGTCACTGGGCTTTGCTTTGCAATGCTAAAGTATTGCAAAATGCCTTGTTGCACTGAAGGGAGAAATTTATCAATTTTACTAACTTTGGTAAAATATCCCACAATAAACCCTTTAATTTTTATTTTTTTAAGTTTACATTGGTTATAAAAAGAGAGCATGTAACAGCCAAATGGACCATACCATACTGGAGTGCCTGAGAAACTGATTTTTGAATTTTTTTAGGCTGAATGTGATGACATTACACACAAGTTGGCCCTCTGCAGATCAGTGTTTATTGATTTCCTGTTTGTTAAAAACGTTCAGAATTTTTTTTTGTGTGAAAAATCAAGCATAGTGATCAAGGATAGGGACCATACCTAGATAGATATTCACACCGACTCGCATATCAAGATGTTATCATATTGTGTGCTGTATCTTCCATCCCTAGTGGGCCAGATCGAATTTGAAGTTTAGGCTGAGTCAGTGCCAGACATGTTAAGTCACTATTTTAGAGAGAGTCTCACTATTTTCCAGAATGAATTTTGGGCTCACCTGGCCTAAAAGGCCATGTGAGCTTTTCTCATCACTTGGCATCTGTCATCGTCTGGCATCCATAAATTGTCACATTTTCAACATTTTCTCTGTAACCGCTCAGCTCGTGTGAATCAAACTCGGCAGGAATGGTCTATTATAGAACCCCTATGGGAAATCACCTTTTTATCTTCTGGAACTACTAAGCCGATCTGAACCAAACTTTGTAGGAATGGTCATTGGGAGGTCTTCTATAAACAATCCTCATTTTGTTCCCGTGAGTTAAAAAACATGGCCGCCAGAGGCATTCTTGGATTCCGATTGGTGGATTTTCAAAAATCTTCTCCTCTGAAAGTGCGAGGCCAAATGTTTTGATACTTCACATAAATGATGACTGGGACGCCTTCTACCAACGATCCTCATTTAATGTTGATCGGTTTGTAAACATGGCCATGATTGCGGCTTATAGTTACTATAGAAATCCTTATGGGAAATCACATTTTCATTTTCTTCTCTGGAATTTCTGAGCCGAAGTGAACCAAACCTGGCAGGGATAGTCTATGGGAGGTCTTCTACAAATGCACCTCATTTTTGTTCCCATGCATTAAAAAACATTGCTGCCTAAGGCATTTTTTGATTCTGATTGGTGGATTTTGAAAAATCTTTTCCTTCGAATCCACAGGGCCAAATGTTTTGAAACTTTGCATGTTTGATGACTGGGACCCCTCTACCAATGATCCTCATTTAATGTTGATTGTGTTACAAACATGGCCACAATTGTAGCCTATAGTTGCTGTAGAAACTCTATGGGAAATCACGTTTTCATCTTCTTCTCCGGAACTACTAAGCCAATGTGAACCAAACTTTGCAGGAATGGTCTTTTGGAGTCCCTCTTCAAACAGTCATCTTTTTGTTCCCGTTGGTTGTAAAATATGGCCACCAGAGACATTCTCTGATTCTTATTGATGGATTTTACAATAATCTTCCCCTCTGAAACTACAAAGTCAAATGTTTTGAAACTTCTCATGATTGAGGACTGGGACACCTTCTGCTAATGATCCTCATGTAATGTTGTATTGTTGCAAACATGGCCACAGTTGCAGCTCATAGTTACCATAGAAAGCCTATGGGAAATCACATTTTTATATGTAGATCCAGGTGAGCGATTACAGGCGCTTTATTTAGAGCCTCTAGTTTCAACATAGAAACCCCCCAACTTAGAAACCCTTGGCGGGGAATACCAGTGGCATTGCACCCTGTTTAAATTGTTTGTATTTCCAATAACTTATGTTCAGAAATAACTGGACACCCCAGTTATTAATTTTACCAGTGGGAGAGGTATGTCCTAAAGTTGGCAGCATTGTTGAAACTAAATTAATTTGAAATAGAAACATGTGTAGCTTTATTTTGTTCTGTTGCAATGCAATTATGTAACACACTGTTTTAGAGTGTTGCCTGAGCTTCTTTCCAACATTAGATCATGCAATGACTAAAATCAAATTACATAAATAAAAGAAACTTCAGGAATATTTTTGGATACTCTACGTTGTTCAGATCACTTAAATGTAGTAGTAGTGTAAATGTTTGTATAAATGTAAAGTGTCTCATCTATCTGTGGTGAGAGACGGTTTGTGATATGGTTTGAGATTATCCAAGCCTGGAAATAGTCCCTTAACCCCTTCAGCACAAAATGTCAATGTCAAGAAATTTCAAGAAGCATTTTTTCCCTTAACCGTTTACCCAACGCAGACGATACCAAAATTTATTATTTTAATTATCATTTTTTCAAATTTTTCAAACAATTTCAACAAAACCATATCATGTGACCTCTCGTTGGAACGAGCTCGATGAGCTCGTTCCAACGAGGGGTCACATGATATGGTTTTGTTGAAATTGTTTGAAAAATAATATTTTTTCAGCTGCTGAATTTGCATATTACGTGGGTGGATGAGGGCGATTCATTGGGTAAAGGGTTAATACAGTTAGGAAATATAACTGATTCAGTCTCCTTTGACAGAGCTCATTGAGCTCAGTCATATAAGACTGAATTGATTAAATTATTAAATTCCTAATTTGCATTGTAGGAAAATATGTAGGTTGAAATTTTCAGTTTTTAACATTAGTGTGTAGAGGTTAACCCTTTACCCAATGTAGGCGATTTCAAAATTTATTATTTTAAATCTCATTTTTTAAATTTAAAAAAAAAAATTCAACAAAACCATATCATGTAACCCCTCTTTGGAACGAGCTCGATGAGCTCGTTCCAAAGAGGGTCACATGATATAGTTTTGTTGAAATTTGTCGAAAAATAATATTTTTTCAGCTGCTGAATTTGCATATTACGCTGGTGGATGTGGGTGATTTGTTGGGTAAAAAGGTTAAACTACGCCATATTAGCAATGGTAACAACTCTTCCCAAATTATTAAAATATCTGCTATTGTTTCGAACTTATGTGGTGTTTAAAGCATTTTTGATAAGCTTTTCAATATTTTGCTTGTAGTTTGGTCATGTTTCTTGAAACATACAATATATTTACATGTTGAACCAGTAAAGTATGATGCTGTCAACACAGATTAGGTTTCTCTTGCAAGCTCTGTGTGAGCATGGTCATGATTCTGCCAGTTGTATAAAATACAACTGGAAATGGCCAGCTTTAGTTTTTAACAGACACATATACACATTGGTCCCTCTTGCTGGCTAAGTAAATCACTCTACTCTCAGGTGTGAAAATACGAATATTTCAAGAAGCAAATTCTTCCCCACAATGCAACTTGGAATGTAACCAATTCAGTCTTGTTTGGCAGACCTCCAAGACCTCTGTCAAATAACCTTGAATTAATTAAATACAAATTTGTATTATGGGAAAAAGTTGCAAGTTTTAATATTTTGACATCAGTGCATATGGGATTAAGAAATGTTATGGAACACACCTGTGCTTCTGTATAGGATTTGCTAGTACATGTACTGTATTACATAATGTTCCAATAAGACTAAAATCCTCCACCTCTGATTGGATGAGAGCTTGTATACTTTTTTGTATTTATGGCAACTGTAGCATGTGTTACCATTTGACATCATTACCAGACCTGTTAACCCTCCCAATTTTGTCGGGAGATACCTGGTTTGGCATCCATTCTCCCACCCTCATGGCAACCCCCTATTTTCTCCTGCTTTGTCATTTTTCAAACCTCTTTCCAGTAATCTAACATTTTTTATGTGTTTACAATACGGAAATCACGATCCACGAGAGTCAGCGAGAGAATTAAGTGTTCCAGTTGACAGGTAAAACAGGGCTGTTCACATTTCGATGACTCCATCGTGATTGGCCGGATGATAGAGATTGACAGCTTGCAGTCACACTGTTATTTAAAGTGAAAAAGTTGATAAAAATATGAAAAATATAAATCTTATTTTCATATAGTTGGTAAATATGTTTGAATCCAATAAAACATAATAAAATTTTGATTATATTCCATTGTTTACTCTCTGGGTTTCCCCAACTATCATTGTGATGTGATATAAACTGTAGGTAAAGTGGAGATCATGTGAGGTGCACAATGGGTTCAAATAATCAATATTACACTGAAAATATTGAAATTTTGAGAAAAAAACACCTGGTGAATTTTTCTCAATCTTTACTAATAATCCCTGTCAATGTATTCAACATATGAACCCACCAATCATTGCTGCTAATATTTTTTCACACTAAAGAAAATAGGTTCTGCACAAGACAACACGTGTACTTGGAAACTGAAGCACTTTTCAATAGGGGTTGTCCCAGTCTATAAATATCTTTATTTACAGTATGTGGAGAAGGCAGTTATTTCCCTTTCATCAACAGCTGATTTTCATACAGGGAAACCTCTCTGTCTGTGGTAAATAAAATGGATTTACAGCCTCATTCAGTAAACAGGGAAATAAATGAGCAAAGTGAACATCAGTATATATTTTTTATTTACAAAGTTTATCAAATAAAAGCTGAAAAAAGTCAAAGGAAAAATAAAAACTCCAATATCCAGTCCTGATATGGTAAGTAGCAAAAAGTCACCTTTTTCCTTTCCCTCAACTGACATTGACATTTCAGCCAACTTGAAACTTGGGGAATGGGCTTTGACGCGGGTACTTTCTAGTTCAGTGAGGGGGAGGGTGGGGGCTGCCACTAAGTTCAGATTGCTGAATTACCCCACTTTCCTACATGTACATTGATAACATCAGGTTTTGACATCATTTTCGAAAGCTCTCCATGAGAGCTTTCCAGAGAATAATGCAAAGTACCAAATGTTATGAATACAGGAAATATTCTTACGCAGCTTGCAATGTACCTTCGTTCAGCCACTAGGGGTAAAAAGGGCTCTGTCATATTGCCCAGGGTGTTTAATGGCAGTGAATTTTGACATGCACAGAAATTTCTCTGGCAAGCATGGAAATCTCCCTGAGAGCTCAACAAAATCTCCCTGACAGCTGCATTCAGAGGTTAACAGGTCTGGTCATTACATGAAATCTTTAAATGAGATTACCCATTTTGAAATTATTTCATCAATGGAATGATTTGCAAACCACATCATTTTTCTAGATTTTTCACACATGCAGAAAACAATGTTTCGAATGAAGTTTTGTTTAACCCTCTGCACTCTGATGGCAAAATACTAAAATTTCAGGCATCAGTTGAGCTCTGACAGACAAGACTGAATTGGTTACATTACTAGTTGCATTATGGGAAACATTTGCGGGCAGAAATTTTGATATTTTGACATCAGTGTGCAGAGGGTGAAATTACAAATCAGTTTATGATTTGAACTAAGATGAAATAACTGCAACCTTTATCTGATTCATTGGTTATTTGTCCAGTGATGTTGTGGGGTACACAAGATGTTTATTTACTGAACCTGTTATCGTTAAAAGTTGCCTTGTTCATTTATAATAGTATTGTCAAAAAACACCTTCAGTGTTCCAAGTCTAGGTGAATTCACAATTACACAATCGAAGCAAACAGGAACTGGGTGGGGGCATTGTGGCTTAGTAGGTAGAGGTGCAGGCTGCAAGCCAAGAAGTCCTCTGTTCAAATCCCACTTGTGGCAACTGTGTTGTGTCCTTGGGCAAGACACTTCACCCCATAGCCCACGTTGGTGGCATTGTGTACTGAGGCATACTGCACATTGATGGTGCACCTGTCTTCAAACAATGCTAACCCTGCTTGTGTAGAGTTAGTATGTTGGGGAGCTGACAGTTGCTCACCATTGCTTGGTGGTTCTCTCGGATACTTCGGCTTCCTCCACCCATAAAACTGTTGTGGTCATGATCAGCCATTGTGACCTTAAACACCAATAAATAAATATATAAATAATACTGGAATGGGTGACAGAATATTAATGACTGTCATTTGTCTGTCTGTTTGTTTGTTATTCTTTATTATTTGTATATGGGCATCTCTGCTTGATATCTAGACGCCATTAAAGCCACATTGGACATTTCTGGGACACAAAATAGTCCTGAGGGATTCTAATCAATTTTGTTCCGCCATTCTCCACTGTCCCATTCAGAAAGGAAAAACAGTGTTTCCTTCTTTGCTTTGAGTTTATTTTTCCTTTGAGTTTTTTTTTTAATTAAAAATCGTCTGAATTCCAGAAGCATGACAGCACAAACTTTGAGCAAAAGGCCACAAGTTTGAATATATCACCAGTTCCTTGCAGTGTGTTCATGAACAAAACAATGCAACCAAATTTCTCTCATTTTTTCTTTTATCTTATTTGTTTAACATTTGTTTAACAAGGACTGGTGAGCACGTTTTGTAACTTATATTAATGTCTATCCTTGGTCCAACAATGCAGGTATATGGATGACCTTCATAGCAGCAACATTGTGGTCTCACTCTTTTCAAATACTATGAAGGGATCTCTTGCCTTCATGGAGTATGTCTCCCCTCTTTTGCACAAGGGACAGCAATTTCTCTTATGAGGGAAGAAGGGAAGATAAGAGGGAATTTCTTCAAAAATCGTCTTCAGATCCACCAGTCAGAATGCTTTCATATTTGGTATACACTATCTCAGGGGGTGTGGGGATGGGAGGGGTTGGTTGTCAGATTCAAGTTTGTTCAATTCGAGTGCCTGGATTAATATTTGGGCTCTATGGGAACCTGAAATTTAACTTAGTACAATATGAGGGAATTTCTTCAAAAATCTTCTTCAGATCCACTAGTCAGAATACTTTCATATTTGGTATACAACATCTCTAAGGGGAGGGGGGGGGGGGGGGGCAGATTCAATATGGGTACAACATGAGGGAATTTTTTCAAAAATCTTTTTCATCAGATACAAGTCAGAATGCTTTCATATTTGGTACACAACATCTCTAGGGAAGTCAGATTCAACTTTGTTCCAACCGAGAGCCTGGGTTAATATTTGAGCTCCCAATGGGAGCCAGAATTGGCCATGTAGCTGATGAATTAGAAATTTTGTATTCAGTATCCTATAGAGGTGTGTAAATAAGATTAATCCACATAGGTTGTATCAAGGGGCTTCATAGGGGAGCTCTACATTTTACATTATGATCAACTGAAGAAAAGGCATGATGCCCAGATTATTTTTGTCAGTCCTGAGGGGCTCATGGATTGACAGTGTATCCTGTTGAGATGAATTGCTTTATGTAGACTCATTCTTGGACTCTGTTTATATTGTGTTCTGTTCAAGATGAGCACTTTAGGCCCCGTGGGGCCTCTTGTTTATATTTGTAATCATTTCTTTGCCATCATAAGTTTGTGTTCTTGGGTTTGTTTTAGCTCACATGACTGAAAGACCGGGTGAGCTTTTCTTATCACTCTCCGTCCGTCGTCCGTCATCCATCGTGTCTCGTCTGTCGTCCTGCGTGAAGGTGGTGTTTGAGCCTCTTTTTCCTAAACCACTGGCCACATTTTAATTAAATTTCATGTAAGTAGTGGTTATATAGGGGCATTTTGATTTTTAGACAAATTAGGTTTCGGCTCATATTGAGCAGAGGGGTGGGGAAAAAATGGTCAAATTTTTTGAAAATCTTCTTCTAATGAACCACCAGTAGCAGAGACTTGATATGTGGTATACAGAGTCCTTTTGAGGTTTAGAATCAAGTTTGTTCAAGAGAAGTTTGTCGGGCATTATTTGCCTTCATTATGGGATGGGCAAAAATTTTGGCCACACCTAACATTTCTATTTTCAGAACCGTGAAGTCGATTTGAACCAAATTTGAGATGAGATGATAATGGGTCATAAGTAGTTGATTGATGCAAAAATTTTTTTTCTCATTGCCCTGTGGGAACCTCAGGAGCTAAAAATAGGAAAAACCTTAAAACTGCCATATCTCCAAAACTACACGGCACAGAGAATTCTTATTTTGTATAAAGCTTGCTTTTAACCAGTAGAATAGAGTGGTTAAAAAAAAATCCCTGTCGGTTTGATCACAAGATTTTTTTTTTCAGGACTTTGAAAAAGTGTGAGTCACCACTTTTTAACACGGTTGGCAATGGGAAAAACATTAAAAAATCTTCTTCTCCAGATCCAGCAGGCAGAATCTTTTGATATTTGGTATGCAACATTGTAAGGTGGATCGGATTCAAGTTTGTTCAAATCGGCCCCCTGGGCTCATATTTGGGCTCAGTATAGGAGCCCGATTTCGAACTTAATGCATTTCAGCCAAATTTCTTAAAAAATCTTCTTCTCCAGATCCAGCAGGCAGAATCTTTTGATATTTGGAATGCAGCATTGTGGGGTGGATCTGATTCAAGTTTGGTCAAATCGGCTTCCTTGATTCATATTTGGGCTCAGTATAGGAGGCTGATTTCGAACTTAGTGTATTTTAGGCAAATTTCTTAAAAAAATCTTCTTCAGATCCAGCAGGCAGAATCTTTTGATATTTGGTATGCGACATTGTGGGGTGGATCTGATTCAAGTTTGTTCAAATCATCTCCCTAGATTCATATTTGGGCTCACTATAGAAGCTCAAATTCGAACTTAGTGCATTTCAGGCAAATTTCTTAAAAAATCTTCTTCTCCAGATCCAGCATGCAGAATCTTTTGATATTTGGTGTGCAACATTTTGGCTGGATCTGGTTCAAGTTTGTTCAAATCGGCCCCCTGGATTCATATTTGGGCTCACTATTGAAGCTCGAATTTGAACTTAGTGCATTTCAGGCAAATTTCTTTGAAAATCTTCTAATCAAGATCCAGCAGGCAGAATCTTTTGATATTGGGTATGCACCATGCTTAGGGGGGTGAGATTCAAGTTTGTTCAAGCCAAATCCCTGGGTTCATATATGGGCTCACTGTGGTAGGCCGAATTATAACTTAGTTCAAAATGAGGAATTTTCTTTAAAAATCTTCTTCAGATCCAGCAGTCGGAATGTTTTGATATTTGGCATGCAGCATCTTAAGCTTAGGGGGTGAGATTCAAGTTAGTTCAAGCCATGCACCTAGGTCCTTATGTGGACTCACTGTGGGAGCTTGAATTGTAACTTAGTTCAAAATGAGGAATTTTCTTTAAAAATCTTCTTCAGATCCAGCAGTCGGAATGTTTTGATATTTGGTGTGCAGTATCCTGGGGGGAGGGGGGGGGGGGGGATATTCAAGTCTGTTAAAGCCAAGTCCCTGGGTTCATATATGGGCTCCCTGTGGGATTCAATATGAGGAACATTCTTTAAAAATCTTTTTAGCTCACCTGACTTTCAGTCAGGAGAGCTATAGTGATCACTTACCGTCCATCGTCGCCCGGCGTCCGTGAACATGGTGTTTGTGTCTTCTCCTCCCAAACTGCTGAACCAATTTAATTGATATTTGAGATAATAGTTTGTTATGACATCGCAATTTGATTTTGTTCAAATGAAGTTGCCTCGCCCGTGGGTAGGGCCACACCCAAAAAGTGTGCTGAAATCTTAAAAAATCTTCTTCTCATGAACCAGCAGTAGCAGAGACTTGATATGTGGTGTGCAGCTTCCTTTTGAGGTGTAGACTCAGATTTGTTCAAGAGATGTTTGTGGGGCTATACTTGGCATCGTAATGGGAGGGGAAAGAATATTTGCCCCTCCCAAAATTTCTATTTTTCAAACCGAGAGGCAAATTTTGACCAAATTTGATATGAGGGCTTATTGGGTCATAAGTACTTAGTTTATGCAAAAAAAATTTTTTCCCTTGCCCCATGGGGACCATAGGAGCTAAAAATAGAAAAAATGAAAACGCCCATATCTCCAAAACTACACGGCACTGAAAATTCTTATTTGTTGTGAAGCTTCCTTAGGACCAACAGAATGGAATGGTAAAAAAAAATTGCCACCGCTTTTATCATGGGGTACTTTTTGGGACTTTGAAAAAGTGCTGAGTCAGCATTTTTTAACACTGTGGGTAATGGGAAAAACATATAAGACTACTTTTCTCCCAAACCACTGTGCCAAAAGCTTTCAAATTTCACATATAATATCTTTGGAAGATTGTTTCACACGTTTATTGAAATCAATTCCCTGGGTCCATATTTTGGCTCTCTATGGGAGCCCAAATGTTTAAATTAGTGCAGTATGAGGAGTATTTTTTAAAAATCTTCTTCTTCAGATCTTCCAATAAGAATCTTTTGATATTTGGTATGCAGCATCCTTAGAGGGGTGAGATTCAAGTTTGTTCAAGCCAAGTCCCTGGGTTCATATTTAGGCTGAAATTTTGGGGTCCCATTGCGGACTTAGAAATTTTGGACCAAAATCCGGAAATTGTTTTTTGTTTTTTATGCGTTTCGGTAAATTTTAAGAGAAGGGTGACCATTTCAGCTCCCGCGTTGTGTCCTTGGGCAAGGCACTTCACCTCGATTGTCCACATGAGGGCACGATGACGCCATGTACTAAGGCATACTGCACGTCGACGGTGCGCATGTCTTCAACCAATCTAACCCTGCCTGTGCTGCAGTGTGGAGTTACGATGTTGGGGAGCTGGCAGCTGCTCATCGTTGCTCAGTGGTTCTCTCCGGGTACTCCGGTCCGGCTTCCTCCACCTGTAAAACTGTCACGGTCCTGATTAGCCATTGTGCATAAGTATGTGACCCTAAACACCAATAAATAAATAAATAAATAATTTTAAGAGAGAAAAAAAAAAATTTTTTACACTGAAAATTTGGGGTCCGGGTGGGACTTAGAAAATTTTGGACCAAAATCCGGAAATTGTTTTTTGTTTTTTATGCGTTTCGGTAAATTTTAAGAGAGAAAAAAATTTTGGGACCAAAAGCCGGAAATTTTTTTTTGTTTTTCCGGAAATTTTTGTTTGTTTTTTATGCGTTTCGGTCAATTTTAAAAGAAAAAAAAATTATTTTTTTTTACACTGAAAATTTGGGGTCCGGGTGGGACTCAGAAAATTTTGAACCAAAATCCGGAAATTGTTCTTTGTTTTTTATGCGTTTCGGTCAAGTTTTATTAACTTGGGTAAAATATCAGACATAAACCATTTAATTTTTATGTTTTCAAGTTTGCCTTGTTTATAAAAAAAGATCATGCGGATGCCAAAAGGACCATGTTGGAGGGCCTGAGAAACAGATTTTCAACTTTTTTAGGCCTTATGATATGACATGAAAATAGGCATAGTCAAGTGAAAATTCCCTTAGCTAATATGAACATGTAAGTAAGATAGCTTTTTGGAAGGGAGCTCCCTTGGATTTACCATGGAACAGCTTTGAAAATTCTTGAATTTCTTATCTCTTGCTCCTTGAAAATACTGGGAATATCCTAGAAACCTCTTGAATTAACTACTCATTCAAAATCAGAAATACTGAGTGTGAGAACAGTGTGACATTATGCTGGTTTAGTACATTAGGGAGTCTTGACAGTTGCCTGCTACTACTCGATGGCTCTATCGTCTTACTCTGGCCTCCTCCACCCATAGACTGACTTTGACATGATGTGACCCTCCTGGCTGTTGAAAGAGTCGGTAATTGCCCATACCCCCATGGGAGCAGTGCTTGTTTACTGCAGTAAAGAAGTTCTTGGAGCAGTGCATGTTTGCTGTGGAAAACAAGTTTTGTTTTACTGATATAAAAGGACTCTGTAACCATTATCTGGTGTGCAAGTCCACTAAAAGGAATATCATTTGTACAAACGTTTGGCTAAAATTGATTTTATAATTTTCTCAGTCTTACTGTAGCTGCTAAACTTGATGTAAATACACAGACCATCACAATGTGTGAATGCATTCGTTAATATGGGACGTGTGCCAGCATTTAAGGATAGAACGAGATCACAGCCTCATGTTCTCTCCTTCCGTGATGACATGAGTGCCGTATTGGTAAATACATTCACACTTTGTGGCATTCTGTGTTTATTTACTACATGCCTCTATAACTTAGAATCCATTAATTTTA
Organism: Pictodentalium vernedei; assembly: GCA_031216915.1. Taxonomy (NCBI): domain Eukaryota; kingdom Metazoa; phylum Mollusca; class Scaphopoda; order Dentaliida; family Dentaliidae; genus Pictodentalium; species Pictodentalium vernedei. The sequence continues at coordinate 768,487,028 of CM062296.1, forward strand.
AAATTAAAACATCACACTGTTCTAATATTTGCTTGAAATAACTAAAACAAAACTGATTGGCAAACACATGTGATAGATCGATCCATAAACAAAAATATAAATGAAAATTGGGTCCAAATAGGTTATTTGTTTGTATTTATTAAAACTTAGCTGCAGTTATCCGAGAGATATTCACATCAGAGTCAAAATTTGAGTGTTATAATATCACTCTCCAAATTATAGTACAAATTTAATTTCATTAATTCTACCCCTGAGGGGGTGGAGGGAGGGGTATACTGGAGTCTCCTTGTCAATCCATCCATCTGTCAGTTAGTCAGTCAGTCCATCCATCCATCCATCCGTCCGTCCATCTGTCCGTCCATCCGTCCATCCGTCCATCCACCCATCCATCAGTCCATCTGTCCGTCCATCCATCCATCCATCCATCCATCCATCCATCTGTTCGTCCATCCATCCGTAAACATAATTTTGTCCGGAGAGTTTCTCAAGACATTTATGGACCATTGTCATCAACATTTGGTATGAATGTTCACCAGTATAGGTACCTGTGCACCTGCAATTATACTTCTGGTCGGACTATTTTTGCCAGAGTTATGCCCCTTTTTCACATGTCTTAGAATGCTAGAATTTTGTCCTTAGATTTTCTCAGATGTTATTTGTCGATTACTTTGAAACTTGTTATAGGTATTCACTACAATGGGAACCTGTGCACCAGCATTTGTAGTTTTGATCAGATATGTTTTGCCAGAATTATGCCCCTTTTTGTCGTAGAATAATTAATTTTGTCTGGAGATTTTCTGGGTTGTTTATGGGTCAGTTCCTTTGAAAGTTGGTATGGATGGTCACCATGCATCATAGGAACCTGTGCACCAGTGATTATAATGTTGATCAGACTTTTTTTGCCAGAGTTATGCTCCTTTTCTTCTTAGAAAGCCTGAATTTTGTCCGGAGATTTTCTCGGATGTTTATGGGTCAGTTCCATTGTAACTTGGTATGGATGTTCATCACCATGGGAACTGCACATGCGATTATAGTTTGATCAGACTTTTTTGCCAGAGTTATGCCTCTTTTCATCTTAAAATAATTAATTTTGTGCAGAGATTTTTGCGGTTGCTTATGGGTCAATTCCTTTGAAGCTTTGATGCATTGTCTTAGAATAATCATAGCAATATAGCCAGTTGGGGTGGTGGGGTGGGGGTATGGAAAGGCCCATCTAGGGCAGTGACACCTCTAGTTTTGGTAGATTTGAACAAATACATTTTCCAATTGACATTCAATGTATTGGCTGTCTTTGACCACAGCTTTTGAATTGATGCGGGTCAAAATGTGATGTTTTGATTGTCTTGTTTCTTGGAACTGGAGAAAAAGTAATAGACTAATAAGCAAACAATATCTCCGTCAACATGTATGAAGATTTAACACCTGGATGTCAGTTTTTAAACACCGAGCCGCAGGCACTGTCTTTAAATGAGACATCCAGGTATTAAATCTCCATCCACCATACAAGTTGGCGGAGATAACGTTTTTGTCCCATGAAACACAGTACAAACATAGTGGAAATAAATTTGTGGACCCATTTCTCATGCTGCGCAATCACTTGGACCAAATTCATGAATAAGTGTTTTGTTTTTACAAACTCAACAGATAGAGTTACATCCCTTGGGTCATTAAGGAAACAAGTAAACAGTATTTTGTTGACGATCAACAGTATTTTGTTGATGATCAACAGTATTTTGTTGATATATCATCCCCTGAGGTCCAATGTGTTCTATGTGCCTACTGGCACATACAACACATTGAAACTCAGGGGACGATATTTGCTCTTATTTTATTTTTCTCAAGTTGTTTCATTTAATTACTTGACTATTTAATTTATAACAGCAGATTATCACCGATTTGTCAGAAATCTGATGATATTTCTGACTATTTTCAGGATTTTTTGTTCGATTTTATACCGAGGTGAGCGAATGCAAAAAGCTTTCACTTAAACCATATATTCCTGATATTTTGCATGCCCATATACCCTGGATGTTGTATGCTCTCATATACCTTGAATGTTGGGTGCATCCTTTGCCATGACTATTTGTCCAAGGCCTTCTGACCAATCAAAAGACAGAATTTATCGGGATATAGGGACAAACTTCTTTAGTATTAAAGTTAAGTTGTGTATTTTTGGGGTAAAAACTTAAAAATCTGCTCATCAAAGTATGTTATGCTTATATTAGACCAGAACAGGGTAAAAACTTTTAAAAATCTTCTCATCAAAGTATATCGTGCTTGTTTATATTACACCAGAACTCTGAAAGAATGTTTTGCCATGTACAGTGAAACCCTGTTAATTGAATAGCCACTCTACAAGTGAAAATCAGTAAACAGGAATTTTTCATCTAACGAGAATTTGATCATTATCCACTGCTCTAGGAGTAATTTGGTATGTACTCTTTTACATCTTGTTTGACAGAGCCATTGGACGTCTATCAAACTTGATGTAATGGGTTGAGCACGGCGGCTCAGTGGTAGACTGTTGGATTTCTATCCTAGAGGTCCCAAGTTCGATCTCCGCCCAGGACGACCCACACTGTGTCCTTGGGCAAGGTACTTTATCCCGGTTGCCTACATGGGGGCACGATGGTGCCGTGTAGTAACTGCACGTCAATGATGCATGTGTCTTCAACTGCTGTAACCCTGCTTGAGCAGAGCTTGAACAGAGTTAGATTGTTGAGGAGCTGACAGTTGCTCGTCGATGCTCATTTGTTCTCTCCAGGTACTCCGGCTTCTTCCACCCGTAAAACTGTCACGGTCATGATTAGCCATTGTGCATAAGTATGTGACCTTAAACACCAATAAATAATAATAAATAAATGATGTAATGGGTTAAGTTCTTGTATTGGAAGTACTCATGCCAAAAAGAACTGTAAAATGGTGCAATGTAATGGTGGTTGGAATAATTTTTCATGTTTGATTCAGTTTGCAGAGATTTACCCACTCAACCTTTTGGGATTAATAGGTCAACTTGCTTTGCTGGCTCAATGACCTCGATCCAATGAGGGGGTCATACGATATGGTGCTCAGTTTGGAAATCACACAGGTTTATGTGGCTGATTCACTGGATACATTAACCTGCCTAATAATAGTTATGGCTGAATAATAGTGAGGTCCTGCCTTTTAGGTTGAATTTAATAATAATGATGACATTTTCACTTTTTGTCTCATTTCCAAATAATAATTATTAAGCTAGTGAAGAGTTAAACTACAGTAAAACCTGTCTTGAGAGACCACTGTCTTGAGAGACCACCTGTCTTGAGAGACCACATCTGCCAGGCACCGATTGGTTTTACTTTATAATGGACCTGCTATGGGAGACCACCTGTCTTGAGAGACCACCTGTCTTGAGAGACCACTGTGACCTGGTACCAACTTGTATTTTTATGCCATAATGGACCTGTCTTGAGAGACCGCCACTTTGAAGACTGAAACCATGACAAAAACTTTTTACCTGTTCTGGAATTGGAAATTCCATTGTGGTTATACTAACATAATTAAAGGTATTAAAAGCTCTTAATTGGGTTTCAATTGCTATTCATTTACATAACTCATTCAAGATTGAGATGTTTTTATAAGACCTCCTTGAAAAGATTAGGATTATTGCTGAATAAACAATTTCATACATACCTGTAATGTGACAGATAGGAATAAAAATAAATTTGTGTTGAAAATCTTTTTGTAACAAATTGAAATGGACTGTTATAAAAATTATAAAAATAAATTAGTGTTGAAAATCTTCAATGAAGATTTTCAACACTAATTTATTTTTATAATTTTTATAACAGTCCATTTCAATTTGTTACAAAAACTTCATAAAAAAGAACAACTACAAAGGAATTACAAAAATCTATTCTCCATTTCTGAATTTTGTGGTTGGTTATTCACTGATTTGAGAAAACCTGAAACCTGTTATGAGAGACCACCTGTCTTGAGAGACCACTTTTGCGTGGCCCACAGGGCGGTCTCTCAAGACAGGTTCTACTGTAACAAAACACTGAAATGTGGTAAATCGCATGGGACTGGCTCTGAAACCCTTTGCAATGTGTTGATGCTGAAAGTAACCTTAAACAACTTTTCTAAACTTGTATCTCTTTATCCTTTGAACTCGGTATGCATACATTTTTACGAGAATAAAATTTTGCCATCAACAAAGTGCAGACAATAACCCTTAAGTTAATTTACTACCATATAAACATTTACATAGCAGCAGATGACTGAACAGTGTAGAACTGTATAGGCAGCCAACAATTATGTAAAAACTAAGGCCCTTCGATTACTCAAATTTTGACTCGAAATGCAAAATCGACTTGACTCGTCTCCGATTCGTGGATGTCCTTTTTCTTGAGTCGATTCGTTCCCGATAAACGACAGAGTTTTCATTGTGAGTTCTTTTGTGAGAAATAGGAAAATATGTTACAAAACCCTTTTCGTATCACTGTTAAATGATAACAACACGATTTACTGACTCGTGGCCTTAGTAAAGTCAGCATGATACATAATTCGTAACAGGATTCTTAATGGTTGTTTCTCATGTGATTCACACTCATAAAGTCTACACTTGGGACACGTTACAGAATTTCTGAATATTTTGACAATCGGTGCTTCATTTTATTAAATATATAGATTATCTTAGTGTGAGGTAATGATTGTAGCCATGCTCCAGTGATATAACGGAAATATACGGACTCGAGTGCTCGGGAGTGCACTTGATCTGTTATTGGTGTTTTGACTGCATGAACAACCCAATATGCCATGCCTAATTTGGAAAAATAGTTAAAAATTGTCAGAATTGTAACTTGGAGGTTCTAACAGGCACGAAAGGTTGGTAGCTTGTACCAAAATATGTATACATGGAATAGTTAGCCGATTGAAAGTCACATTTACGTGATGAAAGAACATTAAATCCCTTTCTGTTGAGAAGAAATCAGGTCGTCGGTTTTAGAAAAATCGACTCGAAAAATGACTTGACTCGCGAGTTTTAAACTAGAATTGAATCGAGAATCAACTCGAACTAAAATATCCGACTCGCAGGGCCCTAGTAAAAACACAATCAAGATAAATGCATCCTACCTGTAGAGTTCTCAAGGAAGAATACACTTGAATCCACTTTTTCAGAGCCATATTATTTATTGGGGTTTAATGACCATCTTGACAGCCAGAGTGACCTCGTGTTGGCCAGTTTTACTGGTGGAGACAGCCAGAGTACCTGGAGAGAACCACAGAGCAGCAAGAAGCAACTGTCAGACTACCCACTGTACTAACTCCATACATGCAGGGTTAGCATTGGTTGAAGACAAGTGCACCATTGACATGCTGTATGCCTTAGTACACAGTGCCACTGCTCTCCCACATGGGCAATCAGGATTAACTCTCTGCACACTGATGTCAAAATACCAAAGTTTTCAGCAGCAAATTTTTCCCAAAATGCAACAGACAATTTAATAAATTATATCTTGTTTGACAGAGCTCATTGAGCTCTGTCAAACAAGATATAATTTGTTAAATTCTTCATGCTTGATGCGCAATATGAGGTCAATGATGAAAATTGTGAAATACTACCAGAGTGCTAGGAGTTAAGTGCCTTGCCCAAGGACACTATTTATTTACCCCTGGCACGTATCAAACCACAGATTTTTCAGTTCGAAGTCAAATGCCATAACCACTGAACCACTGTGTTCTTTTTCAGAGCCACACAGAAGGGGCAGTTTGTGGCTGTATGCAGACTTAAGAGTTTAACAACAAAGAGGTTATAGAGGATCTTTTATAATTCACTCCTACAGCTGTAGGGTTGAATTATAATGTATAACCCCCCTTAAAACTCAAAATTGATTCATCCTTTTTTTTCTAGGGGTGACAAAATGTATAGCAGTACTATTCAGGATGCAGTGTTGAGAGGGTTAAGCAAAAATTAACCCTATGCAAACTGATGTTAAAAATATTGAAATTCAATCAACAAATATCTCCTATAATGCAGCTTTGAATTAGGGCTGGGCAGTTTATCGGTTTTTTGGTTCGGTTCGTTTTTGTTTTTTTTTTTCAAAACCGAAACCGAACTGCCACCTTAAAAAAAATCTGAGACTTTCGGTTTCAACAAATTTCCCAGAATTGATTAAGTTTATGACCACTCAATCACTTGCTTTCCACGCACCAAAGGCTTAAATGTCGGGCAAAGGTAAATGCTGTGCCATTTATGCTTAATTCGAGAGGACTGACAACAACTGCTCAGAGATAACGCTGCACATTGGCAGTTCTGTTTTTTGTCAACAATAAAATGGTTAAATTAAAATAGAACATATCCTGTTAAATGGATGGCAGGTAACTATCGAAAGTTTTTTAAAAACTTATTGGGAATTGTTTGTATACTATTTGAACTTACTTTAAGGAATCACGCTGAACTGCAGGTCTGTCAGGTATTCACGCTGCATTCCCAATACAAAGTTGTTAAAATCAGTATGTGTTTTCCCATGACCAATGTGTTTTTTGTGAACACAAATCCCAAGATGCAATATTGCAAACTTTCTTTCAAATCCCATTATGCAGCTGTCTCCCTTCAAAAACATCATTCGCCTGTCTTGACTGAGAAGAAATCAACGCAGGGATCAGCCAAGAGGGCAAAGTAAAGTTGGTAAAATCTTTGCCTTGTACGGAAGCGTTGAGGCGCCAGTTGAGTATTATTTCTATCTTGCACGTGCAACTTAGCTATCTTGCACCTGCAAGTTACTATCTTGCACGTGCAGGTTAGCTATCATGCACCTGCAAGTTACTATCTTGCATGTGCAGGTTAGCTATCTTGCACCTGCAAGTTACTATCTTGCACGTGCAGGTTAGCTATCTTGCACCTGCAAGTTACTATCTTGCACGTGCAGGCTAGCTATCTTGCACGTGCAGGTTAGCTATCTTGCACGTGCAGGATAGCTATCTTGCTCCTGCATGTTACTATCTTGCACGTGCAGGTTAGCTATCTTGCACCTGCAAGTTACTATCTTGCACGTGCAGGTTAGCTATCTTGCACATGCAGGTTGGCTATCTTGCACCTGCAAGTTACTATCTTGCACGTGCAGGTTAGCTATCTTGCACGTGCAGGATAGCTATCTTGCAGCTGCAAGTTAGCTATCTTGCACGTGCAGGTTAGCTATCTTGCACCTGCAAGTTATTATCTTGCAGGTGCAGGATACCTATCTTGCACCTGCAAGTTAGTTATATATATAGTCATATTTGAAGTCGAGTACATCAAAAGTAGTATATAAGGGTCCAACCTAGCCCCAATTTGCCGGCCGGACCTAGGTTCAGATTTGCCGCCCCCCCCCTCCCAGACTATGGAAATTCCTATCGCTGAGACAACCACTATAGGCTGATTGGCCATGTCTAGCCGCCTGGATATGTACGTTTCGCATCGATTGCATTGCAGGCTAGGTGTGGATGCTTTATGCTGGGGGGTGTGAATGGGAAAAGTCAGGAAAAAGAGTGAAAAAACAGTTAGAGTTGCAATGACGTCGGTGATGTCACGGTGAGCTCGCGACGTCATGGCGATGTTGACCGCAGTCGATGTCCATAGGGTTGAGTGACTGGACGTCCGTAGGGTCTTTGAATAGCCGATGTTTCCCTATAGGTGGCCCTGCCGTTGGTAGACTATGCTGGGCCGGGTCTCAATACCCCTTAACAGGAACAGGGATGTCCCTTTTCAGGCTTTCGACCCTTCTTCTCCCTGATCGATTCTGTCCTACTCTGTCGGCTCTAAACAAGGAGCTACTAGAGCAGCCCCTCGAAAACTGACACCTCGAACGACTCATACAGATGTGTGACTGGGGAGCTGCTCCAGAAGCAGCTTTTCGAACGACTCACTGAAATGAGCATTCGAGGAGAAAATTAGTAATCAAAGAGTTAGTCCCAGCCACTCTTCGAACCATTCTTCTACATCTGGATTATAGTGATCACCAGCATTGACGGACCTGTCAGGCGACAGTTCGAGCTTGTTGAGGTAGGGGTACTGGAAGAAGGGGAAGAGTGGCTGTGCCGCTCTTAATCAGAACGCTCGGTGTAGGGTTCCTGGTTCACTGGCACAGGTCGCAGGGGCCTGGGTCGTGGAATAAGGTCGCCGGGTCTCTGATGTGATTAGGGTATTCGGTCAAAAAGGCAGGGTTAGGGAATCGTGGCGTGAAGGGCTTCTGGAACAAGGGGAAGGGCGACTGTGTCGCTCTTGGTCAAGCGGCAGAGGTAAGGACACCGGGTCAAATACAGGAATGTAAGCCTCTGGACAAGTATGGGGAGCCGGGTCTTCTGAGATAGGATGGCAGTCAAATATGGGAATGTAAGCCACTGGGGCAAGTATGGGGAGCCGGGGCTTCTGAGATAGGGTGGCTGTCGCAAGATAACTAACTTGCAAGTGCAAGATAACTAACCTGCATGTGCAAGATAGCAACTTGCAGGTGGAAGATAACAACTTGCAAGTGCCAGTCACCAATTTCTGTGGACACCGACAGCGGTCAACGTCGTCATGACGTCGCAAGCCCACCATGGCGCCACCGGCGTCATTGCAACTCTAACCATTTTACTGTTTATACCTGGCGTTTCCCATTCACACCCCAACATAAAGCATCCACACCTAGCCTGCGATGCGCGCGATGCGAAACGTACATAGCCAGGCGACTAGACATGGCCAATGAGCCTATAGTGGTTGTCTCTGCGATAGGAATTTCCGTAGTCCGGAAGGGGGGTCCTGCAAATTCGAACCTAGGTCCGGCAAATTGGGGCTAGGTTGGACCCTTATATACTAATTTTGATGAACTCAACTTCAAATATGACTAAAATGATGTTCCTCAAATATAACTAACTAGCAGGGTATTCCGCGTTGCACGGGAAAATGTAGGGGTCATATGAAAAGTCCCCCCCCCCCCCCCCAAAAAAAACAAAATATAGGGGCCACGTATTTTTCGACACAGCCCGCCCTACGGGCGGTGCACTCGGACCCACCCTCCAGGCAGGGCCTTCAATCCCGTCACTTTTCAACCCCCCACCATTAGATTCCTGTTAAAAAGTTACCCTTGGTAGACACCTTTGAGGACCTATATCAGTGAAATCCATCAATATTGCCTCTCCCCATCCACCCCCCCCCCACACTTTTTTAAACACCACCATTAGATTCCTGATAAAAAGTTAGCCCAACTAGACACCTTTAAAGACCTATATCGGTGACAAAAATTTGGTCTAACTTTTGGTGCCCCTCCCTGCCTCCACTCCACCCCGCACACTTTTTTAAACCTGACGAGGACCTCCGCCATAAAAAAGTACCCCCCCCCCCCCCCCCCAAAAAAAAAAAAAAAAAATAGAGTCCGCGTATTTTTCGACCCAGCCCGACCAACGGGCGGCACTCTTCGATCCCGTCACTTTTTTTTAAACCCCCACCATTAAATTCCTGGTAAAAAGTTACCCCTAGTAGACCCCTTTGAGGACCTATATCGGTAAAATCCATCAATTTTGCCCACCCCACCCCGCCACTTTTTTAAACACCACCATTAGATTCCTGATAAAAAGTTACCCCAAGTAGACCCCTTTGAAGACCTATATCGGTGAAAAAATATTTGGTCATAATGTTCGGTGCCCTTCCCTGCCCCCACCCCACCCCGCACACTTTTTTAAACCTGATGAGGACCTCCTTCATAAAAAGTACCCCTAGTAGACCCATTTTGGGCACTCTGGGTGGCCCCACATTCATTTCTATAGTGGACAGACAGACAGACAGACAGACAGACAGACAGACAGACAGACAGACAGACAGACAGACAGAGAGGCAGACAGAGAGGCAGACAGACATACAGACATTTTAAAATATAGTATAGACTTGCAGGTGCAAGATAGCTAACCTGCATGTGGAAGATAGTAACTTGCAGGTGCAAGATAGCTATCCTGCACGTGCAAGATAGTAACTTGCAGGTGCAAGATAGCTAACCTGCACGTGCAAGATAGCTAACTTGCAGGTGCAAGATAGCTATCCTGCATGTGCAGGATAGCTAACCTGCACGTGCAAGATAGTAACTTGCAGGTGCAAGATAGCTATCCTGCATGTGCAAGATAGCTAACCTGCACGTGCAAGATAGCTAACCTGCACGTGCAAGATAGTAACTTGCAGGTGCAAGATAGCAATCCTGCACATGCAAGATAGTAACTTGCAGGTGCAAGATAGCTAACCTGCACGTGCAAGATAGCTAACTTGCAGGTGCAAGATAGCTATCCTGCACGTACAAGATAGCTAACCTGCACGTGTAAGATAGTAACTTGCAGGTGCAAGATAGCTAACCTGCACATGCAAGATAGTAACTTGCAGGTGCAAGATAGCTAAGTTACACGTGCAAGATAGAAATAATACTCAACTGGCGCCTCAACGCTTCCGTAGCCTTGGCACCACTCACTTCACCCAATTTCTATGTTTGGGCAAAATCAAAGTAAAAAATGAACTTCTGCAGTTGAAATTAGGAGAGATATTGTGAAAACATTGGAGTGAGTGAGTTACCAATAAAAGTGATTCGTATATCACAACTTACTTCAATAATAGTTATAAGAATCACAAGAAATATGATTTGTGTTCCTCTTATTCCGCTGTCATTTGAAGCAGGAATCATTAACCCTTTACCCAACGAATCGCCCGCCTCCGCCCGCGTAATATGCAAATACAGCTGCTGAAAAAATACTATTTTTCGAAAAATTTCAACAAAACATATCGTCAAGCTCGTTCCAAAGAGGGGTTACATGATATGGTTTTGTTGAATTTTTTTTTAAAAAATTAAAAAAAGTGATATTTAAAGTAATGAATTTTGAAATCGTCTGCGTTTGGTAAACGGTTATGAAACACGGTACAGTCTATTTTCAAGTGAATAAGCACAACAACTGCATATTATCCACTAAAACCAGGGTGACAGCTTAGCGACTCCATAAAAAATAAGGAAATGTTGATTTTTGCTAAAATGTATCTTTTCCTGTAAATTTCAGCATCTTGACAAGGCCCCAAATCTCACTGACAGAACAAGGCAGATCCCACCAGTGGTGGGGCCATTGTTTGAAATCCTGGTGGACCATGCTGGTGAAGAGTTTGGGGGAGGGGGAATCTCAGGACTGAGAGTACTGTACTTGTACTGAGGGCAGGAAATCAAAAAGAATCTTTTCAAATTTGGGGATGGGAGGAGCAAGTGGGATTTTGAGTGGGGAGGGGGTGGGGGTGGGGGGGGTGTGGGGCTAGTCTCCCTAGATACCTTATGGCTCCAACACTGTAACCCACTACAGGAGCCCAACACAATATGTCCATTAGCTGGGAAGAGTGGTGAACACTGAGTAACGAGGATGACTCAACATGCTGTATGGGCCTCATGACTTGGATGACAAATACAGACACATTTTATGTGTACATTGCTCTCTAAAATGTGGATTTCTACAATATATTTTGAGAAACCGAAAACCAAACCGAAAACAGAGTTTTTGTACAAAACCGAAACAGAAACCGAACCAAAATGCAAATTTCAAAACTGCCCAGCCCTACTTTGAACTTAACCAATCAAACCTGGATATAAGAGTTCAGACATGGACAAAGTCCGACTCAATTATGCATTTGTTAGATGGCCAATTGCTTGCACCTGTCACTCTGTCTGAGGCCAACTTTCATAGTTAAGTGGGCAGTGAAACAGGGTATTTTTTAGGGGGGGGGGGGGGGGGGGGTGAGTGGTGAAGCTGGAGAGGACTACCAAGCAGTGACAAACTGTGAGACTCTCCAAAATACGAACTCTGCACAAGCAGGTGAAGGCAAATGTAACATCGCCATATGTGCACACAACGCCACCCTGTCTTCACATGGGAAATAAGATTAAGTGCCTTGTTCTAGGACACAATCCAGTTACTGCTTGTCAGGATCGAACCATGGGCATTTTGACTTAATAGTCCAATTTTCTAACCATTGAGCCACTGCTCTCCCTTCTCAAACAGATGGCACTGAGAACATGTTTCATTCTGAAGTGTAACGATTTTAGTTGTTTTTTCTAGATTTATCTGTACTTGATGTATAAATGAATGATATTAAATAGTGCTATCTGAAAAACTACACTCTGTGCTACCCATCAAAAAAATAATAAATTTGGCTTCATTTTGATCAAAGAAAATGAAGTTTCACTTTATGGATGGATGCATTTATATGTTCTTTCATTCTTGTTATTGAAATGAGCAGCTGTCTATACTTTTATTTAAATAAAACTTGAATCATAGTTCTATTTCCCATGTGTGAATTCAGAGAAAAAGGTTCAGTGTACAAGAATCTTATTTTTGAAGCAGAATTTTCAAAATCTTTGGATGGCCTGCATTTTCTGAGTCGGAACATAAATTCGGTTAAAAAAAAGAAGGTTCATCTTGTTTTGTTGGGAGTTCCTCAATCAAACCTGACAACTCTGGAAGTTTTCATCTTTAAGTTTCTTCATACACCATCTTCCATCTAATTTTTTTATGACTCAGCTCAGTTGCAATAACTTGGTCAATGTCAGTTTACTCTTGCCACAACTGCTGGATATTTCCTCAGCTGTCAACTGATTGTATTCCAATGGTAGCAACATGCTGTGGAGTCTAGTTTTATAGGAAACATTCCAACTAAATAATTTGAAGTGTTGTTCATCTTTTAAAAATTTCCACATTAGTCAGACTCAACATGCCAATTGTTGGTAAACAACACATTTGAAATGAATCAGATGTACAGAGCATTCTGAAATTTATGTTATTGCATGCTCGTCACATAATTAACACACAAAAAAATCACAAGTTAACTTTTGACAGTTTGAATTTTATCAGCTCTCCTGTTTTGATGCAGTTTTTCCATTGGAATTCCAATGATTTGAAGTTCACAATAACACATTTCATTTTAAACCAAAAGCCTTGAGATTTTCGATTAAAGAATAAAAATTACTAGGATATATTCTAATCTTAATTACTTGACATTTATTCTCAGAAAAACATAACATTTTGTATGCGGTGCGATGACTCAATGGTTATGCCATTGGACTTCAAACCAAAAGGTTCATGGTTCGATCCCCACCAGAGGTAACTGCATTGTGTCCTTGGGCAAGGCACTTCATCCCAATTGCCCGTGTGGGGGCATGGTGGCGCTGGGTACTAAGGCATACTACGCATCGATGGTGCACTTGATTTCAACTAACACCCAGAGAGAACCACCAAGCAACTGTCAGACTACCCAACGTACTAACTATTTATTTATTGGTGTTTAACCCTTTACCTAACGAATCGCCTGAATCCACCCGTTTAATATGCAAATTGAGCAGTTGCAAAAATTAAATTTTTAAAAATATTTCTACAAAATCATAGCATGTGACCCCTCCTTGGAACAAGCTCATTGAGCTTGTTCCAATGAGGGGTCACATGAGATGGTTTTGTTGAAATTTTTTTAAAAATTAAAAAAATGATATTTAAAATAATAAATTTTGATATCGTCTGCGTTGGGTAAAGATTTAAGGTCACATACTTATGCGTAGTGGCTAATCTTGACCATGACAGTTTTACGGGTGTAGGCAGCCGGAGTACCCAGAGAGAACATCTGAGCATCGACGAGCAACTGTCAGCTCCTCAACATTCTAACTCTGTTCAAGCTCCGCTCAAGCAGGATTACAGCAGTTGAAGCCATGTGCACCATCGACGTGCAGTATGCCTTAGTACACGGTGTCCTCGTGCTCCCATGTAGGCAACCGGGATAAAGTGCCTTGCCCAAGGGCACAGTGCAGGTCGTCCCTGACTGGGATCGAACTTAAGACCTCTAGAGCCACCGTGCACCCAACATAATAACTCCACAGAAGCAGGTTTAGCATTGATTGAAGACAAGTGCACCATTGACATGCAGTACGCCTTAGTACACAGAACCACCGTGGCTGCACATGAGTAATCTGGATTAAGTGCCTTGCTATGGGCTTTCTCTACACATGTATTCTGCATTGCAGAATACAGCTACAGTATTTTCTTGTTTATCTTTTCAATATGTTCCATTTAATTGTCAGTGAGACATCAAGGTGTGTTAGTCTCCAGGACATTCTCCAAACTCTTGACACTAACATTTGGAGACTACACCTAATTTATTGCATCCATAGCTGAGTGGTTGCTAGACATATCAGTGAGGCCTCAATTCAATGACCATTTGCAAGTAATATGTCATTGAGATGTTCATTGAGTGACTAGATTTGAAGAAACGGTAAAAAAAAGAATCTTAGGCCAAAGATCCTCCCCTGTAATTATACCCCACGCAACGAAGTTGCAGGGGTATAATGTTTTTGACTGGTCCGTCAGTCCATCAGTCTGTCAGTCAGTCCTACTTGTTTTCCGGACTTTTTTTCTACACGCTTCCAGATATTGAGCTGATTTTTGGTATGTGAGTCTAACATGGTGGCCTACCGATCAAGTTTGCATTTTTTTCCGCTCCACTGATTTTTACCAAAATTACGGCCCTTGGACTCGGAAAAATTCATCAAAATTACAGTTTTCCGGACTTTCTTTCTACACGCTTCCAGATATTGAGCTGATGTTTGGTATGTTAGTCTGACATGGTGGCCTACAGATCAAGTTTGCATTTTGTTCCACTCCACTAATTTTTACCGAAATTACGGCCCTTGAACTTTGAAAAGTTCATCAAAATTACAGTTTTGCAGACTTTTTTCCTACACGCTTCCAGATATTGAGCTGATTTTTGGTATGTTAGTCTAACATGGTGGCCTACAGAACAAGTTTGCGTTTTGTTCCGCTCCACTGACTTTTACCGAAATTACGACTCTTGGACTCTGAAAAATGCATTAAAATTAGTTTTCCGGACTTTTTTTCTACACGCTTCCAGATATTGAGCTAATGTTTGGTATGTTAGTCTGACATGGTGGCCTATAGATCAAGTTTGCATTTTGTTCCGCTCCACTGATTTTTACCGAAATTACGGCCCTTGAACTTTGAAAAGTTCATCAAAATTACAGTTTTCCGCACTTTTTTCCTACACGCTTCCAGATATTGAGCTGATTTTTGATATGTTAGTCTAACATGGTGGCCTACAGAACAAGTTTGGGTTCTGTTCTGCTCCACTGATTTTAACCAAAATTATGGCCCCATAGACTCAAAATTACAGTTTTCTGGGCTTTTTCTCTGCTTGAATTCTTTCAATACCGTTGAAACTACAGAACACTGTTTTCTGCAGTATTCCTAGAATCTATGTTTATTTTTTAAAAATGATTAGAGCTTGAAATATCGGGGCATGTGGGGTATGTGAGCGTGCTCACTAATGTTCTATATTTTACAAATTGATAGTTGAAATAACTTTATTTTTCTAAAAATTGCAACAAAACCATATCATGTGACCCATTATTGGAATGAACTTGGCGAGCTTCTCAAACCATATCATGTGACCCCCTCCCTGGAACACGCTCATTCCAGTGAGGCATCACATGATATGTTTTTGTTGAAAATAGTTTGTATAAAACTTAATTAAAATAATAAATTGTGATACCTTGAAGGTTGGGTGAAGGGTTAACTAGCATTTTACTTTCAGATTTCATTTTCAGGCTCTTAAAAATGCTTGTCATTTGTTTGAAACTGTTTGTAGCTGCCTTGAACTTTTGTGAACCCCAGATAAACTTACTAAGTGTGTACATGTCTAACATTCAGAAAAGACTGTGCTTTAACCCTCTACCCACTGTAATGGCCAAAACCGGCCAGCGCTATTCTAAAAATCGGCAAATAATTTTCATTATTTTTTCATTTTTGTCTCAAAAACATGGGTTATGACCCCTTGTTGGAACGAGTTCGTTCCAATGAGGGGTCATAATCTATGTTTTTTAGACAAAAATGAAAAAAATGAGTTATTCAAGAAGTTTTTTTTTTGCAGGTGTCATCTGCTTTTCATGTTAGGTAAAGGGTTAACAGTTCAACTGCATAGTGTTCCAGTTTGAATGCATCCAGTAATTCAGATACAAATGCATAAAAACTACATGGTTCCATAATTTAACCCTTTACCTAACATGAAAAGCAGACGACACTTACAAACAAAATTCTTGAATAACTAATTTTTTTCATTTTTTGTCTCAAAAACATAGGTTATGACTCCTCGTTGGAACGAGCTCGACAAGCTCGTTCCAACGAGGGGTCATAACCTATGTTTTTGAGACAAAAAATGAAAAAAATAATGAAAATTAATTGGCGATTTTTGAGAATAGCGCTGGCCGGTTTTGGCCGTTACGTTGGGTAAAGGGTTAACAATTATTCTTTAGAGAAGCATTTTTTTCTCTTTTCAAAAAGGAAAATGAACAGGGTCCCTTTCAAATGCATTTCAAATGCTTGTAGTGTTCTGTAAATAGTAATGTAAACAAATTGTAATCAAGCACAAGGTTTTATTATGCAGCTGCAAGATACAGATTTAGTATCAGTGGCCCCATGTATTCCGTAATGAAATTCTGGAACCAATACATACTTATTGTAAGCTAAAGTAACAGATCACACCGTGGTGTAGTAAAGTGGATAGATTTGGGTTGCTTCTTGTGGGAGTTGTAATTACCTCTAGCTTATTAAAAGGGGTTAGTTTTAATTGGCACTCTCTGTACTGTCTGAATAACAAACCAACACAGGTTAATGAATTGATGTATTGAGCGGAAGATTATTGCTAATTTTAAAATATCTATGAGGATTTTATTACAAATAGCAACCATTCCTTACATTTGTAACTACATGTTTCAATCAGCATGAGTCAGTCTGGTCATTATCTCTGTTGTACATCAAATGCATAACCAGACAGAAAAATTGGCCTTCAGTCCTGAGATCACTGATATCTCTAACCTCTCCCTATAGGAATGATTGATGTATACTTTAAAAAATGAAAATAAACACTTCTTATCAGCTGATTGTGAAGATGTTTATTTTTATCCTGCTCTTAAGAGGAGCTGCAGATAGATATAGTCAGATTATTATGCCAGTAGTGCAGAGGCCAGAAACCTATGCACTAACAGGAGCACAAAAATTCTGAAAGATGGAATTATCAAATATAGACTCAAAGCATACAACCCTCTGAATACTGATGTTAAAATTTGAAAATTTCAATTTACATTTTTTCCCATAATGCAACTAGGAGTTTTACCAGATCTGTCTCTTTGGCAGAGCTCATTGTCGAACCAGATTGATATGCAAGATAAGTTCATATTTGCATTAGGGGAAAAAAATGATTCTTTAAATTTCAGTATTTTGACATTATGCAGAAGTATTTCCTGTATAATGTTTATTTAATTTTCTTCAAGTCATACTTTTCATCTGCTTTCCTTCATTTCTTAGCTCCACTTTTTATATATGCATCTACAATGTATATGTGCACTTGGTTTTCTCTTGAACTGAAACAGATTAGTGCTAATGTAAAAATACTTTTTTTGGGGGAGAGAGGTTGGCAAAAGCAAAGTTTTTTTTCAAATTTTCTGACTGTTTGTATTTGATTTTCATCTATTTAAGAAGAAATTCTTGCCACTGATTCTACAAACACTTTGAGCTAATGTTCTAATATGAACCTTGTCTTCAGCTGCTGTTGCATTCATTAAGTACTCACTTAAGTTTATACACAAAGTTAACCTGTCGAGTGCTACATTATTTTTGTATAAAACTTTGTTCATCAATAATTGTTTCATTATAATTTATAGGCACACTCCAATAAATTGTAACAAAGTAAATCCACATTGATCAGATATTATTTACTTCTGTTTGATATTGAAACCACACAGAAAGAATATGAGAACTTTAACATTGCACCTTCAGTGGTTAGCTGGTAGAGTGCTAAGATATTTTATGTCATCAAAATTTGTTCATGTGTCTGTGCCTTGTTACAATTTATGGGAGAGTGCCAAGAGGCACCTGCCTACAAATTTTAACAAGGCAAACCCATATAGACTAAGTAATTTCACTTCTAAAATAATATGAAGCTCATCCACAGAATACGACACCTTTAGGATGGGATACCTGCTCTTCACATTGAAACAGTGGCTTCTAGCACTCTACCAGTTAATAAAGCCCAATCCAGTTAACTGGTTGAGTGCTAAATTATTTTTGGCCACCAAAATTTATTCACATGTCCTTTCCTTGTTACAATTTATAGGAGAGTGCCTGTGGGCACTCTCCTATAAATTGTAACAATCAAATCTTTCAGAGCAAATAGTATCACTTCAGAGATAATATGAAGCACAGCTACTGAATCTGAAACCTTTAAGTTGCAATACCAACACTTCAGAATAAATTCCAAAGATTGGATTCCAGCACTCTACCAGTTAAAGGCTATACCATTGAACAAAGAAAAAAAAGGGAAATTTTTTTACATGATGCAGCACTCTTTGACAGGCTCATTTTAGCTTAACTTGACAAAGTCATGATAAGCTTTTGCCAAAACATCTGTGAGTCTGGACATCTGTTCACATTTTCTTTGGCATAGGCTGCACCCTGTAGTTCTTATCCAATCATCACAAAATTTCATATGCTGGTTCGAGGATATGTCTAGATGGAACATCCCCTTTTGGTCACGTTCGGTCAACTTTGATGTCTGGGAGAGCCCAAAACCTGAAAATCTTTGGCACAGTCTACAGCTTGTATTTATGAAGGGATTTCATTGTAACTTGGTAGGATGATTTTGTGTAATGTCAAGATGTGAATGTCCCCTCTTGGTTGTAATTGGTCAACCATGATGTCTGTGAGAGCCCGAAACCAAAAACCTTTATTAGCGGGGGAGGAATTCGTCACATACAGGTGAATTGTGCACTTGGTGATACCTTCTTGAAATTTGGCACACTGTTAGTGTAGGCTATGAGGTTCTCAAAAACGATCGGCTACAAGTTGACACCGACCGGTGGCGACCAGTAGCGGCACAATCCAAAATGGCCGCCAGCGGCTGAAGGGAACCTCCTTTTCGACGGTCTACCGACTATACATCCGATTGTAAGGGCGCGAAAGTGAACTCTGATCCACGCACGTGTTGGAAACAGACGTGGGAGATGATGTAGAATAAAACGAGATTCTCTATACGGACGCATCAATTTCTTGGAACTTGAAAAGAGCGTTGTTTCTCCGGGATCAGCGTCATTCAGGCAAACCTGAATGACGCTGATCCCGGAGAAACAACGCTCTTTATGAAGCAGTCTCTTTGCCATACAATCTCTTGTTTGGCGTAATTCCGCAAGCAATTCTGATTTGTCTGTCGAAATTAATTCGAGAACGCGATTGTTCACAAAAATCATTCACAGAATGAGTGAGAATCCTCTTCGTGTACGGACTAGTACTGACTGGGAACGTTGTTGCTTTTGCCAGCAAGACAGTTCCAAGAAATTGATGCGTCCGTATAGAGAATCTCGTTTTCATGACGCCTATAAAGCTATTGAGGAAGACATAACGCGCTTCCTAGATAATGGCGTTGAGCTTCCATATAATTTGACCATTGATTGTTTGATGAGAGAGAGTGATGAGTGTATGTCGATGTCACTGTTGACGAATAAGGCAATATATCATAAGACATGCCGTGACAGTATTCGGACTCACATCGTACAGCGCGTGCTACACAAGCGAGAGCGAAATGAGGCAGTGGCATCCTGCTCCACGCTGAGTCCTAAAAGAACACGGACAAGTTTTGAATCTGGCTGTGACAGGAAACTGCCCCAGTGTGTTTATTGTCACAAACGCGAAGGTGACAGCAGTGAGCCTATTTGCAGATCAATGTCTGATAACAATAAACTCAAAATTATGGCAAAGGAAGCCGAGAACTGGGTTGTTTTTTCTCGGGTCAATGCAGCATTTGATTCCGCTGCTAGTGATCTTTACTATCACAAAACCTGTTATTGTAAGCTTGCCAATGAAGCACGAGCGGCTAAATCTAAAAAGTCGAAGAACGCCGAACATTCCGCGTCAGGCCTGCCCTATGACCCTCTCGTTATGGCAGAGCTCATAACATTTGTTGAACACAACGATTCCGCGATGAAGCTTGTCGATCTCAAGAATCTGTACAGTCGGAGGTTGAAGCAAGTCGGTTCTGATTGGCTTAGTGAAGAAATACATTCCACTCGATTCAAAGAACATTTGTTGCAGAAATTGGGCGATGGCTGGGACGCCTTCACACAGGGTAGAGATGTGTTTATTTCAAGTAGGTTTCGAGTTGGCTCCTTGTTGTCCGAATCTTTAACTCGTATAGTGTCTGAGGAAGAGGCAAAAAAGATAGTTGATGTGGGTCTTCTTCTGCGTAAACACATACTCATATCTCAAGCTCCTTTCACGGGATCATTTTCATCTTATTGCTTGAGCGAGCCTGTACCCAACTCACTCCTGACTCTTCTTAGAGTTCTACTTGAGGGCACATGTAGTATACAGAACTTAGGCGATGATGAGACTGTTAATGCCAAGACTCGAGTGGCTTGTACTATTTCACAGATGTTGATCAGCAATTCAGCGAAACGCTCCGAACATGCACAAAATGTTCACCAGAGACGTGACAGAGAAACTCCAATGCCTCTTTATGTGGGTTTGAAGTTGCATGCCCATGATCGTATGAAAAATCTTATCAGAGATTTTCATCAAATGGGACTCTCTGTCTCTTATGATCGCGTAATGGATGTTCGCAGGAGTTTCGCGAGAGCTGTTTCACTGCGGTTCAAGAACGAAGGTGTTGTAGTCCCAGCTAACTGCAAACGTAATGTTTTCTCGATAGGAACCACTGATAACATTGATGTATCTGGTAGATCTGATATGCATGGTACGTCCATCACACTCATTGGTCAACTGAGCAGGGACAATGTGGGTACTGATCCCCCACCACTGAGTTTAGATGTTCCAGAAGACACACAAATTGAACTCCCAGACGACTATGCATTTGTTCCTTTCGTTGAAGACTTTGGTGGGGACATCAGGCTTGAATCTCCAGATGAATGTAATGTACGGCCCAATGAATATGCAGATTTGAACGTGGGAGAGAATGACTGGTTGTCTCATGTGTCACAGATCAGCAATAAAGGGAAGGTTGATGGCAGCTGGCAGCTTGATGAAGTCCCTGTGACCTTTTCAGGCTTCTTTTCAAAACATGAAGATCAAGACAATGTCAAACCTCGTGCAGTTATTGGGGTATTCCCTGTTTTCAGTGAGCAGAAAGCGGACTCACTCAGTATGCAGAAGCATGCTATGTATGTGGTCAGGGAAGCTACTGCTTTCGTAAACCCCGGCCAGATACCTGTCATTGAAGGTGACTGTCCGTTGTATGCCAGGCAGAAAAAATGTCAATGGCTGTTCCCAGAGGAGATAGGTGAGGATCGAATGGTGTGTATGATTGGATTCCTGCATCTTGAAATGTGCACCCAAGAAGCTGGTGGTAAGCTTATGGGTGGTTCTGGTTGGGAGCGAATGTTTCACCTCGCAAAGATATTCACACCCGGTGTAGCATCATCCCTACTTGGTGGGAAACATGTCAAGAGGACGCGACAGGCATATCTTCTCACTCTAGCTTGGCTTGAGATCCTCAGAAAGAATGCTTATGAGATTTACTGTCAGCAGACTGGGCCCCATGAGTCATTTGAAATGTGGGAACAGAGGATTCTTTCACAATCTCCAACTGCGCGCTATTGGGGTGAAATCGTTCGGAACTTTCTCTTGACAAGCTGTCAATTCGTTCGGAACCAACGAATCGGTAACTGGCCTGGTACACTGTGTTCTATCGATGAGTTGTGCAGTTACTTTTTTGCCCTAGGACATACAAATTATTGTCGGTGGGTCCCCGTATTTCTGAGAGACATGTCTCAGCTACCCAGGCGGCATCCTTCAATCCACAACAAATTCATGGAAGGCCATTTTGTGGTCCAGCGTAGTGAGAGGAAGTTCAGTATGATGGGTTTAGATCAGAGCCAAGAACATAGTATCCAACTACTCAAAGAAGACAGTGGTCCAAAAGGTCTCTATGGCCAGGCTGAAGAGAAAGTCGTTATTGAGCTTTCAAGGTCAGAAGTTCTGCGTGTTATAGATGAGTATGAATATGCAAGTTTCCACACAACATCATCAGATAACACGGAACACCCGGAAAGTTCGGTATCAGAGCAGAAAAAATTTCTGAATCAATTGAAATCTCTCCTCGATCTGGTGAATCAGGGACTCATTATCAACCCTTATGATGAAACTAGTGGTCAGCTGGTGACATTAGATACTGGTGAATATATGGACCCCGAAGTTAGTAAGAGTTTACGGTCATTACCCGAAAGGGGCAAGCATTTATATTCCACTTTCTTGAAGGAAAGGCTTGTGGAATGCACCGTACCCCTGAATGATGTTATTCCCAAGGCAAATATATATACCTTCCTTAACCCACCCCCAGCCAACCTGGACAAAGGCCGAGACAAACTCATGTCAAGTAAAGCAACTGCCGCAATAGTTACCCAGATGTTCGTTTCACTGCAAGCCCGGCCTGATTCAAACATGGATGAGTTTTTCATGCACGAGAATGCACGTGATCCGCCAGCATTATCCGATAGAGGTAAGCTACGGAGTGGGACAAAATCTCAAATTCTCAATTGTTTACCAGCTATTCCTGCACAAGGGAAGAATTCAGCAGCTAGACAAGCTTCAGTTGTCATCTTGGATATGCCTGCTGTAGTCCATGTAATCAAACCACAGAAAGCGGATCTGTTTGGAGAATATGCTCGATTGCAATTATTGCCATACATCGAATCTCTGATTAACACGAACACCACAAGGGTTGATGCGATCTATGACTGTTACCCCGAAGGCAGTTTGAAGAATCAGACGCGAGCAAAACGCCTCGGTGAGACAGCAGTTAGGTTGATACGGGTGTCCGAGAACGTCCCTTTACCTAAAGGGAAGAATTGGCAGGCATTCTTGAAAGTTAGTGAGAATAAAGACGAATTTTTCAAGTTCCTGTCTGCTGAACTGCTGAAATTAACATCAACATCCGAGTACCAGTTGTTAACGACATCAGGAGAATATGTACTATGCAATAAGGATGTTAGCTTATGTGACATATCTCCATCGAACCACGAGGAAGCAGACATGCGCATGATGCTTCATCTCAACCATGCAGTCTCACAAGGTCACAAAATAGCTTTTCTTCGCACGGTTGATTCTGATGTCGTCATTCTGTCTTTGCACCATTTCGCAACATTCCGTGACCTTGGACTCAGTGAGCTGTG
The DNA here is from genome assembly GCA_031216915.1 of Pictodentalium vernedei. NCBI lineage: Eukaryota > Metazoa > Mollusca > Scaphopoda > Dentaliida > Dentaliidae > Pictodentalium > Pictodentalium vernedei. The sequence continues at coordinate 768,510,271 of CM062296.1, forward strand.
GATTGGGTTTGGAATTGGAAAGGCATATAAAGATATGCCAATTCATGAGATAGCTTCACAACTTGGACCTGATTACTGTAAGGCCCTGACTTTCTTCCACGCCTTCACAGGTTGTGATGTAACATCCAGCATGCTCGGCATTGGGAAGAAGACAGGATGGAATGCATGGATGAATTTTCCCGCATCAACTGAAATGATGATAGAATTGACTGAGAATCCGCAAGTCTTTTCAGAGGATTCCCCTCATATGCAGCATATCGAAAAACTCACCATACAGATGTACAGTAACAGTTGTGTCAGTACACGTGTCAATGATGCGAGACGGCATATGTTCACACATGGCCTTAAGTCTATGGAAAACATCCCGCCCACCAAAGCAGCTCTGTATCAACATGTAAAAAGGGTAATTCTTGTGTCATCTTTCATTTGGCATCGTGCTCTGCAGAAACACTTATGTGTGCCAGACCCATCACAGTACGGATGGGAGTGGAATCCACGTCTCAATATTCTGGTCCCATTTTGGACTCACCTAGGAGACGCAAGTGCTGCATGTGCACTGATGCTCCACTGTAGTTGTGCCAAGGCCTGCAAGGGCAATTGCAAATGCTTGAAAGCTGGATTAAGGTGCACACCTTTGTGTAAGTGTGAAGGTGGCTGTTGTAACAATATTGAGTAGTATACTGTCATGTTAGGACCAGTCATCTCCTATTCTGGTATTTTTTTTTCCATTTTCGGCCAGTTAACACATGTCATGTTTCTAGTTGAGTTGAGTTTGCTAACAAATGTTCATCCCATGTGGCTTGCTACATTGTCCGGGGTATAGGAATACAGTTTTAGATTTCGGAAAATAGTCTGTTATTTACTGCACAAGACGGTGTTAATTCATGCATAGCATGATACAATATCCCCAACTATTTTGCCTCTGTACAACAGTTGATACCTTCGTTCACCCGTGTGTTCATCTATGGTATCCTTGTCTTTCTCTGGCCATAGGCCACATGTGACTAGTCAGTTCCTACTCCATAGCAAATCAACTTGGAAATCCTTCATCTTGTAGCGCACTCATGTCTCAATGAATCCATACCTGAGTTGATCTAATAAATCTAACGTAAGGTATCAAATTGCCATACCGGATCATATTTCGATAAGTTATTCGCTAAAACATTTCGACCACTCATCGACATCAAAGGTCATGTTTTGGCTCCCAGTGGTGGCTATATCTCTATATCCCTGGTAAAGTAGCATACCATGAGGGATGGGCATTAAGTGTCGGCAACATTAATCCTGACTTGGAACACACCACATCTTAACTGGCCGAAAATGAAGAATACTACTTGTAGTCAAAAAATATTCCTGTACCTCGAATGACTGCAAACATACACTCACCCCTTCTAGTCCCATTTTGCCAATGTTCTATACTGGCAAGATAACATTGTATAATTAACAACGGGAACTAATGCATCCCGAGTTCATTCCAGCACTGCCCTTGCTGGCAGACGTGTCGCTATGGTGTTGAGATTGAACCAGAACTCCTCTAGAAATTTGATAGTTTTATTTTCTTAGAAAATAAATCTATCGAAAATGCCGGAAGTTGAGAATAGACTGTCACTTTAATTGGATTATCAAATGTCCAAGTATCCCCACTGCTGCATACTATCGAGTACCCTTGTTCATGTGTTGACAGGAATCTCTCATACCATGTTCATTTGACCATTGCATTCCCGAGAAACATTCAACACTAATTTATCTACGGACGGACGATCATACTGACAGTCAGACACACAGACGCACACATCGACGGAAATTCTGATCCCATTATCCATTAATCTTCCCCCCAACTTGTTCCAAGGGCTTCACTCCATCATTCACATCAATTACAGCACATGTATGGTGTTAGGTTTGGAGCTTCAGTTGTGCGATCGGCGAAAATAGCTTTTTTTCGATCCGCTTGGCGGCCATTTTGGATTTCGCTGCTAGTGGTGGCTAGAGAATGGTGCCAACTTGTAGCCGATCGATTTTGAAATCTCTGATGCCTACCCTTACATCATGCCAAATTTCAGGAAGGTATCACCAAGTGCACAATTCTAGCGAATTCCTCCCCCGCTATATTGCAGTCTACATGTCGTATTTATGAAGGGATTTCATTGTAACGTGGTAGGCTGACTTCATATAATGTCTAGATGAGAATGCCCCTATTTGCTCATGATCGGTCAACTGTTACGGCTGCGAGAGCCCAAAAACCTCTAGCATAGCCTACAGGTCGTATTTATGAAGGGATTTCATTGTACCTTGGTAGGATGACTCTGTGTAATGTTTAGATGAGAACATCCCCTTTTAGTCACGATTGGTGAACCGTAATGGCTGTGAGAGCCTGAAACCCAAAAACCTTTAGCACAGTCTACAGGTTGTAGGATGACTCTGTATAATGTCTAGATGAGAACGCCCTATTTTGGCCATGATTGGTGAACTGTGGCAGCTGCACAGGCACGTGTCCTAGATTTGTTTAGAACAGTCTACAGTTCATATTTATGAAGCAGTTTCTTTATTAATTGGAAGGATAACTTGGTATGATGTCAAGATGAGACTGTCATATTTTGGTCACGATCGGTCAGCTGTTACCACCGCTTGGTCTCTTGACCTGGATCCCTTTAGAACTGCTTACATGTTGGTTTTATGAAGGGATTTAATTGTAACTTGGCAGGATAACTTGGTATGATATCTAGATGGGACTCTCCTATTTTGATCATGCTCAGTCAAAAGTGAACGTCAAATCATCATGTGACCTAGATTCCTTTAGCAATGTCTACCAGTTACATTTATAAAGGGATTTCATTGTAACTTGGTAGGATGACTCATTTTGGAATGACTTTACTGTAACTTGGTATCTTTGGTTGACATACTTTTAACTGTTAAGGCCACATCAACCCAGGTTTTCATTCTTTAGTACATTGTACACTCAAATTATTCCTATTGAAAACATAGCATACAGGAAACAGAAATTAACATATTCTCAATTATCACAATTCTTGTCTTGTTTCATAATTCTTTCATAAACATCGAACATTATCCTTTTCAACAAACACCACACACAGTCAAGTTAAGCTACATTGTCATTGACAGTTTAATTGTAAAACGTGTCAGATTAGAGAATTAACCTGTTTGAAGTTTTTCTTTTGACATTGGACATATCTATTCAATCAAACAACCTTTCTCCCCTGAAAAAAGGAACAGCAAGTGCATTCCAGCAAAGTTCAAAAGCTTTATACAAAGGAGAAAGAAAAGACAGATTAGGAATAAATCAAAAGAAATGAATAAACAATGATGTAATCGTGTTTGGTTCTCTTGTACCAAATTAAAAATTTAGCAAGCATAAATGTTGAAAATTCACTGCAACCCAGTATGATCATGACCTGAGAACCATTCTGTTCTAATTGACTTTATTATGTTTTTAAGATAATTGATTTTTAAAGTTTGGATGGATGAAAAAAGCTGAGAGAGATTTGGACTGGGCCCTAATGCCTTCTTACAGCACAATATATTATCCTTCACAAAAAGTTATTTATTTATTTATTCAGATTTAACAACACCTTTGACTGCCAGGGTCACCTCATGTTAGACAGTTTGATGAGTGAAGGAAGCCGGAATACCCGGAGAAATCCACCATGCAACAGCGAGCAACTTCCAGACTCCCCAATGTACTAACTCCACACATGCGGGGTTAGCATTGGTTGAAGACAAGTGCACCATCGATGTGCAGTATGTCATAGTGCACATAGTCACCATGAACCCACATAGGCAATCAGGATTAAGTGCCCTGCCCAAGGACACAATGCAATTAAGCCTGGTGGGATCGAACCATAGACCTTTCGGTTTGAAGTCCAGTCCTGTAATCACTGAGCCACCATGCTCCTTAATAGTAGAGCCAGGACATTTGCTTCTAGCCCTCTACCAGTTAAACACCAACAAATAAATAAATGGAACACCATGATGAAAATATGATTTTCTCCCATTTGTGTGCCCAGGAAACGTGTAGGCTGAGATCCTTTGAGAAGGCACAAGCTCGATCACTTTTCTTCGAATAAAATGTATATAAACTAAGTTTAACGGGTAAACAGGAGACATTTGTGTAATCCTCTGCTTCTTCTGTTTGGTAACAGGTTAAAAATCCACTTGAAATAACATTAAACAATTTTGTACTGTCTATGAAATAGGAAAGCTAATTAATTGAGATTTAACAACCTTTGCAGAGTAATAACTGTTAATTTTATTCAAAATATGTATGAAAGACTTCTATGTGAAATACTTAAGGAAGCACTGGAGTGATACTGCTCGAGTCAATCACATTGTTTGCCGGCAGATAAATTTGGGGAAGAAACTGACAAATTAATGGCATGCCATCCTGAATTTACAGCAGTTATTGCTCACTTTATTTAATTAAAAAAGAAGAGATGACATCATAGTTATAAAACTTGGATCATTAGCTTCTTGATAAAATACCATTCGACTGAGTCCTCTTTTGCCATTTCATTGCATCATTCACTAATATCTTGCTGATTCAGCCTTTTATATGCCTTTTTTAACTTTTTCAATCATCCAAATTACTTCCTCTATAAGGTGATATGCATCTATATCACAAACCAGATAAAATGAAAAGTACATGCCCTTTTTCCCAGATTAACCCTTAAGGCCACAGATTAATTTCCTCCCAGCCAGGGGTAACTGCATTGTGTCCTTGGTCAAAGCACTTCATTCTGATTGCCCATGTGGGGGCTTGGTGGCACTGTGTACTAAGGCGTACCGCATGTTAAAAGAGATCATGATATACTGCCTAATGCACGTCAATGGGGTACTTGTCTTCAACCAATGCTAATCCTACTTGCACGGAGTTAGTACATTGGGGAGTCTGACAGTTGCTGGCTGTTGCTTGGTAGTTCTCTCCAGGTACTCCAGCTTCCTCCAATTGTAAAACTGTCTGACACAAGATGACTCTCCCTGTTGAAAGTGTTATTAAACTCCAATAAATTAATAAATATGTTAATAACTACCATAAAAACATTTACACAACTGCAAATGACTTAACAGTGTTTCAACATTATTGTTGGCTGCTAACACTGGCTGCCAACATTGATGTAAAGACACTGTTAAAAGATAAATGCATCCTACTAATAGAGTTCTCAAGGAAGAATGCATGTGAATCAACTTTTTCAAAGCCATATATATTTATTTGCTCAACTTTGGCGAAGCCAAATTTGAGCTTATGCCATGGCCAGTCGTCCGTCTGTCCGCCAACAATTCAATATGGCTCGGGCTAGAGGCCGTATTTATGAACCGATCTTTATGAAACTTCTTGGGTACCTTTGTTATGACCGTGGGATGAGAACGAGTGTTTTGGGGTCTGATCCGAAATTCAAGTTGGCCGCTGGCAGCCATTTTGTACAAAATTAGGTGCAATCAGATTTTTGCGCAGAACTTCCATATGAAAGCGCTGATTTGAATAATTTTTTGTGTGAATGTTTAGTACCATGGGATACATCACATATAATATGTGTTTTTTTCTCGTGCGTAAATTATGCAAATTAGACTAACTTTGATGTATTTAGTGTTCCTTTCAGCACTGTAAGTGCAAATGCCAATACGGCTCGGCTAGAGGCCATATTTATGAACCGATCTTTACGAAACTTCTTGAGTACCTTTGGTATCACCATGGGATGAGAATGAGTGTTTTCGGGTCCGGTCCAAAATTCAAGATGGCCGATGGCAACCATTTTGTACAAAATTACGTGCAATCAGATTTTTGCACAGAACTTCCATATGAAAGTGCTGATTTGAATAATTTTTTGTGTGAATGTTTAGTACCATGGGATACATCACATATAATACGGGATTTGTTCTCGTGCAGAAATTATGCAAATTAGATGAACTTTGATTTTTTCAGTGCTACTTACACACAGTAAGTACACATGTCAATACGGCTCGGGCTAGAGTATGTATTTATGAACCGATCTTCACGAAACTTCTTGGGTACCTTTGTTATCACCTTGGGACGAGAACGAGTGTTTCTGGGTGCAGTACAAAATTTAAGATGGCTGCCAGTGGGAATTTTGTACCAAAATTAGGTCTAATCAGTTTTTTTGTACACAACTTCTATACGGCTCAGACTAGAGGTCATATTTATGAACCGATCTTTACAAAACTTCTTGGGTACCTTTGTTATCACCGTGGGATGAGAACGAGTGTTTTTGGGTGTGGTCCAAAATTCAAGATGGCCACCAGCAGCCATTTTATACCAAAATTAGTGCAATCAGTCTTTTGTACAGCACTTCTGTATGAAAGTTCTGATTTGAATAAATTTTTGTATGAATGTTTAGTAACATGGAATACATCACATATAGTACAAGTTTTTTTTCTCGTGCAGGAATTATACAAATTAGATGAACTTTGATTTATACAGTGCTACTTATACACTGTAAGTGCACATGTCAATATGGCTCGGGCTAGAGGCTGTATTTTATCAACCTTTCTTCACGAAACTTCTTGGGTACCTTTGTTATCACCTTGGGATGAGAACGAGTGTTTCTGGGTGTGGTCCAAAATTCAAGATGGCTGCCAGTGGCCATTTTGTACCAAAATTAGGTCCAATCAATTTTTTTGTCACAACTTCTATACAGCTCGTATTTATGAACTGATCTTCACGAAACTTCTTGGGTACCTTTGTTTTCACCTTGGGACAGGAACAAGTGTGTTTTGGGGTGCCTTTTGTTATCACTGTGCTATGAGAACAAATATTTTGGGTGTTCAGTCAGACCCACTCTGGGACTCAAAGATTTCTTTTCTAGTTTTTTTGTGGCTGTATGGAGACATAATGGTTAACCCTCTGCATACTGATGCCAATAAATAACCTTTTGAAAAGAAAATACAAATTTTGTATCATTCCCAAACAATAGAGAATTATTTAACTCTTTGCATGCTGCTGGTGGATATTCCTGCCCAGCACAGGGTTTCTCTTGTCACTGATATAAGTATAATTTGGGCATATTTAAACATATTTTCCCCTGTAAATTGAATGGATTTTTTCACCAATGATATCTTGTTAGATTTAGATTAATTTTTCATCAACTCCAATCATGGCTGCTTTACAGCAGCCATGACTAGACTTGATAAAAAATATCTTGAAAATACTCAGCAGGTAAAGAGTTAAGCATATCATAGATGGATGGATTAGAGATCAAATATGTTCATCTTCTAGTTTCATAGGGCCATAAGATGAAGACTTACAGTTGTTAGCTCACCTGACTGAAAGTCAGGGTGAACTTTTCTTATCACTCGTCGTCCTGCATGAAGGTGGTGTTTGAGCCTCTTTCTCCTAAACCACTGGCCACATTTTAATTAAATTTCATGTAAGTAGTGGTTATATAGGGGCATTTGGGTTTTTCTTCAAATTGGATTTCTGCTCATATTGTGGAGTGGGGTGGGGCCAAAATGCACAAAATTTAAAAAAATCTTCTTCTCATGAACCAGCCATAGCAGAGACTTGATATTTGGTATGCAGCTTCCATTTGAGGTGTAGACTCAAGTTTGTTCAAGAGAAGTTTGACGGGCAATATTTACCTTTGTTTTGAGAGGGGCAAGAATGTTTGCCCCGCCCAAAATTTCTATTTTCTGAACCCAGAGGCCGATTTGAACCAAATATAATATGAGGTATTATTGGGTTATAAGTACTTGAATTATGCAAAAACAAAATTTCCTGCAGCCCCGTGGGAACCGCAGGATCTAAAAATAGAAAAAAATTAAAACGCCCATATCTCCAAAACTGCACTGCATCGAGAATTTTTATTTGGTGTGAAGCTTCCTTAGGACCAACAGAAAGGATTGGTAAAAAAAAATTGCCATCGGTTTTATCATAGGGTACAGTTTCGGGACTTTGAAAAAGTGCTGAGTCAGCACTTTTTAACACTGCAGACAATGGGAAGAACATTAAAAAATCTTCTCCAGATCCAGCAGGCAGAATCTTTTGATATTGGGTATGCAACATTGTAGGGTGGATCTGATTCAAGTTTGTTCAAATTGGCCCCCTTGGTTCATATTTGGGCTCAGTATAGGAGCCCGATTTCGAACTTAGTGCATTTTGGGCAAATTTCTTAAAAAATCTTCTTCTCCAGATCCAGCAGGCAGAATCTTTTGATATTGGGTATGCAGCATGCTTAGGGGGGTGAGATTCAAGTTTGTTAAGCCAAGTCCCTGGATTCATATTTGGGCTCACTGTGGTAGCCCAAATTATAACTTAGTTCAAAATGAGGAATTTTCTTTAAAACACTTTACATTATCGACTTCTTCTTCAAAACCACTAGCCCAATTTTATTCAAATGTTGGGTAAATGTCTATCACCTAATGGGGAGCGCGGTGGCTCAGTAGGTAGAGGTGCAGGCTGCAAGCCGAGAGGTCCTCGGTTCGAATCCCACCTGCGGCAACCGCGTTGTGTCCTTGGGCAAGACACTTCGTCTCCATTGCCCGCGTGGGGGCACGATGACGCCGTGTACTAAGGCATACTGCACGTCGATGGTACGCATGTCTTCAACCAATCTAACCCTGCCTGTGCTGCAGTGCGGAGTTACGATGTTGGGGAGCTGGCAGCTTCTCGACGTTGCTCAGTGGTTCTCTCCGGGTACTCCGGCTTCCTCCACCCGTAAAACTGTCACGGTCATGATTAGCCATTGTGCATAAATATGTGACCTTAAACATCAGTAAATAAATACTATCACCTAATGCCAATTCAGATTTGTTCAAATGAAGTTACCCCTCCTCCTGGGTGGTGCCATGCCCCCAAGGGGCACCAAAATCTTTGAAAATCTTCTTCTCATGAACAAGCAGTAGCAGAGACTTGATGTATGGTATGCAGTTTCCTTTTAAGGTATAGACTCAGATTTGTTCAAGAGAAGTTTGATGGGCTATATTTGGCGTTATGGGAGGGGAAAAATTTTTGGCCCCGCCCAAAATTTCTCTTTTCCGAACCGAGAGGCTGATTTGAACCAAATTTTATGTGAGGGCTTATTAGGTCATAAGTACCTAATTTATACTGATTTTTTTTTTCCCGTAGCCCTGTGGGAACCGCAGGAGCTAAAAATAGAAAAAAATTAAAACGCCATATCTCCAAAACTGCACAGCACTGACAATTTTTAGCTCAACTTGACAAAGTCAAGCTGAGCTATTGCCATCACTTCTCGTCCGTCGGCGTACGTACGTACGTACGTTAGTATGTTAGTACGTTAGTACGTACGTCCACAATTTCCTTTGGCACTCCTCACAGGTCGCATTTATGATCAGATTACTTTGAAACTTCTTATGCTTGTTTGGGGTGACCTCTAGATGAGAGCTATCGATTTTCTTCAATTTCCGTCAAAAAATATTGCCGCGGCCAACGTTCTTAGAACTTAGTTTAGTCAAACCACAATATTTCCCTTTGGCACACCCTACAGGGCACATTTATGATTTGATTGCTTTGAAACCTGATACGCTTATTTAGGGTGACCTCTAGATGGGAGCTATCGATTTTCTTCAATTTTCGGCAAAAAATGTTGCCATGGCCAACGTTCGTAGAACTTAGTTTAGTCAAACCTCAATATTTCCCTTTGGCACACCCTACAGGGTACATTTACGATCAGATTGCTTTGAAACCTGGTATGCTTGTTTGGGTAGACCTCTAGATGGGAGCTATCGATTTTCTTCAATTTCTGTCAAAAAATGTTGCCGCGGCCAACGTTCTTAGAACTTAGTTTAGTCAGAAGACTCAATATTTCCCTTTGGCACACCCTACAGGGTACATTTATGATCGGATTGCTTTGAAACCTGGCATGCTTGTTTGGGGTGACCTCTAGATGGGAGCTAACGATTTTCTTCAATTTCTGTCAAAAAATGTTGCCGCGGCCAACGTTCTTAGAACTTAGTTTAGTCAGAAGACTCAATATTTCCCTTTGGCACACCCTACAGGGTACATTTATGATTGGATTGCTTTGAAACCTGGCATGCTTGTTTGGAGTGACCTCTAGATGGGAGCTAACGATTTTCTTCAATTTCTGTCAAAAAATGTTGCCGCGGCCAATGTTCTTAGAACTTAGTTTAGTCAAACCACAATATTTCCCTTTGGCACACCCTACAGGCCTCATTTATGATTTGATTGCTTTGAAACCTGGTATGCTTATTTACGGTGACCTCTAGATGGGAGCTATCGATTTTCTTCCATTTCCGTCAAAAAATGTTGCCACGGCCAACGTTCTTAGAATTTAGTCTAGTCAGACCACAATATTTCCCTTTTGTACACCCTACAGGGCACATTTATGATCGGATTGCTTTGAAACCTGGCATGCTTGTTTGGGGAGGCCTCTAGATGGGAGCTATCGATTTTCTTCGGTTTCTGTCAAAAAATGTTGCCACTGGCAAAAAAACTGACATTGGTCCCAATGATCTTCAATTTTGCCATTTCATTTATAACTTACCAAGTTCAAGTTTGTCAAGTTGAGCTACAGTGTCATTGACACTTTCATTATTTGGTGTGAAGCTTCCTTAGGACCAACAGAAAGGATTGGTAAAAAAAAATTGCCATCGGTTTTATCATAGTACATTTTCGGGACTTTGAAAAAGTGCTGGGTCAGCACTTTTTAACACTGTAGGCAATGGGAAGAACATTAAAAAATCTTCTCCAGATCCAGCAGGCAGAATCTTTTGATATTTGGTATGCATCATTGTGGGGTGGATCTGATTGAAGTTTGTTCAAATCGGCCCTGGATTCATATTTCGGCTCACTATAGAAGCTCGAATTGGAACTTAGTGCATTTCAGGCAAATTTCTATAAAAATCTTCTTCTCCAGATCCAGCAGGCAGAACCTTTTGATATTTGGTATGCAACATTGTGGGGTGGATCTGATTCAAGTTTGTTCAAATCGTCCCTCTGGGTTTATATTTGGGCTCAGTATAGGAGCCCAAATTTGAACTTAGTGCATTTCAGGAAAATTTCTTTTGAAAATCTTCTTCTCAAGATCCAGCAGGCAGAATCTTTTGATATTGGGTATGCACAATGCTTAAGGGGGTGAGATTCAATTTTGTTCAAGCCAAGTCCCTGGGTTTATATTTGGGCTCACTGTGGGAACCCGAATTATAACAAAATGAGGAATTTTCTTTAAAAATCTTCTTCTTCAGATCCAGCAGTCGGAATGTTTTGATATTTGGTATGCAGCATCCTTAGGGGGGGGGGGGGGGGGGGGGGAGGGGGGGGTGAGATTCAAGTTTGTTCAAGCCATGTCCCTAGGTCCATATTTGGGCTCACTGTGGGAGCTTGAATTTTCTTAAAAAGTCTTCTTCAGATCCAGCATTCGGAATGTTTTGATATGTGGTGTGTAGCATCCTTAGGGAGGGGGGGGGGGGGGGATTCAAGTTTGTTAAAGCCAAGTCCCTTGGTTCATATTTGGGCTCACTATGGAAGCCTGAATGACAACTTGGTTCAAAATGAGGAATTTTCTTTAAAAATCTTCTTCAGATCCAGCAGATGAATGCTTTTGATATTTTTTATGCAGCATCCTAAGGGGGGTAAGATTCAAGTTTGTTCAAGCCATGTCCCTAGGTCCATATTTGGGCTCATTGTTGGAGCTCGAATTGTAACTTAGTTCAAAATGAGGAATTTTCTTTAAAAATCTTCTTCTTCAGATCCAGCAGTCGGAATGTTTTGATATTTGGTGTGCAGCATCCTTAGGGGGGGGGGGGGGGGGGGGAGATTTAAGTTTGTTAAAGCCAAGTCTCTGGGTTCATATATGGGCTCCCTGTGTGAGCCCAAATTATAACTTAGTTCAATATGAGGAATATTCAGATGCAACTTGTTGAAATCAATTCTCTGGGTTGATATTTGGGCTACCATGTCAGGTGAGTGCCCTCAGGCCCCCTGGGGCCTCTTGTTTAGATGGAGATTGAGGCTCTGTGCTGAAGGGGTTCTGTATTCTATATGTAAAATTTCAAAATTTAATTACCACCCCCAAACCCCAAGGGAGAGCAGTTGCTTAGTGGTACGGAATTGGACTTCAAACTAAAAGGTCCATGGTTCGTGCCCTGTCGGGGTAAATACATTGTGTGTTCTTGGGCAAGGTACTTCATCCTTATTGCCCACTTGGGAGGGGGGGGGGGGGGGCTGGTGGCACTGTGCACTAATACGTATTGCACATTGATGGTGCACTTGTCTTCAACCAATGCTAACCCTGCTTGTGTGGAGTTAGTATGTTAGGGTGTCTGACAGTTGTTTGCCATTCTTTCCGGGTACTCCGTTTTCCGCCACCCATAAAACTGCCCGACATGAGGTAACCCTGTCTGTCACAAAGTGTTGTTAAACCACAATAAATAAATTTTTCCATAAATTATCATTCACGTCTTTAAAAGTATCTTCTTACTTCAAAGTCTGATAACACTCCTTTAATTCGTATTTTGCAAGTGTTTATCAAAGTTTTTGTTTCTTAATATTGCCATGTTTTAACAAGATAACAGTATGGCAAAAATATGATGTTATTAACCCCTTCTCTGCTGCACAATTTTGTAACACCTTGCACAGAGCCTTATATTGGGAAAAACGGTAGAAAAATATTGAAAAAAGACAGAAATGTAAAAGAATTGCCTGCTAGCATATAATTGAACCGTTTTGGAGTCTGATGTTTAGCTCCAATACCTAATTTTGGTGTGGTATAACCTGAAACATTGGTAATAACATAGTCTAGGTCCACCTGGACAGGCTGAGCAGTAGTACTCAAATGATTAGTTGACTAGTCGATGTCGACTCTGGGCAAACCAGTAGTCGACTCTCAATTGTGCAGTCGACTAGTCGGAGGAGTTCAAGCTTTTAGGTAAATAGTATCCCTTCTGTGCCACTGTCAGACAGTTTGAACAGCAATATTGGGCAATCAATGTATACATCTATTGCCATCTAATAGTAGTGACAGTAGTTTGTTTTAACTGGTACTAGTAGAGTGCTGAATTATTTTGGTCTATCAGGATATGTTATTAATTTGCCTTGTTGCAATTTATGGGAGAGTGCCTATAGGCACTCTCCCATAAATCGCAACAAGGCAAATTAAATAAGACTATATAATTTCACTCTTAGCATAATTAGAAGCACATTAACAGAATAATGTTCCAGTAAGTTGCTGTACATGAATGCCCAAGTGAAGCCAAATTTGGACCTTCAGCACTCTACCGGAACACCAACACTGTTATAAGGAGACAAGTTATCACCAATGACTAGTCGAAGTCGACTTGACTTTTGGGTATTGACTAGTCGACTTTGGAATTCACTAGTCCTTTGAGCACTACTGAGCAGTAATATCTGGATTCACTAAAGTCACTTGAATTATGTAAATCATCCATATCACTAACATTATCAGCAACTATTTCTGCAACAACTTCATTATTTGTAAACAATTTTTAGACATGTTTAATACCATGAAAAGTAACTCTAACTGAAAACGTGACGTGATTGACTCGGGTATTCCGGAAAATACTGGAAACAATATTTGACATTGTATTGAGAATAACACTGTGTGGTGTATCCATTCTATGTATGTAATTACTCCATACTCATTATGGTCATATAGCACATGGCATCAAAGTTTGTGTCCGTATTCAGTACAGACCTATAGCAGCGAAAAAGTTGTGGCATTAGTTGCTCCACCAGCTTTACACTTTGTTATAGGCTATAGTGTAAACAGACGGGGAGACAAACACTAATTTTTCTAATTTCACTCTTCTGTCTATGAAGAAGAGGGTGTGTAAGTAATAAGTTAAAAAAGACTTTATGAGTATTTCTCAGTATATCATGATCCCTTTTAACATGCTCTGTTAGTTTTGGCAGTTCCTGTTTCCAAAATTTTGGTAAAAAAGTTCACGGTTTGGAAATTTGTTCATTGTATCTGGAGAATGATTTAAAAGTCTCAGGATATGGTGTTTTCAGCCAAAAAGCTCTCTTCAATGAAAGTAAAATAATTTTCGCATAAAGGCATGGTTTGGCAAATGTACAAATAAATTCCTGTATGTCACATCAGGGTTATTTTTAAACAGATAATCAGAAAATTACTGTTAAGTTAAAAGTTTGAGGATGTTTTCCAGTATAAAGTTTCACATTTAACTTCAAGTCTCTCATACTAGAATGGTTGGTGAAAAGATAAATGTACAATGGAAAGTTTAAGCACTTAAATTGCAGCCCCGTTCTTTACACTGCAAACTTTGTTGCATAAAGATACAGTTCATCTCTCTTTTCTCACCTTGCCTTAACCCTTACTGGTATAGGGCAACATTATTTTTCAAAGGTGATTTGTAAGGCCACACAAAGTAGATCTTCTGTTTCTCAGGCCATTATTTGTGGAATTGCATGCGGGCGAGCGGTTTTTTATTTTATTTTTTATTTCAGTAATTACTTCTTTGCCATCAAAAGTTCATATTCTTTGTTCAAGTTTTAGGCCTCATAATCTACAGAATAGCATGGGTGGTGGTGTATTTCATCCCTTGAGTGGAAGAAGGCTTTGCAATGCTAAAGCATTGCAAAGCCTTCTTGCACTCAAGGGATAAATTCATCAATTTTTTTAATTTGGGTAAAATATCAGACATAAACCATTTAATTTTAATTTTTTTTAAATTTAAATTGGTTATAAAAAGAGAGCATGCGGCAGCCAAAAGGACCATGCGGGAGGGCCTGAGAAACAGATTTTTAATTTTTTAGGCCTAACATGAGTATTTTTTTTTCAAAGATAACATGCTACCAAGCTTGAAAATAAGCAGAGTGTCGTCTGCAGAATGAGGTCCCCAAATGGTGAATTTGGTAATGCTAACCTGCACTGCAGGATAGCTTAACTAAATTTACTCTCTGTGAACATCAAGGTCTCAGGCCTAAACAGGAAGAGGAACCCAGAGAATATATTGAGGGATTCTTGCATACGCTATTGGATAACATCAGCAAATTCACCCTCTGGGGACCTCCATCTGCAAATTACAGATCGCTTATTTCCATGTGTGAATACTACTAGCAAGGGGAGCCTTAGTTTAGCAAAATGTTCTTCATAAATATTTTTTATTACCATTTTTTGGAGAGTGCCAACAGGCACTCCAATAAGTGGGAAAAAAAAACAATTTTATATGAACATTTTTTTTATACAGCTGAGTAAACAAAAGGTTAACCCGTACAGTGACAAGCCACTATAATGGTTATCAGCACTTGACAATAGAGCCATGATAGTTGCTTCTAGCACCTAACCAGTTAAACTATATAAAGTATACATAATTTTACCCCCACTCACAAAGAGAATGGGGGTGTAAACTGGATTACATGCGTCCATCTATCCATCCATGTGTCCATTCATCTGTGCATCCATCCATCTGTGCATCTCTTCATCTGTGTATCTGTAGCGATATCTTACCAGTGAGTGGATGGATTTCAGTGAAATTTAGATATGAAGGATCCTTATGACAAGCTGTACATGTTACAAAAAACTTGAGCTCATTTTTTCAACAGAGTTATGGTCCTTACTTTGTTTTTAATTCATTTATGCTTCATCGGTCTAGCACTACAGTGGGTGTATAAACTGCCTCCAGCAATAGATCTGGTTAGATGTCAAATGTATTTCATTATCATTTATAGTCGACATCAGGAAAATACTAATAAATATAACAACAGCATGATTTGGAATGACATTATAGTTAAATAGCAGACTGTCACGAGTTAATAGAACATGTATAACCCAACATGTTGTTAGCAGCCCGATAACAAAGTCATGTTATTAGCCCACCTGACTGATCAGTCTTTCATTCGTTGTCCGTCCACCCATCCATTGCATCTGGTGTCCAGCATCCGGCTTAAAGGTGGTGTTTGAGTCTTGTCCTCCCAAGCTACTAGGCTTGATGCTTTCATGTGAGAATTGGTTGGGGTGGGCCATTTCAATTTAGTTGAAAATAATATGCTGTTCCCATGGGGATGCAGTGGAGGAAAGTTGTCCCAAATTTAAAAAAAAAATTGGATTGATGGAATTAGTTATTTGGTGTTTAGCTTACTTTTGAGGTGTACACTAAAGTTTGTTCAAAGGAAGTTTTTGTGACAGTATTTTTCAGTTCTGGCAGGAGCAAGATTTTTGACACCTTCCAAATTTCTGTTCTCAGAACCGTTGGGTCGATTTGAGCCACTTGTTATGCAAAATTATTGAATCATAAGCACTTGATTCCTACAGACAAATTTTTCCTGCATCCCCAGGAGATACAAATATTATTATTGTTATTTTTGTCAAGGGGTACTATGTGAAAATGCCCATCCTAACACTTTGGGTAATCATATTTTAACAATAACCAGAATAAATGTGTAAGCAATAAGGCTACGCTGTGTATTGAAATACCTCCATGTCAGATTAAATACATTACATTTAACCCTTTACCCAATGCAGACGATATCAAAATTTATTATTTTAAATACCATTTTTTTAAATTTTTCAACTGCTCAATTTGCATATTACGGGGGCAATTGCGGGCGATTTGTTAGGTAAAGGGTTAAAGCCAAGTACCACTTAATATGTCACAGTGTAGCCAATAATACTTCAATTGGTTGTGTGCTGAAAGCCACTCTCAGGACTCTTCAGAAAAGTGCTGAAATCCACTTCAGAGGCTTTTTACACTATGCATTACCTTGTTATTTGTGCAGTACAGTGGAGCGCACTTATTTGGATATCTCTTAACTGAATAACCCTGTTAATTGAATATAATTTCCCAACACAAGACCATTTACCATACCTCCAGTACAAATTTGACCTGTTAATTGAATATAGGTTTTGAGTAAACTCCTGTTAATTGAATAAAAAATTTTCTAACCTGTCGAGAAATTATCCTGACTTGCCACAGTTTTTCTTTGTTTATAGACCTATTTGGCTTCTGTACATCTTTACAGGCATTTAATCTGTTATATCTTGTTTAACAGAGCTCTTGGAGCTCTGTCAAACAAGATATAATAGAATAAATGCTAATATCAATAGAATACAGGAAAGTGACACAATCCCTGTTAATCAAATACTCCTGTTAATTGAATAATTTTCATTGGTAAAGTGGCTATTCTGAATAGGGTTCCACTGTAGCAGAAAAAAATGGTTATATAAATTTCAGTTATAATTTATTGGACAGTGCCAAGAGACATTCTTCAATAAATAGTAACAGAACAATTATTTATGAGCAAAATCTTCCTTAACTAAAGCTCCCCTCACTGGTAGGATGGTATCTTTGAAAAAAAAAATACTTATGGTACAACTTACCTTTGAAAAATAATTTAGCTCTTTACCAGTTAACAACAATTAGAATAAATGTGTAAATGTGCGAACTTCCCGGAATGCCGGCATCTATTGTTCTCCTACAGGGACCAGTGAAGGTGTGATAATCGGATTAACTAGCTATGTCCTGTATCTATATTTTGGGCAAATTATTTCTTATCAAATGAAGACGAGATCAATTAACAAATATATTTTTTCTAAGAATTTATTTAATCAAATGAATGAATTTTTTTATCAAATGGACTTAAATGAACACTTAGTCTCTGAGCTTGTTCCTGCAACTTATAAAACAAAGCTTCTTAAGTCCTTTGCATTTTCTTTGGCAGCAAGGCATACACTAAAATGTTTCTGCTTCAGACATTCTGTTGTCTTCACACGGTATCAAAAAATTATCACCAGAAAGTGTCTTTGTTTATTGGTCTGGCAGGTCGATCTCTTGTTGAGTCCTTGGCAGTTTGGGGATTGTTTTGGCACATGATCTATTCAGCTGAGAATGACAACTGTATAGGGTTGGAACACCCTCAACAACATCATCCACAAAGTTTGTATTTACACTAGTGATGACTTCTCTATATATCTGTGGAATTGGCGTACTGGTATTTTCTGCCACACAGGTTTTCATTCCAGATACGACTCGATCTACACAAATAGCCACTGTGTCTGCAGAATGGTTATAATTGTCTCTATAACCTCTAATAATATTTTCTGATGTGTTTATTGTTGAAGGGCAGGTTGGTCAGCAACATCTCCAATGTATTATGTTATTTCTCTGGCTCTAAATTCTAAATTTATGTCCCTGATAAACAAGATTTTGACCGCCGCGTCTGTTGGGTCTAAATTCGACTTGTACTTGGGTATTTGCCATTTTGAAATATGATTTCTGTATACACAGTATTTATACATATACTGTGATGTTTATTTAGAAAAAGAGTTTGGCTTGACTGATTTGGAATCACAACAAATCACAACAAAGCAGTTGAATAATTTAACAGAATAAAAAAAAAATAATGATAACAGATATGGCTTGATTAATTAATAATCACAACAGAACAACAATGTTTGCGACAAGCACGGTGTCTTGTAACAGAAATCTAAACAGTGGTCACTTCTCTGAATGCCGGCACTTAGTAATCAAAGGGCAGTATTTTTATAGAACAGACTATACCTAATTAACATCCCTCGCTGTCTCGATTCACAGAAAATATTTGAATTTTCCAATTTCACCTTGTCGGCATTCAGAGAATAAACCGTGCGAACCTACAAACTGTATACAGCAAGCAAAGAGCTGCAAGGCAGAGTGAAAAAATACTGATGTTGGATGACAGATGGGGGGAGGCTGGAATTTTATGTCACTGACAGGTTCTGCAGGAAAGTGAGGGTAAACTAAGCCAGTTTCCATCGAACATACATTACACCCCATTTACATTGCAAAAACCAAGAAGAAATGTGCCAGCACATGCTAGTCAGTCTTTGCAAATACAATGCATCATAGTTGTGCAAGCAAGATATTCCACCTAAGTAAAAAGTCACTTGCGCTTACTCTGAGAACTAACATACAGTACAGTCGCTGTGGACTGGTCATAATCCATGCGTGGGCATATGTTCAGACATGCATTTTTACCAGGTAATAAAAATCATCATCAGCAAAATTTTAATTAATGAAGCAACAGGTTGTAACTGGTGCTTCATTAATTACAATTTTGATGAGTATTCCTGTAATTAGTATTTGGAATCTAATATTATTGCATCCCTGGAAACCTTGCCCACCAGTGGAAAGTGACCAGTTCATGGCAGCCGTACTGCATTAGCTAAAGATGTTGTGCTGTGTGATATTGTTGGAAAGGAAATAACCTCACGAAAAGAGCCTGTTGTGCTAAATCTTTTTGTAACTATTCAAATTTTGTGCATCTGCTTCATTTTCATCATTGCATTAGAACATTGGGGGAGTAGAGAAGAGAATTAGTGATGTTGATTTCAAGTTACAAACTGCCTGAAAACTGCAGTGTGAAGATAGTTTTCAGCTGATTCTGAATGGGAGGTCATGAAAGTCAATTCAAAGCCCAATTGCATGTTGGCATTGGGCATTTCTTTCTTCTTTATATTGGAAAATTAGAAGATTTGGTGGAAGTATGGAGCAGGACATTTAGCAACAAACTGATGTGAAAATATCAGCATACAGAAAGTTTACCAGTAGATTCTAGATTTGATTTGATGAATCTTACTTCTGATTTCAGAGACCAGATGGCAGTCAAGTGCGACCTAGAATTCTGGACAACAACGATGGCACTTTTGCAGTGGAGTACACTCCAGAAGATTGTGACGGTCCATACACAGTCGGTGTGAAATATGGTGGAGACAATGTGCCAAATGCACCATTTAAAATACAGGCCAAACCAATAGGTGATGCCTCCAAATGTAAAATAACAGGTTAGTTTTTTATAGATACAGAACTCTGAGCTGATTCACCTGCCTAATATTATAAGATATGGGATGTCTAATTGGCGGATACAGTGTCACAAGAGCCGAAGTGAGAACAGTATTTAGCTGAGCCTAATATTGTTTTCCCTGAGCCTCATGTGACACTGTGTCTTCCAACTAAACATCCCATAACGTATTTATTTTCCTACCCTGTTTTTCTCCAAAATTTCATCATTAGGTCCAAAAAAGTTAAACATCTTTTTCTCAGACCCTCCCTCATGGTAATTTTGACTGCTCCATGCTCTCTTTTTATAACCAATGCCAACTTGAAGAAGTAAAAATATTTTACCCACGTTAATAAAATTGATAAATTTGTCCTGTAAGGCCAAGAAGGCTTTGCAATGCTTTAGCATTGCAAAGCCTTCTTGTACTCAAGGGATGAAATAAACAACCACCCATGCTATTCTGTTGATTATGAAGCCAAAAATATAAAACACACCAAAAATATGAACTTTTGTTGGCAAAGAAATAATTATAAAAAATAAAATAAAAAAACATCCGCCTGCCCGCCCACATGCAGTTTTGCAAAAAATGGCCTGCGAAACAGAAGATCTACTTTGTGGGGCCTTAAGTTGTGTTTGCAAGTCGTTTTGTGCTTTCGTTAACAATAATAAAGGCAGTTGATTTTAACTTTGCCTCAAAGCAGTGGATTTGAAATTTATCATTGCTTATTATGAATGTGCTTCTCCACCAGAGAAGAAATATTCTTAAAAAAATATTTAAAATAAATTTCAAGTTCATATAAGAAGCTGTGTCATTCATGGTTTCAGAATGTCATAATTAAATGGAAAAGAATAGTTAAAAAAAAGTTTTCAATATCCTTCATTAATTAAAAGTTATTACAATTTTAAGTTGATTTATTTCTTAGTCATATATAATATTTCAGTTGTCTCCCTTCCCTTCTGCACTGGGTAATAATACCAATAGACTGTACAGAAAAATGACAATTTCTGCCGACCATCTTACTTTGGAGTGTGCAATTGGTGCTATGAAGGCTTGCCATTCTTATCACCCCAAATATTTGAGATTTCCGTTGTAGCCTTATTTCATTCAACACCCTTCCAACACTAGTCTTTAAAGAAAAGCTTTTCAATGCAAATTAAAGTGCGAATTTCAATGGAACCAATTTTTCAGTGGAAGAGAGTGTAACCGTAAGCAATTTCTGGATAACCTGTCTCATATACATTTTTTTTACCCTCTTTTGAAACGGTGGTTAATTTGAATAAATACCAGTTTACACAATGCGTGTCTTGTGTGATTAGGTTTTTTTGCAGGCACTTTGTTCTTAACTGGTTGAGGACTACATCATTTTTGATGGCCTAAATTTGTTCCTCAGAATTTGTTTAATTACAAATTATTGAAGAGTGCACACAGGCATTCTTCAATAATTTGTTATAAAACAAATTTATATAAACAAAATTTTATTTGCGTTTGACTGAATATGAAACATGACCAAGGAAAATGTTGAATTTTGCCCTGGCATTATAATTTTTTGAAAGCCCCGATAGTGGCTTCTAGCACGCAACCAGTTAAATAGCCATTTGTGCTGGTTACTACCAGTTAAGGCAAATTGTTTCAATGACTAGGTCATTACAACTCTTTAGAGAAATATAAAATTGGGCTAGTTTAGGTTATTTTTTCAGAGCTGTATGACAGATTTTAACAACAGCCGTGTTTACTTTATTATGAACATGGAAGCTTTTCTTTTTGAAATAAAACATAAGAAAATGCACAAAACTATCATACCTCTCCAAGGAATTTTTGGAGGGTGACCTACACTTCACCCCAGTGTAAGCCAAGGCAACTTTAGGAATGACAAGACGACGACTTCGCACTGTCGTCCATTTTGCTGTCGTCCATTTTGCTGACCCCTGTTATAACTCTGGCATGGATTGTTGGATTTTGATGTCCTTTGGTGTGGCTGTTCTAGGGGAAAGGATATCCACATATCGCAGGTTACGCCCATGCATACTTACCACAGTTATCACAGGTATACCTTCTCCGTGGGAACCCCGGGAAGTACGCAGCACTTGTTTACTGTGGTAAACCAGTTCCGCTTTACTAGTAAAATAGGACCCAGTCACCAATGCTTGGGGTGAAAGTCCTCTAAAATGGGCAACACGTAGATCAACGATTGACTAAACTTGACTTCATCTCTATATTGTGTCACGATTAGCCATGGTGCATAAATATGTGACGTTAACCACCAACAAACAAACACAGATATACCCCATTTTAGACTCAGAAAAACTGTCCATGCTTTGTATTGCCCATGTTGACATTTCAGGAGGGGGCATATGCCATGCTTCACATTGCACTATTTTCTTGTTTGATATGATTTTCTTTCTCAGAATTTCCCATTATCAAGCTTTGCTGCTAGGACTTCAAACTCAGCTTAGGTGACTTCAGACTCAGTTTTGGTGATGCTGATCTCAGCCAATATGAACCAAGCTAGAGTTGTCCCCTTCATGTATTACTAGGCACAGCCATTTTGTTTACAGAGAAATCATTCACTGTTATTCGTCAAAAAGCGATTAATTAGTAAATTTTTATATTGTAAGTAATTAATTCTTTCAACACGCGAGACCGCTTTTCCGGTCCTGCAACACAATATGTCATAATTTCATTAAGTAGGATGGTCACTAAGGGAACGTGTGGTAGAGCAGTTAATATTTTCAGCGTGCAGCCTGAAGGCTGCACGTTGAAAATATTAATTGCTCTATCCCCAAATAATGGATATGGACTCCTCCAATTTCTGCCATTTAACTGGCATGGAAGATACCATCAGTGTTCAAAGGGTTAATGATGGCAATAATTAAGGATTAGGTAGATGAAGAAGAGAAAGAAGACAGTTGTATAGAAAACTCTTCACAAACTAAAATTTATAGTTAGAAATTGAGATTCGTTGAAGTGGGAGAAGAGGTTGTTTAGCTATCGGAACATCACAGCTTCCCCAGTGGGGAATCCGAGGCATTTGGATACCTGAACTAGGAGTAGGAGAAGAGGAAACTTCAGTTTTTGTGAAAACAATGAGAAACAATAAGGCTGTCGGAAAACTGTAACAGATCTGAGAATTTTTGTAATTATTTGTTTGGTTTAATAAATAAAAAGATTATTACTTGGTTAGTTTCATATCGGCTGAGATATCAGCCCCTTATAACATCTCATCTGCCTGTGACCTCGGGGCTGATATATATAGAATAAACGTATACTGTTTTCAAGTAAAAAATTTATTCTACGAGTAGGATTAAGAATGAAACCGACGAGCCTCTGGCGAGTTTTCATTCAGTTTCATTCTTAATTCTACCAGTAGAATAAATTTTTTACTTGAAAACACTGTATGTTTATTTTGTTTATCCCATAAATCTTCTGCAGGGCAGTTGCAGCAAATCATGCTATAATTCGCTACAACACACAGCGAGGAGAGAGGCGCACATAGGTCCAATTCAATCGACCAGCAAAATTGGGAAAAATAAACGAGGCACAGTAATACATTTTGTCTAAAAATAATTTCACTACAAACTTGCAAAAATACTTTATTGTATGAGCATTGTGTAGTGTTTTCAACTGGCATTGTGTAATACCTTCAAAAAGATTTAAAAAAATCAACAATCAAACTATTAATTATGCTAGAGGTCAACAAGTCCGTCGCTACTAGGGGAATAAATTGTTTCAGTGTTAAACCTATGGGGAAAATATATCACCCTACTAGGTGAATAAAGCAAAAATTTATCCAAGGCCTTTATTGTTCAAATAAACGGCCATTTATGGGATAAAAAGTTACCTCAGCTGATATGTCGGCCGATATGAAACTAACCAAGTAATAACCTTCTAATTAAAAGTACATTTTATTAATCAGACTTTAGTGAGTACTTGTTTCTCATTGGTTAGTGCTTTGGACTTCCAGTCGAAAAAGTTGCAGGTTCTGTCCTTACCCCTGTAATCAGCATGGTGTCATTGCACATAATAAACCCAATTGCCTGAATAGAGCACACTGAGACACAGAGTTATAAGACTTACAGCCTGTTGACTGTACACATGCCATCAGTTAGTGCTAATCTTGCTCATTCCAGTTTAGTAAACAAGAGAGACTGGCAGTGACTTGCCACTGCTCATTGGTTGTAGGAAAATTAAAAAATTAAAAGTTTTCATTATTTTAATTTCCAAACTTTTAAAAAGTTTTAAACCAGGTAACTGGGATTAAGTGCTAAATTATTTTTAGTCATTAAAATTTGTTCACATGGTTTTGCCGTGTTACAATGTATGGAAGAGTGCCTATTGGCACTCATCCATGCATTGTAAGAAGGCAAATCCACACAGACGAAATAATTTCAACTCAAAGATGATATGAAGCACATCCATTGAATATGAAGCCTTTAAGGTGTGGTACCTGCACTTCAAAAACAAAACCCAAATATGGGCTTCCATCACTCTACCAGTTAAAGAGATGTGAAGATTATAACATAATTCTTTCTTCTCTTTAATAGAGGCTCCCTCAGAAATTGTCCCAATCAACAAAGAAACTGTCATCACTGTTGATGCATCTCAGGCAGGTGATGGTAAGGTAACTTGCCGCATCAGAAGTCCAACTGGTAGTGATATGGACATTGACATCATTGAGAATAGAGATGGAACATTCAGCATTCAGTTCACACCACAGTACCCTGGAGATTACACAATCAACATCAAATTTGGTGGTGAAAGTGTTCCAGGGGGTGATTACGAAGTCAAGGTAAGATGATCTTCTTCAACTTTCAAATCAGCAAATCTTTGTTTCAGCATTATTGTGGAAGACCCCTGGAAATCCTTCTATTGGGTATTTAAAAATTAAAAGTCAAGAAAACTCAGAAAGTTTGCATTTTTTCATTCAACCCTTGATCAACTGGTTAAGTGCTGAATTATTTTTCAAATTTGACTTGAAACATAGGTAGTTTTTATTTTTTTTCTAAGATACTGTGCTACCAGCAAGAATAGACTTAGTCCAGCAAAATTTAGTTAATAAATAATTGCTTTGTTACAATGTAGTGGCTTCCAGCACTTTTCAATAGAGCCATGATAGTGGCTTTCAGCACTCAACCAGTTAGTAAGACATATTTAACCCTTAAAGGCCTGGACATGTGTCCTGAATTCTCACCAGCCCACAGCCTCCATATGTCCAGTGGCTTAGCAGTGATTTCTAGTCAAGTCTTGGCTGCATAAATTGGCAGCCAAGACTTGACTAGAAACCCCTGCATACCTAATTTATCTGTTGTCAACATGACCTCCTGATGATGGCATGTTAAGGGCACCTGTTCTGAGGTCGTAAAAGTTGGAAATAGGCCTTTAAGGGTTAAAGAATCTATCTGATTAATATTGAGAAATAACCATCATATCCATGATTACTTGCATTGCGTTCACTGTCATCAGGTGTTGATGTATTTTGGAATTCAAGGCTTTCCAGTCCTGGAGGTTAATAATAATAATATAAGATATAATTTCTTGAAAAAGTGCTCATAACTGTTTCTCATTCACATAGTAAATGAGAAACATTCTATTATGCTGTGCAGTTTCAATCAGTATGATATTAGTTAGACTATGTTGAACGCTCTCTTGAAAAGATCTGTTTTAGGTTTGATTTGGAATGTTTGAAGTGTCTCACAAGACTTTACATCTTCTGGCAAACAATTCCAGAGAGATGGCCCAGTGTAGCCAAATGATCTATTGGCAAATGTAACATGTCTGTGCAAGCCTGAATAAAAGCAACTTGTCATTTGTAAAATGGGTTCCCAGAGGGTGATTTTGCTGATGCTATCCCATACACTGGGCCAATTTATCCTCTAGGTACATCTTTCTGTTTTGGCTTGAGACCTTGATTCAGACTGAGGTTCACAGAGGGTAAATTTTGTGATGCTAGCCTGCTGTACAGGGTGCCATTACCAAATTCCCCCTCTGGGGACCTCATTTTGCAGATGACAGTCTGCTTATTTTCAGGCTTGGAAAAGGTACTTTCAGTAGCTGTTTGTAACTAGACCTAATGGTGTAAGAGCTTGGTGCTTTTATACCCCCACAAAACGAAGTTTAGGGGGGGTATACAGGAATCAACTTTCCCGTCGGTTTGTCGTCATCATCGGTCCGTTTTTGCACTTTCATGAAACTTCACAAAAATGATCAACATAAAGAGGGGAAGTGCATGACATAATTTTTTTCCTGCTCGTTTTCAAGATGGCCGATTGGTGGCCATATTTTATTTTGCAAAATACTTGTGGAGCAAACTACTTCTACAGTTTTTAATGCATTGTCATGAAACTCAGTATAAATGATCGACATGATGAGGAGCAGTGCGTGACATAATTTTTCCCCTGATCGGATTCAAGATGGCCAACTGGTGGCCATGTTGGATTTTTTTTTACATACAAAATTTGAATACCTCTTTCAGTCACCCACACTAGGTGGTATGCCACGGTGGGGATTTAGTGGGTGACAGACCATCTCTAGTTTGGATCAGTTCTGCTAAGCAAGGGGGTGCTAGGTTATTCAAACATTTTTAGACCAATGACAATATCTTAAATTCAATTCTTTCTGATGTGGGAAGAAAGTTTAGTTCTTGAAGGGCATCTGAGTTGCTGAAGAATTTGCTTCTGCTCAAAATTATCTTGACGGTAAAATTCTGAATTCTTTGTAAAGGCTGAAGTCGACATTTTGGTAAATTTATAAAAAAGACTATTTCCATAGTCAGTATGACACAAAACCAGTGTATTGGCCAATTTTTTTACATGTGTTCCAGCAGAGATAAGGTCTGAGTTTCTTAAGTTTGAACATAGCACATGACACTGCCCTAGCTTTGAGAGAGACATGATGCTAAAAAGTCAGACTAGCATCAAGGTTCATACCAAGAAGCTTAATTTTATCTGATCTTTCAATCTGTACCCCACAAACAACAGTTCAGTTAAACTACCTTAACTCCTTAAGGCTTAGAGATTTTTACATATTTTTGCTACCCTTTTACAGTTTGCATCCTGTGACTTTGCTTTTGTTTTTTGGCAAGTCTTGGCTGCTTATATAGAAAGCCAAGACTCGCCTAAAACAACTACCAAGGTGGTTGGAATGTAACTTGTGAGTTAACCTAAAAATTGCCTGTAGGGGCACCTGTTGCAAAAAATGTGATCAAAATCTGTATTAGGCCCTTAAGGTATAGCAGTTATGAATACTAGTGTGATTCTGAGCAGAAATGTTTCATTTGAATATTGAGTGTATTATTAACTGTACACATTGATACTGAAACGTTACAAATGTCAACCTGCAAATTTTTCCCATAATGCAACTAAGAATTTAACCATTTCAGTCTTGTTTGACAGAGCTCTTTGAGCTCTGTCAAACAAGATTGAAGCGATTAAATTCCAAGTTACATTATGGGAAAAATTTACTGCTTGAAATTTCTGTATTTTGACATAGTGTGCAGAAGGTTAGTTGAATATCTTTTCATCCTTCTCAGCATGTGTTGTCACAAGGTGCATTGTGTAAAGATTTTCAGTGCTTTCAGCAACATGTCATGGATGATCTTCTTACTGTCTAGTTGATGGAAGGAAATTACTGCAGGGGTTTACATACTTGACAGGGATCGCGGTGGCTCAGTGATTACGGCATTGAACTTCAAACCGAAAGGTCCACGGTTCGATCTCCACCAGGGGTTACTGCATTGTATTCTTGGGCAAGGAACGTAATCCCGATTTCCCACATGGGTGCATGGCAGCGCTGTGTACTAAGGTGTTCTGTACATCAATGGTGCGCTTGTCTTCAACCGATGCTACCCCTGCTTGTGCAGAGTTAGTATGTTGAGGAGTCTGACAGTTGCTCACCATTGCTCGGTGGTTCTCTTCCAGTACCCAGCTTCCTCCATCTGTAAATCTGTCCAACACGAAGTGACCCTGGCTGTCAAATGTGTTGTTAAACCCCAATAAATCAATACATACTTAACAAGACAAAATTTTTGTTCTCTCTGTGGACATGGTTTTTATTTTATAAGTAGGCTGAGCTCTAGAGACACAGAAGATTAAAAATTATAGCAGAGAGTAAGTGGCCTCTTCATCTGCAGATAGGCAACAGTTTTGTAATGTAATATTTTCGTGGTATGGCTAATTTGTTTTCTCATCCTTCACAGCTCTTTTTAACAAAAACTAGTTTTAGTTTAAAGAATCAGTAATCTTGAGTATATTTTATCAGCGCACTGATGTTGACTTCTGGGTTTTTATGGCCCCTGAAAATTTTTTTTCCGCCGCATATAGTGGTTGTCTTTTCCATCTGTCTGTCCGTCAGGAAGATTTCCCTGTCTGCTTCATAACTCTGAGAGGCTTTGTTAGATTTTGTTGAAACTTGGCATACATGTTTATGGGGAGACAATGTGTCACGCACAAAAAGTTTTTGTTCAATGGAGGTCAAGGTCACAGATAAAGGTTATAGTTCGGGGCAATCCGTGGCCGTGCAATCACTGTTATTCTTGTTAGATTTGCACTGCATGTATCAGCCCTAAATTTCCTTAATTGTTCCAATGTTATGGTGAGACCAAATTAGGGGGTCAAAACTTTTAATAGGTTGAATTTTTATGCCCTGAAATGACATTTTAATACATTTGAGAACAACTGACTTTCTGCACTCTGATGTCAAAATATCGGGTTTCTTGTCAGCAAAATTTCCCCATAATGTAATCTTGAGAAGTGAACCAGTTATATCTGGTTTGACTGAGGTCTGTCAAATGACTGACAACTGGTTGAATTTTAGTCTTTGGCAATTTTGTGTCTCCAAAGATAATTTTATTGAACTATCAGTGTGCTAGGAGGTTACATCTTTTTTGATGTATAGCCCTAAATCTGCATATTGTTGCAATAATTGTTCTACCATTCAAACCGAATATGAAGCCTTCCATATCTCTGTATTCAGCTGACATGAAAAATATTCTGCTAATGTCGGATAAAAGGAGTTACATAAGGAATATTTCTCTCATAGTTTATCCATATGATATCAAGTGAATTTTTTACATTGACCGAAATCTTAATTCTTATGATATTTTTGCAATTCATTTTACCTTCTTTAATTAACCCTTAAGGACCTGGGTAGATTTCTTGAATACCTGCTAGACCACCACCTGCGCATTGCCAGTAGCTAAGCAGTAACTTATAGTCAAGTCTTGGCTGCCCATTTAGGCAGCCAAGACTTGACTAGCAGCCACTGCCCAAATAATATGTCTATCTTCAGCAGGATCTCCTCATGACTGCACCATAAGGGTAACTGTTCTGAGCACGTAAAAGTCAGAAATGGGCCTTTAAGGATTAAACCAATGCTACATAAAATAATCAGAATTTTGATTTTATTTATTTTGGTTCATTGCAAAAAAATAAAAATGCCTCTTGACAGTGGACACTATATTGCAATACCATCAGTTTGCATTGCTGTGTGTATGGTAATAAAATGCATTGGCGTTTGATTTATTTATTTATTTTTTTTTCCAAAGAAGCAGTTCTTGCCTTCTTGTTTCACTAACCACATTTTCATGTTTACAGCAGAAATTTCAAGATCATCATTAGAAATTTGGAGTTATATTGACTCTAAAGTTAATCTTCTCAGAATTATAATTTCCACAAAGGTTTATCACAAGTGAAAAACTTGTAAATTTTCATTATTTTTTGCAGAATGAAATTATCATTATCTTTTACAGAATGACACCCTGTATTTCTCAAAGGAATTAGCTTATCAGCTGCTTCTCACCCTGAGAAAATCTGCAGGAAATTATCCCGAAAATATTCTGGCCTGTATATATAGTACTGTTGGCCTGTATATATAGTACTGTTGGCCTGTATATATAGTACTGTTGGCCTGTATATATAGTACTGTTGGCTTGTATAAATTTAAAACATTCATGATGAATTTTGCCAGCACAAATATCACAAATCTGTTGGACCCATTCTCAAACAGATCATAGCCCTAAAACAATGAAAAAGACCAAAAGGTAATTGCAACAGTTCGAAACTAGTTTGGCTCAGTAAAGCTTGACTTGGCAACACATAAACTTTGCAACAGTTCGAAACTAGTTTGGCTCAGTAAAGCTTGACTTGGCAACACATAGCTTTTGCAACAGTTCAAAACTAGTTTGGCTCGGTAAAGCTCCACTTAGAAACGCATAACCATTGCAACAGTTGGAAACTAGTTTGGCTCAGTAAAGCTTGACTTAGCAACACATAACCTTTGCAACAGATCAAAACTAGTTTGGCTCAGTAAAGTTCGACTTAGCAACACATAACCTTTGCAACAGTTCAAAACTAGTTTGGCTCAGTAAATCTCGACTTAGCAATGCATAACCTTTGCAACAGTTCGAAACTAGTTTGGCTCAGTAAAGCTCGACTTAGCAACACATAACCTTTGCAACAGTTCAAAACTAGTTTGGCTCAGTAAGTCTCGACTTAGCAACACATAACCTTTGTAACAGTTCGAAACTAGTTTGGCTCAGTAAAGCTCGACTTAGCAACACATAACTTTTGCAACAGTTCGAAACTAGTTTGGCTCAGTAAAGCTCGACTTAGCAGCACATAACCTTTGCAACAGGTCAAAACTAGTTTGGCTCAGTAAAGCTTGACATAGCAACACATAAGCTTTGCAACAGGTCAAAACTAGTTTGGCTCAGTAACGCTCGACTTAGCAACACATAACCTTTGAACTTAAGGTAGACTCCATAATATGTTATATTTGATTTGACATAGTTCTGAAACAGTTAAGTGGTGTTGTGCTAAATTTGTTTCCACTGATAATTTTGAGCATGAGTATTTTTCTTAACCTTAATTTACCAACATTGTTTTGTTACTATTTATTGGAGAGTGCCAACGTGCCCCCCCTCCAACATATGTAACAAAACAGCTTTAGGCCAAATAAAAAATACATTTGGTTCTTGAGCAATTAAATTTTCCAGTCACTGAGGGAGGGAGGCTTTTATTTTAAGTTTTTATTTTTTGGGGTCCTAAAAATCTGTTCATATGTTCTTGCCTTTCACATTTTCTTGCCATGTTACAATTTATGGGAGAGTGCCTATGGGCATGCTCTCGTAAGTTGTAACAAGGCAAATCTATACATTCTAAATAATTTCACTTCAAAGATAATATGAAGCTCATCTACAGAATATGAAGCTTTGAAGTTGCAGTACCTGCACTTCAGAAAGAAAAAAAACAAATTTAGACTTCAAGCATTCAGTCAGTGAAAAAAAAAAATGAAATACATCTGTGTTCAGTTATATTTATGTGCCTTTTTCAAACATTTAATACCATTCACATAAATTTGAGTAATTTTCTGCAGAACAGAGCAAACTGGATGTTTACAAAACAAACATAATAAATAGACAATATATTTTACACATGCATGCTGTTGAAAACATGTGCAAATATATTTTCATCAACATAAAAATGGTAAAATTTTAAAGTCTCGCTATTTCATATTTCATAATAATTTTGGAAGGCACTGCTAGCCAATAGAATGGATGATGAGGGAGTTCAATTTCAATAAGAATTCCTCAAAACCCAAACCTTTTTTTAATTTGCCCACTATAAACATTTTTTTAGCTCACCTGAGCGAAGCTCAGTGAGAGCTTTACTGATCACATTCTGTCCGTCGTCCAGCGTCAGGCATCCGTCATCGTCTGGCATTAACTTTATATTAATGACTTCTTCTTCAAAACCACTAGCCCAATTTTATTCAAATGTTGGGTAAATGTCTATCACCTAATGCCAATTCAGATTGGTTCAAATGAAGTTACCCCTCCTCCTGGGTGGTGCCATGCCCCCAAGGGGCACCAAAATCTTTGAAATCTTCTTCTCATGAACCAGCAGTAGCAGAGTCTTGATATATGGCATGCAGTTTCCTTTTAAGGCGTAGACTCAGATTTGTTCAAGAGAAGTTTGATGGGCTATATTTGGCGTCATAATGGGAGGGGAAACATTTTTGGCCCCGCCATAAATTTCACTTTTCTGAGCCGAGAGGCTGATTTGAACCAAATTTTATGTGAGGGCTTATTAGGTCATAAGTACCTAATTTATGCCGAATTTCTTTTTCCTGTACCCCTGTGGGAACCGCAGGAGCTAAACATAGAAAAAAATTAAAACGCCCATATCTCCAAAACTGCACTGCATCGAGAATTTTTATTTGGTGTGAAGCTTCCTTAGGACCAACAGAAAGGATTGGTAAAAAATAAATGCCATCGGTTTTATCATAGGGTACATTTTCGGGACTTTGAAAAAGTGCTGCGTCAGCACTTTTTAACACTGTAGGCAATGGGAAAAATATTACAAAATCTTCTTCTCCAGATCCAGCAGGCAGAATCTTTTGATATTTGGTATGCAACATTGTAGGGTGGATCTGATTCAAGTTTGTTCAAATCGGCCCCCTGGGTTTATATTTGGGCTCAGTATAGTGGTCCGAATTCGAAGTTAGTGCATTTCAGGCAAATTTCTTAAAAAATCTTCTTCTCCAGATTCAGCAGGCAGAATCTTTGGATATTTGGTATGCAACATTGTGGGGTGGATCAGATTCAGGTTTGTTCAAATCGGCCCCCTGGATTCATATTTGGGCTCACTATAGAAGCTTGAATTCGAAGTTAGTGCATTTCAGGCAAATTTATTTAAAAATCTTCTTCTCCAGATCCAGCAGGCAGAATCTTTTGATATTTGGTATGCAACATTGTGGGGTGGATCTGATTCAAGTTTGTTCAAATCGGCCCCCTGGATTCATATTTGGGCTCACTATAGAAGCCCGAATTTGAACTTAGTGCATTTCAGGCAAATTTCTTAAAAAATCTTCTCCAGATCCAGCAGGCAGAATCTTCTAATATTTGGTATGCAACATTGTGGGGTGGATCTGATTCAAGTTTGTTCAAATTGGTCCCCTGGGTTCATATTTGGGCTCAGTATAGGAGCCCAAATTTGAACTTGGTGCATTTCAGGCAAATTTCTTTGAAAATCTTCTTCTCAAGATCCAGCAGGCAGAATCTGTTGATATTGGGTATGCAGCATGCTTAGGGGGGGTGAGATTCAAGTTTGTTCAAGCCAAGTCCCTGGGTTCATATTTGGTCTCACTGTGGTAGCCCAAATTATAACTTAGTTCAAAATGAGGATTTTCTTTGAAAATCTTCTTCAGATCCAGCAGTCGGAATGTTTTGATATTTGGCATGCAGCATCCTTGGGGGGGGGGGGGGGGGGGGGGGGGGGGGGGGAGATTCAAGTTCGTTCAAGTCATGTCCCTAGGTCCATATTTGGGCTCACTTTGGGAGCCTGAATGATAACTTAGTTCAAAACGAGGAATTTCTTTAAAAATCTTCTTCTTCAGATCCAGCAGTCGGAATGTTTTGATGTTTGGTATGCAGCATCCTTAGGGGTGTGAGATTCAATTTTGTTCAAGCCATGTCCCTAGGTCCATATTTGCGCTCACTGTGGGAGCTTGAATTGTAACTTAGTTCAAAATGATGAATTTTCTTAAAAAATCTTCTTCTTCAGATCCAGCAGTCAGAATGTTTTGATATGTGGTGTGTAGCATCCTTGGGGGGTGGGGGGGAGGATTCAAGTTTGTTAAATCCAAGTCCCTGGGTCCATATTTGGGCTCCCAAGCCCGAATTATAACTTAGTCAATATGAGGAATTTTTCTTTAAAAATCTTCTTCTTCAGATCCAGCAGTCGGAATGTTTTGATATTTGGCATGCAGCAACCTCAGGGGGGGGGGGGGGGTGAGATTCAAGTTTCTTCAAGCCAAGTCCCTTGGTTCATATTTGGGCTCACTATGGGAGCCCGAATGACAACTTAGTTCAAAATGAGGAATTTTCTTTAAAAATCTTCACATCCACCAGATGAATGCGTTTGATATTTTTTATGCAGCATCCTTAGGGGGTAAGATTAAAGTTTGTTCAAGCCATGTCCCTAGGTCCATATTTGGGCTCACTGTGGGAGCTCAAATTGTAACTTAGTTCAAAATGAAGAATTTTCTTTAAAAACCTTCTTCTTCAGATCCAGCAGTCAGAATGTTTTGGTATTTGGTGTGCAGCATCCTTAGGGTGGGGGGGGGGGGGGGGGGGGGGGAGATTCAAGTTTGTTAAAGCCAAGTCCCTGGGTTCATATATGGGCTCCCTATGGGAGCCCAAATTATAATATGAGGAGTATTCTTTAAAAATCTTCTTTTTTTTAGATCCACTGGTCAGAATCTTTGGATATTTGGTATAAGCTTTTCTTAGGAGGAGCAGATGCAACTTGTTAAAATCAATCCTCTGGGTTGATATTTAGGCTACCATGTCAGGTGAGCGCCTCAGGCCCCCTAGTAGATTTCAGAATTTTTCAACAGAGCCATAGCAGTAACTTCTAGCACACAACCAGTTAATATTTTTTATCATATTGTTGCAAAGTGTAAATGAATACTTTTGATGATGGTTATTAATCTACTGACGTAGATGATTCTTAATGCACTCATATGCCCTTGGTTCCATTATCACATTTTTAGATGGAAAAAGTATGTTGTAATTGAAATGAAATGAATTCTCAAGTTTACTTAGCTCTTCAATTTATAACAGCCAGGGTTTAGTGTTGTGAAAAATGAAAGACTCGTTGGTGTGATGAATTTTATTGAAATTATCAACATCTCTACTGGATGATTTTTTATATCTTTCTATTACTTTAATTAGAAAAATTTTCTTTATCATTCAGGCTTATTTATTCCATGTTGCTCAGTTTTTTTAACTATCTCAGTACTGTAGTTCCTGTATTTATGACAGAAGCTGTGTAACAAGCTAGAAAATAAGCAGACATCTGCAAATTGAGGTCCCCAGAGGATGAATTACCCTCTGCGTACCTCAATCTGAATCCGAGTCTCAAACCTGAACAAAACGAGGAACCCAGGGGATAAATTGGCTCACTGTATGGGATAGCATCAGCAAACTCACCCTCTGGTGGCCTCATTCTGCAAATGACATACTGCTTATTTTCAGGCTCGCTATGTAATCATGCATATTGCTCTACATTCATTAACTTTCTACCCAATGTAGACTATATTAAAATCTGTTGTTTAATTTTAATTTTTTTTTCTCAGAAAATTTCAACAAAATTATATCGTGACCTCCTCATTGGATGTTCCAATGCGGGGGTTGTATGAAATGGTTTTGTTGAATATTTTTTTAAAAATATTCATTTTTAACTTAACTTGACAAAGTCAAGATAAGCTATTGCCATCACACGTGCAGTAGTCTATTAGTCTGTGAGTCTGTTCACTTTTTCTACACTCCGTAGTTCTTGTCCGATCATCACAAAATTTCACATGCAGGTTTGCGGTCATGTCTAGATGAGAACGTCCCCTTTTGGTCGTGATCAGTCAACCGTGATGGCTGCACGAGCCCAAATTCCCAAAACCCTTAGCACAGTCTACAGGTCATATTTATGAAGGGATTTCTTTGTAACTTGGTAGGATGATTCTGTATAATATCTAGATGAGAATGTTTCCTTGTGGTAATGATCTGTCTACTGTGACATCTGCCCAAGCCCGAAACCCAAAAATCTTTAGCACCGTCTACAGGTCATATTAAATATGGCGGGATTTCATTGTAACTTGATAGATGACTCCTTATGATGTCTAGATGGGAACTTCCCCATTTGGTCATGATCTGTCAACTGTAACGACTGCCTGAGCCCAAAACACAAAAACCTTTAGCACAGTCTACAGGTCATATTTATGGAGTGTTTTCATTGAAACATGGTAGGATGACTCCATAGATGAAAACGTCCCCTTTTGTTCATGATTGGTCAACTGTGATGGCTGCAGGGACCCGAAAACCCTTAGCACAGACTACAGGTCATATTTATGAGGGGATTTTATGGTAACTTGGTAGGATGACCTAGTATAATGTCTAGATGAGGACACCACCTTTTGGTTGCGATTGGTCAACCGTGATGGCTACACAGGCCCAAAGCCAGAAAACCTTCAGCTCAGTCTACAAAACGTATTTATGAAGGGATTTCATTGTAACTTGACTCATTTTGGAATAATTTCACCCTAACATGGTAACTTTGGTTGACAGACATTAAGTGTGAGGGCCACATAAACTCACCCTCAATTCTTTAGTGCAGTCTACACCTTGAATTATTTTTATTGAAAATATAGCATACAGGGAATAGAAATTAACATATTCCCAATTATCACAATTCTTGTCTTAATTCATAATCCTTTCATAAAGAGTGAACATTATCCTTTTCATCAAACACAACACACAGTCAAGTTAAGCTACAGTGTCATTGACACTTTCATTTCATTTGCTCATGTTGTATATTACATGGGCACATTTGACCGATTGGGACATGGTGGATCAGTAGGTGGAGGTGCAGGCTGCAAGCTGAGAGGTGCACGGTTCTCGGTTCGAATCCCTCCTATGGCAACTGCATTGTGTCCTTGGGCAAAGCACTTCACCCCCATTGCCCACGTGGGGTCACGGTGGTATTGTGTACTAAGGCATACTGTGCGTCGATGGTACGCTGTTCTTCAACCATTACCAACCCTACATGTGTGATGTTGGGGAGCTGACAGTTTCTTGCCATTGCCCAGTGGTTCTCTCTCTGGGAACTCTGGCTTTCTCCACCCGTAAGACTGTTGTGGTCATAATTAGCCATTGTGCAGAAGTATATGACCTTAAACACCAATAATATTTTTTTTGCTCATCTTAACAAAGTCAGGCTGAGCTAATCTCATCGCTCTCCATCCATCGTCCATCCATCCGTCTGTCCGTCGTCCGTCAACACCATGTTTTGGTCTTCTCCAAAACTACTTGGTCAATTCAAGTGAAAGTTTGTGTGAGTGATGGTCCCGAAGGGGCATTGCAGTTTTATTCAACTCAACATGCACAGCCCCATGGGAGGGAGTGGGTGAAAATGCTCCAAAATATTTTAAAAATCTTCTTATGAACCAGTGTGTTAATGACTTGATATTTGTTACGGAGCTTCCTTTTCGGGTGTAGAATCAAGTTTGTTCAAACCAAGTTCGTGAAACAATATTTGGCTTTGCAATGGGAGGAATAAGATTTTTGGCCCCGCCCAAAATTTATTTTTTCTGAACCGATGGTCCAGTTTGAACCAAATTTGGTATGTGGTATTATTGAGTCATAAGTACTTGACTCATGTTAAAAAAAATTTCCCTCATCCCCATGGGAACCCTGGGAGCTAAAAATAGAAATATTTTCAAATGCCCATATTTGCCAAACCACACGGAACAGAGAGCTGTTATTTGGTATGAAGCATCCTTAGGATCAGTAGAACTGAATGGTAAAAAAAAATGGCCATCAGTAATGTTAGGGTGATCTGTAGAGGGCATCGAAAAAATGCTGAGTCAGCATATTTGCAAAAAATTAAAAAAAATCTTTTCTCCAGAATCAATGATCAGAATCTTTTGATATTTGGTATACTGCATTCATAGGGGGATCAGATACAAGTTTGTTAAAACAAAGCCCATTGGTTCATATTTGGGATTAGTGCAGGAGCCCAAATTTTTAACTTAGGGTAATATGGGGAATATTCTTTAAAAATCTTCTCTTTCAGAACCACCAGTCAGAATCTTTTAATGTTTGGTACACATCATTGTTATGAGGGTCAGATTCAAGATTGTTCAAACCAAGTCCCTAGGTTAATATTTGGGTTTCCTAGAGAAGCCCAAATTTTAACTTTCTTCAACTTTTTTAAAAATCATCTTCTTCAGATCCACCAGCCAGATATGCTCTCATTTTTGGTATGCCACATATCGGGGTGGGGGATGGCTGGGTGCGGGGGGTCAGATTCAATTTTGTTCAAATCGGATCCCTAGGTATATATTTGGGCTTGTTGTGTAGCCCAAATTTTTACTTAGTGCGATATGAGATTTCTTTAAAAATCTCCTTCTTCAGATCCTCCAGTCAGAACGCTTTCATATTTGGTATACAACATTTCTGGGGGTTCAGATTCAAGTTTGTTCAATTCAAGTGCCTGGGTTAATATTTGGGCTCCATATGGGAACCTGAAATTTAACTTAGTACAATATGAGGGAATTTCTTCAAAAATCTTCTTCAGATCCACTAGTCAGAATGCTTTCATATTTGGTATACAACATCTCTAGGGGAGTCACATTCAAGTTTGTTCAAATCGGATCTGTTGGTTAATATTTGGGCTCACTATGGTAGCCCAAATTTTAACTTAGTGCAACATGAAGAAATTTCTTTAAAATTTCTCTTCAGATCCAACAGTCAGAATGCTTTCATATTTGGTACACAACATCTCTAGGGAAGTCAGATTCAACTTTGTTCAAATCGAGAGCTGGGTTAATATTTGGGCTTCTTTTGGGAGCCAGAATTGGCCATGTTGCTGAAGAATTAAAAATTTGTATTCGGTATCCTCTAGAGGTGGGTAACTAAGATTAATCCACATAGGTTGTATCAAGAAGCTTCATAGGGGAGCTCTACATTTTACATTGTGATCAACTGAAGAAAAGGCATGATTCCCAGATTATATTTGCCACTCCTGAGGGACTGAAGAATTGACAGTGTATCCTATGGAGATGGATTGCTTAATGTAGACTCATTCTTGGACTCTGTTTATATTGTGTTCTGTTCAAGATGAGCACTTCAGGCCCCCGTGGGGCCACTTGTTTAAGTTTTCTGAAAAATAATATTTTTTCAACTGCTGAATTTGCATATTACGAGGGCGGATGTAGCCGATTTGTTAGGTAAAGGGTTAAAAAAAGGAGAGTGTCCATACATTTGTTTTGCAATAGGTGACAGCACACTGCTTTTATATTGCAAATACATGGGTAAATATTTTCATTCATTTCCTACTTACAAAGGAATTCCTAAAATTGTACCTAGCCAATTAACGTTATAGTTTTATTTGCTCATAAAGCATCTCAATTAAAGTTAACAGTTAATTTGATGTGGCATTGGTTGCATATTTATTGTAGCCATTCTTAAAACCTAAATCTTAAATTCAAGTGTCTCTTAAAAAGATACTGTGTTTTCTTGATTTCTTTCGATGGGAAAGCAATTTACTAAAACAGAAAGTATTCCAACTGTTATATTTCTGTATTCTGCCACTTCTTTACAATAGAACCCACTTAATTGGATAACCTTGTTAACTGGTTGAGTGCTAGAAGCCATCATCAGGGCTTTCAAAAAAATAGGGTACCTGAGCAAAAGCCAATATTTTTCGTGCTCATATTTCATACTAAGTCAAATTCCAATAATATTTTGTTCATATAAATTTGTTTTATTACAATTTATTGGCGAGTGCCTGTGGGCACTCCCCAATAATTTGTAATATACAAATTTTTAATAATAAATTCAGACGACCAAAAATAATCTAGCCTTCAACCAGTTAATTGAATATAACTTCCAAACACAAAACCATTTACCATACCTTTAGTACAAATTTGACTTGTTAATTACATATAGGTTATAGAGTAAACACCTGTTAATTGAATAAAAAATTGTAGTATGTCCCGAAATTAATCTGAAAAGTCCCCTTGTACACAGATCTATTTAGGCCCACTACATCCAATACAGGCATTCAGTCTATTCTCAGAATATTGAGTCTTTTAACTGAGGTGTCTTCACTTTTCAGTAATGTCCAAATGTAGGCTTCTTGCACTCAGCCAGTTAAGGGTGTGAGAGGTGTGATTGGGTGTGGATTTAGGAAATAATAGAGCTTAACTGGTAGAGTGCTGGAAGCCCATATTTGGGCTTTATTCTGAAGTGCAGGTTTTAAATTTTATGGATTTGCGTCATATAATTTTTGAATTGAAATTATTTAGTCTGTGAAGATTTGCCTTGTTACAGTTTATGGGAGAGTGCCACTAGGCACTCTCCCATAAATTGTAACAAGGCAAAGAGACGTGGACAAATTTGAATGACCAAAAATAATTTAGCACTCTACCAGTTAAGACATGTAGAGGCTTTAACTGGTTTGTTGTTAGAACCTGTATTTGGGTTTTATTGAAAGGTGTAGGTGCCAGAATAAAGTATTCCTGTCCTGAGCATGTTTTGAATATTCAGCTAGAAGATAATAGTATGTTGTGATTAAAGATTTGTTTTGTTGAATTTTATTGGAGAGTGCCTTTAGGTAGACCAGTTAATATACTGACGGAAAAAAGAAAAGCAAGTTCAGTTTTGGTAATATAATTTTTTTTATCTGTAGACCAAATGTAATAAAATTTGACACATAGCAACTACAGTGTACTGTCTGAAGAGTTGGTTAAAATTCAGTAAACCATGACCACGTGCGATGCTGCATGCTTTCAACAAATTTTTTGACAAATCATGAATCCATGGCACTCCCACGTGCTATGGGCTTGAAAACCATACCAAATCAAAGTTTCGAGCAGTACACTTCGATTGCACAACATTTCATTTCAAATTGATTGGAAATCAAAATGCGGCGAATGTCCAAAGTTGATAGGGGTAGGGCTATTGCTCTAATTATGCAGGGCCAATTACAACATCTCATCGCCCAGCAATTTGGGGTCCATGAGTCAATGATAGCTCATTTAGTTGGGCGTCTCAGAGCCATAGGAATATTCGCTGACCATCCCAGGAGCGGACATTCAGGCGTTACATTGCCACGTCAAGATAGAGGCATACATCTCTCACACCTACGTAACCGATTTCAGATGACAACGGAGATGGCGAGTCAGGTTGTAGGCACTCAGCCATAAGATATTGGGATCAGGTCCTCATTGCTTACGTCCTTCCACTTATCCATGCGCATATCCTTACATTGCAGCAGGATAATGCGAGGCCACACATTGAAACCAATTAATATTTTCATTGTTTAAATTTAACTAAATCATAATTCTTGGTCAAATTCTGGCAATCAGATATAATCTATCACTTTTAATCAAAACTGCATTGAAAATAATTTTACATCTACAGACTGATTAATTTTCATTGCTCTTACATTATTTTCACCGTCTGATTATTTGCAGACTTCAGTGTATATAAAAAATATTTGCAAATATTGTTTTCAACCTCTGAGCTTGTTTTGAGCACCCATGGTAGAAATGAAAGTACAAAACCAAAATTCCCACAAGGATAAAATCTCCAAGGAAAACAAAACAAAGGATAAAAAAATACATAAACAAGTAATTAGGGAAAAAAATATTAAAATATGCCAATTCTAAACAAACTTGAAATTCATGACAAATATACAAACAGTTTCTTAACTGGTAGAGTGCTGTAAGCCCATATTTGGGCTTTATTCTGAAGTGTCGGTACCACAACTTAAAGGCTTCATATTCTGTGGATGTTGTTCATATCACCTTTGAAATGAAATTATTTAGACTGTTAGGATTTGCATTCTTACAATTTATGGGAGAGTGCCTATTGGCACTCTCCCATAAATTGTAACAAGGCAAATATATGTGAACAAATTTTAATGACCAAAAATAATTCAGCACTCTACCAGTTAATATTTTTGGT
Organism: Pictodentalium vernedei; assembly: GCA_031216915.1. Taxonomy (NCBI): domain Eukaryota; kingdom Metazoa; phylum Mollusca; class Scaphopoda; order Dentaliida; family Dentaliidae; genus Pictodentalium; species Pictodentalium vernedei. The sequence goes on from CM062296.1 coordinate 768,551,533, forward strand.
GCAGGATTAATTAAACACCTCATTGTCCAGAAAATAGTACATGTATTTTGTGACTTACACCCTTTGAAAATTCCTGCACACTTTTCTCTTTATTGTTATATGTAACACATAAATTTTGAAGTCTTTCTCGGAGCTTCTTGGGGGTAAATCTTTACTAGTTTTGAAGTCTTCCCTTGATTGCATGACGGGGCACCTGTTTAGAGGCAACAAAGTTTGTCTGCTGAACCAGGAAATGCAAGACTCTTAACTGAGGCCACCCAATGCCATCACAAGGAGATGTATTCCTTAATAATTAAAGAGTACAAGGAAGGTTCCTCAGAGGATGATCAGGATGAACGTATTTATGGAAGTCTTCTTTTAATTGAAAACATTTGTTTCAAAGCAATTTTCGATTTCACAACTAATTATCTTTCTGGAAGTTCCTCTTTTACAACTCACCAACAGCCTAACTTAACTCTGGAATTTACCAATTATTTGATCAATCTATGAAACTATTATGTAGACTGTAAACATTGGTTATATATCTTCTCCTACAAAGAGGCTAATTGGGGATTTGAATCTTGGACAATAAATATGTCTGGTGAAATGTGGGACATATATAACTCTTGTTTGTCTTTAACCCTTTACCCAACATAGCGGCCAAAACCAGCCAATGCCATTCACAAAAATCGCCAATTAATTTTCATTATTTTTTTCATTTTTTGTCTCAAAAACATAGGTTATGACCCCTTTTTGGAATGAGCTTGTTGAGCTCATTCCAGTTAGGGGTCATAACCTATGTTTTTGAGAAAAAATAAAAAAAAATAGTTATTCAAGTGTCGTCTGCTTTTCATGTTAAGTAAAGGGTTAACCATAATGCCACAAGTTAACCCTCTGCACTCTGATGTCAAAATACCAAAGTCTTCAGCAGCAAATTTTTCCCACAATACAACTGAGAATTTAATAAATTATATCTTGTTTGACAGAGCTCTCAAGCAAGATATAATTTGTTAATTTGTTCATGCTGCATGGGCAATATGGGATCAATGATGAAAATTTTGAAATACTACCCGAGTGTTGGGAGTTAAACATGAAAAACACTGTAGCATCACTGTTGGTGCACCACTGTGTAGTCATGAGGAAGTCTTTGAGACACTTCTCAAGTTCTGGCAGTGGACTTGTCTCAAGTCGTGGCTGCCTATTCAGTCCATATTCATTATTTGGCTGTAGACCAATTAATATTTTCAATATGCAGCATTAACCTTAGAGCTGCACATTGCAGATATTGATTTGTCTCCTCCACACATTCACTAAGTAGCCATCCTACTTAATGAAATTACCACAAACCATGGCCCTAGATATTGTCAATAGTCATTTAAAATCATTATATTTTGACTTCCAAAGACTATTAAAACTTTTTTTGTTTCTCAGGCACCTCCCTGTCATCGAAAATCTGCCTCATTATTCTTTTCTTTTTCCTGGAAATGAACTGAACTCAGACAAGTTTGGTAAATTTGTAGTTTGATAATTTTTTGCACTGCTGAAAACTGTTTTTTCCCTAGAATGGTGCAAGGAAATAAATTAATAGTTCCACCTCTTTTCCGTAACTGTTTTGCCTGAGAAACAAGAAATATTTATAGCCCTTAAGTCCCTATACAACCACAATCTTCCCCTTTTTATTTAACTCTGAAAAAGTTGTTCCAAGGGTATTCTTCTTTGAGAAGTTGAGAACTTTACCGGTTAGGATGCATTTATCTCTACAGTGTTTTTAAATCATTGTTGGCTGCCTGTACAGGCAGACAACAATAATGTTGAAACACTATTAAGTTATCTGTAGCCATGTAAATGTATATATGGTAGTTATTAACTGGTAGAGTGCTAAATTATTTTTGTAATCAAAATTTGTTAACAAATGTTTGCTTTTGTTATAATCCATAAATTGTAACAAGGCAAATACTTGCAGACTAAATAATTTCAAATCAAGATAATAGGAAGTTCTTTCACTGAATATGAAGTCTGTAAGCTGCGGTACCCACACATCAGAATACAGCCCAAATATTGGCTTCCAGCACTCTACCAGTTAATGTAAAATTAATCTGAGTATTTAACTGGTAGAGTGCTGGAAGCCCATTTTTGGGCTTTATCCTGAAGTTCAGGTACCACAGCTTAAAGGCTTGATATTCTGTGGATGTGCTTCAATTAATTCTTGATGTGATATTATTTAGTCTGGATGGAATTGCCCTGCTACAATTTATGGGAGAGTGCCTGAAGGCACTCTCCCATAAATTGTAGCAAGGCAATAAAATATGAACAAAATTTTAACACCTCAGAAAACTTAGCACTCTACCAGTTAAGGGTTAATAGCAGACATGTTAAGCTAATGAATTGTACAACAGTGAGATTTCTGAGCAAAAATAGTGAGATTTTGATTATTATATGGCTCAAAGAGGAGAATTTATTGACTTTAATAGTGAGATTCTGTAAAAATGCTAATTTTCAAACTCATTTAACCCCTAGTGCTCTGGTAGTGCAACAGAATTTTTTTTAGATACTCTCTTTTTCGACTATAATTTTAACCAATTATATCTTGTTTGACAGAGCTCACTGACCTCGTCAAACAAGGTATATTTGGTTAAGTATCAAACTGCATTATGGGATATATTTTCTGCTGAAAACTTTGGCATTTTGTCAATAAAGTGCAGAGGGTTAACAAAAATTTATTCTGAAAATCCCCAAATAGTGAGTCTCCCTCTAAAATAGTGAGACTTAACAAGCCTGGTTAATAGGCTTAATTTGTGCAGAAATATAGTATGTGACCTATTCACAAATAAATGGCCGGAGTGTAAACGTAGATTCATTAAAAATATGTTAAATTGTGATACCCCCCCCCCCCCCCTCCTGTTAATGTTTGACCATAATAAAATAAATAAATAAATAATAATAAAATGTAAATTTTTGGCACGATACATTTTGACAAGATTCCTATTTCACTTGTATTGTATAAATAGTTTTCTGAACTGTCTAGACCCTTAAGGTTTGATAGACATTGGTAAAATTCATCGATGTCATTGTTTAAGTATTGCCTGTCAGATTATTGGAACCTATTTCCTTCCACTGTGTTTCCCATGATATCTGTGATAACCAACTACAGGTTTTCAGGTATTGAGTATACCTATGATAGACAGCAATCAGATAAGGTTCACTTCAATTTTTTTTTTTACTTTTAGTACTTTCATCGTTTTTATACCTTACAATTTAGAATTTGAACACAGAAACTTTTATCACTTTGGCAAAAACTATCGAGTATCATTTTCTTATGATAGCTTCTATTTAAATGAAACCAAATATTTAACAAAATTCAAACAACATCTTTCACCCCCTAAATTCAGTTACCTCACTTGAATAAGCTTCATAAATCTACACATACAAAAACATATATATTCAAATCAAACCTTCCTTTTTGTATAATAATTTCTGGGAAGAACTTTTTTTTTAAAGTCTTCTTCCATTTTATTTCAGACTTTCTTTTCAGTTCTTTACAACACTAAAGCTTAGGCCTAAAAAAATAAAAAATCTGTTTCTCAGGCCCTCCCACATGGTCCTTTTGGCTGCCGCATGCTCTCTTTTTATAACAAATTTAAACTTAAAAAAAATAAAAATTAAATGGTTTATGTCTGATATTTTACCCAAGTTAAAAAAATTGATGAATTTCTCTCTTGAGTGCAAGAAGGCTTTGCAATGCTTTAGCATTGCAAAGTCTTCTTGCACTCAAGGGATGAAATACACCACCACCCATGCTATTCTGTAAATTATGAGGCCTAAAACATGAACCAAGAACATGAACTTTTGATGGCAAAAAAGTAATTACTGAAATAAAAAATAAAATAAAAAACCACTCGCCCGCATGCAATTTCACAAATAATGGCCTGAGAAACAGAAGATCTACTTTGTGTGGCCTTATCCTGACAAGTATTTTACTAAAACAAATACATTCAGCAGTGTAAACCTGTTAATATATAGCCACATTGTCAGTGGAAAATATTCAGTTAACCCTTTATCTGACGAATCGCCCACATCTGCCCGCGTAATATGCAAATTGAGCAGTTGAAAAAATTAATTCTTTTCAAAATATTTAAAGAAAACCATACCATGTGACCCCTCATTGGAATGAGCTCAATGAGCTCGTCCCAATGAGGGGTTATATGATTGGTTTTGTTGACATTTTTTGAAAAATTTGAAAAATTGATATTTAAAATAATAAATTTTGATATCGTCTGCGTTGGGTAAAGGGTTAACAGGAGTTTTAATTAACAAGAGGGAGTGCAGTGGCTCAGTGCTTACAGCTTGGACTTCAGACCGAAAGATCCACAGGTTTGATTCCTGCGTGGGGTTACTGCTGTAACAGGAGGAGAGAAAGTGTGGGATCCGGGGTCAAACCGTCGAGCTCCAGCACAAAAGATACTGATTTACCACGAGACTAAGAGATCTGGACCAACCAGGCTGGTTGGTAAATGGCCTTGATACCTCGACTACTACACTACTCTCCCCTTCTTTTGAGATTCACGTCATGTGAGTCTTGCCCAGGTTCCTCTCTCAGAGCGGTTGGAACACTCGCAGTGCCACGCGCTGCTGAGGACTGGACTATCCCCCAAATGTAACAGGAGGAGAGATAAGTGCAGTAGCTGGAGTTCGAGCCATCGACCTCTAGAACACAAAGTGACCGATTTACCACTCGTTGAAGGGAAGTGCACCATCAATGTGCTGTACACTTTAGTAGAGGATATCATTTTCTTTATTGTATTTTATTTTGGGCATCTTTGGAACTATATAACCCTTAAGTCCCCATATAGCCCCAAACCGCCACTTTTATATTGCATTGAAGCAGGTTCTCCCTTGTGTAATATTTTTTATTACTCTTGTGTGTAGACTGAATTTTCCCTGGCAGTGGTTCTACATCACTGCTGGCTGCCTGTATAGGCAGCCAGCAGTGATGTAGAACCACTGCCAAGTCATCAATAACAATGTAAGCAGAAAAAGGCCATATTATTTATTTATTTATTGGTGTTTAAGGTCACATACTTATGCACAATGGCTAATCGTGACCGTGACAGTTTTACGGGTGAAGGAAGCCGAAGGACCCGGAGAGAACCACCGAGCAACGATGAGCAGCTGTCAGCTCTCCAACATTGTAACTCTGAACTCTGCACCACAGCACAGGCAGGGTAAGATTGGTTGAAGACATGCGCACCATCGACGTGCAGTACGCCTCAGTACACAGCGTCATCGTGCCCCCATGTAGGCAATCGGGGTGAAGTGTCTTGCCCAAGGACACAACGCGGTTGCCGCAGGTGGGATTCGAACCGAGGACCCCTCGGCTTGCAGCCTGCACCTCTACCAACTGAGCCACCGTGCCCCCGAAAAAGGTCATAAATACTTTAAAATTAATCTGAGGACTTAAGGGTTAACAGATGGTTATATCATTAGCTGTGTTTGGAAAATTGTTTGATTAGTAGGCCTTCAGCCATGCATAATTAATTTATTAAGTGTTGTAAATAACTGGATTCAAGCGATTAGATCTTCTCTTGTTTTGCTTGTATTTGTCTTTATCCTGTACAAAAAAATGTGAAAAACAAACAGAAGAATTTTATTTTATTTTGATGGGTCAGAAATTTAGCCAAAAAACTGTCAGACCCCACCTTCCTTTCACATGAACGATATTAATCACATTCTGTGTTTACAGGCAGTAAATACTTCAGACTGAAACTTTCTTCTGTCTGCAGTCTGGAGATTATGTACTGGAGATTATCTTGTGTGGTCTCTTTGGTAAATTTATATCTTTCATTTGCCTTCATTTGGTGGTTTCACCAGAGTAAAAGAAATAGGTAGGAAAAAAGAAATAGCAATAAAAAAGAGTATTTTCCAAGAAACAATCTGGTGATGTGAAATTATGTTGCAATAAGGGGTCATAATCTAGGTTTTGGAGGAAATAAGTAATGAAATATGAACGGCAATTTTTGTGAATTGTCCAGATACTGTTGTTTCATTACAAAGGGTTAACCAGTATCATATTAACCACCTGTACACTGATGTCGAAAAATCAAAATCAAAATTTCAAGTCACAATTCTTTTCCATAATGCAACTACCAATGGAACCAATTGAATCACTGAGCTTTGTCAGACAAGATTGAATTGGTTAACTGGTAGAGTGCTGAAAGCCCATATTCAGGCTTTATTTTGAAGAGCAGGTACCACAACTTGAAGGCTCATATTCAGTGGCTGTGCTTTGTATTATCTTTGAAGTGAAATTATTAAGTCTGTAATGGTTTGCCTTGTTACAATTTATGGGAGAGTGCCCATAGACACTCTCCCATAATTTGTTTCAAGGCAAAGACCTGTGTACAAGATTTGATATCCAAAAATAATTTAGCACTCTGCCAGTTAACTGGTAGAGTGCTTGAAGCCTGTATTTGGGTTTTATGCTGGTGAGAAGTTGCTGCAACTTAACCCTTTACCCAACGAATCGGTCGCATCTGCCCGCATAATATTCAAATTCAGCAGTTGAAAAAATATTATTTTTCGAACAATTTCAACAAAACAATATCATGTGACCCCTCGTTGGAACGAGCTCGTTCCAACGAGAGGTCACATGATATGGTTTTGTTGAAATGTTTTGAAAAATTTCAAAAAATGATATTTAAAAATAATAAATTTTGATATTGTCTGCGTTGGGTAAAGGGTTAAAGGCTTCAAGTTCTGTAAATATACTTTATACTATCTTTGTAGTGAAATTATTTCCCAAAGATAGTATAAAGCCTGTGGTAAGCAGGCTCTGTTTTACTGGTAAAATAGGACCCAGTCCCCAATGCTTGGGCAGTGCAAACACTCACTAAAATGGGCAACATGGCTTATTAAGGCTCACCGCCTGGTCTTGAGTTGATACTCATGTGGTCATGATTAGCCATTGTGCAAAAATATGTGACTTTAAACACCAATATCTACTGTGGTAAACAAGCTCTGTTTCACTGGTAAAATAGGACCCAGTCACTAATGCTTGAGGTGCGAGTTCTTTAAAATAGGCAACATGGGGTATAAACGAATGACTGACCTTGACTTTATCTCCATGTTGTGGTCATTATTAGACAATGTGCAAAACTCTGTGACCTTAAACACCAATAAATAAATAAACACCAATAAATAAATAATTATATCAAGAGATCACACGAGTAACAAAGAACATAAATTAAACATGAATGTAATGTTTATTAAAGTTTGGTGGAAAATGTGTGGCCGCAACGAGATCCAAATTGTCACACTAGCGATGGCGAGCGGTAGCTGCTTATCTGCCTAAAAGCGCAATTACAAGCGCCAAAACATTTTCGCTTACCAGGGGTTCCATAGTAAGCAGAAATGACCGTTAAACCAGTTTCACTAGGGAATCCATAGTGAACAACCAATCACCTATATGTATTCCACGCCCTAGGGAATTCCATAGGGAGTGTGGTAGCTAGCCACACCCATACACACAAAAAACATTTTCGCTTACCAGGGGTTCCATAGTAAGCTGAAATGACGGTTAAACCAGTTTCACTAGGGAATCCATAGTGAACATCCAATCACTTACATGTATTCCACGCCCTAGGGAACTCCATAGGGAGTATTGTGGTTAGCCACACCGATACATACACACAATTAAAACACTATACTACTCAACTACTGACTACTGGGGAATTCCACAGTTAGGCCAGTTAAACTAAACGTAATTTCACTAGGGGATCCATAGTGAATGTGTAACCATTAATTTGACACCCTAGGAGAGAGTAACTATATAAAAGTAATCCAACTGCAACAACCGCTCGCCATAGCCAATGCGACAAAAACCCATTGCCTCGTCGCGACAGATGCATGGATGTTTACAAAAACAAAAATCGACCCGGCTATTCAGTATTGTCATAAAGATTATAGTCATCAGGGGAAAACACATCCGCAATAAGTCTATCCAAGTTAAAAGCCCAATAGCCACTGGATCAAACCTGTACTACTGCAATCCATATCTGTACTTTGTAGCAATTGCTTTGATGACACGAAAACGTCATAGCTGTATTCACACGAAGTATACAAACATGCTTCCCCTTTAACTTGCATAAATTTGTGAAACGCCGGGTCACAAGACATCCATTCCATTTCAAAGAAAGTAGATAGCAGTCAAACTATCTGAAAAAGAAAAAAGCTTGGCAGCAGTACAACACTCACAATGATAAAAAACACAGACTCAAATAAACAAGTTACTCAAATGACAGTTCTCGGGACAGGGTGGGTGGGTTATTTTACTTTAAACTTTTGACAACTTTCAAAAATCGACTACAATGCAACATGTATCAATCAATAATCTGACCCAGTTGAAACAGCGCTCAAAACAGAGCAAAGGGAGATAAGAGAAATTATCTCTTATTGATTACCATCAAACGCCCTAACAGAAAACGGCCACCGCAAACAGGACCTGACGATTTTGTGATCCTGATATAAAATGATTTATTTTTTTATGAATAAATCGCCTTATATCAAGAGATCACACGAGTAACAAAGAACATAAATTAAACATGAATGTAATGTTTATTAAAGTTTGGTGGAAAATGTGTGGCCGCAACGAGATCCAAATTGTCACACTAGCGATGGCGAGCGGTAGCTGCTTATCTGCCTAAAAGCGCAATTACAAGCGCCAAAACATTTTCGCTTACCAGGGGTTCCATAGTAAGCAGAAATGACCGTTAAACCAGTTTCACTAGGGAATCCATAGTGAACAACCAATCACCTATATGTATTCCACGCCCTAGGGAATTCCATAGGGAGTGTGGTAGCTAGCCACACCCATACACACAAAAAACATTTTCGCTTACCAGGGGTTCCATAGTAAGCTGAAATGACGGTTAAACCAGTTTCACTAGGGAATCCATAGTGAACATCCAATCACTTACATGTATTCCACGCCCTAGGGAACTCCATAGGGAGTATTGTGGTTAGCCACACCGATACATACACACAATTAAAACACTATACTACTCAACTACTGACTACTGGGGAATTCCACAGTTAGGCCAGTTAAACTAAACGTAATTTCACTAGGGGATCCATAGTGAATGTGTAACCATTAATTTGACACCCTAGGAGAGAGTAACTATATAAAAGTAATCCAACTGCAACAACCGCTCGCCATAGCCAATGCGACAAAAACCCATTGCCACCCAATTTTGTCTATACAAAATTGAATACCCCAGCATATTTAACAAAAAACAATGGTGGCAGTGGAGATGAAGGTCTCCAGTGCCCCTTGCAGATTATTGAGAAAGAAGTCATTTCCGATGTCACTCAGGTGGACGCCATCATCCCGAAAAAACCCTGGTGTGTCAGTTGTAATGTCAGTGTGTTGAATGATTCTGCCGCCATGCACAGCTGCTGCTCTTCGTCCAGCTCTATTTACACGTTTCCGCTTTTTCTCTATGGCATGGTAATCAATACAGCCCCACCACTGAAGGCGAGGTAGAATATCTGACCAAATTATAATGGTTTGAGAAAGCCAATGATGTAATTCTTCAATTTGTGAAGCAACGGCAGAACAGAGCTCATTCGAGGACAGGGAAGTCAGGTCATTTCCACCCAAGTGAATAACTAAATATTTAGGCGGTATTCTGTTTTGTATTAAATGCTGAATCTTTGGCCTAAGCTCATGCCAGTGCATGCCTCGCTGTCCAAACCATTGTACTCGATAACCCAGATCTTGAAGATTTAAATTCTGCGTTGAACGCACTCGTGTGCGTCTGTATGCCCAGTAAATAAGCGAGGAGCCTACCAGCCAAACATCTGAAAATAACAGATAAATTTGAAAACATTGTGTCAACATTTTATACGAGAACTATGAAAGTGGTGGAAAGGAGATGTAATTTCAGTAATTTCTATATATTATTGCATGCCTAAACAAATCAAAAAAATCCCCACAAACACTCCGCCATCTCCCAAAGGGGGGTTCCACAGAGGGAGTGTCGCCGGAGGCGTGCGAAGGATATTAGCATGAACAGCTACTGAATGATTTTATCCTGACGAATATATTTTGAAAAAGCATTGGATTTCCATCTCCCCATTTTCTGAATGATGTGGTCAGGGACGCCATTCATTGCCAACCTGGTCGCGCCGCCAATACGGAAAGAGTGTGTCTTGAATTGGCAAATTGGAAGCCCTAAAAAACAGAGTGCCTTCCGAAGAACCGTGCTAAATTGATACCTGGTGAGGGGGGCCCCATCCATGTGACAAAAAAGGATAGACGTGATCTTTGGGCGAATGGATAAAAATTTATCCAAAATCCTAATTGGGCATACACTAGAGTCAGCCAAAGACGGGATATGCACTTCCTCGGCACGGCCAGATGTATTAGCCTTCGAATGTCTCAGTTTTACGCTAAGGCATCTGGTGGAGCGTTGGCAGTAAAAAGTTAAGTCGCTAATATGTAAAACCCGATTGCTATTTAAGCCTGGTGTGCTTATTAATTCACTGACTCTAAATAATCCAAAAAAGGCCAGAAAATAGGCAGCATGAAATAATGTGGTTTCAAACCCATTCTTGCAAACGCGAAGGAGAGCACCTGGGAGCTTCCGCAAAATATCAAATGTGATGGGCGCCCGAATATCTTGAAAAGGTGATCGCCTCTGAAGACCAATTACCATTTTTGAGATCAAAAATGAATGACATGGGTCAGGCCAATTTTTAATGCGATGCTGAAAAGTTATTGCAGCCAAGTATGTACGCACTGTGTTGACCGACAAACCCCTCTCCGCCAAGTGAGCAACAAATAATGAAATGTGACTAATTGGGACAGGCCAAAGAGATGGAAATCCAAACAGCTGTCTGAAGGCTTCAAAAGATTTCATTCCAAGTTGATAGGTAGATTTTGTGTGCACTGCTAAACTGGCATTCAGAAGACTGTGAGCGGTCTGTTGAAGATGTCCCAGAGACTTGCTGGGAATGGTGTGGGTTCTGGATCTGCCGATGGAGCTTGCCTGCGAAACTGGGTAAGCTGTAAACGGGAAATGTGATCTGTTAAAATATTAAATGATCCTGGAATGTGTTCGGCATTAAACTTAATATTATATTTGAGGCACTGTAATGTGAATAACCTAACCAGCTTCATAATGTCATCTGAATGAGATGTAAGAGAATTCAAAATCTGCACCACAGCCATGTTGTCACTGCGGAACATTACCTTTTTATTTCTCAAAAACGTTCCCCATATTATTACTGAGACCAAAATGGGAAAAAACTCGAGAAGGGTAATATTTCCGGTTAGGCCATCTGAATGCCATCTTTCTGGCCAAATGCCATAAGCCCAGTGACCCTGGAAATAAGCCCCAAAACCCAAACCGCTCCCCCCGGCACTGTCAGTGAACAATTCTAGATCTGCATTGGACTCCCAAAACTGATTACAAAAGGCTGAAACACCGTTAAAATCACTAAGAAAAGTTAACCACATACAAAGATCATCTTTCATGCCCGCGGTTACTCTCAAATGGTGGTGAGGGTTAGAAAGACCTCGAATAGAGTTGATCAATCTCCTGCAAAATGGGCGACCTGGTGCAATGGCGCGACACATGAAATTTAAACTTCCAATGAGAGATTGCATTTCTTGCAGGGTAGTTTTTGTTCTACTGAGTATCGTATTTATTTTAGTGCAAACTTCCTTGATTTTATCATTTGGGATTCTTATTAGCATATCTTGAGTGTCCACTTCTAATCCTAAAAAGCAAATTTTGCGCTGTGGCCCCTCAGTCTTATCATCTGCTATCGGCACACCCAGGAATTTGCACTCTGCCAAAAATTTATGCAAATTATGTTTGCATTCCTCAGAGTCTTTAGGGCCTCCAAATAAAAAATCATCCAGATAATGTATAATATTATGGGATTTAGAAAGTTTGCGCACCCTCCATTCTAAAAAAGTGGAAAACTTTTCAAAAACAGCACAGGAGATTGAACAACCCATAGGCAGGCACTTATCAAAGTAGTAAGAATTTTCAAATTGAAAACCAAGAAGGTCAAAATCCCCCGGCCATATGGGTAATAACCTGAAGGCGGATTTGATATCTGCTTTAGCAAGTAAGGAATCCGGACCTAAGCGCTGTATCATAGCAACCGCAGCATCGAAGTTGGTATAACTAACAGAGCAGAGTTTTTCATCTATATGAGAATTCACAGAGTCATTTTCCGGATATGACAGATGATGAATCAACCTATATTCACCAGTTTGTTTTTTCGGTACCAAACCAATTGGTGATATTCTCAGGGTTGGAATGGGACGATCAGTAAAAGGACCGGCAATTCGCCCTGCAGATAACTCTTTTTCAAGCTTCTGTCTCACAATCTCAGGGCTTTGGGAAACCGACGGTAAATTTCGAGCATCGCGGGGATGACGTGGACCAGTATAATTCAAAGAAAAACCAAAACTGAAACCGTGTAATATGTACTTCGAAGTCTCTGTATCAGGATAGCCTTGAAGACTATTTGCTAAATTGCCCACAATTATAGGTGAACTTCCCAAACTAAATTTTTTGCTGTCTTTGACTGGTCTTGAATGTTCGACGAAAGGAGCTCATCTGGCAGTCGACCTGAGAATGGGGTTTTCCACATTTCTGGCAAACATGCGCGAAACGACAATGATCCCACTTGCAGCCTCCAGTCCGATTAAAAGCAAAGCAGATGCCTTGCCCCTTCTTGGGGGCTGCATTTGAGAATGTCCCAGAACCCAAACCAAATCGACCTGGTGTAGAAGTGTGCGGTTTAGGGATCATCAACTGGAGCCACAAGTTAGGTACTATAACACTCCAGGGTTGCAGACTGACTGACTGACGCATGCGGAATTGCTCATCATAACTTCTCCAAGCAAATTCAACGAAACGGGCTGATGCATCTCGAATGATCTGAATATATTTAAGCAAATCAAAAATTTTATCAGGGTTTTGCTGCACATAAATGTAAATAAAAATTAAAAAAGCATCCGTCCATTTTTCAATGGACAGGATTTTTTCTTTGCTTTGATTTGGCTTAACTTCTAATGCACCCTGGTCATTCAAAATTAAAGTGTTGCCACTCTCAGAGATGTCAGCACCTGTAGAACCCTTCAAGATCATGGCTAAATTGATGTATTGATTAGCCCAAATTTTTTGCTTCACCGAATGGGGTACATGGGCTGCCATATCATCATCAGGCAAGCTCAGCACAGACAAGCCCCCCACGGGCCTTGTACCCAAAGATTCAGGTAAGCCCAGAGTTTGAAGATTCAGAGCGGACGGACGAGAGGACGAAGACGTAATTTGAGATGCATGAGGGTCCCACAACTGGGATAAATTCTCGCCAATAATTAAAGCAGAGTTGTCATTACCGTCAATCATATTGCCTCCTTGAGGCGGAGAAAACTGCACAGAAACAGGTGCAGCTGCAGTGGCATTACCCACTGTACTTGGCTCGTCAGATACCAACTGTGCCGAACTTGTCACTGAATGTGTTGAGCCCGTAGACGGATGTGTCAGGCGTTGTGTGCCATTCTGAGTTTGCTGTTGTTGACCTTTTGCCTTGCTTGAAGTTGAAACTGGCCGGGCATAAGCCGATTTGGAGACACGACCACTCCTCGTACGTCTCACAGCTTGTGTGGCAGAACTGGTTTGCTTCTTTTTCGCCCTTGGTGGCATTATTTTACTTTAAACTTTTGACAACTTTCAAAAATCGACTACAATGCAACATGTATCAATCAATAATCTGACCCAGTTGAAACAGCGCTCAAAACAGAGCAAAGGGAGATAAGAGAAATTATCTCTTATTGATTACCATCAAACGCCCTAACAGAAAACGGCCACCGCAAACAGGACCTGACGATTTTGTGATCCTGATATAAAATGATTTATTTTTTTATGAATAAATCGCCATAAGTGAAATTATATCATCTTAAGCCAAGAGGTTGATGGTTCGATCCTGACCTGATCTCTGCGCTGTATCCTTTGGAAGGACACTTTATCCTGATTGCACGGGTTGGGGGAGGGTGTATGGTTGCAGTATGTACTAAGGCATACTGTACGTTGATGATGCACTTGCATTCATCCTCTGCTAATATAATCCGGCTTGTTCCAGGTTAATTAGTTGAAAAGTCTGACAGGTTGTTCACGGATGTTTGGTGATTATCTCTGGGTATTCTGGATCCTCCACCCATAAAACTGTTCTCGACCTGATGTGACAGGTTGTTGACTGTGTTGTTAAAGCGAGGCTTGATTTAACGTGAAAATTTCGAATAGCAGTTTACTAATCATTTGTTAAAATTGACTTGCTGTTGATGGGAATTGATTAGCAATTTTATAGACATCAAGCTTCATTTGCTACATGAATAAGATTTGCCCTGTTCCATTTGTGCGTAGACTTTTGTCTATTTCAACCCTGAAGCCATCAAAGATGTGCCTTATCCTTCTTGCCTGTCCCAGCCCCAGCTCCCTGCACCAGAAAAAAAAAAAACCCAAAAACCCATAAATTTAGTACAATCTCAGAGGGACAGCAACTGATGGAATACATTTATCAAGCTTTTGAAAACCATAACTCATTTTGGAACTTGTTTCGTCTTGTGGAAGTGTTTATTGTTATTGCGATCAGCTTTTTGGGAACATAATATGAATTCTTACCACCAGAAATTAATAATTGTTGGGGTCTGAATAAGCAATGTAGGGGTGTGAAAGATTCAACAGAATTATTAAACGTACAGGTACATTTACTTGGATCCTGAAAGTACACATGGTAGTTTTCAGTCAACTTCAAAATGCATTGGTATTAAAATAGTTGATAAATAGTAAGTTGGTTACAAATCTTTCTCTCCCAAAAAGATGTTTGTGTAATATCTAATATGGGAAGATGTCATGGAACTGAAAAGTCATTTCCAATCATTTCCCATTGATTTAAAACATGGAAACAAAAAGTAGTTACCATCAAATTTTGAAAAATTGAAGCATGTGTTTTACAGAAGTACACAATGTATATATATTCGAAAAATTGTAAAACAGCCTAAAGTTGGGTGACTTGGTAGAAATGTGCCATTATCGAATTGACTTTACATCCAGTATAACCACACTTTTATCTAGAAATGATCAATGGCATTTATCCAAACTGTTGTTAACCCTTATAGCCCCAAACCGCCACTTTTATATTGCATTGAAGCAGGTGCTCCCTTGTGTAATCTTTTTTATTACTCTTTTGTGTAGACTAAATTTTCCCTGGCAGTGGTTCTACATCACTGCTGGCTGCCTGTATGTATATAAATACTTTAAAATTAATCTGAGGACTTAAGGGTTAATGCCTTAGTAGTTTGATTAAACCCCTATCAGTTTGGGTATGGGTTAACAATGGAGAACCCCTGTGGAAACCTTGGCAAATGAAGCAGTGCTTGTTTACAGTGGTAAACAAGCCCTGTTTTACTGGTGGAAGTCCTCTGAAATGAGCAACAGAGTATAAACAATGGACTAAACTTGACTTCATCTCAATGCTGCAGTCACAATTAGCCATTGTGCAGAAATAAGTGACTTTAAACACCGCTAAGGCCTAAAAAAATTAAAAATCTGTTTCTCAGGCCCTCCCGCATGGTCCTTTTGGCTGCCGCATGCTCTCTTTTTATAACCAATGTAAACTTTAAAAAAAATAAAAATTAAATGGTTTATGTCTGATATTTTACCCAAGTTAAAAAAAAATGATAAATTTGTCCCTTGAGTGCAAGAAGGCTTTGCAATGCTTCAGCATTGCAAAGCCTTCTTGCTCTCAAGGGACGAGATACACCACCACCCATGCTATTCCGTAGATTATGAGTCCTAAAACATAAACCAAGAACATGAACTTTTAATGGCAAAGAAATAATTACACAAAATAAAAAATAAAATAAAAAACCGCTCGCCCGCATGCAATTTTACAAATAATGGCCTGAGAAACAGAAGATCTACTTTGTGTGGCCTAAATAAATTAATAAATAGTCGTATTCAAACAATTGTTTTACACCCAATTTTATATTGCGGGAGGTAGGCTTTTTTTTATCTGTTTATTTATTTATTAATTTAGTGGTATTTAACGATACTTTTGACAGCCAGGGTCACCTCGTGTCAGACAGTTTTATGGGTGGAAGAAGCAGAAGTACCTGTAGAGAACCACTGAGTAACAGTGATTAACTGTCAGACTCCCCTACATACTGACTCCACACAAGCAGGGTTAAGCATTGGTTGAAGACAAGGGCACCATCGACATGCAGTATGCCTCAGTGCACAGCTCCACCATGCCCTCATATGGGCAATCAGGATTTAGTGCATTGCCCAAGGACATATCACAGTTACCTCAGGAGGTTTTTTTTTTTTTATCTGTTAACTCCTTACATGCTGCTGGCCGATATTCCTGCCCAGGACACAACATCTCTTGCCACTGAAATAAGTATAATTTGGGTCATTTAACTAAATTCCCCCCTCCCCTTGTAAATTGAATGGACGTTGTGATCAATGATGACTTGAGTTAAACTTAGGTGAATTGTTCATCAAATCTAGTCATGGCTGCTTCAAAGCAGCCATGACTAGATTTGATGAGAAAATGTATTGAAAATACTCAGCGGGATAAGAGTTAATCCATATAACATTCTCTGAAGAAAGTTGGAATATTTTAATTTACTTCATGCACTATTCTAGGGAAAATATTACAAAATATGTTATATTTTGTAAGTAGTTAAACAGGGAATCTTCTGTCCTCGTCGTAAGAGGGTTTGCATCATAAAGATTCCAGTTGGGAATTTGTCTAGGAGAAGAAACATTCATGTTGAACTGAGAACATTAACACAGAAGCTAATACATGTATAGTACATGCAGTATGTCACACAAAAAATAGTCTCATGAAATAATGATTAGTCTCTGTAACCTCTATTAAATAAATTGTTCTTATACTATCAAATGATGAAGATATTTAAGCATTTTGCTACACTTCGACAGTCAACATTCTGTGGCTTTGCAGTTGCGTCTTAGCAAGTCTTGGCTGCTATATAGGCAGCCAAGACATGCCTAGAAACAACTGACAAGGGAGTTGCCTAGAAACAATGGACAAAATCTGTAAAAAAAACTGCCTGTTGGAACTGGGAAAAATCATGCCAAAATGCCATTGGGAAAGAGTCCTATTTTCGGCCCCTGTTGACACCCAAATAAATCCCTATTAAAAATAAGGATGTATTTTGCTTTGGAAGACAATCAGAAAGAAATGGGTTGGGGGTTAGTGTATATATCAAATTGATATGAAAAGCAGCATTCTCCTAATGCTTTCCAAAGATGATTTCCTTTTGATAAAGGAGTGTATTTATCCAGAGCAGATATGTAATACTGTTGTTATCATCTGCTAAATGGAAACAGTTGCAAGCATCAGTCTCCTAATATGTTTTTCAAAAACTGTAGACAGATCAGGTATTGTTCGGCCATTAGGTCTACAACTGGTATGAATCTTTGGCAGTGTTGATATGACGTTTATGATTACAAATTTAAATTTCATACCCACCTTACATTTGAAGTGCCAACCTCAAACTGACTTGAAGAAATTTATTATAACAATATGAACTTGTTTCAACTGGCTGGTTCTCAGTAGTCTGAAATTTATATTTCCGGCTCAAAATATCATTTTGTTTACTTGATTGTTCAAGCATTTATGTTGTATCAGCAGGAATTATTTTAATTAAATGGTTACATAATGGAAGCTTTTATGTCTAGATCACATAAATTGATTTAAACAGAAACTTTGTATCCAACAGCCTGGAGAAACTTACATTGATCCATCACGCCATTTTGAACTTCATTGTTTTTTTATTGTTTCAAAATAAGCCTGCTTTTATTGGGTGTCTTCCCACTAGACCAATTCCCCTTAGACCAACTACACAGTGTTTTTGATTAAGGGTTGATTAAGGATAATTAGGAAAGCAATTATTTATAAAAATCTGCCCAACATCTATAAAATATCGACAAGCCAGAAAATGAGCAGACTATCATCTGAAAAATGAGATCCCCAGAGGGTGAATTTGGTGATGCTACCCTGCACAGCAGGGTAGCATCACTAAATTTACCCTCTTTGAACCTCAACCTGAATCAAGATCTCAAACATAATCAGAAAGAGGTACCCAGAGGATAAACTGGCCCACTGTATGGGATAGCATCAGCAAATTCACCCTCTGGGGACCTCATTCTGCAAATGACAGACTACTTATTTTCAGGCTTGAATATCAA
Organism: Pictodentalium vernedei; assembly: GCA_031216915.1. Lineage (NCBI taxonomy): Eukaryota > Metazoa > Mollusca > Scaphopoda > Dentaliida > Dentaliidae > Pictodentalium > Pictodentalium vernedei. Next base: position 768,569,808 of record CM062296.1, read on the forward strand.
TAACATTAAATACATTTATAAATATTTATAAATATATCAAATTATTGATATTGAATTATTTTTAAAGTAGAACACACCAGTTGGTCTAAGGGGAATTGGACTTTTGTGAATTGGCCTTGTGGGAGTTGGTCTACAGGGAACTGGTCTAGTGGGAATTGGTCTAGTGGGAATGAACCCTTTTATTGTTAGGCCTATTCAAGAAATTTCTTGTTTCTCAGGCAATTTTCCCTCAGTTATATAATGAGGGAGGTGAGCTTTTTTTTACCTGCGACTAGCAGCTCTATAAATGGCAATGTCGGTCTGTCTGTCTGTCTGTCTGTCAGTCGGTCTGTCTGTGACCAATGAGTTTCAAAACTCAGTAACTTTTGAAATACTTGATGGAATGACTTTATATTTGGCATGCAAGTGTATCTTATTGATGTCTAGCCACTGTTCAATGCATGTATTGTTCGAAATATTTTTCTTGGAGTTATGGCCCTCGATGAACTTAGAATTTTGTCAGTCAGTCTATCTGTGACCAACGAGTTTCAAAACTCAATAACTTTTGAAATACATGATGGAATGACTTTATGTTTGGCATGTAAGTGTATCTTATTGATGTCGAGCCATTGATCAATGCCTGTGTTGTTCCAAATATTTTTCTTGGAGTTATGGCCCTTGATGATCTTAGAATTTTGTGAGATTGCACCACCCGTCGCAGCAACGGAGTCGATGTCGCGATTTTTTATCTGTTAATCCATGTTAACTGTCCCTGAAAAAAACTGGTATTTTTAATTCAACTTCTTACACAATTCTCAGAAACTAACAAATTTAGGGAGCATGGTGGATCAGTGGTTATGGCTTTGAACTTCAAACCGAGAGGTCCATGCTTCAATCCCCATCAAGGGTAACTGCTTTGTGTCCTTGGGAAAGACACTTAATCCTGATTGCCCACATGGGGGTATGGTGGCACTGTGTGCTAAAGTGTAATGCATGTTGATGGTGCACCTGTCTTCAACCAATGCTAAGTCTGCTTGTGTGGAGTTAGTATGTTCAGGAGTCTGACAGTTGCTTGCCATTGCTCAGTGGTTTTCTCTGGATACTCCAGCTTCCTCCACTTGTAAAAATGTCCAACACGGGATGACCTTGGCTGCCAAAATATCACTAAACTCCAATAAATAAATAATCAACTATTTTCAGGGGTGAAAATCTCCCATACTGCAGTTACAAATTTAGCCAACTACATCTTGTTTGACAGAGCCCAGAGGGCTCTGTCAAACAAGATATAGTTGGTTAAATTTTTAGTCCTACACATGCAAAATAGTATCACTAAAGAGATTTGTAGGTAAAAGAAGAATGAGGAGGGAGATTTTCAATGAGGAAGGAGGTGCCTGAGAAACAAGAATTTTTATATTGGCCTTATGTGGCTATATATACCAGTTATAATTCATCTATATGATGGTGGAACCTCCCCGTGGGAACCCCGGGAAATGAAGCAGTGCTTGTTTACCGTGGTAAATGACCTCTTTTTCACTGGTAAAATAGGACCCAGTCACTAATGCTTGGGGTGCGAGTCCTCTAAAATAGGCAACATGGGGTATAAACGATTGACTGGCCTGACTTTATCTCCATGTTGTGGTCATGATTAGCCATTGTGCAAAAGTATGTGACCTTAAACACCAATAAATAAATAAATAGATGGTGGAAGCCCGGGAAGTGGAGCAGATCCTTCTACTGTTGTAAACAAGTTTTCTAGTACTGATAAAACAGAACCTGGACCTTCCCAAAGTTTGGGAGGAAGTCAGTAATGGGCAACATAGATACGATTACTTCATACTTGCATTGCACCCATGGTATAGCCATAGATGCTGAAAGTGACCGTAAACTAATAAATAACAGGGTTCCCACTGGGTCTTAAAAAGCTTGAAAAATCTCGAAATTGAAAATAAAATTTAAGACCCTTGAAAAGTCTGGAATTCGAAGTTCCAGTCTTGAAAAGTCTTAAATTGACAGAAGTTGGGAAATACGTCGAGGTGCTGTATATTGTGAACATTAGCTGTCTGGAATCAATGTTTTGCAACACCTGTCTTTTAGAATGAAAAGTCTTGAAAACACTTGAATTCTCTTTTTATCTTACCTTGAAAAGTCTTGAATTCACATTGAAAAGTGTTCTGTAAAATCTTGAATTTGCCCCTCCCCAAACTGCAGGAACCCTGAATAAATACACTTCCTGTAAAACCTGAATTTACATCATTAAAAACCGATATATGGTGTGGCATATAATCCCCCAAAATAGTACGTAATGATGCAGATATTTGAAGTTTACAAAAATGCAATTTTATTGAAACCACAATTGAAAACTCATTAACTCCCAGCACTCTGGTAGTGCAACAGACACTCTGTTTTTGTCTTGTGAAACTATGAATTTAACCAATTATACCTTGTTTGACAGAGCTCTCTGAGCTCTGTCAAACAAGGTATATTTGGTTGAATATCAAACTACATTATGGGAAATATTTACTGCTGAAAGCATTGCCATTTTTATATTAGAGTGCAGAGGGTTAAATGATGTCCTTGGAACTATATTTTATTTCAATCCTGTCTTCCCGAGACAATAATATAACTGAAAACTCCAACCTCTGGCAAGTTCTAGAACCCAGTAAGTAAGTTGAAAATTTTAACTGGTTGAGAGCTAAATTATTTTTCAAAGGTGATTTGAACCTTGGGTATTTTTTTTTCAAGATACCTTGCTACCAGCACAAGTCGCCTCAGTTTAGCGAGATTTAGTTCATAATTGTTTTGTAGCAATTATTGGAGAGTGCCAATAATTGCACTCTCCAATAATTGCTATATGAAAAAATTTTATATGAAAAAATTTCTTCTTCTGCTGATCAATCCTCAAATTATGCATACAGTGTAAAGCCACTAAAGTGGCTTCCAGCACTTTTCAATAGAACCATGATAGTGGTTTCTAGCACTCAACCAGTTAATAGGCACTGCAGCCCATTAATTCTGGATATTCAGGAACTCTTCATTTTCTCTAGTCATAAACTTGTCAAGGCAGGGATATTTAACTGAAACAGGTGTATTCAGTTAACTCTGTCTATTCATACACTGGTCATGGCAGGTATTTTTTAACTGAAACAGATGTATTCAATTAACTCTGTCAAACAAGTATGAATTGGTCAAATTCCAAGTTGCATTGTGGGAAAAATTTGCAGCTTGAAATTTTAATATATCTGTTTGTCGCAGGATTACAGGGTTAAATGATGGAGAAAAATTTATGTTCTTATCAGTGCTCAGCCGACAGCCAGTGACTGTCTTCTGAACCCCAGTTCGAATGTAAACCTTGCCACCTTATCAATGCCCTATCCGCGTGGGTCTCTTAGGATTCCTGAAGGTGCCTGTGGCTTACAATGCCAAAGGGTGATCAACGATAATTCACTGAAAGATTATTTATTTACATGTACGAAGAAATATAATATGAAACAAATTACTCACAAAATTATCCATAAGAATACACTTATTACGCAAATAAAAGTTTATTCTTTAGGGCCCTCGACGTCTCCCACTACTAGCTGTGTCCGCTGGATCGACCTCACATCTTCTTCATCTTCTCACAGTTTGTGATAACTACAAAGTGTCTATTCACTTCTCATTGCTTCCTCCTCGCAGGGTTAACTTCACCGTCTGTCGGGCTTAACATATATAATGTTCTGCTTGTGTGACTCTGTCAGCATTCTCACAGTTCAATCAGAATTCAATTGGCGTCTACCACAGTTCACGATCAATTTACGCCTTGCCTGGCTCTCACGGGGTGAAGTTATTCTTCGCCTTCAGATATATACTTAACAAAGCTTGCATAAAAATATTCTGCAAAGACTAAGTGTTCTCAACATCACCAATTCTCGCACTGCCTAAAACTATCTTATCTCGCGAGCTATTCCAGCGCTTACTCATGCTCTTAACACAGTTTCTAGACCTCAGCGTTATAGCTTTTACTTCTCTGGCTACTATGCCACTACGGTTCGCTACCGTTAACCAACTACTATTGGTTCCTTACAACCCACACAGGGCTACGACCATACACAGACTTTCAATTTCGGTGTCTATGACCCTCGACGGTCAAGGCTAAATTCGGACTTTCTCTGAGTGCCCTCAGGCCAACTGCCTCGCAACGACCCACAGCCTTACACACCTTCCGACTGGAATTGTCTGGAAATGAATTTTTTCTAGAAATCCCCCGATTTTTATTTAGATAGCCAGAACATTTATTCCCAGTCAATCGCTTCTCTTGAACTTGGCCGCTCAGATCTATCTTAATTTAACACTCACTTTAAAGTTCCTTTGAAAGACTCGCATTTTGGTATATTTTGACATTTCAGAGACAGGATAGATGCGTGATATGGGTGTATGTCCAGCTGAACATGTGTGATGCACTGGTTCCAACAATTACAATTTAACTGGTCTTAATTACCCAGATAATGGTACAGAAGAGAGTATTGTCTCTCTTACTATTGATCTGTAACACCATGTGGCATTCAACACATGCGCCACAATGGACATTGTATTTCATGCCTAATTAGCAGAGTTTGAAAAATCTATTTTCAGCTTCCGTCACATACCTATCTTTTCGCTTTACATTTAACCCAGGCAGAAATATTACTGAAAATATTTACACATTTATACAACAAAATCGCAACTTTTAGCTGTCACCTTGACACTGTTTTAGTCTTCAGGGAATTAATTCACTTGAAAGATCTCTTGGAGCTCTGTAAGATGCCTAATATTGAATTGATGTTTAGTTGAATTCTTAAAGCTGCTTACAGTGGAAGTTGTGAGACCCAAAAGGATTAAGCTGAGAAATTTCTGTATAAATTTAAATCCGATGCCATTATTTCTGATCTCAGGCACATAACCAGTATCCTATAATAGGGGGTGCCCTAGCTAGTTTGGGTGGGGGAGACAAAGATGATATTTGAAAGGCCATTATGTATGGTTTTGGCAGTCTCCCCAGTCCTAACTAGGACCTTCTAGTCACTGCCCCCTCTTCCAACTTCCTAGCACCCCCATCCCCTCCAAGGAAATATTGCAAAATTTAGTGCTCTAAGAGTGAATCTGCAGCTAGTAATATGGCATCTTTGAAAAAAATAATCATGTTACAAATCACCAATGCACCAATAAAAAATAATTTACCACTCTACCAGTTAAAGTAGGGCCCACTATAAAAGAACAGTGGCCTTTTTGATGTGAGAAATAGGACTAAATGGAACAATCTCTGGCAGTTTGAATGTCAGTATTTTGATCCGGACAGTGAAAATACTTCCAGTTTTATTGTTTTCATTATTACAGGTTCAGAATTTGGAAATCTTTCAGGTATTTCAATTGGCTTGCCTGATTCAGTTCGCCCTCCTCTCCTCTGTGATTGTCAGACTTTACTTCCAGAAACTATCTATGCCAATCATAAATTACCAGTGCCATCCAATTTCCTCTGAGTAGAATTAATGAATTCTCCAAAGAATCAAGATTTTATGACTTTCAGTTCAGTTCTTGACTTACTGCACATTGCAGTGTACCATCAAGGCTGCACTTTATTTCCTCACACACTTAAAATTCTTTGGATCAGAGGATTTTTGTTAGTTCTAGATTATTAAGGAGATAGTTGCTTTTTGAAAAAGAAAAAAAATTAGCTGGATACAAATTTAATTCAAAGTGGGTGGAAGTTTGTGTGAAAGTGTTACTTGTTGGAGTATATTGGTTCTGGTTTATCTTAGAAATTTCGAAGCAACAGGAAGTTTTACTGAAGACGGTTTACAAGCTTGTAAGTATTTGCACATGGAAAATGTATAGATAATTCTTATCTTATATTTTCATGAATTGAAAATAACTTCAGCTTGAGTAGGAATATTAAACTGTGGAATTGCCAGAATTCAATTACGTAGTTTAGTTATATATTTTGTGTTCATATTATTTAAAGTAATAAATCTTTATCAACAGGAAAGTAGCTGATGCTTCAGATTTAGCTCAAACCATACAAACTATTAAAGTTCAATGTCTTGGGGGGATTGCCTTTCACATGGCACAAGGTTTGCCCATTATTAGAGCTGTCACGATTTTTGAATTTAGGAATCGATTAATCATCGCAAATAATCGATAATGATCGATTAATCGTACCTACATGGCCCCACCCCCACTAGTTCTCTTTGAAATCATTAAAAATGAAGTTCAAGTCAGTTGACCTACCTTAGGTAAACAGTAAAGACAATCCTCTTTTAGGTACATTCAAAGCTTTGATGTTCTGAACTTTTGAACCGTCCATGTTATAATCAAGACCGGTCGTCAGTTGCGAACTTCGCAAGTTCGCAACTGCCGACCGGTCATGATTATTACACTGACGGTTGAAAAGTTCAGAAATTCAAAGCTTTGAATGTACCTAAAAGATAAATGCTTCTAACAGCTTCTTGGGGTTTAATGTTGACATTCTTAAACTTTTACCTGTAGAAACAATAGTTTTTTTTCATGAATTATTCATTATTAAACGTCAAAAATGGGGTAAAATTTACCAATTCTTCAACAACGAAAAATACTAAACGATTTTGGCAGGACTGATCGACAATCGATTAATTAATTAATCATGACAGCCCTACCCATTATTACAGACCAGATTGGTTCTGCGGTGGAGTAGGACCTGGTGATCTTCACTTGATACTGAAAGTCTAAAATGTTTCCAACATTATAAGTTATTGTGATGAATTGACTGTAACATGGTCTGATGTTTGTAGCTCAGAGTTTATGTTCAAACAAAATGCAGAGCATTGAGGTTGAACATATTGAGTCACAAATCTCAGATCATATCACTATCAATTCATAACAATAATGTATATGTTCCAATAATACCCTACCCATAGCCCAAAAACCACATCGTGAAAAGATTAAGGCAACTTTTAACAATAACAAGTTCAGTAAATAATCCTCTTGTGCACCCCACAATGTCACTGGACAGATGATCAATAAAACAGAGGAAGGTCCAAGTTGTGCCATCTTAGTTCAAATCGTAAACTGATTTATAATTTAGAGAACACTTCGTTTGGATCATTCGCAACATTGTTGCACGTGTGAAAAATCTAGAAAAATGAAGCCGTTCGCAAGCCACTCTGTTGATGAAATAAATGCAAAAGGGGCTACCTCATTTCAAATATTTCATGTGATGATGAAAACATAGAAAAAACTATGCAAGCTCCCATCGAATCAAAGGATTTTAGTCTTACTGGAACATTGATGGATGTGTATACAACTGGTATGATTTAAGCTTCTTTTCTTGTTCTTTTCATCAACTGGTTTGATTTAAGTTCCTTTTCTTGTTCTTTTCATCGACATATCTTTTGATGCCATAACATGCACAGGCCTACATGCACTGCCCAATAAACTATCACAAACAACTCCAAAGTTTAGAAAAAGATATCTTTATTATTTCTTCCACTATGCATTAGGTTAACTGTTGACTAGTTAAGTGCAAGAATACTATATTGTGGAATCTGCAAATATTTCCCATGATGCAACTAGGAATTCAACAAATTCCACCTTTTTGACATTGCTCATTGAGCTCTGCCAAACAAGGTTAAATTGGTTAATTTCCAAGTTAGATTATGGGAAAAATTCAAAAACTACACTTGCAAAAAACTCTCTTGAATAGAAAAAAACTTAATTTTTGCTCCAAAACATAAAGGTTCATAAGGTATGTTTATGAGGCAGAATCTGATAAGATATTAAAATTGGGTTGTCTATTATGTTGGGTACTAGTAAAGGGTTAAGCTTCTCAAAGTAGTTTTAACTTAGGCAGTGTAACTTATTCATTGCTATGAATTATTTGGCATTTGTTTTGGCTGCAATTTTTGTACATATCAGCTTATGCTCCTTGCAGCGGTTACTTTATTGTATTACAGTTTATATAACAATCGGGGGTGCAGTGGCATTGTGGTAATCAGTTCTCGTCAGATCACCGAAGTTAAGCAACGTCGAGCCCGGCAGGTCCTTCTATTGTCCGACAATTTGACAGTGGTTGTTTACACTCGGATCCAGGGCGGCACACACTATGTTCCCATGTACGAATTGGTTCGGGATCTTCTCCTGTTCGCTCAGGATGTCAACAACAGGGTGGTGGTTTGTCACTTTCCCGGTCATCTGAACGTCCTAGCCGACTCCCTGACGGGGCAGGTTCTTTTCTACCGAGTGGATGCTCCACATGGCGGTGTTCCAGTCTTGCGATCTCTGGGGTCTTCCCCACATTGATCTCTTTGCAACTCGTTGGAACCATCAGGTGGACACTTTCGTGTCCCCGTGTCCAGATGCTCTGGCTTTTGCCATGTATGCTCTGTCCCTCCTTTGGAACGGTCTTGTCAGCTATGCCTTCCTGCCGGTTCAGATTCTGCCTCAGGTTCTAGCCCAGATATGAACCTGCAGTTGTCGAATCATTTCGATCGCACCCCTGTCGCCTCAGTGGGTGTGGATCACTCTGCTCCGCTCTCTGTTAACGACGGTTCCGGCATGTCTCCCTCTACATCGCGACCTTCTTTGCCAAGGTCTCCCCAGGTTTCATGTTGACCCGACTTCATTGTGCCTTCGTGCATGTCTTTTGTCAGGTCCTGTCTCCTCCGTAGTGGTTTTTTCGAGACGTGCAGTGGAGTTGCTTTTCTTCAAGGAGGCATTCCACTGGTTTAGCCTCTGCGGCTACGTGGAAGGTCTTCTGTCGATGGTGTGTGGATCACTCTGTTGCTTCTGTTACTCCTTTGATAACACAGATTGTGGAGTTTCTGGTATATGTTTGATTCTGGGGGTCTCCAGCCTGTTTCCATCAATGGGCACAGGTCCATGCTTCGGAGACCTTTTTGTATGAGGGACAGCGTCGTATCGGCACTACTCCATGCCTCTCCAAGCTTGTTCGGCACTTTTCCTTGAAAAGGCATAGGACTTTGCATCTTACCCCAAGATGGAATCATTCTTGGGTGCTGTTTTGCTTGTGGGGCGCCGTTCGAGCCTTTATCCCAGGTGGATATGTGTTTTCTCACATACAAGACAGCTTTTCTGATGGCTTTTGCCTCAGCCAGACGGGTTAGTGAGCTTCATTCCCTCTCGGTTGACCCAGCCTTTTTCTGGAGCTCTCCCACCAGTGTTATGTTTACCAGTGATTGCTCCTTTCTGGCCAAGAATCAGATACCGGAAACTACTCCGCCTCCTATCAGTATCGGGGCTCTTCCTTCTGTTCATTTGGAAGGGTAGGATCGATTTTCTGTCCCTTATTCCTGGTCAACAGACGATCTCTCCTGAATCCATTTCTCGATGGATTTGTCTTGCTACTTGTGCAGCTTCTGCTTGTCTAGTGACTGGTGATTGTATTACCAATTGTTTTTCTGCCACGAGGCGCATGCATTGTCTACCTCTTGGGGCTTATACTACCTCCGTCCTGTTGTCAAATGTTATGCTGGCAGCCTACTGGAGAAATGCTACCTTCTCCACTTATCTGCGACAGTTGCAGGAGCAGGCAGAGCACCTTTGTTCTGCGGACCCTCTTTCTTCTGCTCAGGCTGTTGTCTATCCCAGCCATTCAGCTTCTTACAGGGTCAGTTCCAGCTCCGTGCTGTTACTACCCTTTCTGTCTGTGCGCCGCACATCACCATACGCCTCATCTCTCATTGTCTTTTACTAATGTTTGTGATGGTATGGTTTAATAGAACTAGGGATCTCTTCCTCTGTCCACGGTTCCAGTGCAATTGAGTTATGTGTGGGTTGGTTATGTGATTCCCTCCATCCTATTGTCTATTCAGACTGTAGTAAACAATTGTAAGGTAGGTTGATAAGAAATATAAATTTTATAGTAAATTTCCTTTCTTATTATACCTACTGCAATTGTTTACATGGAGGCCCTCCCATCTTCTTATTCGGGTAAGAATCCTTCCTCCCTGCTGATCACATAACTCCTATGTTGGCGGACTCAAAAGAATGATTAATTGATGACTGCTTGTGCACTTGTTAACGGAAGTCGTGGAATTGTACTAAGAGAAGAAAGGCTGAAGGAAGTGTTGTTAAACTCCAATAAATAAATGGTGGGCAAGATTATGTGGGTGGGCGTTTTGGGAGGGAAGATGAGTGTTTCTGCTCCACCCCCAGCTTTGTGCCTGCTGATCACATTCCTTTTGAGATGGTTAACTAACACCACTTGAGTCAAGTTTGGTTTATATACATCAACTCCAATCGAAAAGCAGATTGTTTTGATCTGAACATAAAATGAATGGCTGTTTATGTTGGCACTCAAGTTAATTGTGAAGTATGTTTTTAAATTCCTTGTAAAATTGCTTTTCTTCAGCCAGCTAAGTGCTTGTTAAGAAATGAGGAGTTATTTTTCATTCACAGAATAGTTATTGACTGCATTCAAAAGTTTTGGTAATAAATATAAGCATGGCTCATTTTTAGCTCACCAAAGGGAGCTTAACTTATCACTTGCTGTCTGCCGTCGTCGTCCGTTGTGAACTTTACATTATCGACTTCTCCTCACAAACTAATTGACCAAATTGAACCAAATGTTGTGTGCATGTTCCTTATCATATGTCAATTCAAGTTTGTACAAATAAACTTGCCGTGCCCATAGTGGGCACCAGAAGGGGCATAACTCTGATAGCACCCATAAATTTTTTCAAAAATTAAAAAAAATCTTCTTCAGATCCACCAATCAGAATCTTTTCATGTTTGTTATACAACATCTCTAGGGGGGTCAGATTCAAGGTTTGTACAAATCGAGTCCCTGGGTTAAGATTTGGGCTCTCTATTGGAGCCCAAAGTTTAACTTGGTGCAATTTGAGGAAATTTCTTTAAAAATCTTCTTCTTCAGATCCACCAGTCAGAATCCTTTCATGTTTGGTATACAACATCTGTAGGGGGTCAGATTCAAGTTTGTTCAAATCCAGTCCCTGGGTTAATAATTGGGCTCCCTGTAGGAGCCCAAATTTTAACTTACTGAAATATGAGGAAATTTCTTTAAAAATATTCTTCTTCAGATCCATCAGTCAGAATGCTTTCATATTTGGTATACAACATCTCTAGGGGGGTCAGATTCAAGTATGTTAAAATTGGGTCCCAGAGTTAGTATTTGGCTCTCTATTGGAGCCCAAAGTTTAACTTGGTGCAATTTGAGGAAATTTCTTTAAAAATCTTCTTCTTCAGATCCACCAGTCAGAATCCTTTCATGTTTGGTATACAACATCTATAGGGGGGTCAGATTCAAGTTTGTTCAAATCAAGTTTTTCGGTAAATATTTGGGTTCCCTATGGGAGCCTGAATTTTAACTTATTGCTAAATGAGAATATTTCTTTAAAAGTCTTCTTCTTCTGATCCACCAGTCAGAATCCTTTCATATTTGGTATACAACATCTCTTGGAGGGTAAGACTCAAGTTTGTTCAAACCTGGTCCCGGGGTTATTAATTTGGGCTACCTATGGGAGCCTGAATTTTAACTAAGTGCAAAATGAGGGAATTTCTTTTATAATTTTCTTCTTCAGATCCATCAATCAGAATCCTTTCATATTTGGTATACAACATCTGTAGGTGGGTCAGATCCAATTTTGTTCAAATCGGGACCCTGGGTTAATATTTTGGCCCCCTATTTGAGCTCAATGTTTAACTTAGTGCAATGTGAGGTGATTTCTTTAAAAACCTTCTTCATATCCACCAGTCAGAATTCTTTCCTATTTGGTATATGACATCTCAAAGGGGATCAGATTCAAGTTTGTTTAATTTGAGTCCTTGGCTTAATATTTGGGCTCTATGGACAGGGGTGGGGCATATTAGGTTCAGGTTTGTTCAAATCCATTCCTTAGTGTTTTTCCATAAAATTTGCCTCTCATGACTTCAATTCTTTGTAGTGTTGATGAACCATGTCTAACTGAATGTGACCCCAAATACTTCTTTGAACCACTTTGGCTGGTGATCGATTTAAGCCCCTTGGGGCCTCTTGTTGGTAATGTTATACCCACAGCTAAGTTTGTCACTATCATTAATTTTGTGGTACAGTGGAACCCACTTAATTGGATATCTCTTAACTGAATAACACTGTTAATCGAATATAATTTTCCAACACAAAACCATATACCATACCCTGTGTACAAATTTTACCTGTTATTTGAATATAGATTATAGAGTAATCTCCTGTTAATTGAATAAAAGATCTTGTAACCTGTCAAGAAATTACCCTCACTCTCCCCAGTTTTCCTTTGTTTATAGACCTACTTGGCCTTTGTACATACAATACAGGAATTTAATCTGTTATATCTTGTTTGACATGGAGCTCTGTCAAACAAGATATAATAGATTAAATGCTAAGTTTATCTCTAGAATACAGGAAAGTGACACAATCCCTGTTAATTGAATACTTCTGTAAAGTGAATAATTTTCATTGGCAAAGTGGCTATCACTTAACTGGTAGAGTGCTGGAAGCCCATATTTGGGCTTTACTTTGAGGTGAAGGTACTGCAACTTGAAGGCTTCATACTCAGTGGATGTGCTTTGTATTATCTTTGAAGTGATATCATTTAGTCTGTAAGGACTTGTCTTGTTATAATTTATGGGAGAGTGCCTAGAGGCACTCTCCCATAAATTGAAACAAGGCAAAGATATGTGAACAAATTTTGATGACCAAAAATAATTTAGCACTCTACCAGTTAACCGAGTTCCACAGTATATTTAAAATGTTTTACACTTCACTTAACAAATTAGGTCTGCTCTGTGATTTTGGTATTTCTAAATAATTTTTCTACTTTTTTTTTCTTTTACATCATAGCTTATGACTCTTATTGGAAACAGAAATATCATTGATGATTCAAAGCTTTGTTTTGGAAGACAGAAATTAAATTTCCAACTTCTTTTAGATTTAGTAACATCTTGAACAGGCTGCACGAAGTTATAGAGACAATTTCCTGTGCATTCACCTTACAGCCGTCAAAACTGTAAGATTGTCTTGCAGAAATTGGGTAAATAAATGTCGTGTTTGCCTGTCATTCATATTTTTAGCTTAACTTGACCAAGTCAAGATAACCTATTGCCATCGTATGTGCCGAAGTCTGTTAGTCTGCGAGTCTGTTCACATTTTCTTTTACCACAGGCTACACCCTGTAGTTCTTATCTGATCATCACAAAATTTTATATGCAGGTTTGAGGTCATGTTTACATGAGAACGACCTCTTTTGGTCACGACCGATCACCCATGATGGCTGCCCAAGCCCAAAACCTTAAAACCTTTAGTACAGTCTACAGGTCGTATTTATGGAGGGATTTCATTGTAACTTGGTAGGATGACTCCATACTCCATATAATGTCTAGATAAGAACATCCCCTTTTGGTTGTGATCGATCAACTGAGATGGCTACAGGGGCCAAAAGGCCGAAAACCTTTAGCACAGTCTACAGGTCATATTTATGAAGGGATTTCATTGTAACTTGGTAGGATGACTCCAGAAAATGTCTAGATGAGAACATCCCCTTATGGTCACGATCATTCAGCTGTGATGGCTGCCCAAGCCCAAAATCTGAAAACCTTTAGCACAGTCTACAGGTTGTATTTATGAAGGGATTTCATTGTAATTTGGTGGCATGACTTAGTATAATGTCTAGATGAGGACATCCCCTTTTGGTTGCAATTGGTCAACCATGATGGCTACACAGGCCGAAGCCTGAAAACCTTTAGCACAGTCTACAGGCTGTATTTATGAAGGGATTTCATTGCAACGTGGTAGGATGGTTCCAGATAATATCTAGATGAGAACATCCCCTTTTGGTTGTGATTATTCAACCGTGATGGATGCCCAATCCCGAAACCCGAAAACCTTTATCACAGACTACAGGTCGTATTTATGAAGGGATTTCATTGTAAATTGGTAGGATGACTCAAGTCACATGTCTTCAACTGCTGTAACCCTGCTTGAGCGGAGCTTGAACAGAGTTAGAATGTTGAGGAGCTGACAGTTGTCTGTCGTTGCCCGATGGTTCTCTCTGGGTACTCCGGCTTCCTCCACCTGTAAAGCTGTCTCGGTCACGGTTAGCCATTGTGCATAAGTATGTGACCTTAAACACCAATAAATAATAATAATAATAACAGTCCATATGTATAAAGGGAGTCATTGAGGGGTGGGTTAATGTGGCCCTCACAGTTATTGGTTGACATTCAATAACTGTGAGGGCCACATTAAACCACCCATCAATTCTTTAATACACTCTACACCTCAAATTATTTCTATTGAAAACATAGCATACAGGGAACAGAAATTAACATATTCTCAATTATCACAATTATTGGCGTATTTCATAATCCTTTCATAAACATTGAACATCATCCTTTTCATCAAACATAACACACAGTCAAGTTAAGCTAGAGTGTCATTGACATTTTCTTTTAGCCCCCCCCCCCCCCTCCCCCCCCTTTAGAATAACCTTGGGAAAAAAGTTGTGTTGCAGGCAGAAGGAAAATGTTGATATGATTAACCCTTTACACCCCATAATGGCCAAAAGCAGCCAGCACTATTCTAAAAAATCGGCAATTAATTTTCATTATTTTATTCATTTTTTGTCGCAGAAACAACGGTTATGAACCCTCTTTGGAATGAGTGCGTTGAGCTCGTTCCAGTGAGGGGTCATAACTTATGTTTTTGGGACAAAAAATGAGTTATTCAAGAATTTTAGTGTCACATCTTTTTTTCATGTTAGGTAAAGGGTTAATTGACTCTGAATTACATGTCGTTTTAAGATTTTGAACAGTTGATATCAACACAATTCAAAGACTTTAACCCTTTACCTAACGTAACGGCCAAAACCGGTCAGCGCTATTCTCAAAAATCGCCAATTAATTTTCATTATTTTTTTCATTTTTTGTCTCAAAAATATAGGTTATGACCCCCCGTTGGAACGTGCTCGACGAGCTCGTTCCAACGAGGGGTCATAACCTATGTTTTTGAGACAAAAAATGAAAAAAAATAGTTATTCAAGAATTATTTTTGCAAGTGTCGTTTGCTTTTCAGGTTAGGTAAAGGGTTAATTGACTCTGAATTACATGTCGTTTTAAGATTTTGAACAGTTGATATCAACACAATTCAAAGACTTTAACCCTTATGGCCTTGGGGATTTTATACACTTTGACTTTGTACAGCCAGTTACTTTGCAGTTGTTTCCAGGCATTTTTTAGCTGCCTATGTCGGCAGCCAAGACTTGCTTAGAAACAATTTACTGCCAAAGCACTTCAAATGCAACTTGCCAGTTTACCCAAAGACTGCATGTCACTTATGCAAAACAGAAACAACCATTAACTGGTAGAGTGCTAAGTTATTTTTAGTCATCAAAATTTGTTTTCATCTCTTTGCTTTTTTCAATTTATGGGAGAGTGCACTCTCCCATAAATTGTAACAAGGCAAACCCATGAAGATTAATTAATTTCACTTCTAAGATAATATGAAGCACATCCACAGAATATGACGCTTTTGGGCCGGGGTACCTGCTCTTCATATTAAAGCCCTGATAGTGGCTTCTAGCACTCTACCAGTTAAACACTGGATCAATTGGACTGTAGTAATTGAAGTTCAGGATAGTTTGGTCCAGACAATTTATGCTTTAAAATTCTGGCAGTATTTTTGCTCTTCAATTGTCACATTTTCAATAATATATAAAGATTATAGGTATGGGTACTCATTGTTAGGTGCCAAAATTTTGTTTGAACTTTACTTGGGCTAATTTTTTATTAACAGTTTACTTGGACTGAAGCAGAGGGTTTGGTGTTATGCAGTTAACAGAGGTACTCTGTTAACCTGAATGCAATTAAGAGGACCCACAATAATATCAAAAAGTAAAAGCAGGTGATATAGCTATGGAATGCTCCATATCTAAAAATAAGACCTGCCACATCACACAAGTCCTGTCCTTTTTATGTTGGCTGCCCATTGAGCACAGAACTGAATACAAAATTGTCCTGCGTGTGAACAAATCTCTTACCACCCTATATCGAATACTCTCCATCTCAAAATTTAAGCAGCTAAAACACAGCTCTCTCTGCTCCTGATAACACCTAGCACTCTGGTAGTGCAATGAAATTTTCTCCAATCATTCTGGGTTTTTTTTCTTGTTTAACTATGAATTTTGTTCAACTATAAATTTAACCAATTGATATCTTATTTGGCAGAGCTCACTGAGCTCTATTAAACAAAGTATATTTGGTTAAATATCAAAATACATTATGGGAAATATTTGCTGCTGAGACCTTTGCCATTTTAACAGCGGGTTAAAATAAAAACAGCAGGTGACAGAGCATTCTCAGTAGCTGCACCTACTCAATGAAACACACTTCCTTTAAGTCTGAAAACCTATTCATCTGTAAGTTCACTTAAAAAGAGGCTTAAGACATTTCTTTTCCAAAATTCTTTCTATACATTACCACTTTTTTGCTTTATCATATTGTACAGGCAGCCCGCGTGGGGGCACGATGACGCCGTGTACTAAGGCGTACTGCACGTCGATGGTACGCATGTCTTCAACCAATCTAACCCTGCCTGTGCTGCAGTGCGGAGTTACGATGTTGGGGAGCTGGCAGCTGCTCGTCGTTGCTCGGTGGTTCTCTCCGGGTACTCCGGCTTCCTCCACCCGCAAAACTGTCACGGTCATGATTAGCCATTGTGCATAAATATGTGACCTTAAACATCAATAAATAAATAAATAAATTGTACAGGCAAAGAGCTTTTTTGTGGATTTTTGGCAGAGATATTTATTATTTCCAAATGAAACAAAATACTGCATTTTAATTGGCAGAGAGGTATGGTGTAACTTGCAATCCACAGTAGCTTTTTTTTACTGCGTGGTTAACTACAGTGTAAAAACAAGAATACACAATAGCAGGCTATATGGCTAGAAAAAAGTACCATTTTTATTAATTATTAATTCATACCTTCTGCTCGGTTATGTTAGAACAAAAATAAAAATACACAAAATTTAATATTTATGTGCAACAAAATGTTACAGATATGGATGTCATTGGAACCGACTCATTGTGCCAGTTCCAATGACATCCATATTTGTCTGGTTTTATTAAGTAACTTACAAAGTACAAATTTTCTGTCAGTTTTTGCCCGCAATGTAGGTTAAAGTATTAAGTACACCAAAATTCTTGGAAATAAATCTGTTATCCTTGTATTTTCCAGGGTGTATGGGAGGTTACACCAGTCTGGGAACACACAACCCTTCGGCTTCACATCAAGAACAACTAATATTATGTTCTTGATTATTGAAGGGTCATACAATTGAATATGATCTGTTCAATTAGACTGTGATTAATTATACCCCCATTTTTATACCCTCAACTCTCGAAGAGAATGGGCTTATGTATACTGAATTACATGTGTCCATCCATCCATCCATCCATCCATCCATCCATCCATCCATCCATCCATCCATCCATCCATCCATCCATCCATCCATCCATCCATCCATCCATCCATCCATCCATCCATCTGCCCGCCCACCTGTCTGTCCATCCGTCTGTCCATCGTACTGTCCGTCCATCCATCCGTCTGTCCATCCATCCATCCATCCATCCATCCATCCATCCATCCATCCATCCATCCATCCATCCATCCATCCATCCATCCATCTGCCCATCCATCCACCTATCTGTCCATCCATCTGTCCGCAGCGATATTTCAGCTGAGAGTGGATGGATTTCAATGAAATTTGGTTTGAGGAATCCTTGTGACAAGCCGCTCATGTGCATTTATAAAAAAGTTGCCCACATATTTTTCACCAGAGTTATGACCCTACTTTGTCAATTTTTCTTGATTTTTTGGTCCTTACTTTGTTTTTAGTTCATTTATGCTTCATCAGTCCAGCACTGCAATGAGGGTATAATTGCCTTCAGCAATAGCTCCTGTTTTAAAATGATCCATCCATCCATCCATCCATCCATCCATCCATCCATCCATCCATCCATCCATCCATCCATCCATCCATCCACATCCATCCATCCATCCATCCATCCATCCATCCTCCATCCATCCATCCATCCATCCATCCATCCATCCATTCCATTCCATTCCATCCATCCATCCATCCATCCATCCATCCAACTATCCATCCATCCATCCATCCATCCATCCATCCATCCATCCATCTGTCCAACTATCCATCCATCCATCCATCCATCCATCCATCCATCCATCCATCCATCCATCCATCCATCCATCTGTGTGTCCAACTGTCAGTACATCCATCTGTGCATATGCGCATACATACGTACATTTGTATGTATGAGTTCATAATAGAAATGGGCAATATACCAAAAAACCGAACCGATACTGATATCATGGGGATACCAAAAAACCAAACCGATACCGATATCATGGGGATACCAAAAAACCGAACCGACACCGATATTATGGGGATATAAAAATATCGAACCGAACCAATAGTTAAATACCGAAACTGTCTGAATTTTCAAATTTTCCTGCATTCACTACTTATATGGACCTGTTGAGGCTTAATAATGGTTGAAATGTTCATTTTCATGAAAGAAATGACTGATCCTCTTTTCAGTTTTGTTTACCTTCAGTGGACAGTGGTCCTGAATTCCCACTAGACTACATCCTATACATATCCAGTTGCTTAGCAGTTATTTCTAGTCAAGTGTTTGCTGCCTAAGGCAAGAAATCACTGTCCAGATGATTTGTCTATTGTCAGCAGGACTTTCTAGACATGGTCAGGGCACATGCTCTGAGATTACCAAACCGATACTACTGAGGTATACCTCGTAAAAATACTGCAACGGATACCAAACTTAAATTCCAGTATCGCCTATCAATAGTTCATAACTCAAATGTCCATTCGTACATACATACATATGAGTTCACAACTCAGCTAATAATAATCAGCATGATATACTCTTTTTTTTTAACTCTTTACCTTGAGTCCATTTCAATGAGGAGTCATTAGCTATGTTGTAGAAGCGAAAAAAGAACATTTTTAATTACTCTTAACATTTTTTGCAAGACGTGGCAAGTTGGCAACCTTTTGGGCTTTTGTAGCAGAATCTTTAGACCACAGGTGGCCTTTTTCATTTTTTTTTTTCAAATTTCATTAGCAAGTGTATGTCTGGAGTTTTGGCAAAGGCATCTTGTGTCTGTCAGATCAGATGAATTACATCTTATTTTACTCTAGAATTATCTGTGGTTGTAAAGTGGAAAGAATTTCACTTATTCCTGTCCGCCGGATTTTCAAGAAGAAAAAGGTTATTTGGCCAATTCTCAGGCATTATGTCAGCTTTCTCAACTCTTAATGATTTTTGTTTACTCAGCCAAAACTTCAGTGATAGATAAAAACAAAGTGGATTTTCACCCTTGTAGCCCACTGATAACAATCCTAAACCTTTTTGTACAGTGATATACGGCCACAATTACCCATTGTGCATAAGTGTGTGACCTTAAACACCAATAAATAATTAAATAAATAATTGTACGGTGATAAATTGTAAAATATATGG
The DNA here is from genome assembly GCA_031216915.1 of Pictodentalium vernedei. Classification (NCBI taxonomy): domain Eukaryota; kingdom Metazoa; phylum Mollusca; class Scaphopoda; order Dentaliida; family Dentaliidae; genus Pictodentalium; species Pictodentalium vernedei. The sequence continues at coordinate 768,589,335 of CM062296.1, forward strand.
AAGGGATGAGAGCAGGTACTTGGAAAAAAATGGTTATGAGTTGCCGTTTATGATTCATTTATCCCTTTACCCAGTGTAACGGCCAAAACCGGCCAGCACTATGCTAAGAAAATGCCGGTTAATTTTCATTTTGTGTCTCACAAAAATAGGTTATGCCCCCTCTTTGGAACGAGCTTGTTGAGCTCGTTCCAATGAGAGGTCATAACCTATGTTTTTGAGACAGAAAATGAAAAAATGAAAAAAAATATTTATTCAAGAATTGTGTTTGCAAATGTCGACTGCTTTTCATGTTAGTTAAAGGGTTAAAGTGGGAGCATGGTGGCTCATTGGTTATGGCATTGGACTTCAATCCCAAAGGCCCATGGTTTGATCCCCATCAGGGGTAACTGCACTGTGCCCTTGGACAAGGCACTTTGTCCTGATTGCCAACACGTGGGTATGGTGGCACTGTGTGCTAAAGTATACTGTACATCGATGATGCACTTGTCTTAAACCCTGCTTGTGTGGAGTTAGTATGCTGGGAAGTCAGACAGTTGCTCACTGCTGCTCACTGGTTTTCTCTGGGTACTCCAGTTTCCTCCACCCATAAACCGTCTGACATGATGTGAACTTGGCTGTTGAATGGGTCATTAAACCCCAATAAAACAAAACAAAATAAATTGCAATCTGATGACAAAAGATACCACTTTTGTCATCACAGTACTCTATTCATACGAAATGAATTATGCGATATTGAGTGCAATTAGCCCTACAGTTTTCAACTCGTCCTTTTCTATTCCGACAAATATTCACCTAATTTCAGTCAGAGGATTTATAAAGTGATAATCCTTTTTAACAATTCAAAACAAGCTATTAAGTGAACATGTTTTCATTTCTGGAATTCACTAAAAAACAACAACAAAACAACAAGGAGTCTTAAGCTGAGTTTGATTAGTACTGACTGGTTTTAACCCTTTACCCAACGTAACGGGCAAAACCGGCCAGCGCTATTCTAAAAAATCTCCAATTAATTTTCTTTATTTTTTCATTTTTTGTCTCAAAAACATAGGTTATGACCCCTCGTTGGAACGAGCTCGTTGAGCTCGTTCCAACGAGGGGTCATAACCTATGTTTTTGAGACAAAAAATGAAAAAAAATAGTTATTCAAGAATTTTTTTTGCAAGTGTCGTCTGCTTTTCATGTTAGGTAAAGGGTTAACCATTACATTGGGTAAAGTGTTGATATAGATGAGATTTACACTAAGGCTGTACAATGCACAGGGTTAGTTATTCAGTTAGAACCCCCATGGGAACCCCGGGAAGTAAGGCAATGCTTGTTGACTGTGGTATACAAGCTCTGTTTTTCTTGTAAAATAGGACCCAGTCACTAATGCTTGGGGTGTAAGTCCTCTAAAATAGGCAACATGGGGTATAAACAATTGACTGACCTTGACTTTATCCCCATGTTATGGTCACGATTAGCCATTGTGCAGAAGTATGTTACCTTGAACACCAATAAATGAGGGCGTGGTGATGTCGCGGTAACCAGTTCTCGTCAGATCACCTAAGTTAAGCAACGTTGAGCGCGGTTAGTAGTTGGATGGGTGACCATTTTGAGCGACTGATTTGCGCTCCTGTGTTGTGTCCTTGGTCAAGGCACTTAACCATAATTGCCTACATAGAGGCACGATGACGCTGTGTACTAGGGCGTACTGCACGTCGATGGTGCACATATCTTCAACCAATCTAACCCTGCCTGTGCCACGGTGCAGAGTTCAAAGTTACGATGTTGGAGAGGTGAAAGCTTCTCGTCGTTGCTCAATGTTCTCTCAGGGTACTCCGGCTTCCTCCACCCGTAAAACTGTCACCGACATGATATGACCTTGGCTGTTAATGTGTCGTTAAACCCTAATAAAACAAACAAACAAACACCAATAAATAAATATTCAGTTTGAAATTTTTTTTATAACCAGAAAGTGTCACTAACCCTGTGCAGTGCACATCACATGCTACATGAAAATATATAATGACTAAGGCTGTGAAAATACATAGGATAAGTTATTACATGTTGTTACATAGGGAGCAGGATTCAAGGAACTAATGGAAATACTTATACTGGATTGTGGAAATCTTTTTAAAGTGAATTCCAAAAATTAAAACATATTCTTATTTCAATTGATAGCATGTTTCAAGTGGATAAGCCAAAAGAATTTGTCACTTTCAATAAACCCCTTTTTCAGACTAAAGTAAAAATCGTAACTTGTGGGAGCATGATGGTGCTCTGTACTGAAGCATACTGCACATCAATCGTGTTCTTGCCTTCATCTGCTGCTGACTCTGTTTAGTAAGTTGGGGAGTGTGACAATTGCTTGTCAGTGATTGGTAGTTCTCTCTGGGTACTCTGGGTTCGTCCACCCCGAAAACTGTCTGACACAAAGTGACCCTGGTTGTTAAAAGTGTCATTATGCCTCTATAAACAAACAAACTGTAATCACAACAAATAAGAAACAGTAGTAAAAACTAATTTTATTTCATCCCTTGAGTGCAACAAAGTGCCATCTACTGTGGTTTAGCGCTCAAGAGGTGATTTATCATTCAGTTATAATTCTACCCTCTGAAAATGATACTCAGAAATTTTTCTCAGAGTGCTTCTCTTGAATCAGTGATTGGCAGTATCAATCAACGGTGCCGGAAGCAGAGGAGCAAGCCCCTGCCCCTCAATCTATAGGGAGCAAGGGGGCAGCATATGCCCTTTTTTGCCAGAAGTGTGCTAACGGAAAAGACTTAATTCTGAGAACTGTAGCTGAGAAACTCTCGAGTATTCATTAAAAACATTTGTGCCATGAAGGGTGGTGGTGGTGGGTATTAGTTATAATTATGGATGCTGGTTGTTAACGGGTAGAGTGCTGGAAGCCCATATTTGGTCTTTGTTTTGAAGTGCAGGTACTCCATATTCAGTGGATGTGCTTCATATTATCTTTGGCATGACATTATTTCATCTATATGTATTTACCTTGTTACAATTTATGGGAGAGTGCCTACTGGCACTCTCCCATAAATTGGAACAGGCATAGACGTGTAAAATTCTGATGAACAAAAATAATTTAGCACTCCACCAGTTACTCACCAAACAAAGAAGCTATAGAATCGGCACGGGGAGTTCTAAAGCTTTTTAAAAATTTCTATATATAGGCCTAATGTCAATAATATTGAGTGTCACATTTATGATATGTTCTAAACTCCCAGTCATAAGTCATATCCAGACTCGAGTTCCCTTTTTGACACCCATTTCCACTCTTGCCCTCTGCTGCTCTGGCACCCCTGAAATCAATGAACAGAGAATCACAGATTTTTTTTGTGAAGTTATTCTCCAGTTATTCAAACTACTATTGTAAGCACTATTGAATAAAATAATCCCTGTAGTTTTAAAATGACTCTGTATGGTCTTTGTACATAGTGAAAAGTCTGGTAACCTAATCAGACTGAGATTAGCAGATTTGAACAGTTCAGTATGTTTTAAACTGTCCTAAAACTTTTGAAATGTTGCTTCACATCACTGTATTGAAAAGGGCTCTCAAAGATGTCGATTCTCTCTTGTTGGTCATCCTGTTCAGTACAGCTGCAGTGGACTGGTTGTAATCCATGCATGGGCACTGATGTCCATGTATGTGTACCCAGTGCTTCATTCATTAAAATTTTGATGATTTTTCCTATAATTAGTGTTTGGAATCTAATATTATTACATTCATGGAAATATTGCCCATCCGTGGAAAGTGACCAGTCCATGGTGGCCATACTGTACATGCTTTCGCAATTAGATTTGCTACTTGAACCTGTGTCACATATCCAGTCAATCCCATGCAAATGGAGGTCTATGGCCAATTCGGCCCCAGCCTGACCAGTATTGAACTCGGTATGTGCAATTATAGTTGGGCAGCTCATACATCATAACTACTATTTAGCCACAACCAAATTTCCTGAATTTTGAAACTATAATCCCGACTGACAGATATTCCAACTACATCAGTGAGGTATGTTTCCAAAGAACATTTTATCGATCAGGTCTGGAGTCTTTGACAGTCAGGACAAATTGGATTTACACCCCCTCCCTTCTAATCGGCCATCTTTGTCATGCCCCTGCAAACTGCTGGAGAGGTCTCAAATATCTCATTCCAATAGTTGATCAGAAAATAGCATATTTATAAGCTTGATAAAACAAACTTCTATTTCAATGGAAAACAGTGTCAAACAGAGCAGATTTAATTTGCACCAAAGCCCAGTTAGCTGACAGGAGAAAACAATACATAGTTAACAAAAATTGGACAGCATTAGGTTGTCAAAAGCCATATCCTTCTCAAATGCACCTGCTTTGGAAATAATGCTGGTAAAAGCATGCAAATTCTTGTGCAAATCTGCAACCATTTGTCAAGCTGTTGAAAACTAGATTGCTTCAGCCAGAAAGACAAAAAGTGCAGAACTGTTTTTAATTTACAAAACATTTCTTGATGAGAAAAAGGTAATTAATTCGCTTCCTTCAATGTTGAACATGGAAGTGGATGCACTTGATTTATATGTTCTGATTCAGGAATTTTATTCTGATATTGCCTCTTAAATTGTTGGTGCAGGCTAGAGTGAGTGCCAGATAACTGCTGTGATGCAATGTAAACATCTTCTAATGGTCATGATCTCTTTGCTTCCTGTAAGTTTGCCCCAGTAGGAATTAAGTTTGTCTATCTTGTTACATATCATGCTGAATAAATAGTTTCTGATCATGTAAAAGCTTAATTACCCTCATTAGATTCTCTTTTATGTAAATCACACTCTCAATTTGGAAAATTTGAAATTCATATGTGTTTATTCTAGCAGTGCACTTTTATTAAAACTGGCGTAATGTAACAAGTGATGCATAAAATTAAGAAAAAAAGAAGTGCATTAAAGATTACTGAATAAACACATAAAAATGCATTTGCAAAATATTGACACCCTATGTGTGCATATAATGTTAACTGATGCCTCATTCTTGCTCCCAGTCGAACTGAGACAAGGGAATGTGGTGGCCCTTTGGTTAGCTCATTAGAAAAGTCATTGTACGTTCTTCACCAACAACATCTGCAATGCTTTATTGGACCTGACACTTAATTCCAATTGCACATGTGGTGCATTGTGCTAAGGTGTACTGCACAGCAATGGTACACATGTCTTGCATGTTTGATATTTCACCATCTCTCATGGTCTGGAATTGTATTTCTAACAAACACTTTTCCTGCCCACCTTTCTCCAATATGAACCTTCATCTTTTGTATTGTTTGTTTGTGTTTATTGAGGGTTAATGACACCTTCAATAGCCAGGGTCCTATCATGTCAGACATATTTACGGGTGCAGGAAAACAGAGTATCTGCAGAGCTTAAATTTCATCTAAATTTGGGAGAATCTATTTGGATTCTCGCAAAAAATGGTTGCAAGAATCCATACCAGCTATGAGTGTCCCCGGATCCCATGAGGCCACCATGGTTGAACCCCTGTTGTATAAAATGTACTGATAACACACATTAACCCTTTACCCAACACAGCTTTTTTAATTTTTAAAACATAAACTAAATTTGATAACTTTTTAAAAAAATAAACAATATTTACCAATACAACATTACAAATATCGCTGTAATTGAAACTGGCTCAATTGAGCCAATTTCAATGACGGCCATATTTGTACAATTTTATTGACAAATTGCCAGGATATTTCAGGTCATGCTAGCCTTGTATTGGTTAATTTGTTGTCACTGTGTTAGTTAGGTAAAGGGTTAAATTGACACAATTCTTTTCATGCAAATCCTACTAAAGGTGCAACGAGAATCGATGTGGATTCTCTCTGCTTTTGTTGTGTGAATCAATTCTCGGATTCTCATTAAGATATAAGCCATGATCTGCAAAAAACCACTGAGCAACAGTAAGTAGCTGTTCAATTCTCCAACTCACTTGGCATAAGCAATGTTAGCATCAGTTGATGGCATGTATACCATCATTGTTTCCTACATTGCTGTACACATAGTACACAGCTCCCACCATGCTCCCACATGGGATGAAGTGTTGTATTTCAAACTGGGCAGTCAGGATGAAATTTCTAACCTTTTGGACACAACACAGATGACTCTGGGCAGGATTGAACCACTGACCTTTCGATCTCAAGTCCAACACCATTGATATATGCGAGCCACCTTGTTGATTCTCAACTTTTGCAGTACCACCTTCATTTTATTCTGATGGGTTTCTGTTGCTATTTATATGCAGTCTCCCATTTTCTCTTGATTCTTTATTTGATGAGAGTATACCATATCACCCCATCATTTTTGTAAAAAGGAAGTTTTGCACAAAGTGTGTTCATTCAAATCAGTGTAAACATCTCATAAAATATCTTCATAATATGTAATGATGAAAAAATGCATTTTCATGTTTTCGCATGAAATCTTGTCAGTCATAGGTTCGAATATGGTGATAGAATATGACACCCTATATCATTATGTGTGGTAATTAAATAATGCATAAGTGCCATGATGAATGTTGATGAAGAAGCTTGGCATTTCATTTAACACTGCATGATGTTGAAATCTGGAAGTTGTGAATAAATTATTTGGAACAGTGTGAGTTGACCCTTTCTTGGGGAAGCTTCAATGTATGTTTTTAGATGGATGACAAATAACAATCATGCATTCAAGCCTTGATTCAGCAATTAACTACTACTTCTTCTATGTTCTTCTGGTTACTACAACAGCTTCCACTGATAAAATTTTCTGCTGATGAACATAATGATTTTGAGTAATCGTAAAGACTTCTTAACCCTCTCATACAATGCAGACGATATCAGAATTATTTTAAATATCGTTTTTTAAAATTTTTCAAAAATTTTCAACAAAACCATGAGCTCGTTCCAAAGAGGGGTCACAAAATATGGTTTTGTTGAAATTTTTTGAAAAATTTAAAAAAATGATATTTAAAATAATTAATTTTGATATCATCTGCATTGGGATGAGAGGGTTAAGGAGTCTTTACGATTACTCAAAATCATTAGGTTCATCGTCGAGCTCGTTCCACATGGGGTCACATGATATGGTTTTGTTGAAATTATTTGAAAACTAGTATTTTTTCAGCTGCTGAATTTGCATATTACATGGGCGGATGTGGCCGATTCATTGGGTAAAGGGTTAATTAGTATAACTCCCACTACTAGATTTGCAATTAATTCTGCACATCACAGTTTTTGTCTCTTGCAGATCATAATATTTTTTACTCAAGTGACAGGTATTCATTCTACAGTGTTTATGCCTATTACACAGTGCTCAGTTTCTGATGTGTGCATTTGCTTTTGCTTTATAATTCAGATACATCATTTTTACACACCTGAAATATCAACAGTAGAACAAGTATCTAATAATTTTTCCACCACACGTCAGGCCAACCTGGGCTTAGAGCCCAGGTTGACCTAGGGTGTGGCATATAAATTATTAGACATATGTTCTACTGCCCATATAGGCTTGAGGTGAGAAATGGTCTTACAAAGACCATTCCTAGAATAGTTGTAGAAGTCTTGCTTCAGTAAACTAGAGGTAATGTTTTGCTCTCATCCTTCAACATCTTGACTTTTCCGATGTAGCAGTCAAGGTATAAAGGCCCTTTACCAACCAGCCTGGCTGGTCTGGTTCTCTTAGTCTCATGGTAAATTGGTCGCTTTCTGTGCTCGGGGTTGTAGGTTCGAGCCTCAGCTCCTACACTTCTCTCTCCATCTGTTACATTGGTGCTGTAACCAACCCTCAGTGGTTGGTGACTATGCTGGCTTTGTTTCAACTGCTCTGAAGGGGAACTTAGGTGTGATCTGTTACACTTAATTTGGCTACAAGGTCATGTAGGTGTGACTAAAATCATAAACACTGAATTTATACTCTGGTATCAATTTTGATTCCTCAAATAGCATAACATAGTATTTTAAGACACATTATTTTTACTCTCTTTGTTTTGATTCTAGAATTGAAGCACTGTATAACAGGTCAAGTTTGTAATAAAGGTATGGCAAATGGTTTGGAAATTATATTAATTCAGCAGGGTTATTCTGTTAAGCAGTATATGTTCAAGTGGCAACCATTGTAATTGGGAATTAATTACAGTTTTTGTGGACAAGGATGTTTGTGTGAAATATTTATTTTTTGGTGTTTAAGGTCACATATTTATGCACAATGGCTAATCATGACCGTGATAGTTTTACGGGTGGAGGAAGCCGGGGTACGCGGAGAGAACCACCGAGCAACGGCGAGCAACTGTCAGCTCCCCAACATACTAACTCCACACAAGCAGGATTAGCATTGGTTGAAGACAAGTGCACCATCGATGTGCAGTACGCCTTAGTACACAACGCCACCTGTTGCTGTTGAAGTAAAAATGCTTTGTACATCAAACTTTTCGTACATACAGTAACAGCTAAGATAAATTGGTGGAATTATACAAGTGAATTTTCATCCCATTTTCTTTTAACCCCTTAACACAGTGCATGCGATATCAAAAATTATTATTTTAAGTACACATGATATAGTTTTGTTGAAATGTTTTTCAACAGCTGATTCATTGGGTAAATGATTAATAAATTTTCTTTTGCTTCTCCCACAATTTCAGCTGGTATTGTAGGTAAACCGCATCGAAAAAATTCTGAACTTCATTGAAAAATTAAGACAGTTAAGTGTCCAGTTTTTCCCCTGTTGACATACCTTTTTGTTTTGCACTGCACAGTATGCCTGTAGTATGCTATATTAGTATGAGTGTTGGAAGCCTTCACCTTCACCTCCACATCCTTCAAAGATAGCTTCTGCCCTGTTTATTATTGAACAGGGTTCCTGTGGGGCCTTGGAATCAAGGAATGGCCTTGAATTTAAGGTTCATCCAAGGCCTTGAAGTCCTGGAAAATGTGTCAGGAGGCTTTGAAAATTAAGCCTTGAATATTCCTGAAATAAAAATGCTTATGAAGTGCCTAAGGCCACACAAAGTAGATCTTCTGTTTCTCAGGCCATTATTTGTGAAATTGCATGCGGGCGAGTGGTTTTTTATTTTATTTTTTATTTCAGTAATTTCTTCTTTGCCATCAAAAGTTCATGTTCTTGGTTCAAGTTTTAGGCCTCATAATCTACAGAATAGCATGGGTGTTGGTGTATTTCATCCCTTAAAGCATTACAAAGCCTTCTTACACTCAAGGGACAAATTCATAAATTTTTTTAACTTGGGTAAAATATCAGACATAAACCATTTCATTTTTATTTTTTTTAAGTTTAAATTGGTTATAAAAAGAGAGCATGCGGCAGCCAAAAGGACCATGTGGGAGGGCCTGAGAAACAGATTTTTTTATTTTTTTAGGCCTAATCATTACTATGGTATTTTATTTTATATGCCAGAGTTACTGTAGGCATAGTCCTAACAAGGACCTCCTGTCATTACTCCCTCCTCCCACTTCCCCTTTAGGGAAGTGGGAGGAGGGAGTAATGACCAGAGGTCCTAGTTAGGACAAGTAAAGGCAGAGTCTTTAAAATCCTTTAATTATACCCCCGCTTCTAAGAAGTGGGGGCTATATAGGAACCACACTGTACGTCCGTATGTCCGTCCATCCATCCATCCATCCGTCCTTACTTCTTTCCGTCCGAACAAATTCTTGTGTGCGCAACTCCTCCTACATTAAAGAACTGATTTTGAAGAAACCTTTCAAACATCATCACTACTAAGTGAACATGTGCATATTCCAAAATTGTTGATCTGCGACAATTTTAACCAGGTTATCTCTCTTGAACTTTGGTTTAATATGGGTTTCTACATGAAATTCTTGTGTGCACAACTCCTCCTACATTTATCAATCAATTTCCTTATGGCCTTCGCCTACATGATCAGAAGTGCATTCCTCTAAAAACTCAAAGCGGGGGTATTAATCACCTTCAGTGATAGTTCTAGTTTGGCTATTGTATGGCCTTGACAAATGCTGAAATATATCAAGAAACAGCCTTGAATTTTATCAGTCCTCGCCTGCAGGAAAATATAAAAGTTTTGTTGGAACACCACAAAATTCGGGATAATTTTGTATCCCTTTATTGAAATACTTCTCGCTGATGAAATGCCTATTCGAGTAAAAAGATTCCCATGAACTGCGATGAAAGGTGATAAAGAAGTTTGGCATTGCATTCATCATGGTATAATGAGCATATCTTGTATTTACATGTAAGTTTATTTAGTATATTCTGGGTTAATTAACTTTGTGTCTGTAATGAGGAGCAAGCTGTGTGAAAATACTGAAGATCTGAAAAATCTGGCTCACTCTTCAATATCCTGCATTACTCTCTACAGGACACTTGGCTGTTAAAACATGTGCTTTATAAATGTTTGTGTATTTGATACAATGTATAGAAGGCATGATAACCCTTTTTCCAACAGCCATATATCCTGGTGCTATGCATTAATAATACCATTGAAATTTATTATTTATTCAATTTTTACCTTCAAAACGTACTTATGCCTTCTTCAAGCTTGTTCCAATGAGAAGAAATAAGCCATGTGCTTGTAGCAAACAATGAAAATTTTTAATTCTTCTAAAAACCATTTTGCAAATTCCTCCTTCTAAGCATGATAAGTAAAGGGTTTAGTTTGTTGAGTAACACTTTTGGTTCCCCAAGGGTACCCTGGGAAGTGGTAGCAAAACTTGTTTAAAGTGGTATTAATAAGCTGTATATTACTGATAAAATAGGACCAGGTAACCAATGCCTTGGATGAAAGTGCTCTAAAATGGGCAACATAGGTATGAATGTTTGTCTGGACTTGACTTTACATCCATGTTGCAGTCATGATTAGCCATTGTGTAGAAATGTGTGGCCTTAAACACCAGCAAGTAAATAAATAACTCTTTTGCTGACATATTTTATTATTTTTATTTCAAATTTTGCTTCAACAACATAGCTTATCATTGCATTCATTCTGATAATGGGTTCATGAGCTGTTTTCTGAGGCAAAAAATGAAAGTTTTTATATGTTATTCAAAGCTAGTTGTTGCAGCTATCCTCTAAGATCCTGTAAAGCTTTGTAATTCGATTGATTTGAAATCCACCTGATGATTTGATTCAATTTGATGCTGCTCTTGGTGATTCTGAAATTTTAACATTATTGAAATGTTCTCAGAATCTTATGTGTCTCCCTTGAACCCTTCTTTTTGTCACCAAGTCTCTTGTATTTTTTATTTTAATCTTATTTGTTTTGCAAGGATTGGCGAACAAGTTATGCAGCTTATATTAACGCTTCTCCTTGGCCCAATGGCGTAGGTGTGTGGGATGACCTTCATAGTGTCAACTTCGTGGCCTAGCTCTTCTCGAATACTAAGAAGGGATCTTCAGCCTGCACGGAGTGTTCTCTCTCCGCACAGAGGACAGCCATTTTACGTCCCCACCCGATAGGACGATAAGCTGTGACAGCATCAACCCCACAATTGATGCTGACAGAGAGTGTTCGGACACCTCGAGAACTTTCCCCGACTGGGGATCGATCCTGGGACCTCTGGCATGAGAGATCAGCGCACTTATCCACTCGGCCACCACTCTCTTGGAATTATGAACTCTTCCTTCTATCATCAGGTCTCCTATACAGGAGACCTGATGATAGAAGGAAGAGTTCCAGGAGTTTTTTTTTCAAAATTGCTTTGATTCCGTTTCTAGAATATTCTACATTTTTGACTGACGCCCCCAGACAGAAATAGAGTCTCTATTTAATACAGCTTAGCTAGCTTATATGGGAGCATGGTGGCTCAGTAAGTAGAGGTGCAGGCTTCAAGCCAAGAAGTCCTTGATTCGAATCCCACCTGCAGCAACCGCGTTTTGTCCTTGAGCAAGACACTTAATCCCAATTGCCCACGTGGGGGCACGGTGGAATTCTGTACTAAGGTGTACTGCATGTCAATGGTGCACTTGTCTTCAACCAATGCAAACCCTGCCTGTGTGGAGTTAGTATGTTGGGGAATCTGGCAGTGCTAGGTGGTTCTCTCCGGGTACTCTGTCTTCCTCCACCTGTAAAACTGCCCAACATGAGTTGACCCTGGTTGTCAAAAGTGTTGTTAAACCCCAATAAATAAATATTTAATATAGCATGAATCATTCCAGGTAACACCAATTTTTCTGTTTCTGAACTATTTCAATGTAAACAAATTGGTTGTGCCCAGTAATCCTTCAAGGGGGAAAACTCGAGCTTTGTTCATATCGGCCGAATTTGAAGCCATACCTGCTGAGTTTGATAATGGGCAATTCTGAGAAAGAAAATAATTTAAAATAACAATGTGAAGTAATTTTCTCATAATTGCAAGATTTCTGTAGATAGACTCAGACTTAAGGTCTCTTTAAATTCATTTCTTATCACCTTCTAATGAAATATTTTCCATAAGGACTATAGTTGATTGTTCACTGCGGTTATGATTGTTGCAAAAGATGTATTAGTTTGTGGCAGATTATCTTTATACAACAAAGCAAAGTTTTCTTAAGATTTAATGGCAGGGACTTACGTAATAATCACTTCAGTGTTGATGTCTAGATTCAAAGAACATCACAAGAAAGGGCCGCTCACAATGCTATTTTGGCAGAGCTGTGTGTTTGTAACCTTTACCACAGTGTATCCTTCCACATAGAAACAGAGTGATATAATACATCTGTCAGACAATAAATGTATATTTTTATTTCTCCAACTAATTTCCTTTGCTAATGAGTTTAACCTTTTTTGGTTTACTTTGGATCAAATGATACTATGTAGGAAATTAAGTGGAAAGACCCCTCCAGCCATTTTACTATTTCAGTTTTGTTGACAGATAATGACCTTGTTCAGATGATCAAATAAATATCATCAAATCTTTGTATATGTTTTGATTTTTGAGATTTTGATAGTACAGGACCAATTTCATTAACATCCCCCCCCCCCCCCCAAAAAAAAAAAATCTGTCTTTTGCAAAACAATGAGGTCCTCGGAGGGGGGATTTGCCGATACTATTCTATATAATGGACTAGAATCCCCCAATTTATCCTCTGAATACCTCTTTCAGGTTAGGCCTGAGACCTGGATTCAGATTGAGGTTCATGGAGGGTAAATATAGTAATGCTACCCTGCTGTGCAAATTCACACTCTGGGGACCTCATTCTACAATTGATAGTCTGGTTATTTCCAGACTTGCCACCACTAAACTTGGGCATATCCAGCCAGTTATAAGTCTTGATCCTAGCTGAAAGGGTGGCGGAAGGAGGAATAATCCGATAAGTATTGTTTTTCAATTTTTGTCTCAAAAACATAGCCTTTGGATCCTTATTGGATCAAGCTTGTCTAACTTAATTCCAGTTAGCGTTCTTAAGCTATGGTTTTTAAACAAGGAATAATTTTTTTTTAGTTTTTCAAGAAAATATTTCAAATTTTTTAGGTAATCTTCTCCTCTAGTTGGAGCCAGGAGAAGCCCAACACCCAAATGAATTACTGACATGTACAATGACTCAAAGATCACATGGTGGACCACAAAAGTGTGGTCCAGTAGAAAAGAATTTTTCAGGGCTGATTTTGATCCCCAATGTACTCTCGAATGGATTTTGGAATATAGCTCTTTGTAACATATTTGAAAGTGCTGAAAGAACTTGGTGATACAAATATAACGGGTATGATTTCTGAGGCAAATGGGATCTGTGAATAGGGTGGAGTTAATATTGTACCTCTTGCTGTTGTTGTAAAGTAATATTTATGAGAAAGGACTGATGCTACGAAATCTACGTTATACCATGATAACCTATTCTACTATAAATAAAAAGCCTATGATATAAATTTTAGCTTTACACACCAACCGTAGTGAACATTCCAGCAATAGGATTTCAATAGTTAAAATTTACACCAACAGTGGAACTGCATCCAAGTTGACGTTTGGTGACTTCGACCTGAATGCAAACTTGTCTAAATTTATTGCTCATCACCTTGTGAAGAGTAAAATGACACCGGTAATTATTCATTACGTTTTTAATTAAGTTTACCTCTTAAGATACCAAAAATTAACAAACATACATTGTCTCATGTTAATAAAGCATCTATAACTCGAAATAGTATGTTGTTATGTTATTAAAATGAAAAAGGCCCTGTAATTTGCACGTTTTATTTTCTATTTTGTTTTGACGATAAAATTGCCAGCGAAAGTACCACCCACTTGTTCTCATGTAAACAAAAACAGATTCGCATGTGTGAATGTTGCTTTATTGAACATTTAATCTCTTATTAATCTGACGATCATGGTATAAATAAAATATACCCAAAGTAGCTTGGTGTACCAAATGTTCACCACTCGTGGTGAACATTTGGTACACCAGGCTACTATCGGTATATTCTATATTTAACTGGTAGGGTGCTAAATTATTTTGGATCATCAAAATTTGCTCATTTGCCTTTGACTTGTTACACTTTATTGTAGAGTGCCTAAAGGCACTCTCCCATAAATTGTGACAAGGCAAATTCACACAGACTTTTTTCACTTCAGTGATAATATGAAGCACATCCACGACAGTTGAAGGCTTTAAGTTGTGACACCTGCCCTTCAGAATAAAGACCAAATATGGGTTTCCAGCAAACTACCAGTTAAGTAAATCAAAGAGTAGCTCCATCCCCATCATCCGTCATCCCCAACTGTTATAATTATTATTATTATAGCAGTTGTATTTTCTGCTAGTGCTAAAATGTGGAATATTTTTATCTTCAAGATTTAAAGAAGAGAAAAACTGATTTTTTTTGTATTAAAAACATGTACATATATATGCACATATGAAGGTAATATTATTTCAAACAAACCCCTCTATAGATTGAATATTTGACAATGGTCGTTTTGTCTCTCTTTTGTGGAAATTATACTTCTGAGAAGTTTTTAACAGTAATTAGGGTTATGAAGATTGTTTTGTTATTTTTTATTTGATTCATATATTAAAATGATTTTAATTACAGATGAAACACCACCTCTCTGAAACATTTCCCATCTGCATTGTTTTTATGACGCTGTGTATTAACTTCATTTTTCTCATTTTTGTTTGTTTCAAAGAACCATTAAATATTCTTCTCATTTGCATTTTGCACCTTGACATGATCAGACCAGATTTAATAATATCTAAAAATGATTGTATTTTGAAGGAACTGTGGCAAAGACCTCTGATAAAACGTTTGCTCATTTTTCATTGCAACATCTTTGATAGGGTTAGTAAAGCAGAATTTCTTTTGATTTTGAAACTCCAGAAAGTATATCATTGCTGGTTTGAAATGGTAGGCTAGTTCATCTGGGGACTCAGTAAGTAGTCAATGCTAAGCCGACAAACCTACAAATGCAGAGAATAATCTAGTTTTTTTTCATCTGCTCTGTCTGTATATTACACAGGCTGATGCAGCCATTTCCTTTGGTAAAGAGTTTGGTGCGCAGTGACCCAGTAGCTACAGGTTCAGTCTGCAAGCCGAGAGGTCCTCAGTTCGAATCCCACCTGCAGCTACCGCGTTTTGTCCTTGAACAAGACTCTTAATCCCAATTGCCCACATGGGGCACGATGGCCTTGTGTACTAAGGCATACTACACGTCAACCAATGCTAACCCTGCTTGTGTGGAGTTAGTACGTTGGGGAGTTGTGACAATTGCTTGCCATTACTTGGTGGTTCTCTCCATGTACTCCAGCTTCCTCCTCCTGTAACACTCTCTGACTCTAGGTGACCCTGGCTGTCAAAAGTGTCATTAACCCCCAATAAATAAATAAATAAATTGGTAAAGAGTTAATGAAGGGTTGATTTGGCTTTGTGTTGCATTCATAAGTGTTTTACAGCTCGGACTGATATGATAATCCCTCTGTGGGAACTCCAGGAGGTGAAGCAGTGCTTGCTTACTGTGGGAAACAAGCTCTATATTACTGGTAAAATAGGACCCAGTCACCAGTGCTTGGGGTGGAAGTCTCTAAAATGGGCAACATGGGAATCAACAATTGACTAAACTTGACATGATTTCCATGTTGTGGTCACTATTAGCCATTCTGCATAAATATGTAGCCTTGAACACCAATAAATAAATATAAATTATGGAAAGGGTTTTGAGGTCAAGCTACTTCTCACAGTATGTCATACAAAATTTATATATGAAAACATTTTAAGTTGTGTGTTATACCTCATTTCTGGTAGAAAACTCAAAAAGCGGGATAATGCTTAACCCTTTACCAAACGTAACAGCCCAAACCAGCCTGTGCTATTCACAAAAATCGCCAATTAATTTTCATTATTTTTTCATTTTTTGTCTCAAAAACATGGAACGTGCTCATCGAGCTCTTTCCAATGAAGGGTCATAACTTATGTTTTTGAGACAAAAAATCAAAAAAAAATTAGTTATTCAAGAATTTTGTTTGCAAGTGTCGTCTGCTTTTCATGTTAGGTAAAGTGTTAAGTGAACAAATTTTGTTTTTCTGGAATTATAGTACACATTGAGTCCTCGGAAATGACCAGTATAAGAATAAACACACAGTTAAGGATGACTTTATTGTTTTATTGCTGTCACATCTAATGGTGCTTTAAGCACCAAAAAGCATAAAAAATTTACTTACAAATTCAGCTGAATTGAATACGAAAGACTTTTTCAAAATGGGAGTCTGTATCATTTCGCCAGAACAGTTCCAACATTATACTGAAAAACGTTTTTATTTCATTTTATTACTTGGTTTTAGATTTATATTTCATTTTCTTTTTCTTTTATAATTCCTAAACCTACACTGTATTTTTTCAGTTAATATATGACAAACTTGCCTCTGATAATCACATGCCTTTTCAGATGTGTCATGGTCTATTCTTGATTGTAGGATAAAATACCCTCGGACAAAATACCCTTAGGACATAATACCCTCAAAAAAATACCCTTAGGACATAATACCCTCAATGGGTAGGACAAAATACCCTCGGACAAAATACCCTAATATTTGTTTCATGTTCTGTGCTATCTGCCATTTATATTGTGCTTCATATTCAATTGCCATCTGCCATTGGTATTGTGCTTCATACCTATTTAGTTTAACCCTTTACCTAACCTGAAAAGCATACGACACTTGCAAAAATAATTCTTGAATAACTAATTTTTTGTCTCAAAAACATAGGTTATGACCCCTCGTTGGAACGAGGTCGACAAGCTCGTTCCAACGAGGGGTCATAACCTATGTTTTTGAGACAAAAAATGAAAAAGCAGTGAAAATTAATTGGCGATTTTTTAGAATAGCGCTGGCCTTTTTCGGCCGTTACATTAGGTAAAGGGTTAATAAAAAAAAATTAAAAATATTGGTACTTGTTATTTCAAACAAAACACCGGCTAGTGCCTTAGATGCAATTACCCCCCCCCCCCCCCCTCCCCACACCAAAAATCCAACTTTATATACATTTGGTCTGAGGGTATTTTGTCCGAGGGTATTTTGTCCTACCCATTGAGGGTATTATGTCCTAAGGGTATTTTTTTTAGGGTATTATGTCCTAAGGGTATTTTGTCCGAGGGTATTTTGTCCGGATACCTCTATTCTTATAGGAGCTAATACAAAGAGAATATTCTTTATCTCAGGCTTATTTCTCACTTCGTTCAATATTTACTTCCATAGAACAGATGCTCAATCATGCTGTCTTTGGTAAATGTGCAATACATTTTAACTTGTAGAGTGCTAAATTATTTTTGGCCATCAAATCTTGTACACATGTCTTTGCCTTGCTACAATTTATGAGAGAGTGCCTATGGGCACTCTCTCATAAATTGTAGTAAGGCAAACCCTTATAGACTAAATAATATCACTTCAAAGATAATACGAAGCATGTGCACTGAATATGAGCCTTCAAGCGGTGGTGCCTGCACTTCAGAATAAAGCCCAAATATGGGCTTCCAGCACTCTACCAGTTAAGTACATTGGCTGTTGTTTCTAAACAAGTTTTGGCTGCCTATATAGGCAGCCAAGACTTGTCTAGACACAACTGCAATCAAAAACCTTCAGGCTTTAAGATGAGCTCATTGGTCTAACTTTCAAATTAGTGGTCATGAGATGCATTAGCTCCTCGCGAGAGATTTTTTTCACTTCTTTTGTAATGCTGTGCTTTATGCAGTTCATTGACAATAATAGATGGTGGCTGACATTCTAAAAATGGCAGAAAACTAGATTTTGTTGGCACTTCTTGAGGTTTTGTTTCAGTGCTTTTGAGCAAATGCTTTATCACTCAAAAAATATGCCAAAAATTAACAATATTGTATGAAAAATGTAATTTGCCATGACACCAATGAAAGATAAAACTTTGACATAATGAAGTATAATTAAGCACCACATCTTGGAATAGCTTAAGCATCATTTTTTGTTTGCATCACCAAGAAAGAAAACTGAACCCATTACAGAATTTGTTGACCATTATCCTACTTAACATCTTGTGGCCAAATGTTGAACTGTATTTGATCAACAGCAGCCTGTTTGCCAAACCCGATTTTAGTTGAATGAAGTAAAAAATATTGTTAAAAAGACATACTCGAAACTCACGGACCACAAATATTCAATGGCCATTATGTAGTGGAACCCTGTTAACTGAATAGCCACATTGCCAGTGAAAAGTATTTAATTATAAACTATAAATCAGTTTTGTGATGCTTTTTTTCTAAAATAATTGTAGCTGGGTAAATGATTATTTTCAAAATATCAGAATATTTTTCCATCAAAGCACATACTCATAGACTCATGTTTAACCCTTTACCCAGTGAATCGCCCGCATCCCCCCCCCCCCCCCCCCTGCGTAATATGCAAATTCAGCTGTTGAAAAAATATCATTTTTCTAAAAATTTCAACAAAACCATATCATGTGACCCCCTCGTTGGAACGAGCTCATCGAGCTCGTTCCAACGAGGGGTCACGTGATATGGTTTTGTTGAAATTCTTTGAAAAATTTGAAAAAATGATATTTAAAATAATAAATTTTGATATCGTCTCCATTGGGTAAAGGGTTAAATGTGTCCAGTAAAGGGATCCTCATCCTTATATTATTTGAATGGACTTGAGCAGTTGTTAGCTGAATTGTGCTTTTGGCTGTTTTTATTGATATGAAATTAATTCTATCTTTCGCACAAGTGGCAGTGATTCTTTCAGCTTATCTTATGTAATAATGTACATTTCTGTTACAGAAGCCAAAGTTATATGCTGCTCAGCATTTTAGATATTTTTAGTTTGAGGTCTTTTCTGGCTGTTGAACCCTCTGCACACTTATTTCAAAATTTTGAAAACTCAAACAACAAATTTTTCCCATAATGCAACTTGAAATTAAACCAATTCAGTCTTGTGTGACATCTCTTCAAACAAGCTTAAATTAGTTAAATTCCGAGTTGCATTTTGGGAAATAATTCATATTAGTTTTAGACCTTTTTTTTGACCCTCTACACCCTTAAATCAAAACTTTAAAAAATTCAAGCAACAAATTTTTCCCACAATGCAACTTGAAATTAAATTAATTCAATCTTGTTTTGACATCTCATCAAACAAGGTTGAATAGTTAAATTCATAGTTGCATTTTGGGAAATAGTTCAGGTGTAAATTTTAGTACTTTGACATTGGTGTGCAGAGGGTTAAACTGCAAGGCCTAGTACCCAAAAAATATATGATAAATATGCTTTGATGTTATAAATGGTTCTGGCACCAGCAGTTAAGCATTTGAATGGAAAATGTAAATATTGTATCATAATCAAACAATCGAGTATTGTTTAACTGGTAGAGTGGTACATATTTCTTGATGACAGATTTCCTTTCACCAAATATTGCTCTGTTACATTTGATTGGATAGTGCCAAGAGGCACTATCCAATCAAGTGTAAATCAGCAAGGTGTCAACAACAAAATTTGATTCTTAACAGTATCAACATGAAACCACCATAAGTGAAGTGTAGCTGTTATAGTCACTGTCTGTGGTATTTAGTAATGTCAAATATGGACTTCCAGCATTCTAACAGTTAACCCTTTTCCTAATGCATATGATATCAAAATTTGTCATTTTAATTATTTTTTTTTTCATTTTTAAAAAAAAAATTAAACAAAACCACATCATGTGACTGCCTCATTGGAATGAGATGAGTTCGTTCCAGTGAGGGCATCACATGATATTTTTTTTTAAATTTAAAATTTTGTATTTTCTTTCACTGTTCAATTTGCAAATTATATGGGTAGCTGCAGCTGATTCGTTAGATAACAGATTAAACTTATCACAGATGTATGAATTAGATCAGATATGTTCATCTTATAGTTCAATAGGCCCATAAGATGAAGATGTGTCTGGCCCAACCTATAGTTGTTTTGATGAAAGAGATGGAGGCTCAGGGCTGAAGGAGTTTTTGTATTTACACCTGTGAATAATCCAAATTTAATTTCTCCCATGCACACTGATGTTGAAATTTGAAACTGCAAATTTGAAACTGCTAATTGATCTCGTAATTCAACTAGATTTTAACCAATTTAATCTTGTTTGACAGAGCTCATTGAATTGGTGAAATTCCAGGTTGCATTGTGGGAAACATTTTCAGCTTGAAAGTTGGGTATTTTGACGTGTGTGTGCATGGGATTAACAGATTATACTACCATTAGAGCATGAAGTTTGAATAAGCCTTTGATGACCAACAGTGGATTGGTATGATTTTCTGTGGCAAAAAATTGTTATTAGAGGCTGTTGAAAAAACACCTTCTCATAACCTAGCATGGTATGCATGTATCCATAATTCTCATGTTTTCCCTTTGTGTGTTTTCCCCTAGGCTGTTTCCCCTGAGGAGTATGACCATTACTTACAATCTCAGGTGAGTACTAATAGTTTAAATAGATCTTCAGATTCTAATAAAATTTATCTTGCAATGAGTAAGTATTGAGACCATAACCAACCGAATACAGCATGCAGTACAGTTGCCATGGTCTGAGGCATAGAGGCTCATGTCACTTGAGGCACCACCAAAGCTACATACAGTGCAGTTGCCATGGACTTGTCATAACCCACGCCTGGGCAGTGATGTCCACGCATGCATTTACCAGATAATAAAACCATCATCAGCAAAATTTTGATTAATGAAGCACCGGGTTGTACTTCATTAATTAAATTTTTGACGATTATTCTCACAATTAGTGTTTGGAATCTAATAGTATTATGTCTGTGGAAATATTGGCCACCCAGAGAAAGTGCCAGTCCATGGTGGCCATACTGTATATCAGGGGCCCGTAGATACAAAATCTGTATCTTGCAACTGCAAGATACAAGCACATGCTTGGTTACAGTTTGTTTACATTACTATTTCTAGAACATGACAAGCTTTTGAAATGCATTTGCAAAAGTATGTTTCTATACACATAAAGAGAAAGAAAAAATACTTCTCCAAAGTGTTTAAATTATGGAACCTGGTTTTATGCTTTTTTATCTGAATCGCTGGAAGCAGTGAAACCTGAACAACATGCAGCTATACTGTTACAGCACACTGTCTTTTCATAATGTTGAACATATACACACTCAGTATGTTTATACGAGGATTGCAAAAGTTCAAGTAAGCTGCATACAGTTTCAACAAAAAACTACATGCACTTTTATGAGTCTGAAAATGAAATTGAAATTTAAAAACTAACGATAGTTAATCAAGTTGTTACAGTTGATTATTGTAAGATAAATCTATTATCACCATTGTATTTATGTACACAATATTGCTCTTGTTTAACCCTCTGCACTCTGATTTAAAGATTTAAAAATGGCAAAGTTTCCAGCAGCACATATTTCCCATAATGCGGTTTGATATTTAACCAAATATACCTTGTTTGACAGAGCTCAATGAGCTCTGTCAAACAATATATATTTAGTTAAATTCATAGTTAAACAGAAGAAAAACAGAGTAACTGGATAAAATTCTGTTTCTCTACCAGTGTGCTAGGGCTTAAAAGGCTATATCTCATCAAGTGGAAGACAAGTCGAGATATGACCTTAGACACGACAGTTTAATTCTGATATTACATTTTGTACATAAACTTAATGGTGATAATTAAATATATAATGTATTGAATAATAATTTGCACCTCTCTGAGAAATACTGAATTAACCTCTAGCTGCAATAATGGATGAGCCCTTGTTAATTATTGTGTATGTGAGTTTGGAATATCATTAGCCACATTTGTTTTTCTTATCCTTAGGTTTCTGTTAGCTGTAGTCTAGCTATCAATAAAACTGACTAAATATTGTACTTTAGGAACTCAATTTTAAGAACACTCATCTTAATTATGGAACTTCTCAGGTCAAAGTTTCATCAGTGGTGTGCCACTATTCTTAAAATTTGCTAGTTTCTGTTGTTTCAATATTTTGATGCTAATTGTTTCCAGACTCTGGTGTCTTTCAAACTTTGGGCTTTTTTCATGTTCTCAGCCTGTATGACATTAGATTTAAATAGAGTCCATCGAAGGAAAATAAAGAGCTTCTTGGTTAAAAATGAGGCACTGCAGCTGCAGTTGTCTCTATTTTGGTCATTTTATGTCTGATGGAAGGATGGTTAAGAGTGAGTTCATAAATTTTTTGTCTGGCTACCCATCTTGCTTGCTGATCAACATTGGACATAACTTTCCAATGAAAGGGTCATATGATACTGTTGAAAGTTTTCCCCCCCAAATTTTTTTTTCAAGTATTCTGTTTGTAAATTATGTGGCAGATGCAGCTGATTTGTTATATAAAGAGTTAATGATGTTTGGCCAACAATATAATTATGTGGCACAATAGCTTCTGTCTCACTTTATTCCCACCAAAGCTCATCAGATGCATATTGAGGATTTCTAATGCCAGGACAAATCTGTCTAACAAGAATGTAACCTTATTTTTGCAGGTTTTTTTTCTGTTAACTCTTGGAAACCTATCAAGACATTACACAAGTCCTCAGTCTGTAAACGAGTGTTTCCAGTGAAGTCTTGGCTGCCTGTATATGCAACCAAGACATCAGCAGAAATGACTGCCAGTTTATTCCAGTCCTGAAAACTTCTTCCAGAGTGCATCTTGGGGCACCTGTACTCTTGCCACAAAGTATGTCAAGAGTTGGAAAAAAGGCCATTTTGAGAGCCAAAAGCCTTAACTCCTTGCATACTTCTGGCATATATTCCTGCCCAGACAAGATTTCAAATGCCACAGAAATAAGTATAATTCAGGCACAATTAATCAAATATTGCTCTTGCAAATTGAGTGGACTTTTCCCCCAAAGATTCCTTGTGTTAAGTGTAGATGAACTTTTTACCCAATCTAATCATGGCAAGAATGCTTCATAGCAGCCATGACTGGATGTTATGTTTTGGCATTTCCTGAGCAAAAGCAGAGGTATGCCAAGATTCATTGAAATGTAAAATAAGGTATGGCACTGAACACAATTCATATGGATGAAAACATGATAGGTTTGGTGAACTATTTGCTCTTTCCAAAAATATGCTACATTACAGCATCACATTTCATTGGCGGAGACCCACAAGTGATCCTAAGAAGTAGTGCAGTGCTTGTTTACCTTGTTAAACATGTTCTGCTTCACTGTTAAAATTGGACCTGCATGATAACCAATGCCTAGTGTGGAACACCTTAGTGGGCAGGATTGGCTAAACCTGACCTCATACCTGTGTTGCAGTCATGATATAGTAACTGATGCTGAAAGTGACCTTAACTGGTGGAGTGCTAAATTATTGTTGGTCATCAAAATTTGGTCACATGTCTTTGCATAGTAACAATCTATGGGGGAGTGCCTATTGAACACTTGTCTTTGCCTTGTAATAATCTATGGGAGAGTACCTATTAAGACTGTATTATTGCACTTCAAAGATAATATCAGGAACATCCACAAAATATGAAATCTTTACGCACCTTTCCTACACCTCATAATGTAGCCCTAATATGGACTTGCAACACTTAGCTGGTTGACTGCTAGAAGCCACTATCATGGCTCTATTTAAAAGTGCTACAAGCCACTTTAGTGGCCTTACACTAGATGCATTAGCTTGTTTGCTCAACAGCTGAAGAAAAAAAATTGTATGAAATTGATTGGTTACAATTTATTGGAGAGTGCCTATTGGCACTCTCCAATAAATTATAACAAAACAATTATTTTTGAAGAAAATTTTGCTAAACTAAGCCCAGTCTAAATGAATGCAGTGGCTCAGTGGTGGGCTGTTGGACTTCTATGCTAGAGGTCTCGAGTTCGATCCCTCTCTGGGACGACCGGCGTTGTGTCCTTGGGCAAGGCGCTTTATCCCAGTTGCCTATATGGGGGCACGATGACGCTGTGTACTAAGGCATACTGCACATCGATGGTACACATGTCTTCAACTGTTGTAATCCTGTTTGAGCAGAGCTTGAACAGAGTCAGAATGTTCAGGAGTTCATTGATGCTCAGTGATTCTCTCTGGGTACTCCGGCTTCCTCCACCTGTAATACTTTCACGGTCACAATTAGCCATTGTGCATGAGTATGTGACCTTAAACCCCTATATATAAATAAATAAATAAATAAATAAATAAATAAATAAATAAATAAATAAATAAATAAATAATCAGTTAACCAGTTAAACTCAATACATAAATATATACACAAGTCAGAGAAAAACCAAAATTCCAGTAAAATGTAAAATAATTTATGGCACTGAACAAGTTAATGAGTTTTTTATTCCAGTAGAGACACATGATAGCTTTGGAGAACTTTTTTGGTCTGTTTTTTATGAAGTGGAGTCAAAAGATACTAATGCTCTTGAATCAATCAACATTTGCTCTAGTCATTGCAGCTATGTTGGTAGTCAGAACAGGATAAAATTCAATAATATGTGAAGAAAAAAAATATGCGTTTGTACAGAGTAAGTTAATGCCATGCTGCTGCCGAACTTAATGATAATTAATCGCAGGAGTGAACTTTAATGGATATCCGTAAATGCTTTGATGATGGATGGGATGCAAGTGTTTAGTGAAAGATTCAAACTCCTTAAAATGTTCAAATATAAACATTTCTGTGGATCTGTAAAACACAGATAAGCCTTTTTATAATCTTGTCACAACAGCTGTTTTGTATTGTGTCAACACACACTCCTCAGTTGTTAATTTTATTTGACAAAATCATCAACTCTGTCCAGACCTAATTCATTTCATTGAATGGATGGATAGTTGGAACACTTATCTTGAAAGAATTTGTTTCTTTTTGGATAATTCAGGAAACAGTCAGTACTTTACCAAAAAGTATTATCTCAAGAATTCAAAACTTGTTTTATAAAAACAAAATACAATTTGAAATTAACTCTCTGCACAGTGATGTAAAAATTCACAATTTTCTGTCGGAAGATTTTTCCCATAATATAATTTGGAATTTAACTGGTAGAGTGCCAGAAGCCACTATTATGGCTCTATTGAAAAGTACTTTACACATTTATGCATTAGCTTGATGTTTGCTCAGCTGTAGGACAAAAAATCTTTTATATAAAATTGTTTTATTACAATTATTAGAGAGTGCTTATTGGCACTCTCCAATAAATTGTAACAAATCATTTATGAATTGTTTTTGAGAAATCAAGACTCCCTTTGCTAGTGGCAATAGAATCTTTTGAAAAAATTCTCATGTTGCAAATCACCTTTGAGAAATAATTCAGCACTCTTCCAGTTTTGTTTGATTTTGTTCATGGAGCTCTGTCAAACAAGACTGAATTTTAAATTCATTACATTAGGCCTCAAAAAGTAAGAAATATGTTTCACAGGCACTCTCGCATGGTCCTTTTGGCCACTGCATGTTCTCTTTTTATAACCAATACGAACTCAAAAAAATAAAAATTAAATGATTTATATCTGATATTTTACCCAAGTTAATAAGATAGATAAATTTGTCCTTTGGGTGCAAGATGGCTTTGCAATGCTTCAGCATTGCAAAGCCTTCTTGCACTCAAGGGAAGAAGTACATCACCCATGCTATTCTGTGGATTTTGAGGCCTAAAACATAAAACAAACCAAGAACATGAACTTTTGATGGGAAAGAATAATTACAAAAATAAAATAAAAAAAATGCACACCCACATGCAATTTTACAAAAAATGGCCTGAGAAACAGATCTACTTTGTGGGGCCTTATGGGAAATATTTGCTGCTTGAAATTTCAGTATTTTGAATTCAGTGTATTTCAATACTGAGTATTTTTGTGGGTCTCGCATAAAGTAAAGTATGTTAGGGCGACTACTCTATTTATACAGGTATAGGAGGGCGAATCAAAAATTTTATTTAGAATTGATTCTCAAATCGAAAAAGGGCAACAGATTTATGGTTCAATTTTTTTTATTGAATCGACTCGGCTGAATAACTTTCACAACTTCCTATTTTCTCCACATTGTGCAGTGGATGGGATGACAGGTTCAACATTCAGAAATAGACCTGATTGCAGTGGTTTCTTCAAAGAATGATTCACTTGCCCTGGGCATTGATGGAAAAATTGCATGTCATCCCTTGAATGCAGCAAGACATTCGGATAGCTGAACTATCTCTTCACCCACTTCGATGAATCTCCACTTCTGACTCTGAATCATAAGTTGTGTTGAATTATCTGCACAACTCTCCAGTAATTACTCATCATGCAAAAACTCTGGTTCATACCACTCCATCATGCCTGGTAATGCCAATTTTGCATCATTGGGGACAACTCTAGTTTGGTTCATATCAGACGAGATCAACATCATATCAGCCGAGTTTTAGGCCAGATCTGCCATGTTTGATAATTGGCAATTCTGAGAAAGAAAATCGATATCTAATAAATTTTGGTAACAAGACCCAGCAAGCCAACTCACCTCCTCTGTAAAACAGTATTTTTGATTTGATTACAAAAATGTGCCTGAAACAGGCACAACATTAAAAGATTGTTCTGAATTTATACAGATTTGAACCTGTTATGCATCCTATAATAATTAGCTACACACTTGGGTGAAAGTGAAGCCACATTTGATCACTACAGTGAGCGTATGGTAAACTTGGTAAGAAATCTCAAGTCAGCATTGAATGAGATCTCTATTCTAGCCTGTGCAATGCCTGACTTTTTGGCTGTTTAACCCTTAACTGGTAGAGTGCTGGAAGCCTATATTTGCCTATATGGGCACTCTCCCATAAACTGTAACAAGGCAAAGACATGTGAAAAAATTTTGATGACCAAAATTAATTTAGCACTCTACCAGTTAAGGGACTGTTTCCGACTTTGGTCAATTTTTACTGTATTATAGCAGGTGCTCCAATTTGCTGTGTTTGGGTAAACTTACGAGGTACAGTCTAAGAACATTGGCAGTTGTTTCTAGG
This sequence comes from Pictodentalium vernedei, assembly GCA_031216915.1. Classification (NCBI taxonomy): domain Eukaryota; kingdom Metazoa; phylum Mollusca; class Scaphopoda; order Dentaliida; family Dentaliidae; genus Pictodentalium; species Pictodentalium vernedei. The sequence continues at coordinate 768,616,675 of CM062296.1, forward strand.
CATGTCTTGGCTGTCTATATAGGCAGACAAGACTTGCATAGACACAACTGCAAAGTCACAGAGCATTAAATGTCATCGTGTGGCAAAAATATATGAAAAATCTCCAGGCCTTTAAGGGTTAAGATTGAATAATTGATAGATAATGGAAATTGTTTTGCTGCCTTACCTCATGATCAAGAATTTGATGATGCATTTCTATTGTTGCAAATTTGTCTTTTGAGCATGAACTGGAACTGTTTCATCATGAATGAGCCCTAGCTGTGTGTATGGTTTGATATTTTTCTGTTTAGCATCAATTCATTTCATCCATCGATTGCTTGATCATCATAGTTATTTTTTTGAGGTGTGTAGGACTGTGTTAATAATAAGATAATTAAATATCAATGATATATTTACCAGTACCAATAATGATAGAAGCTTGTTGCATCTTTGTTTTTGAAGACAAAATTCTGTCATATGACATAATGTTGAAAAAGGTGCACTTCCTCAGTTCCAAAAGTGTCAATTTAAAGTATGAGGAAACAACTTGTACCCAATGTGATGGCCAAAACCGGTCAGCACTAAAAGCTAAAGCGAGATCGTGTGTTAGTTATTGCTATTTATTTTGTCCAAATTCTGTCAAGATGTAAACAACATGAATTGCATAGTCAAAACAGAGAAAGCTGAAAAGCATTACAAAACATTTTTCTATAGGTTACCACCATGTTACATAACCTGCTAATACATTATGATGTAAGCTCTGTATTTCCAAGCCTTGAGATACATAACTAAAAATTCCCTGAATACATTAAGAAAGTTGTACAGTAACTCCCTCTTAATTAGATATCTTAATTGAATAAACCCTGTAAATTTTCAAACACCAAACCATTTATGATACCATCAGTACAAATTTGACCTATTAATTACATATAGGTTGTGAAGTAAACTCCCGTTAACTGAATAAAGAATATTGTAATATGTTAGGAAAATACCATGACAGTCACCAAATTCCCCTTGTTTGTTGACCTCTTTGATCATAATGCAGTCAGTACAAGCTTTTAATATATTATGTCTTGTTTCACAGAGCTCCATTTTTTTTTTGCTTTTAATCACTTATTAGAATGAGCATAACAAGGTATATCTAATGACAGGCTATATCTCTGTTTTGAGGCAAAAAGTGATTAAATTGGATGATTGATTTTTGCAAGTAGTTCTGGCCAGGAGTGGATGTTGTTTCATATAAAGGGTTAATCCTTTACCCAACGAATTGGCCGCATCCGCCTGCGTAATATGCAAATTCAGCAGTTGAAAAAATATTATTTTTCAAAAAATGTCAACAAAACCATATTATGTGACCCCTCGTTGGAACGAGCTCGTCGAGCTAGTTCCAACGAGGGGTTACATGTTATGGTTTTGTTGACATTTTTTGAAAAATGTGAAAAAACGATATTTAAAATAATAAATTTTGATGTCATCTGCATTGGGTAAAGGGTTAAATAAATTGTTGAACATTTTACATCAATTGTTATGATGAAGCCTTCAGTGCAGAAAGTAGCTTTAATCTTTTATCACACTTTTCCTCTTTGAATTCAGTATAATGTGCCCATAACTTGATATTTAAGCCCTTTATTATCAGTCTATCAATATCAGTCATGAACAAATATTCCTTCAGATAAATACTAATAATCTGAAGCAGTAGAATAATGTTCAGAAGAAAAAATAGCTCATGATATGTTTCATACAACTGTTCTGTCTTAGAAGCCAGATATAGTAGGTTCTATTTACAGTCAGCTGATCTCTTTGCCCAGTTCACCTTAAAATTAGCACACTGAAGAAATTACCAATATTTTAAACTCATGTTTATTTTTTTATCTTCTTACTTTTGAAAAGGTTGGAGAAGAGTTGATCAGTAAAGAAATTGCTGACAGAATACAGAGTGTTGCACCAGGATCTGGTCTCTTCAGACCTGTGGGTTTCTGTATCCCTGTAGGAGCAATCTTCAACTTTGTATCAGGTAAGCTTTACTGTTAAAATATGACCCAGTCACCAATGTTAGGGGTGGAAGTCCTCTAAAATGGGTAACATGGCAATAATCGATTAACTAACCTTGACTTTACATACATGTTGTCGTCATGATTATTTATTTATTTATTGGTGTTTTAAGGTCACATATTTCTGCACAATGGCTAATCATGACCTCAACAGAATTACGGGTGGAGGAAGCCAGAGTACCCAGAGAGAACCACTGAGCAATGGCAAGCAACTGTCAGCTCCCCAACATACTAACTCCACACAAGCAGGGTTAACATTTGTTGAAGACAGGTGCACCATCGACGTGCAGTATGCCTTAGTACACAGCATCACCGTGCCCCCACGTGGGCAATGGGGGGGTGAAATGTCTTGCCCAAGGACACAACGTGATTGCCGCAAGTGGGATTCGAACCGAGGACCTCTCGGCTTGCAGCCTGCACCTCTACCTACTGAGCCACCACGCCCCCGTCGTCATGATTAGCCATTGTGCAAAGTATGTGACCTCAAACACCAATAAATAAATAAATAAATGAATAAATAAATAAATAAGCAGTGACATAGCTTGATTTTGGTGTTGAAGGTGAGAGGAAAGAGGGGGTGGGGGAGAGATTATGCTAACATTATCTTTCTCAGTATAGTTCTACATCATAATACCACTGCCAGGGAATCAGGTGGATGGTCTCTCAAGTCACCTGAAATTTGTATTTCTCCTCTTTTTCTTAAATCCTAATGTAATACTTGAGTGGAGATTAGCAATATATTTACGGTTGTGAGATTGTGCAATATTTACAATTTGAAAAACCATTTGATAGGGCTGCACGATATTCAAAACTGAATACCGGTATCGCTATTTCAAAAAATATCGCGGTATATCAAAAACTGTTCAGATATATGAACACAAGTACCACAATCGCCACTCCATGCATCACAGTCGGAACGAATTAGCATGCCATGATGATGCGGTTCGCAAAACGTTTACCTAACGCAGACGATATCAAAATTTATTATTTTCGAAACTAGTTTATGAGATTTTTCCTAAAGATTTCAACAAAACTATATCATGTGACCCCTCATTGGAACGAGCTCAACGAGCTCGTTCCAATGAGGGGGTCACATGATATAGCTTTGTTGAAATTTTTTTAAATTATTTTTTCAACTGCTGAATTTGTATATGACGAGGGCACAAGTAGGCGATTCCTTGGATTAAGGGATAATATTATTCATTCGGGGCTACAGTTAAAAAACTAAAGACATCTGGGTAAATAAATAATGACGATAAACCGATATTTTTGTAATTACACCGGTATTCAATTGATATTGGTTTGAATACCGGTATATATCGGTTTATCGATATACCGTGCAGCCCTACCATTAGATCCAATTCAATATCCTCTGGTTGATTTGATTCATCCTAAAATGTCAAATTCACAGACCCTATTGCTTTGCTAATTTTGGTTGATAAGGCTTAAAAAGTTAAAAATCTGTTTCTTAGGCCCTCCCGCATGGTCCTTTTGGTTGCCGCGTGCTCTCTTTTTATAACCAATGCAAACTTCAAAAAATAAAAATTAAATGGTTTATGTCTGATATTTTACCCAAGTTAATAAAATTGATATATTTGTCCCCTGAGTGCTACAAAGCTTTGCAATGCTTCAGCATTGCCCAGCCTTCTTGCACTCAAGGGACGAAATACACCACCACCCATGCTATTCTGTAGATTATGAGGCCTAAAACATAAAACCAACCAAGATCATGACCTTTTGATGGCAAAAAAAATAATTACAAAAATAAAATAAAAAACCACCCACCCACATGCAGTCTTACAAAAAATGGTCTGAGAAACAGAAGATTTTCTTTGTGGGACCCCCTTCTATAATTTTGATTCACCTCAATTATAACTGACATTCAGAAACTTCTGACAGAATTATAAATTTCTGATAAAATCCTTCAGGGATTTGGCTGGAGAAAGCTGGTCCTCTCTCACCTCACTCCCCCTCTTTAACTTAAACATGAGCTTTTGAAGGTGATCAGTATTTGTTTCTAAATAAACTGAAAATCCATTTTTATCACATTTCAGTCAGTTTCAGTGGCTTTTTATCTTCTAAATAAAAATTCCATTTTACAGGCCTGTAAAAATTAGAAGTGATACGGTTAGGCATCCCGAAAAAGGGTTTCCGTAATGTTTTTCAGACATTTTTTGTGGATTTTCAGAGCAAGAAAAAGCTTGTTATCCAGACTTTTTAACCAGTATTGGGGAAAAATATTATGATGCAAAAGAGAAAAAGAAAAGAAAAAAAATGCATTCACCTAACTTCTATTATTACAATTATTTGGAGAGCACCTGGTGGCACTCTCCAATAAATTGTAACAAAACCAATTATTTATGATCAAAAGCTTACTATACTTAGACACCTCTTGCTGGTAGTGTGTTATGTTTTCAACAAAATACTTATGTTACAAATCCTTTTTGACAGATAATTTAGAACTCAACTAGTTAACTCTTTACCCAACGTAACGGCCAAAACCAACCAATGCTATTAAAAAAAATCGCCAATTAATTTTCATTATTTTTTCATTTTTTGACTCAAAAACATAGGTTATGACCCTCTCTGAAACGAGCTCGTCGAGCTTGTACCAGTGAGGGGTCATTACCTATGTTTTTTAGATAAAAAATGAAAAAAATTAGTTATTCAAGAATTTTGTTTGCAAGTGTCATCTGCTTTTCATTTTAGGTAAAGGGTTAAACACCAATGAATAATAAAAAAAATTTCCTCTGATTTTGTTTAGTACATTCTTTGACAGTGATGATTGAGGTAATGGTAGTGAAAAAGAGTTTTATAACCTGAGAGGTTTTTTCTAGTAAAATGTCATTTGCATCCTGTCAGATTGCGTTTGACTAGAAGCAGCTAATAAAGGGCGGAAGTTTTGCATAGCAATTTTTGATGCTCCAAGTAATTATTTTCAAGATGCCTACTAGTTAATTACTCAATATTTTGTTGTTTTTCAGGTTACATAATTATGCCATCTGGAAAGAAAGCATATCCAAAGATAGAAGACAACAAAGATGGTACTGTTACGATCCGCTATCAGCCAACAGCAATAGGACTTCATGAATTATATTTACATTATAATAATGAATTGCTTGATGGTAAAGTTGCCAAAATATTTATATTCGTACGTTTGGTAGAGGGCAATTACACCAATATTGTTTCAGCATGTGCTTCAAAATATCCCAACATTGACTGAGTAAATACAATGGAAGTTCACTTGCTCATTTTCTTTCCCCTGGAGGATTTAACCCTTTACCTAACCCAGACGGTATCAAAATTTATTATTTTAAATACAGTGGAACCCTTTTATTTGAATAGCCACTTTGCCAATGGAAATTATTCAATTAACAGGAGTATTCATTTAACAGGGATAGTGTCACTTTCCTGTATTCTAGAGATAAACTTAGCATTTATTCTATTATATCTTGTTTGACAGAGCTCCATGACCTCTGTCAAACAAGATATAATAGATTGAATGCCTGTATTGGATGTACTGAGGCCAAATAGGTCTATAAACAAAGAAAAATTGGGGAGAGTCAGGGTAATTTCTCTACAGGTTACAAGATTTTTTATTCAATTAACAGGTGTTTACTCTATAACCTGTATTCAATTAACAGGTCAAATTTGTACTGGAGGTATGGTAAATGGTTTTGTGTTGGGAAATTGTATTCAATTAACAGGGTTAATCAGTTAAGAGATATCCAATTAAGTGGGCTCCACTGTATCATTTTAAAAAAATTTTCAAAACATTTCAACAAAACCATATCATGTGGCCCCTCTTTGGAACGACCTCAACAAGCTCGTTCCAAAGAGGGATCACATGATATGGTTTTGTTGAAATTTTTCGAAAAATAATATTTTTTCAACTGCTGAATTTGTATATTATGTGAGCGGATGCGGGCGATTTGTTGGGTAAAGGGTTAAAAGGGTTTCTGTGTATCTTTATTTATTTCAAAGGTTCTTGTAGTGCACATGTCTTAAAAGTTCCTGTAAAGGATATATTTGCTCTTTAACTTCAATTTTTCTAATTCTATCTATATTTTATGCATTATGCTGGCTGCCTATCTAGTAGGATCCTGTGAAACTCCTAAATTTGACTAAGTTCAAAATTTTCCTGTTATAAATATGTTTAGCATGTACTGATTTGCAAATTTTCCAATTGTCGAGGTGTTCTCAAAATCCTAACGAGTGTCTTTTATACTCTCCTTCTATAATCAGGTCCCCTGTCCAGGAAACCTGATGATAGTAGAGTTCAAGAAGGTTCTGCTTCTGAAACTACTCTGATTCCATTTTGGAACATTCTGCTTTTTTTTTGCCTATACAGGCAGTCAAGACTTGAATAGATACCACTGTCATGATGTTTTAAATGTTACTGTTAAGTTTATCTATTATGCAACAGGTTTGGGTACTGACTGCGAAAGTCAGTAATAAGGGTTAAGGGTTAAACCTTTTGAAATTCTCTGAAACTCCTTGATTTTGAAAAAACAAATTCCACCACCGTGAAACTTCTTTGAAGTTGTATAAGGTTTTAAATCTCCTTGATTTTTTAATTAATCACTTCATCATCTTTGGTGATTGTTGGTGGATCAATGTAATATGATGATATTCTTAGCTCCACCTGACAAGTGTCAGCGGAGATTTTCTGGTAATGATTTGTCTGTCGTCCGTCGTCCCTCTGTCATCAACATTTTGTTTGTCCTGGCCATAACTTCTTAACCCTTTACCCAATGAATCGCCCACATCCGCCCACGTAATATGCAAATTCAGCAGTTGAAAAAATAGTATTTTGCAAAAAACTTCAATAAAACCATATCATGTGACCCGTCGTTGGAACGAGCTCATCGAGCTCGTTCCAGTGAGGGATCACATGATATGGTTTTGTTGAAATTTTTTTTAAAATTTGAAAAAATGATATTTAAAATAATAAATTTTGATATCGTCTGCATTCGGTAAAGGGTTAACCACTGAATATTTTTTGACAAAACTTCATAACAATATGTATTATCAAAAGACAGTGTGTCACGAATTATAATATTGCATGTGCCCCTGATGGTCAAGGTCATATGCCCTATGTTAAATGACAGGAAAACTGACATTTATTTCACTGCCACTTTTATCTGGGCTATATAACTTGGTATGACTGAAAGATCTTTTTCATACTTGGTACAATTATTACTCATGACTCAAAGGTGTGTTGTGGCTTTGCTCCAAGGTCATATTTTCAAAGTCAAGGTCACAGGCAGCAAAACTTTGATAATGTTTAACAACCCTTATCTGGTCTATATAATTGAATCTATGTGACAGATCTTGTTCATCCTTGACACAAGTGTTGACATAACCTGACATTGAGTCATGACTTTGACCCATTGTCACATCATCAAGGTTAAGGCCACAAGCAGTAACACTTAGATTCTTGTCTTGTATTGAACCTCCCCTAAAAGCAGTCACCATGAGCAGTGCTGTCTAAACTGAGAGGTCTCTTATTATTTGATGTAATGATATTTTACTGCAGATAAATCTCCTGAACTTTTTTCATAAGCCTCCTTGAAAACTCCTTGAATAGTGATTGAATTTTATGTTTTCTCCCAACGTGAGAATCTTGTATGTTCCAGAACTTTGTATTTCTTATTGTTACACTGATCATATCATAATATTTCTTTACAATATTGCAGGTTGTCCGTATAAATTCCATGTTGATGCTATTAACAGTGGATTTGTAACAGCTTATGGTCCTGGTTTGTGTCATGGTATTGTGAATGAACCAGCCACTTTCACCATAGTCACAAAGGATGCAGGAGCAGGTATGTCAGTATAAAGCTACAGAACTGAAATGGTATTTCCGTAGTATAGAAGATTCACCCTCTACCTAATGTAACCTTCATATCCAGTGAACACTTTTGACAAATTCATCATTCAAATTTTATTATTTTTTCTATTTTTGTCTCAAAGACAAAGTTTATGACCTCTCATTGGAACACACTCAATGAGCATGTTGTCGTGAGATGTCATAAGCTATATTGTAGAGGCAAAAAATGAAAATTTTCAATGATTTCAAGAATAGTTTTTGTAAGTGTTGTTTTACTAGAGCAGACCTTGAATTTTGTCAACTCTAAGGCAGAAAGGCCTTGTGGTTTTCCCAGAAAATGTTTTTTCTGTTGGCACTGAGACAATAATATTTTTTCATTAAGTTTAAAGAAAATATGTCCGGATGTTATTAAAGTAGGCCCTGAAGTCCATTCTACAAGGCCCATTGGTAGGCCCCAACATTGCGAGTCATATCAGATGATGGATTATGATAAATAAATAAATCCAAGTCATTGTGTTGTACCAATGGAATGCTCTTACTTGCTTCAGTGGGTGTTCTGTGTTGCAGTGTATTAACCCTTTACCCAACGTAACGGCTAAAACCGGCCAGCGCTATTCTCAAAAATCGCCAATTAATTTTCAAAATATTTTCATTTTTTGTCTCAAAAACATAGGTTATGACCCCTCGTTGGAACGAGCTCGTCGAGCTCGTTCCAACGAGGGGTCATAACCTATGTTTTTGAGACAAAAAATGAAAAAAATTAGTTATTCAAGAATTTTTTTTGCAAGTGTCGTCTGCTTTTCATGTTAGGTAAAGGGTTAAAGCATATGCCATGTCTTTTATTTATGCTTTTACTCTTAACCTGCTGAGTATTTTTGTAATGGGTGAATTTAACGAAAAATTCATGAACATTTGACTCAAGAAATTACTGGTAAAAAAAAGCTCATACAATTTGCAGGGGAAACTTTGCTTAAATAGGCTCAAATACTATTTATTTTAGTGGCAAGAGACTTCCTGTCCTGGGTAAGAATATCTGCCAGCAGGATGCAAGGAGTTGAGCTTAGTTTTTTACCATTAGTTTGACAACTTACATTAGTGCCGTTCTGTGGCTACATGGCACAAATTTTGGGCGATAACATTAACATGCATAGCATTAGTTTCATGGCCTCACTCTTCTCCAACACTTTGTAGGAATCTTTAAACATGCTCAAACTATCTCCCTCCTCAGAGCATGCCAGCACTTTTTTTTATCCCCATTGGTCAAGCTCCAAATTATTTCCATAGGTTAAAACATATGGAAGAGAGCCTATTAGTACACTCCAATAAGTAGTTACAAACAGCTGATATTACACTCATGATATAGCCACATATGCTGAAAGTGACCTTAAAAACCAGTATATAAATAAATACAAAAATAAATAACGCAAACAGTGTAAATCCGCAAAAGTGGCTTTCAGTACTTTTCATGATAGCTTCTTCTAGCATTCAACCTATTAACTGGTAGTTAGTTATTTTTGGTCATCAAAATTTGTTCACATGTCTTTGTCTTGTTATAATTTATGGGAGAGTACCAAGAGGCACTCTCCCATAAATTGTAACAAGGCAAACCCATATAGACTAAGTAATTTCACTAAAATAATATGAAGCACATCCATAGAATATGACACTTTCAGGCTGGGGTACCTGCTCTTCATTTTAAAGCCCTTATAGTGACTTCTGGCACTCTACCAGTTAAGGAAACCAACACCATATACATGACACATTGTATCAGTGTTTGAAAATTTGAACTACTTTTTTTAGAGGTATTTCTTGGAATTCTTATTTCTGTTCCTAAAATAAATACACACTTTTTTTTATTATCAAGAACATACCTCAGTACCAATGAGATAGAACAGGATTATATATATTTATAAATAAGTAGGAAATGCCTGTGTGACTGAAATGAGATATTCTGAACATATGAATTGAAGAGTAATAGTTAACTCTTCTTGTGTTAATTTTCATTTCTTGTCTGTTATCCCTTTACCCAACACAAAGCGTATCAAAATTAATTATTTTAATTATTGTTTTTTAAATATTTTCAAAAGTTTTTAACAAAACCATATCATGTGACCCCTCATTGGAATGAGCTCAGTGAGCTCATTCAAATGAGGTGTCACATGATATGCTTTTGTTGAAATTTAAAAAAAAATTAAACAAATTTCAACTGCAAAATTTGAAAATTCTGTGGACGTATGCAGCTAATTCATTAGGTAAAGGATTAAGAAGAGAGTACTCAGATCTCAGTGTTAATTGTTCCTCATTTTTGTAATTGTATTTCAAAGTTTAATTGAGTATTTCGTCCCCATGGGAGCCCTGGGGAGTGGAGCAGTGCTTGTTTACTGTGGTAAACATGTTCTATCATATTGGTAAAATAGGACCAGAAACCACTGCTGGGGGTGGAAGTCCTCCAAAGTGGGAAGCACTGGTATAAACGATTGGCTAAATTTATTTATTTATTGGAGCTTAATGACACTTTTTACAGCCATGGTCACCTTGTGTAAAACAGTTTTACAGGTGGAGGAAGCCTGAGTACCTGGAGAGAACCATCGAGCAACTGTCAGACTCCCCAACGTATTAATTCCACACAAGCAGGGTTAGCATTGGTTGAAAACCAGAGCACCATTGAAGTGCAGTACGCCATAGCACACATCGTCACCGTGCCCCCACGTGGGCAGTTGGGATTAAGTGCCTTGCCAAAGGACACCACTCAGTAACCACTGGCCCGGATCAAACCGTGGACCTCTCGGTTTAAAGTTCAGCACCGTAACCACTGAGCCACCACACTCCCATTGGCTAAATTTAATTGCAATCATGATAGAGATAAAGATGCAGAAAGTGACCTTAAACACCAATAAATAAATATGTAATATCTCTTACCAACTATTTGAGATGATGGTTCAGTTTTGGTTTGTTCTATTATTTAACATGTTGTGTACTTAAAATTATTGAATTAATAGCTATTTCTTCTCACACTAAATAAATATGGCACTTTAAGGCCTAAAAAAGTTAAAAATATGTTTCTCAGGCCTTCCCACGTGGCTTTTGGCTGCCCCGTGGTCTCTTTTTATAACCAATGTAAACTTAAAAAAATAAAAATTAAATTGGTTGTGTCTGATATTTTACCCAAGTTAATAAAATTGATAAATTTGTATCTTGAATGCAACAAGGCTTTGCAATGCTTTAGCATTGCAGAGCCTTATTGCACTCAAAGGATAAACTACACCACCACCCATGCTATTCTGTAGATTTTGAAGCCTAAAACATAAAAAAACCAAGAACATAAACTTTATTTTACCAAAAATGGCCTGAGAAAAAGATCTACGTTGTGGGGCCTAATGTGAATTTTTGTTGCAATTTACTCGAGTCTCTGAAGGCACTTTCCTGTAAATTATACAAAAAAAAGAGGTTTTCAGAACCCATTTCACTAAATACTAAAATAATCTAGGACTCTTACATCTGAACAAAACATTTTGATTTGATTTGTTTCCAACACAGTTTGCTGAGGCATATGCCACATTGATGGTACAGTGTCTCCTTTGGTAAGGCACTTAATCTCGATTGCCCATGTGGTAGCATAGTGGCGCTGTGTGCTAAGGCATGCTGTGCATCGATGGTGCACTTCAACCAATGCCAACCCTGCTTGTGTGAAGTTAGTACGTTGGGGAGTCTGACAGTTGCTTGCCATTGCTCAGTGGTTCTCTCCAAGTAGTCCAGCTTCCTCCGCCTGTAAAACTGTCTGATACGAGGTAACCCTGGCTGTCAAAAGTGTTGTTAAGCCCCAATAAATAAATAGATGGTACAGTGTCATTAACCATTGCAACCCTTGTTCAAGCTTCACTTTTGACTATAGTCAATCAGTTGCTCTTCAGATGGACCGTATGGATGTCATCTGCTGAAGCATATTGCACATTGATTGTACATTTCTGTCACCTAATTTAATCCAAGTTTAACTCTTAACCAGCTGAGTTTTTTCAAAATATTTTCCATCAAATCTAGTAATGGCAGCTATGAAGCAGCCATGACTAGATTTGATGAAAAATTTATACAAATTTAACTCAAGAAATGGTGGGTGAAAAAGTCTATTCAATTTACAGAGTGAAATTTGGTTAAATGTGCCCAAATTCTACTTATTTTAGTGGCAAGAAATTTTGTGTCCTGGGCACGAATACCTGGCAGCAGCATTCAAGGAGTTAAGCCCCTGCTTGTAATCAGTCAGTGATCTGAAAATTGTGTGACAGTTATTTCACAGTGGTGTAGACATATGTGTTGTGGTTGAACGAGTATGTACCCAAAACCGAGATTTTATCCTTGTTAATTGAATACTCATGTTAATTGAATCATTTTCATTGGCAAAATGACTATTCAATTAACATGGTTCCACTGTATAGCCAAAGATGCTGAAAGTGACCTTAAATGCCAGTAAATAATAATAATGACCCTTTACCTCATACCTCTGGTGACAAGACAAAATTATTAAATACACCCTACTTCTGATACTTAGGACTATGAGAAAAAGTGTACCTCTGTTGCAAATAATGTGTGTGATGGGTGCACAGATATGATGGCACACCTCATAAATGATGCACAAGTAATATAGTTTGAAAATAACAAACTTTGTTAGGTAAAGAATTAAAAGCTAGGAGAAAAACTTGATGTTTAACTGGTAGAGTACAAAATTATTTTTGACCGCCAAAATTTGTTCACATGTCATTGCCTTGGTACAATTTATAGGAGAGTGCCTGCGGGCACTCTCCTATAAATTGTAACAAGGCAAATCTTATTAGACTTAAAAATATCACTTCAAAGATAACATGAAGCACAGCCACTGAAGCTGATGCTTTAAAGTTTCAATACCTGCACTTCAGAATAAAGCCCAAATATGGGCTTCCAGCACTCTACCAGTTAATAATTTGCTGATTCTGCAAGAGGTTTTGTTTTGATAAAGTTTTGTCATTTATCAGCATCTGCTTTTCTACTGACTCAGAGTTGCATTTGTTAAGCATGCCTGGTAAATTTTTTGTAAGTTACTATGAATATTACTCCAATATTTTATGAATACATTGTTGGATTTATTGCTACTTTAGTCCCAGGTTATCAGTCTAGATCACAATTTTTTTATACATGTTCTCTTCATATTTGCTTTACCCTTAACTGGTTGAGTGCTAGAAGCCACTATCATGACTCTATTGGAAAGTGTTGAGAGCCACTTCAGTGGCTTTACACTATTTGCATTTGCTTGTTATTTTTTTAGCAGCAGAAGATGAATATTTATATAAAATTATTTTGTTATAATTTATTGGAGAGTGCTAACAGGCACTCCAATAAATTGTGACAAAATAATTGTTCATTAACAAAATCTGACTAAATTAAGACTTCCCTTGCTGGTTGCATGGCATTTTTGACAAAAAATACTTGTGTTTCAAATCACCTTTGAGGAATAATTTAGCACTCAACCAGTTAAGGACTTGGTCAGTTGGACACCTGTTCTGAATTCACACCCGTCCACAGCCTGTACACGTCCAGCGGCTTAGCAGTGATTTCTAGTCAAGTCTTGGCAGCCTTCTAACGGAAGTTTTCTATATTGAAAAACTGCCCCAATGTAACTTTGTTAGATTTTCACAAATCACTGTAGTTTGCAATCAGTTCTGGAGGACTCCTCTTCAACAGTAAGATCTTCACTCGCTTCAAAGTTTGTCTTCATTTTCAGAATCACTAGTATCACTCACTCACTATTCACTACCTCCATCAACATCAACTCCTTCTTCACTGCCACACCAGTCTCCTCCACTTCAAGCAGAGGAGACTGGTGATAGGAGTGAAAAGTGAGTTGAAGCCAGGAGATAGTTGTGATAAAACTCGCGATTCTGAAAATGAAGACAAGTTGGGTTTTCACACTTCTCTTAGGAAAAGAACTTTTCCGTAGGAAGATGACAGATTGCCAATAAAATATGTTCATTTTCATAAAAATATATGCATCTTGTTACTCTCATAAATTTACTTGATATTATCCAGGACATTTCCTGGTTCTGAGTGTAATGTCATTCCCATTCCAGTTACTAAAAATTAGAATATATTAAACCCTAATAAAAACTGCTGTTTATTTCTTTTTCAGGTGGCTTATCTCTTGCTATTGAAGGACCCTCTAAGACAGACATTAAGTGTAATGACAATGGGGATGGTACATGTACCGTCTCATATGTACCCACAGCTCCAGGAGAGTATACAATTGTTGTTAAATTCCAAGACAAACACATTTCTGGCTCACCATTTACTGCCAAAATTACCCGTGAGTATCTTTTTATCAAGTTTTTTTTTTTTTTTTTTTTACAAAATATCAGTGAAGAAGCTACATGAAATACTGAGTTATTGCCTCAGTGGTACATTCTGTAGGTGTTTTTTCTGGTCATCCACTTTCCCAGTATCATGCAAAAAAAATGCTAGAAAACTTTCATTTTTTTTTCCTCTAAACCCTCTGCACACTGATGTTAAAATTTAAAACTGCAAACATTTCACATAAAGCAACTGGGAATTTAACAACTTCAGTCTTGTTTGACCAAGCTATAGGAGTTCTCTCAAACAAGATTGAATTGGTTGAATCGCTGGTTGCATTATGGGAAAAATTTGCGGAGTGAATTTTTTTCATTTTAACATCAGTGTGCCAGGTATGTAAACCGGTACCTGTACTGGTCTACTTGTTTGACGAGATCAAACTGCAGCCAATAACTATTAAGGGTTATAGGCCTATGCTATCGGATACCTATGCTCATCATGATAGCTTACAGATTGGATCTAATGTCTCTTTATCTAAGTTAGTGAAAAACTTTTCGATAAATAGACCTAGAACCCTTGGGTTAATTCCTAAGTGGAATAGAGCTTGGGTTCTTCTGAAGTTAAAAGAAGCACCATTTGAACCTCTTGATACAGTGAATTTCTAATACGTATCTTATAAGCCAGCTTCTCTCTTAGCCTTCTCTTCTGCTAGAAGAGTTAGTGAGCTTCATGCACTATCTGTTGATGATTCTCACTATCGTAGTTTTGGTAATACTATTACATTGACTACTAATGTTGGATTTTTGGCTAACAATCAGGCTCCTAATAAGTTCCCTGAACCTATTGTTATTAGACTTCATAGACGGTCATAGGCCTTTGCTTTGTCCAGTTTGAGCTATGCGTATTTACAAGCATAGATCTGAGTTATCAGAAAGGGATGTAAGCATTTCTTTCTGTCTTTGCTGTCTAATAGAAAGGACATTACGGTCCATTCTATTGCAAGGTGGATTCAATTAGCTATCCGTACTGCTTATGATAAATTATCTTCATCTCAGCAGTCTGTGCTCAACATTTCGGAGCATGAAGTAAGAGCGCTGTCTACACCTTGGGCTTATGCTAATAGTGTTGCTATTACTGATTTTATGATGGCTGCATATTGGTCTCAGCCTTCCACGTTCACAAAGTTTTATCTTAGAATATTGAGTTCATTTCTGGCAACCTCCATTGTTTAGGTCCGGTATCTGTTGATCAGAATGTCGTCCTCTAAACAGTTGCAACTATAGTTATGCAGGCTTTCTGTTCTGGCAGTGTCTCTGTCCTGCTGCCCTCTTTGTTCTGGGGTATTTGACCCAGAGCAAGGGGAAGGGGGGTGGGGGGGATGGTGTTCCCTTATATCACCTGCTTTAAGTGAAACGCAAGGGAATACTTCCTCTGGAGTCTGTAATTCCGAGTCGGTGCCGGGATGGTTTTAAAGTGTAAAGCTAATGTCTATCTCATTTATGTAATATTTTTAAAGTGTAGTTCAGTGTGAAGCATTTGTATATGTCATGTGTCATACGAGCATTAATATACAATCCTCAGCCACTTTTAAATAAGTATAAAGAGTCTCATTCTCTGGACTATCTTTATTTATTGGCTTTCCTTTAAAAAGATTAGTATAATGGGTTATACTGGATGTTAATAGAGATCATTGATGTTATTGTGCTCAATTACGGAATGGTATTGTGTCTTTCTTTTTTGATATAAACAAGAAAGAGACATGTAAAGCCTGTTCTCTTCTCCTTGAGGGGATAATTCTATTTACATGTAATTGAGTCTATTGGATTATCCTTTATGTCCTAGGCCCTCCAGCCTTTTTTTCTATTCAGCTAAGTCTGGGTCATTGGTACAGTATAAAAATGTTAAAAAATTTATAGTAATTTATATATTTTTTATACTTACCAATGACCCAGATGGGGATGGCCCTCCCATGAGTTGGGAACTCATACCTCCCTGCTGATTACATAACACTTACCAGGCACTGGTTGTAAGAATGAGGATTTGGCTCCAATTTCAGACTTCCTTGACACTGCGCATGCGCAGTGGATAAAAGTATGGAGAACCACATAGGACATCTATTTTTTGGATTTTGATGCAAATTTTGGGGATTTTGGGGGGCAAAATTTGTGTTTGGCCCTAGAATTTAAGAGTTAGCACCAGCTAAGTCTGGGTCATTGGTAAGTATAAAAAATATATAAATTACTATAAATTTTTTAACTTTTTTGTCTCAAAAACATAGTTTATGAACCCCTCATTGGAACAAGCTTGTAGTCTTTGCCTTGCAACAATTTATGGGAGAGTGCCCATAGGCACTCTCCCATAAATTATTACAAGAAATTTCCCATCAGACTAAATAATTTATCTTCAAAGATAATATGAATCCACAAAGTTTAAAACCTTTGATTTGCAATACCTGCACTTGAGAGTGAAGCCCAAAATATGGGCTTCCAGCAATCAACCCGTTAAAGGTGTCGCATCCATGCATCTAGGTTGGTCTAATCTTTAGGTTTAATCTTACTGAGACTAAAGAAACAGTTTATTGTATCAAGATTGTGATTTTACCCTTAAAGGCCCGGTGATTATTATAGATTTTGCTGCACTTGGACAGTCCAAATTCTATGCCTTGCAGCAACTGCCAAGCTACTTTGAATGTAACCAACAAGTATACCTAAAAATTGGGTTTTGGGGCTCACGTTTTGTTTCAGTAAAACATCAGAATTAAGCCTTTAACCCTCAAAGACTGAGAGATGTTTGATACATATTTGCATCCTGTACTGTGACTTTACATTCATGTCTAGAAAAATCTTGACCGCCTACATAGGCAGCCAATACTTGCCTAGAAACAATTGCCACTCTATGTAAAATGCCCCTTGTAAGTTTTCCCAAAGATTTCATATGTAAGTTTATCCAAAGATCTTATGTTCAGGAAACTTTTCTTAGGAAGCAAAAATTGACCAAAATTGGAAAAGGACTTTTAAGGGTTCAAGATTAAAGTTACAGGACAATGTAAGTTCCCCAACATTTTTATTCCAACATTTCAAATGAAAGTACATGAAAACAGATTGCTGTCAGTGTTAGAACTGTCAGAAACTAAAGAAACAGTTTATTGTATCAAGATTGTGATTTTACCCTTAAAGGCCAGGTGATTATTATAGATTTTGCTGCACTTGGACAGTCCAAATTCTACGCCTTGCAGCAACTGCCAAGCTACTTTGAATGTAACCAACAAGTATACCTAAAAATTGGGTTTTGGGGCTCACGTTTTGTTTCAGTAAAACATCAGAATTAAGCCTTTAACCCTTAAAGACTGAGAGATGTTTGATACATATTTGCATCCTGTACTGTGACTTTACATCATGTCTAGAAAAATCTTGACCGCCTACACAGGCAGCCAATACTTGCCTAGAAACAATTGCCACTCTATGTAAAATGCCCCTTGTAAGTTTTCCCAAAGATTTCATATGTAAGTTTATCCAAAGATCTTATGTTCAGGAAACTTTTCTTAAGAAGCAAAAATTTACCAAAATTGGAAAAGGACTTTTAAGGGTTCAAGATTAAAGTTACAGGACAATGTAAGTTCCCCAACATTTTTATTCCAACATTTCAAATGAAAGTACATGAAAACAGATTGTTGTCAGTGTTAGAACTGTCAGTTTGTTATGGATATAAAAAAAAATTTCTAACAATGAAAACCACTGCTATGTTATGTAAAGTAATTCACTTTGTTTTCTTTTATTTACAAAGCTGGTGAACCTAGAAAACGTGCTCAGCTCTCAGTTGGAACTAGCAGTGAAGTATCTCTCAAAGTTACAGAAACGGATATTGCCAATCTGTCAGCTTCAATAAAAGGACCCTCAGGACGAGAAGAACCATGCATATTGAAGAGGCTCGACAATGGACATTTAGGTATATTTTTATTATCAAGTTCACCACTCTTTATTTGCTAGTTGCCCAGCAATTTGTTCTCTTGTAAATCACTGCATTCCAAATTCATCTAGAGGTCAATGTGTTAGTTCACTTTTAAACCAGTGATAATTTCTAGATTGTTTTGTTCAAACCTCAAGTTATTGGAGCTGACACTACAGGGTTTTTGTCCTTTTAAAAAGTCCTGGAAACTTAAGAATTGTTTTATTATAAGAGAGGAAAGATTCCTGTCCAAAACACTTTTTTCTAAATTGTAATGTCCATTCTGTGAAAGATTTTTCAAAGTTGTTTTTTTTCAATCTTTGAAATTCAGCATTTTAAATTATGGAATGCTTTAAAAAAATGCCAGAAAACTGCATTCCAGAATTCTGACCTTAAGAATATCAGCACCGTTGTAGATAGAGGTGAAGGCAGCGCGGTTGCTACAAGGATTTTGTGATAAATTTTGAGTTTGTTTGGATTTTTTCTTGACAAGTAATTGACAACTGGGAGAGTGTTAAATTATTTATGGTTATCAGAATTTGTTTACATGTCTTTGTCTTGGTACAATTTATGGAAGAGTGCCTATAGACACGCTCCCATGAATTGTAACAAAGCAAATTTTTACAGACTAAATAATTTTACATCAAAGACCATTTACAGCACATCCACGGAATACAGGCCTGTTGAGTTTTGGTACTGGTACTTCAGAATAAAGCCCAAATATGGGCTTCCAGCACGTTACCAGTTAAAGTCAAGCTGAATAATGATATTCCTAAGGTTAATATTCTCGTTCCTGGGTCATGATTTCTGTAGAATGAGGTCTTCATCAATGTTAAAATACAGGGTATACTCAAACACAATTACACATTTTTTTTCTTTACACACTGAAACAGGAGAGGGGTTAAAACATTGGACTTTAAATCAAAAGTGTCAACAGTTCGACACTGACCAGCAGTAGTTGCATTGTATCATGGGCAAGACACTTAATCCCAAACACCCATGTAGGGACATGGTGGTGCTGTGTACTAAGGTGTACTACACATCGATGGTACAGTTGCCTTTAAGGCTCCAAAATGTAGATCTGTTTCTCAGGCCATTTTTGGTAAAACTGCACATGGGCAGGCAGTTTTTAGCTCAACTTGGTATGCTTGTTTGGGGTGACCTCCAGATGGGAGCTATCGATTTTCTTCAATTTCCGTCAAAAAATGTTGCCACGGCCAACGTTCTTAGAACTTAGTTTAGTCAAACCACAATATTTCCCTTTGGCACACCCTACAGGGCACATTTATGATTTGATTGCTTTGAAACCTGGTATGCTTGTTTAGGGTGACCTCTAGATGCGAGCTATCGATTTTCTTCAATTTCCGGAAAAAAATGTTGCCACGGCCAACGTTCGTAGAACTTAGTTTAGTCAGACCTCAAGATTTCCCTTTGGCACACCCTACAGGGCACATTTACGATCAGATTGCTTTGAAACCTGATATGCTTGTTTGGGGAGACCTCTAGATGGGAGCTATCGATTTTCTTCAATTTCTGTCAAAAAATGTTGCCGCGGCCAACGTTCTTAGAACTTAGTTTAGTCAGAAGACTCAATATTTCCCTTTGGCACACCCTACAGGGTACATTTATGATCGGATTGCTTTGAGACCTGGCATGCTTGTTTGGGGTGACCTCTAGATGGGAGCTATCGATTTTCTTCAATTTCCATCAAAAAATGTTGCCGCGGCCAACTTAGTTTAGTCAGAAGACTCAATATTTCCCTTTGGCACACCCTACAGGGCACATTTATGATCGGATTGCTTTGAAACCTGGCATGCTTGTTTGGGGAGGCCTCTAGATGGTAGCGATCGATTTTCTTCGGTTTCTGTCAACAAATGTTGCCACTGGCAAAAAAAATGACATTGGTACCAATGATCTTCAATTTTGCCATTTCATTTATAACTTACCAAGTTCAAGTTTGTCAAGTTGAGCTACAGTGTTATTGACACTTTCATTTATTTTATTTTTTATTTTTGTAATTATTTCCTTGCCATCAACAGTTCATATTCTTGGTTTGTTTTATGTTTTAGACTTCATAATCTACAGAATAGCATGGGTGGTGGTGTATTTTGCCCCTTGAGTGCAACAAGGTTTTGCAATGCTAAAGCATTGCAAAGCCTTGTTGCACTCAAGGGGCAAATTTATCAATTTTATTAACTTTGGTAAAATATCAGACATAAACCATTTAATTTTTACTTTTTCACGTTTGCATTGGTTATAAAATGAGAGCAGCCGGAGCCAAAATAAAAATGTGAGAGGACCAGTGAAACAGATTTTTAAATTTTTTAGGCCTAACTGCTCCTGACACTGCTTGTGTAGAGTCAGTAAGTTGGAGAGTATGTCAGATGCTCATTACTGTTTGGTGGTTCACTCTAGGTACTCTGGCTTAGTCCACCCTTCTAACTGTTCTTCATAATGCAATTGCTGAAAATGTAATTAAATCTCAATAAAGCAAAACAAAACAAACAACATCTAGGAGACATAATTTAATGTTGTCAATTGAAAAATGTTGATGTAATTCTCTAAAAATTTGATGTTCAGTAAAGAAAAATAAATAATTCATTGGGATGTGGTGACCTTATATCTCTGCAACTTAATAATAAAGTGACGTTGAAAGAAAATTGGTTGAATATGGAGGAATTGGATCCCCCAGACTGAACATGGTCACTCCGGCAGGTCCAGTGCCCACATATTTAATCAATCTCAGTGTCCTCAAATTCAGCCAACCTAAAGGCCTTACTGAAACCTGTTGGGTGGATATTTGTGTGGTGGGGAGTGCGGTGGCTCAGTGGTAGACTGTTGGACTTCTATGCTAGAGGTCCCAAGTTCGATCCCCATTTGGGACGACCCGCATTGTGTCCTTGGGTAAGGCACTTTATCCCGGTTGCCTACATAGGGGCACGATGATGCCATGTACTAGGGCATACTGCACGTCTTTGGTGCGCCTGTCTTCAACCACTGTAACCCTGCTTAAGAGGAGCTTGAACAGAGTTAGAATGTTGAGGAGCTGACAGTTTCTCGTCGGTTCTCGGTGGTTCTCTCTGGGCACTCCGGCTTCCTCCACCCGTAAAACTGTCATGGTCATGATTAGCCATTGTGCATAAGTATGTGACCTTAAACACAAATAAATAAATAATTTGTGTGTTGGTTGTGGTTGAAGGATTATAATATTTTGAGGTGAAATGATTACAAACTGAACAAAACCAAATCATGTGACCCTCTCATTGGAATGAGCTATGCTAGCTCATCCAAATAAGAGGTCACATGATATGGTTTTGTTGAAACTTTTGGAACTATATTTTTTAGCAACTGATAATTTGTATATTATGTGGGTGCCAGCCTGAAAATAATCAACTGTCATCTTCAGAATGAGGACCCCAGAGGGTAAATTTGGTGAGCTACCCTGCACAGCAGGGTAGTATCACTAAATTTACCCTCTGTGAACCTCAATCTGAATCAAGGTCTCAAACCTAAACAGCAAGAGGTACCCAGATGATAAATTGGCACACTGTGTGGGATAGCATCAGCAAATTCACTCTCTGGGGACCTCATTCTGCAAATGACAGATTGCTTATTTTCATGCTTGCATGGGTGGATATAAACAATTCATTGGGTGAAGTGTTAACAGACAGCAAAAGTTATTAATTACATATAAACTGCTTATCCTTTTTGCTCTTGTACTCAAAGAGTTGAGAGGCGGCAGTTTGTTCTGTATTATCAAATAAATATCTTACAACATTCAGTTTAAATAACATTATAAAATAGTTCCCTGTCTACAAAAGAAAGTTCTGAACAACCAGCTGGAACAACTGAAAATTTTCATTTTCTGAGAAACAGATTTTTAACTTTTTTAGGCCTAACTTGCTCATTTTTCAAAATTAATTGTAGGAATCTCATTTACTCCAAGAGAAATTGGTCAACATATGGTTAGTGTATACAGAAATGGACAACACATTGCTAACAGCCCATTCGCAATTGATGTTGGAGAGAGTGAGATTGGAAATGCCAGCAAAGTTAAAGTTTATGGTAAAGGATTGGAAAGTGGAATGGCTAATGAAGTTAATGAATTCATTGTTGATTCAACCAAAGCAGGTTAGTAATAGTGCTGTAAATTTACTGCTACATAAAAGTTGGTCTGCCAAAAAGCAATTGGGAACCAGGAATTCCCAGCCCTGATGAAAATCTTAGTTGTGTTACAGCTCATTGGAGAGTGTGTATGTGCACTGTCCATTGAGATGCAACCTAACATAACAAATCTAATTGAACAAAAGATTATTTCCTTCTCACTGAATATAAACACATTCAGTCAGTTGCAACCCAAGACTGTCTGGGGCCTCTCAGAAATAGTTAAGCAAGGGGCCCCATACATGCCAAAGGCATATTCGAAGGCCACGGGCCTGTGGTGATGCTGGTTATAGGAGGGTGTGCCCCTTTCCTATTGGTGGGGGTTTAGGGCAATGGCAGAGCTATGGGGGAGGGGGGGGTCTACAAGGTCCACCCCCACCCCCAATCTCACCCATCCCCTATTCAAACTCCATTTCAGCTATATTGACCCATCAATCACGTTACAACTGCATTGAGGCAAAATCACTAATACACCATGTGGTGTTGGAAATGTTCATTATTGTTTAGTTCGAGCAGAAATGAAACACGACTCCGAAGTCAATATGGGCTATTGTCATGGTTTGAAAACCGATCATGTATCTGTAAATGGTTTGGCCATCTCTCCATCTGTCCTAGCATCTATCCAAACTTATTTTGGTTTCCGTACGATAACTTGAGTAATGGACGGATCTTCTTCACATTTGTTATGTAAGTCATTTATAAGGAAGACTGGGTGAAAATACTGGAAGGTAGATATTTGGTGACAGTCACTGAGACCATATCTGACATTTGGAGCCTGGGTAACTTGTGGCTGTAATTGTAATGATTTACATATTTATGAAACTTCAAACAATCATCAGTCATTTTGCCTATGTAATATCTGTTTGGGAATTCCTCATGAGACTGATACAAGCATTAGCATGTCTGTCTGTCCACACCACAATTTTCCTGGCTCCCTGCTACAGATAATTACCTCCAGTTGGAAGCAAATGTTACTCCAGAATCTCTCTCATAGAACTACATTTTTCAAAGTTTACCCGGGGAGGTCGGAACCCCACTCTAAGGACCCTTACCAAGATTCACTTCCCCTTGGCCCTTTGGGCCTTGAAACATGCCTTCGGCATGTCACGCCATGTCCCCTGAATATCATCTAGGCCCCTTATTTGAGAATCCTAGCTCTGCTAATGAGCCGGGGGCACAGCAGGGTAGCATCACTAAATTTACCCTCTGTGAGCCTTAGTCTGAATCAGGGTCTTTAAACTAAACAGAAAGAGGTACCCAGAGGATAAATTGGCCCACTGTATGGGATAGCATCATCAAATTCACCCACTGGGGACCTCATTCTGAAAATGTCAGACTGCTTATTTTAACGCCTGGTGATCACTTCCCATCTGTCATCCATCCATCCATTGGTTCATCCATATGTCGGTAATCTGTTGTGAACTTTACATTATCAACTTCTCCACACAAATTACTGCACTGAATTGAACCAAATTTGATATGCATCCTCATCAAATGTCAATTCAAGTTTTTTCAAACAAAACTGCCAAGCCCACAGGTGGGGACCACAGTGGCCATAACTCTGATAGCATTCACAAATTTATTTTTAAAAATAAAAAAATTCATCTCCAGAACAACCAAACACAATCTTTTGATACTTGGTATACAACATTCTAAGAGGGAGGGGTAAGATTCAGGTTTGTTCGAATCAAGTCCCTGGGTTTATAGTTGGGCTCGTTGACACTGAATTTTAACTTAGTCCAATATGGCATCTTCTTCAGATCCACCAGACAAAATATCGTGATATTTGGTTCAAGAATGTGCAAATCAAATCCCTTGATTCATATTTGGAGTGCAAATTTTAACTTGTAATATGAGAAATATTCTTTAAAAATCTTTTTCAAATCCACCAGTCATTATCTTTTGATATTTGGTATGCAGTATCCTTACTGGGTTCTGATTCAAGTTTGATAAAATCGAGTCCCTGGGTTCATATTTGGGCTCCCTATAGGAACCCGAATTTGGAACTTCATGCAATATTAGGAATATTCTTGAAAAATCGTCTTCAGACCCACTACTCAGAATCTTTCGATATTCAGTATGCAGCATCCTTAGGAGGTTCAGATTCAAGTTTGTCCAAATAAAGTCCCTGGGGTTATAATTGGACTTGCTTACTTGGTGCAAGATGAGGACTGTTATTTTAAAAAAGAACTTCTTCAAATCCACAAGTCTGAAATTAGATTGTCTAGATTAACATGTAGATGCTGAATCTGATCTTAAATCCTTCATTAAACCACTTTCTCAGTTGAGCAATTGAGACCACTTGCAGCCTCTTGTCATTTTCAGTTCCGTTTTTGAATTTTTATGCCAAATATGCTTATCTTGCAGGATTTGGTGGTCTTAGCTTGTCCATTGAAGGACCAAGCAAAGCTGATATTGAATGTCATGATATGGAAGATGGAACATGCCGTGTTACATATAAACCAACAGAACCTGGAACATATATTATCAATATTAAATTTGCTGATCAACATGTGCCAGGAAGTCCTTTCTCTGTCAACATTGGTGGTGAAGGATTATCTCGTCAAACAGAAAGAATCACACGTCACAGAGAGGCGGCAGATATCACACATATCGGTAGTCAGTGCGAGCTTAGTCTAAAAATACCAGGTAAGCAATAGTTCACATCATACCACTTTAACCCTTTACCTAACATGAAAAGCAGATGACACTTGCAAAAAAAATTCTTGAATAACTAATTTTTTTCATTTTTTGTCTCAAAAACATAGGTTATGACCCCTCGTTGGAACGAGCTCGTTCCAACGAGGGGTCATAACCTATGTTTTTGAGATAAAAAATGAGAATATTTTGAAAATTAATTGGCGATTTTTGAGAATAGCGCTGGCCAGTTTTGGCCGTTACGTTGGGTAAAGGGTTAATATAAAAATAAATGAGATTATTTCATCTTTCTGTGTAAATCTGATTCATTCTTTGCCTGTTTTCTTTGTTAAAACACAAGGTTTGAACAGATCCAACCATTTAGAAGATTCCACATATTTTTGCTGAATGTAAATTCCTCTTTTGCAATCTGAACCCCATTTTCAGCTGTATCAACACAAATGAATGACAAACACTGTACTTTTTTTTAACTTTACTGGTTGAGTTCTAGACGCCACTATCATTGCTCTACTGAAAAGTGCTAGAAACCATTTTAGTGGCTTTACACAGGCTGCATTAGATTTTTGTTTGCTCGGCAGTAGAAGAAAAGAAAAATATTTATATAAAATTGTTTGGTTACAATTTATTGGAGAGTGCCTAATGGCACTCCTCTTTAATAAATTATAACAAAACAATTATTTGAGAACAAAATCTTGCTAAACTAAGGCTACTCTTGTTGGTAGCATGGTATCTTTGAAAAAATACCCATGTTTCAAATCTGTTTTGAACAATAATTTAGCACTCAACCAGTCAAGTCGTCAGATTAATTTTTCGTTAATAACTACTGTATATACATGTTCTCAGCTTGCAGATCACTTAAGAGAGTTTCTACATTATTGTTGGCTGCCTGTACAGGCAGCCAACAATAATGTAAGAACACTGTGAAGATAAAAGCATCCTACAAGTAGAGTTAGTTGCCAAGGAAGAATACACGTGGGACAACTGTTTCAGAGCAATACAAAAGGGACAATTTGTGGCTGTATGAAGATTTACAAGTTAATAGGTCTTAGGTACAAATGACTTCAGATTACATGTGCATATTACTATGTGCTGCTCTTGGATGGGGGATGTCTTGTTTTTTCACCTAGAATATTCTTGAATTTCTCATCTCTACCACCATGAAAATCTTTGAAAATACACTGGGAAGGTCCTGGAAACTCAGTGAATTGAGTACATGTTCAAGTGTAGGGACTCGGAATAGATACAAGATCTTAACATTTATGAGAGCACTCCAGTTGAGCTAAGTATAGTTGAACGTGGCAGGATCTTCTGTCTTTTTCTAAAAACAGGGTTCACACGCGGGTCCTGGAACCTTGAATGTCCTGGAATGTGGCCATTTTAAATTGCAGGTCTGGAAAGTCATGGAAAACAAATGTTTTTTAAGGCCAATCCTTGAAAGTTCTGGAAACCCCGGTCAGAATTTCAGGGCACTGTCGAACACGCTCCAAATTCACCACTTGCTTTTTTTGTTTCCGGTTTCGTGTCATTGCATTTTTCTGTGCTTTTTGGAAAAAAATTATCTTGTGTTTGCTTGTTAAGTCTTTCAGTTTGATATTGAAATGCCAGGAAAGTGTGTGTTTCAAGAAAAATGGACTGATAAGAAAGAATATAAAGAATGGATTACGAGTGATTCGAAAGACAAAACATAAGTCAAAAAGTCGAGTGTGTGTACTGTAAAGTCGTTCGATGTCGGAAATATTTTTTGTTATTACAGATACAAATGTTGGTCATGGAAATTCGCTTTTTTGGTTCTTGAAAGTCCTAGAAAGTCCTTGAATTTTAATCTTGATTTGGGGTACGAACCCTGTAAAAAGGACTAGCCCAAATGTAACATTCATTTATGATTCAAGTAGTTCAAAAAGCATTATATCTGTACTTGAGAATTTTAAAATTGTTGAAATTTCAAATTCCAGTTTCAAAGTTTTGAAATTTATAAAAAGAGTTTTAAAAAATTGTTTGGGTTTTTTTTTAATAATAAACATGTTTGTTTGTAAGATGATTCTTGGTAGGTTAAAACAAGCTTTACAGTGTTAAAAAAACATTTGAACAAATGTTTCAGTAACAAGGGTGATAAGTGAAAAAATATTTGAACAAACATTTCATTTTCAATTTCATTAGTTGTTTGTGCAAGACTTCCCTTGTTCTTTCAGCATTAATGATTACACTAGTACATTTTTTGTTTTTCTGTTACAGGAACCAATCCATTTGACATGACTGCATCAGTAACTAGTCCATCTGGCACAACAGAATTGTGTGATGTAGCTAGCTTAGATGATTCTCGTTATAGTATCAAATTTGTTCCAAAAGAAATGGGTGTTCATACAGTCAGTGTTAAACATAAGGATATGCATATTCCAGGTAATAACAGATTTTATATGAAGGTTTTTCTCTGCCTGTAGGTGGATTTTCCAACCCAGTACAAAAATAACCTGTCACCTAGCCATTGTATGGTCCCAAATCATTTATTGCATAAAGGCTAGAGAAGAAATCCCTGTTAATTGAATAAGAAATACTTTGATCTATCAAAAAAACTATTCTGACCTCATCCAAATTCCTCAGCTTTACAGAGGCCTTTGGACCAAATTCTTCCAATGTGAATACTTAATTTAATCTGCGTCAACATCATTGACTCAGCTAAGTGAGGTCTGATAACCCTTTTAACAGGCCTTTAGATTACCATAATTTCACACCTTTTACAGATGTCCCCAAATTAGAAAAGGTGTGAAGGCATCAAGAAAAATATGTAAAGTCTCTGTACCTATTCTGCATTTTAGAATAACTTCCATCATAATATGACCACAGGAACACAAAGAAAGGCATGACAATAAAACATAACAGGATAAAACTGTTATTTCTGGTTTTAATGTGCACAAAATAGGGCAAAACGGAGTCCCCAAAATGAATGAATTTAAAAGCCTGCCCTTTACCAAAAGAATCGGCCACATCTGCCTGCAGAATTTACAAAATAAGCAGTTGGTAAACACATGAGCTTGTTTCAATGAGGGGTTGCATGATATGCTTTGGTTTAATTTTTTTGAAAACTTCAAAGAAATATCATTTAAAATAATAAATTTTGATATGGTCATCATTGGGTAAAGGGTTACACAAGATAAAATACAGTAAACACTCAGTTTATCTTCAAATTGTTTGTTTTAATATTGAATATTTTTCAATGCCAAAGTGGCTTTTCATTCTGAGGCATTTGCTCTTCTATGCACACAAACTTACCTGCAAAGTTTCTTCTTTTTTTTTTTGTCATTTATCATTGAAACCTTATCACTTTTTTTTCTTTTGGTTGGTACCCTTTCAATTCAATTGGCATGATACAAAATTGACAACTATTGGAAAGATGTCATTGTAGTTGTATGCTAGGGCACTCTTTATAATTAGGAGGTACCCTTTCAATTCAATTGGCATGATACAACATTGACAACTATCCGAATGATGCCATTGTAATTGTATGCTAGGGCACTTTTTAGGCCATATTCACAATAGCCCTTCAGGTGATCACCCCTCAAATGCCTTGAGATTTTTATACATTTTTACTGGGAGTGCAGTGGTTCAGAGGTAGAGCATTGGACTTTAACCCTTTACCCAAAGTAACGGCTAAAACCAGCCAGCACTATTTACAAAAATCACCATTCAGTTTTCATTATTTTGTCTCAAAAACATAAGTTATGACCCCCCCCCCCCCCCCACCCACCCATTGGAATGAGCTCATTGACGCAGAAGATGAAAAAAAAAAATTATTAAGCAATTTTGTTTGCAAAAATCTTCTGCCTTTCATGTTAGATAAAGGGTTAAGTATTATTTTAATTACTATTTTTTTAAATTTTTCTAAAAAGTTCAACAAAACCATATCATGTGACTCCCTCATTGGAACGAGCTCGATGAGCCCGTTCCAATTAGGGGTCACATGATATGGTTTTGTTGAAATTTTGTTGATATGGTTTTTGTTGAAATACAGTGGAACCCACTTAATTGGATAACTGTCAATTGTTTATCCCTGTTAATTGAATATAATTTCCCAACACAAAACCATTTACCATACCTCCAGTACAAATTTGACCTGTTAATTGAATATAGGTTATAGAGTAAACTCCTGTTAATTGAATAAAAAATCTTGTAATATGTTGAGAAATTACCCTAACTCTCCCCAATTTGCCTTTGTTTATAGACCTATTTGGCCTCAGTACATCCAGTATAGGCATTTAATCTATTATATCTTGTTTGACAGAGCTCATGGAGCCCTGTCAAACATGATATAATAGAATAAATGCTAAGTTTATCTCTAGAATACAGGAAAGTGACACAATCCTGTTAATTGAATACTCCTGTTAATTGAATAATTTTCATTGGCAGAATGGCTATTCAGTTAACAGGGTTCCACTGTATTTTGAAAAATTATTTTTTTTCAACTGCTCAAATTGAAAATTATGTTGCTGGTTTCATTAGGTAAAGGGTTAAACTGAAAGTTTTATCATTTGATCTTGACCAGCAGTAATTGTGCCACATCCTTGGGCAACACACTTAATCCTAGTTGCACATTTGAAGGGCACTATGTACTAAGGAATACAACTCAATGCAGGCCTGGAAACTTGAGGCGAGTGGCCATTTGGGTCTCGTGGAGGTTACCTAAAATGAAAACCAAGTGAACAACAAATGAGTTGTGGCAAATTGTTGTCGAGTCACGCGAAACGATCTACAAATGAATGGTGAAATGATGTTTAGCACAACCAATCATCAGCTGCATGTGTGTTTGCATCTGCTTGAAGTATAGCTGCTCTAGATAATAATAATTGGCCAGCTATACTTCAGGCAAGTGCAAACACCTATGCTAATTATTGTTTGATGCTCAATATCATTTTAAACTGTTGATCATCTTAAGATGTAAGGTAGGTACAAAATCAGGAAATGGCAATAATTCATATCTCTGCCAAAAATATTGATTATGGATGTCATCAGACCTTTAGATCAGTCTAATTTGGGCACAATGGCAAATATGGATGTGGCCTGCATGGTTGGAGAAAAAGTACCGGTATTTTCTTCGTCTTGTGTCTGTTTTAGGTTTTAGGTCCCACGTCTTAAAATGCTAGTTTACAACCCCTTGTTGTAGGTCTTCACCATTATTACTGGTTCCCTCCCACCATCCTTTGACATAAGTTTACTCGACTTACTCGAGAAGGCTTCTTGGTTTCCCTGTGTCGAGCCAAAGATCTATTTGAATGTAAATTATGCATGGCATTTACTGAGAAATGCCACAAACATGAATAGAATAGATCTCAAGCTTTAAGTGCATGATCATATGGAATTCACCACAGAAAAGCAATCATCGTCGACAGTGTCGTATACGACACTGTCAACGCCGATTGCTTTTCTATGGCGCACTATGTGGATTTTTAAAAAAATATTTATCTGTTGCATTGTTTGATTTTCGAAGGTAAGCTCTAAGCTATATTGCAAGCATCGGGGAAACCTGGCCAAACTATATATTGCTGTAACACTGCAAAACATAATTACCTTATTTATGCACAGCGTTTACCGTCGTTAGTTGGAAAGAATTTAAAGGCCTGGATGTCTTACTCTTTTGCAGCATGCTAACCCAGGCCAAGATTAGGCTATAATTGCAACTACTTTGTATCTGAATCACTGCATCACAGCCACACTATTGTTCCTAAGGATTCATCTCTATTTATCAGGACATTGCCCATAGGTGCAAGAACTTGGCTATGATACAACAGTTCATATATCAGCATAGTTGTGATACATATATATTTAGGTTAACTAATGGGTTATCTTAATCAAGTACAGGGAACGAATGATAGGTTACCAAGGCTCAGACCAGGTGAACGATAAATGGATTATGCAAAATTTGAAAATGTCAGGCCTGCATTGATGGTGCTCTTGCCTTCAACCTCTGGTAACTCTTATTGTGCTGAGTTAGTAAGTTGTTGAGTCTGACTGCTCAGTGATTCTCTCCAGGTACTCTGGCTTCATCCATCCAGAAAGCTGTCTATCACAATGTGACCCTGACTGTTAAAAGTAGTGTTAACTGGTGGAGTGCTAAATTATATTTGGTAACCCAAATTTACCCGCACGTCTTTGCATCATTACTCTTTTGGATATAGGCACTCTCCCATAAATTGTAACAAGGCAAATCCATGCAGACTAAATCTCATCACTTTAAAGATGATACACAGCACATGCACAGAATATGAAGCTTTCAAGTTGTGGTACCTGTACCTGACAATAAAACAGAAATATGAGCTTCCAGCACTCGACCAGTTAAACCTCCAAAACAAATAAACAAACCAACAAATACATTTTACTACGCTTTGATAGTTTACATCCTGTGGCTTTACAACTGTATCTAGTCTAGTCTTGGCTGCCAAAACTTGCCTAGAAACAATTGCTAAGGCAATAAGAATGTGTTGTAACCTGTAAGGCTGTTCTTTGGGGCACCTCTTTTGTTGCAGTAAAAAGTAATCAAAGTCAGAATTAGGCCTTTAACCCTCTATCTAACATGAAAAGGCTGACAATGCTTGCAGACAAAATTCTTCAACTGCTGATTTCTTGCATCAAATATACAGCTTATGACCCCTCATTGGAACGATCTCAATGAGCTCATTCCAGTAAGGGGTCATAAGCTATGTTTTAGAGACAAAAAATGAAAAACATAACGACAATTGAATTGTGATTTTAATGAATATCACTCGCCAGTTTTGGCCACTACTTTGGGTAAAAGGCTAAGAGTTAAGGTATGCTTTTTGGTAGAACAAATGAAAAATTATTTAAATATATATGATCTTTTTGTATGTTGTGCTTGCTGCTTTCAGCTGATTTATCAGGCAAAGAATTAAGAAATCGGACATAATTTCCATCCAATCTGGTTCAATAAAATAAAATGATGGGATATGGAAATGTTGTTTTATGCTATTACTAATTAGTTTTTTTGTGCCTTTTACAGGTAGTCCATTTGAATTTACAGTAGGACCTATTACTGGTGGTGGTGCTCACAAAGTGCATGCTTCTGGTCCAGGTCTTAATCGTGGAGAAGTTGGAATACCAGGTAAATAAAATTTCTTTTAAAGTTAAGACCACTTTCCTTGATTTATGTTTAGTTGCGCATTTCAAAGTTTTCAAGATCAATATGATTCCTTAGAGCACTTGATAACTTTGATTGTCCCCACCTCAGATTTGTTTTCCCTTCTGTAATTCAAAAGTTTCATTTTTTATCTCAAAAACATAGTTTAGGCTAAAAAAAGTGTTTTGATTCTCAGGCAATCCCTCATTGAATTTGAACCCCCTCATTGGACATTTTTATTGCTTTTCAGAGTCTTCCAATATTAATACAAACTTAGGGAGGCCCAAAACTTTTTAAATGTTTTGATTGATGCATATTTATTTAATTGCATCTTCAATATGTTTGCCTTGTTATAATTTATGGGATAGGCACTCTCCCATAAATTGTAACGAGACAACCCCCCATAGATTAAATACTTTTACTTCAAAGATCATATGAAGAGCATCGAAAGAATATGAAGCCTTTGAATTGCAGTACCTACAGTTTGTTTTTAGAGGAATGTTTTATTTTTCAAATTAAAAATGAATTTATTTGTATAAATATGCACTTTCTACATTTCTGTGTGTAAAAAGGCAGCCAAAATCCTCCCCATGCTTGCACACATTTTGTAAAAGAAAAAGAAAAATTAAAAATAAAACCCTCCCTCCCTCCCTCGCTGATTTGAAAATATAATTGCCTGAGAATCAATTAATTTATTTTGTGTGGCCTTATGACACTTTTCTAATGAGCATGTTCTAATTCTGGTTCATAAGCTATGTTTTTTAGGCCAAATTGATAAGAATAATAAAACTGTTAAACATGACCATGACCATGACCATTTGTTCAACAGTTCAATTGAATGAGTTTCAGAATTGTTTTGTTGGGAGAGTAGTGACCCAGGGAATGCCCATAATTGAAAATCATCCCACCTACCAACTTTTTGGATTTTAGTTTCAGAGTCCTCTCCTTGTAATAAGCCTAGTCCCTGACTTTGTGATGACCAACATGGATGACATCAGTACGTTTGCACGTAAGTTGTTACAACGAAAAAGAAACCCTTACTTGATGCATATGATGAGAAATTTTATTTTAATTTTTTTTTAAAAATGTCTCAGAAAATTTCAACAAAACCATATCTTGTGACCCTCCTCATTGGAATGAGCTCAGTGGGCTCATTCCAATGAGGAGATCACACGATATGGATTTGTTGAAATTGTTTTAAATTTTTCAGACAGATGCGACGAATTTGTTGCATAACTGGTTGTTTCCCCCATTCCATATGGGATTGACCAAATGCCCTAACTTTGTGTCAACTTTTTGTCCAATTTCTCCTGGGGTATGCTCTCTTGAAAAGAAGCCCACCCTTATACTTTTGCCCTCTTTTACTTCACACACAGCCTTGGCTTATTCCCAGATCAGTATGGTAAAATATTTTAATGAAAGAGTAATTTGACATGAAATACTCTCCTGGAGAACATTAGCTGTGTTAAATTTTTACAGAATAATTATATGGAAGAAAGTTTAAGCAGTTAACTGAATTATACCATGAAGTAAATGACAAAAAGCAGGTTTGCATAAGGGTACATTTCTTTTTTACAGGTGAATTTAATATTTATACACGTGAAGCTGGTGCTGGTGGTTTATCCATTGCCGTTGAAGGACCATCAAAGGCTGAGCTGGACTTTGAAGACAGAAAGGATGGCTCATGTGGTGTAAATTATAGTGTAACAGAGCCAGGTGTGTTTTAATATTCAAATCTTATTGTAAATGACTCAATTATTTCCATGAATAAAACTGGCTTTAACTGGTCGAGGGCTAGGAGCCACTATCATGGTTCTGTTGAAAAAAGTTCTGAAAGCCACTTTAGTGGTCTTACACTGTATGAATGAGGTTTTGGTTTGCTCAGCTCTAGAAAAAAAAATGTTTGAATAAAATGATTTTTTGTCACAATTTAATGAAGAGTGCCAACAGTTAAGAGCTTGGAATTTTTTTTTTTACAGCTTGTAATTTTATTTTATAAGAGCTTATGGTTTTTAGGTTAGTTAACCCTTTACCTAACATGGACAGCAGACAACACTTGTAAAAAAATTTCTTGAACAACTATTTCTTTTCATTTTTTTGTCTAAAAAGCATAGGTTATGACCCCTTGTTGGAATGAGCTCGATCCAACAAGGGTCATAACCTATGTTTTTGAGACAAAAAATAATGAAAATTAATTGGAGATTTTTTAGAATAGCGCTGGCCGGTTTTGGCCGTTACGTTGGGTAAAGGGTTAAGAGATTAAATAAAAGTGAGTTATTAATGGCAAATGATCTTTGAAATATAAGCACACTTTTGAACATGTAATCAATGAGTTTCATCAACTGAGCAACAAGAATTTGTAAACTTGCAGCATATTGTCCTTACAGAAGTTAGAAAATGATATTCAATATTTTTTCCCATCTGTTACAGGTGAATATTTTGTTACCATTAAATTCAATGATGAGCACATACCAGATTCTCCATTTAGAGTCCTTGTCTCTCCCAGCATTGGTGACGCAAGAAAATTATCTGTTACTGCCTTACAAGAAAAGGGTTTGCAGGTAATTATTTCTTATCAGTTTTCTCATGCTTTCTGTGTATTTGGGGTTTTGTGGAGAAGCAATAAGTATTATACAGTCTCATTGTTTATTCTCCATAGCACACTGATTTTTGTATCATTCAGTTCTCAGAATTTTGAGCATGGATTTTGTTTAGCTTATTCTAAATCTGGCAGGGTTTTTTTTTGTAACAATTTTTCATTACTTTGGTGAACACATTCTGCTTTTCTGGTGGAGTACGACCTGGTAACCCACACCATGTGTTCATATCCTCTGGAATGGGCAGCACAAGTAGAAACAATTGGTTAATTTCAACTTTATGTATGTGCTGTGGTTATGATATTGCCTTATGTGCTGAAACTAAACTTAAAACACAATGAACATGAACAAAACTGTGTTTAGAACAAGCTATGATTTGGAAATAGAATATGTTTTCATTTTTAGCTTAACTTGACAAAAGTCAAGATAAGCTATTGCCATCACGCGTGCGGAAGTCTGTTAGTCTGTGAGTCTGTTCACATTTTCCTTTATCACAGGCTACACCCTGTAGTTCTTGTCTGATCATCACGAAATTTCATATGCAGGTTTTGAGCACAGTCAACAGGTCATATTTATGAAGGGATTTCATTGTAACTTCGTAGGATCACTCCAGATGATGCCCAGATGAGAATGTCCCCTTTTGGTTTC
Source organism: Pictodentalium vernedei (assembly GCA_031216915.1). Taxonomy (NCBI): domain Eukaryota; kingdom Metazoa; phylum Mollusca; class Scaphopoda; order Dentaliida; family Dentaliidae; genus Pictodentalium; species Pictodentalium vernedei. The sequence continues at coordinate 768,651,985 of CM062296.1, forward strand.
TACCATTCAGCCATGATGGCTGACCGAGCCTGAAGCTTGAAATCCAGTCTACAGGTCATATTTATGAAGGGATTTCATTGTAACCTGGTAGGTTGACTTCATATAATGTCTAGATGAGAACGTCCCCTTTTTGGATGTGATTGGGCAACTGTGACGGCTACAGGGTCCCGAAGCCCAAAAACCTTGAGCACAGTCTACAGGTCATATTTATGAAGAGATTTCATTGTAACGTGGTAGGATGACTCCAAATAATGTCTAGATGAGAACATCCCCTTTTGGTCATGGTAATTCAGCCTAGATGGCTGCCCGAGCCCAATAACCTTTAGCATAGTCTATAGGTCGTATTTATGGAAGGATTTCAGTGTAACTTGTTAGGTTGACTCTATATAATGCCTAGATGATGACATCCCCTTTTGGTCGTGATTCGTCAACTGTGATGGCTTCAAGGGCCCGAAGCCCGAAAACCTTGAGCACAGTCTACAGGTCATATTTATGAAGGGAGTTCAGTGTAACTTCGTAGGATCACTCCAGATGATGCCCAGATGACAACGTCCCCTTTTGGTCGCGATCATTCAACCATGATGGCTTCCCGAGCCCAAAACCCGAAAAACTTTAGTACAGACTACAGGTCGAATTTGTGAAGGGATTTCATTGTTACTTAGTAGAATGACTCAGTATAATGTCGAAATGAGGACGTCCCCTTTTAGTAGTAACTGGTCAACCGTCATGGCTACACAGGGCTGAAGCCCGAAAACCTTTAGCACAGTCTACAGGCCATATTTATGAAGGGATTTCAATATAACTTGATAGGGTGACTCGTTTTGGAATAATTTCACTGTAACTTGGTAACTTTCGTTGACATACGTTAACTGTGAGGGCCACATATACATTAACTGTGAGGTCATATTAACCCAGCCCTCCACCCTTTAGTACAGTGTACACCTCATATTATTTGTATTAAAAACATAGCATACAGGGAACAGAAATTAACATATTCCCAATTATCACAATTCTTGTCTTATTTCACAATCCTTTCATAAACATTGAACATTATCCTTTTCATCAAACATAACACACAGACAAGTTAAGCTACAGTGTCATTGACACTTTCATTGGAATTTACTAAAAAAAAATCCTTTTCAATGAGGTGAGTTTGAACACTTTTTGAGAATAGTACTGGTTGGTTTTGGCCATTATGTTGGGGTGAAGAGCAAGCCTGAAAATGAGCAATCTGTCATTTGCAGAATGAGGTTCTCAAAGGGTGAATTTGCTGATGCTATGCTATTCAGCGGGCCAATTTATCTTGTGGCTTGAGACCTTGATTCAGATTTGAGGTTCGCATAAGGTAAATTTGGTGAGCAGGGTAGCATCACCAGATTCACCCTGTGGGGACCTCATTCTACAGATGACAGTCTGTTTATTTTCAGGCTTAGTGAAGAGTTAATATAGATGAGATTTACACTAAGGCTGTACAGTGCACAGGGTTATTCAGTTAATAATGACAATTTTTGTTTATATCTAGCAAGTGTGACTAACCCTGTTTTGCACAGGGTTAGTCACACTTTCTGGTTATGTATTGGGACAGCTAAAAATAATTATTTTCACAGGTGTCCCAATTCTTAGAAAATGGGGAAAGAACAGAGCCTGGTCTTGATTTGATGCTGAATAAAGTTGTGTGTGATTCATTTTCCATCACTATATACGAAAATCTCCGTCTAATTTTTTTTTATATTTTCATTTTTTGCTTCCAAAACATAGCTTATGATCCCTCATTGGAACGAGCACATTGTGCTCGTTTCAATGAGGGATCATAAGCTATGTTTTGGAAGCAAAAAATGAAAATTTTTAGTTACTCAAGAATTTTTTTTTATGAGTGTCGTCTGCTACTAGCGACAGGCCAACTGGAAACAAATCTCCTGAATGTCCCAAACTTTGGAGCATAAAAAAAATATAGTTTTCTGGAAAAAATGTGTGTCCCAAATCATAGAGTGTCCCAATACATAGAGTAAATACGGTATAAAAAATTGACAACTGCCACATGCACATAGTTAGTCGCTTAATAGAAATGATCTTATTTATAACCTAAAAGAAATGGGGGACTAGCCCTATACATTGCACAGAGTCAGTTAGTAAGCTAACATACACTGCGTAGCCACACACACTGCACTGGATTTGTTGATAGACTGCCATATCTCACATTACTGAAAATATTCACTGACTAAGGTTGTAAAAATACACACAGTTAGTTGGTTACATGTTATCTCTCATTTTATTAGATAACCTGGCCAAAGGGCAATGTGTGCCATCACTTGGCATCATGATTCGTCCATAAACTTCACATTTTTATCATCTCTGCAACTGCTGAGCTGATGTGAGCCAAACTTGGCAGGAATGGTCTATAGGAGGTCCTCTACAAACGATCCTTATTTTGTTCCCGTCGGATGAAAAACATGACCACCAGAGGCATCCTTTGATTCTGATGGGTGGATTTTAAAAAATCTTCTCTGAACCTACAAGGCAAAATGTTTTGAAACTTCACATGATTGATCCTCATTTAATGTTGATCGGGTTGCAAACATGGCCGCAATCGCAGCTTATACTTACCATAGAAACCCTATGGGAAATCACATTTTCATCTTCTTCTCTAGAACTACTAAGTAATGTGAACCAAACTTGGCAGGAATGTTCTATGGGAGGTCCTCTACAAACGATCGTCATTTTGTTCCCATCAGATGAAAAACATAGCCACCAGAGGCATTCTTTGATTCTGATAGGTGGACTTTCAAAAATCTTCTCCTCTGAAACTGCAAGGCCAAATGTTTTGAAACTTCACATGATTGATGACTGGGACACTCTCTACCAACGATCCTCATTTAATGTTGATCAGGTTGCAAACATAGTCACAATTGCGGTTTATAGTTACCATAGAAAACCCTATGGGAAATCACATTTTCATCTCCTGTTCTGCCACATGAGCGATTACAGGCTCATTTAGTCTCTTGTTTATAAAAAAGCCTCTTTTAAACCCAAAATACAAAATCATACAGCCTATCTCAAAATTGCATCTTGACATGATATTCTATACATCTAGACAAGCATTTTGACATGACATGTCTTTTTAAATGCTCGTTTGATTTGGCCAATTTTTTCGGAGTCTTGCGCTGCTCCACTATAGGGTGCAGGATTCACAGAACTAATGGAAATACTTATTCTGTATTGTGGAAAATTTGTTAAAAGTTAATTCCAATCATGAAAACATATTCTATTTTCAATTAGTAGCTTGTTTAGATAGATTTGCTGAAAATGTGTTTCAGATTAGTTAACTCCAAACAAGTCTTGACAGCCAGGTCCTCACTACATTTCACTTCAGATTAAGGGGTGCGGTGGCATGATAACCGGTTCTCATCAGATCACCGAAGTTAAGCAGCGTTGAGCCCGGTTAGTTCTCGAGGACTCCCACGTTGTGTCCTTGGGCAAGGCACTTAACCCCAATTGTCCACATGGGGGCATGATGACGCTGTGTACTAAGGCGTACTGCACGTCAATGGTGCGCATGTCTTCAACCAATCTAACCCTGCCTGTGCTGCAGTGTGGAGTTACGATGTTGAGGAGCTGGCAGCTGCTCGTCATTGCTCGGTGGTTCTCTCCGGGTACTCTGGCTTCCTCCACCCGTAAAACTGTCACGGTCATGATTAGCCATTGTGCATAAGTATATGACCTTAAACACCAATAAATAAATAAATAACTTCAAATTAAAACCATTAAATCCTTATCTAAAAATATATAAAACATTTATAATGAGTAAACTACACTAGCATAGATCATTCTTAACCCTTTACCCAACGAATCGCCCGCATCCGCCCGCGTAATATGCAAATTCAGCTGTTGAAAAAATATTATTTTTCAAAAAATTTCAACAAAACCATATCATGTGACCCCTCATTGGAACGAGCTCGACGAGCTCGTTCCAACGAGGGGTCACATGATATGGTTTTGTTGAAATTTTTTGAAAACTTTTAAAAAATGATATTTAAAATAATAAATTTTGATATCATCTGCGTTGGGTAAAGGGTTAAAGTATTTTTCAGCTCTGGTTAAATTCAGTGTACCCCGGCAGTGGTTTCTGATCATGTCTTGGCTGGCTGCCTATGTAGGCAGCCAAAACTTGTTTCAGAAACCACGGATAAGCCTCAAGACTTACCTGTCATGTGCAGGGCATAAATTGTGGAAAATAATGTTCAGGCATTTAAGGTTTATTTTAGGTGCAGTCATCTTTTATTAAAACTTTATCCAGTTAGTGCCACCCAACCTGAATAGCAGATGACACTTGCAAAGAAATTTCTTGAAAAGCCAATACGGAGAACAAAAAAATTTCCTCTGGCAATTTTTCCTTAAGTTTTTGATGAGTGAGGAAGCCTTTTTTTCATATGTCCCTAAAAGCAGTTTGAAATGTTACAATAAAATATGTAAAAAAAAAATTTGCAGAATCGATGATAAGGGAGATTTTTCTTGACAGAAGTCTGATGACTAATGAAGTACCTGAGAAACAAGATTACTTTTTTTTTTAACTCGTTGAGGACTACTTTTTCTTTGGTGGTCTGAATTTGTTCATCAAAATTTGTTTTATTACAAATTATTAAAGGCACTCTTCAATAATTTGTGAGAAAACAAATTTATATAAACAAAATATTATTTGTGTTTGACTGAACATGAAAAATGAGCAAGGAAAATGTTGGCTTTTCCTCCAGTAACCTCATGTTTTTGAGAGCCCTGATAGTGGCTTCTGGCACTCAACCAGCTGATGGTCATAGCTAATTTTTGCTTCAAAAACATAGCTTCTAACACCTAATTGGAATAAGCTACATAAGCTTTTTCTAATTAGAAGTCCCATGCCTTCTTTTTGAGACAAAAAATTGGCCAATAATAAAATTTGGAAGCTAATTTTTGTAAAATAGCACTGGCCATTTTTGGTGATTGCATTGGATAAAGGGTTAATTGAATTGTGGTTAACCCTTTACCCAACGTAATGGTAAAAAACGGCCACTGCTAGTTACAAAAATCTCCATACAATTTTAATTATTTTTTCATTTTTTGTCTCAAACACATAGCTTATGACCCCTCATTGGAACAAGCTCATTGAGCTCGTTCCAATGAGGTGCCATAAGCTTTGTTTTTGATGCAAAAAACGGAAAAAAAAATGTTATTCAAGAATTTTATATGCAAGTGACATCTTCCTTTCGTGTTATTTAAAGGGTTAATAGAATGACCCTATTGCTTTACTGGTAAAATAGGACCTGATAACCAACACTCAAAAGTGAGTAGCATAGGTATAAAGAATTGAAACACAGTAAGTATATTGATCACATGTAAATGTCAAACATCAAACTATTTTTAATTCCTCCTTACAAATTTGAATTGCTAATGATTTGCAGAAAAAATTCTTGTTAACTAAAAAAATATTCTGATTCATCCAGTATTTATGTAGACAACTGCAAGATTGTTTTGCTTTGCTAACCATATTTGGTCACTGTGCTTCTGGTATGAGTATTTAGGCTGTTAAATATTGTTCGACAGGGCTCGCTGTTGGCTACAGAAAAAAATTCTTGTTACTTGGAAATAAAATTTCAAGTCTTCCAGTAATTTGTGAAATGATATCAAATGTTCAGTGGTCTTATAACACAACTTGGCATCAAAATTGAATTATTAAGCGATTCACTGTATTTTATTTGGCAGAGCTCCCTAAGCTCTGTTCAAGATATCAGGAACTGAATTCTTAATGTTGGCATCAGAAAATTGATAATTGACATATTTTGAGATATCACAATATGCAAATATTCACTGTTAGATTGTCTTTCAAGTTAATGAGCTTCCACTGTACTTTATGCAGAATTTTTTTTTTAATTTTTGGAAAAACAAAACCATTATTTATTTTCTCAAGTACTGCATATTTACAGAGTTTCTAGGAACAATCTTTTAAGACCAATTTATAAGATAATTCCTGCAGAGCTTTGGTGCAACAAACAGCACAATTGATCTATACTTTCGATTGACATAACCCTTTACCTAACTCAAAAGGAAGACAACAGTCAACACTTGCAAACGAAATTCTTGAATAACTAATTTTTTTCATTTTTTGTCATAAACATAGCTCATGACGCCTCCCTGGAATGAGCTCAACTAGCTTATTCCAATGAGGGGTCATAAGCATTTATTGGTGCAAAAATTAAAAAAATAATGAAGCTGTTGAATAGTGATTTTTGTGAACAGCACAAGTTTTGACCTTTATGTTGGGTAAATGGTTAACTCATTACCCAATAAAATTGGCTATAACCGATGGGTGCTATTCACAGAAATTGTCATTCAAACATTATTATTTTTTCAATTTTTGCCTGATAAATATAGCTTACAACAGCTTGTACTCATTCCAATGAGAGTCTTGAAGCTATATTTTTTAGGCAAAATATGAAAAAGTTCAATTCAATAAATTATTTTTGTACAAATTTTGTCTCCTAGCCATGTTAGTTAAATGGTTAACACTGCATTGTAATCTTTGAGTTTGCATATAATTGAAATGATTAGATAACATGCTTGCAGTCTGTAATCTTGTCTATATCTACAGGTTTTGGGGGTATGTAGTTAATTCTATTTTTTTATGCCTGCATATCTTAATTTAATCTGCCTTTTTCCCTTGTTCACCAAATTTCTTCTGTCTGACTTTATTGACTCGTTTATCCATGTGATATTTATAGTGTGTGAGTAGAAAGTGTGAAATGAAGTATTGAAGGTGGTCTCTGTGTAGTTAACTCTGAAAAGTGTGGCAGTACTTGATTACTGTGGTAGACAAATTCTGCTCTAGTGGTATTATAGAATCTGGGAACCAATGCCTAGGGTGAGAGTCTTTTGAAGTAGGCAACATGATTTTAACCCTATACCCAATGCACACAATATCAGAATTTGGTATTTTAATTATTGTTTTTCAAACTTAAAAATCAACAAAACCATATCATGTGAACCTGCAATGGCACAAGATTAATTAGCTTGTTCCACTGAAGGGGTCACATGATATGGTTTTGTTGAAATTTAAAAAAAAAAGTTGATTTGTTACTAAAGGGTTAACCCTTTACCCAATGCAATGCCCCCAACCAGCGACCTCTATTCATTAAAAATCACCATTCAATTTTTCATTATTTTATCATTTTTTGTCTCATTCATTTTTTCATTTTTTTGTCTCAAAAACATGGGTTTAGATCCTTCATTGGAACAAGCTCATTGAGCTTGTTCCAATAAATGGTCTTAAGCTTTGTTTTTGATGCAAAAAATTACAGTTAAAACTAGAAGTCCTGTCACGAATAGTGCGCTTATCTAGGCTTAATTGCACGTTGGAATTGCACGCAATTGCCATATCGAATGGCATCCAAATCATGGCAGGTTCTCCTGGTTACTCATAGCAAACACATGCAATGTTTCTGCCAATGGACCTCCGGGTTACCCGGAGGTCCATTGGCTGAAACATTGCTTGTGCACAGGCCATATGTACAGAATTTGATAGCTTTACTTGGGCCATAACGCGCACATTAACGCGCATATCAACGTGCTACTTGTGTGCATTTCATGACAGGACTTCTAGTTTTAACTGTAGTTATTCAAGAGTTTTGTTTGGAAGTGCTGTCTGCCTCTTGTGTTGGGTAAAGGGTTAAAGGATTGGGTAAACTTGACTTTTTACTCTTGTTGTGGTTAGGTTATTTTGGTGCGTGAGTAGAAAGTGTGCAGTGAAGATTTGATGGACACCATGTCTCTGTGTACCAGTAGTTAACCCTTAGCACTCTGGTAGTGCAACAGAATTTTCTCCAATCACTCTGTTTTTCTCTTCTTCAACTATGAATTTAACCAATTATATCTTGTTTGACAGAGCTCACTGAACTCTGTCAAACAAGGTATATTTGGTTAAATACCAAATAGCATTATGGAAAATATTTGCAGCTGAAAACTTTGTCATTTTGTCATTAGAGTGTAGAGGGTTAACACTGAGTGTAGCTGTGCTTTATTGCTGTGGGTGTTAAGTTCTAATAGTATCCAGGAATCAATGTCTGGAGATAGTCCTTTGGAGCGGGAAACATGATTTTAAACATTTCAATAAACATGACTCTGTACTCATATTGTGGGTATCTTATTTCCAAAGTGTGAGTAGAAAGTATGCTGTGAAGTATTGATGGTCACCATGTCTCTCTGTAGTTAACCCTAAGTGCAGCTGTTCTTTATTACTGTGGTAGAATGTTATAGTATCCTGGGAACCAATGCCCAGAGTGTGTCCTCTGGAGTGGGCAACATGATTTTTAAGGATTGGGAAAACATGACTTTGTACTCATGTTGTGGTTACATTATTTATAGGGCGTGTGTAGAAAGTGGGCAATGAAGTATTGATGGTGGGCTCCCTGGTGTTTGCCCTTAGTGGAGCAGTGTTCTGTTATTGTGGTAGACAAGTTCTAATAGTATCTGGGATCCCCGTGGGAACCCCGGGAAGTAAGCAGCACTTGTTTACTGTGGTAAACCAGTTCCGCTTTACTAGTAAAATAGGACCCAGTCACCAATGATTGGGGTGAAAGTCCTCTAAAATGGGCAACATGTAGATCAACGATTGACTAAACTTGACTTCATCTCCAAGTTGTGTCACGATTAGCCATGGTGCATAAATATGTGACGTTAACCACCAACAAACAAACATAAACAATAGTATCTGGGAACTAATGCTTGGGGTGAAAGTCCTCTGAAGTGGGTAACATGACTTTTAGCGATTGGGCGATTGGTTAAACTTGACTTTATACTCATACTGTGTTCACAATATAATCTTAATGGTGAAAATGACCTTAAACTCCGATAAATTGAAGGTGGTTGATATGAGTACAGTGGAGCCCACTTAATTGGATATCTCTTAACTCTGTTAATTGAACATAATTTCCTAACACAAAACCATTTACCATACCCCCAGTACAAATTTGACCTGTTAATTGAATATAGGTTGAAGAGTAAACTCATGTTAATTGAATAAAAAATCTTGCAACCTGTTGAGAAATTACCCTGACTCTCCCCAGTTTTCCTTTGTTTATAGAGCAATTTGGCCTTATTACATCCAATACAGGCATTTAATCTATTACATCTTGTTTGACAGCGCTCAAGGAGCTCTGTCAAACAGATATAATAGAATAAATGCTTAGTTTATCTCTAGAAAACAGAAAAATGACATAATCTCTTTTAATTGAATGCTCATGTTAATTGAATAATTTTCATTGGCAAAGTGGCTATTCTATTAAGAGAGTTTCACTGCACAAGGTTATTCCCCCGACTTGAAAAGTGGAAGGTGTATCTTGTGGAGACCTCTGTTCACCCATTTGTCCATCCGTCCATACGTACCAACATTTTCCTTTGTATCTCAGCCACTGTTACTCAGATTTGAATGATATTTGGTGTTGTGATAGAGGATCACGGGGGAACGATACCTGTATAGCCTGAGTTTCTTCCACACATTTTCCAGAGTTATGGCCCTTTTTCACTCTTTTGACTTAGAAAATTTTTTGCAGGTGTTGGCATTAGCAGTGCTTTGCAATGCACCCCTCTTGTTACGAATATTGAACAAACACTAACCACCTCAGCTGTTATATAGGATTATATTTATCTTTGTATTCAAATTAACTGGTTTGGTGGAATTCACATGCATGATGAACAAGATAAAGTTGATAATAGAATGTGTTTTCATTTTTGGAATTCACTAATAAAAACCTGTATACAGTCCATTCCATTGAGGTGTCATAAGTTGAGTTTAACCCTTTACCCAACGTAACGGCCAAAACCGGCCAGCGCTATTCTAAAAAATCGGCAATTAATTTTCAAAATATTTACATTTTTTGTCTCAAAACAATAGGTTATGACCCCTCGTTGGAATGAGCTCGGCGAGCTCGTTCCAACGAGGGGTCATAACCTATCTTTTTGAGACAAAAAATGAAAAAAATTAGTTATTCAGGAATTTTTTTTGCAAGTGTCGTCTGCTTTTCATGTTAGGTAAAGGGTTAACTCCCTTCACTCTGTTGTCAAAATATCCAAATTTCAAACCGCCACTTATCCCATAATGCAACTGGGAATTTAACCAATTCAATCTTGTTTGACAGAGCTCAATGAGCTCTGTCAAACAAGATTGAATTGGTTAAATTTCTAGTTGCATTATGGGAAAAATTTGCACCTTGAACTTTAGATATTTCGACATCAGTGTGCAGGGGGTTAAATGCTGTCGGAGAATATTACAGACTTATTTTGGCCATTACATTGGGTAAAGTATTGTTGCAGTTGCGATTTACACTAAGATTGTGCACTGCACAGGGTTAGTTACTCAGTTAATAATGAAAAAAAAATGTTATAACCTGAAAGTGTGACTAACCCTGTGTAATGCACAGGGTTAGTCAAACATTTTGGTTACAAAAATCGGTAACTGCTGTATCACACACTTCGTGAAAATATATACTCAGTAAGGCTGTGTATTGCACAGGGTTAGTCGTATAATAGAGACGATCTTATTATGACCAGAAAGAGTGACTAACCATGTGCATTGGACAGAGTTAGTTGGTAAGCTAACATGCACTGGCTAACTGTAGGCATTGCACAGGATTAGTTGATAAGCTGCCATATCACGCAGTACATGGAAATATACACCAACTAAGTCTGTAAAAATGTGCAGGGATAGTTGGCTACATATTACATTGGGTGCAGGATTCAAGCAACTAATGGAAATACAGTGGAGCCCACTTAATTGGATATCTCTAAATTGTATATTCCTGTTAATTGAATATAATTTTCAAACACAAAACCATTTACCATATCTTCAGTACAAATTTGATCTATTAATTGCATATGGGTTGTAGAGTAAACTCCTATTAATTGTATATAAATTTGTGTAATATGTCGAAAAAATTACTGTGACACGCACCAAATTCCCTTTATTTATCAACCTTTTTGGCCTCGCTACATCCAATACAGGCAATTATTCTATTATATCTTGTTTGACAGAGCTCTAGCTCTATGAGCTCTGTCAAACAAGATATAATAGAATAAATGCTCAGTTTACCTCCAGAACACAGGAAACTGACCAAATCCCTGTTAATTGTATACTCCTGTTAATTGAATAATTTTCACTGGCAAAATGGATATTCAATTAAGAGGATTCTACTGTACATGAGGAAATATTTTTAAGTGAATTCCAAAGATGCAAATATATTCTATCTTCAGTTAATAGTTTGTTGATGGTGGAATTCACATGCATGCTTCAACTGAGACCTTATGACTGCCCAGACCAACTGTTTTATGGGATGTACCTATAATGTAATCAGTTGTCATGATTGCCATCGCCTCTTATAGAATGAGAGTGGGTCTTTTCATTTCGATTGCAAGAAGTGGCAAGTGCCGGAAGGAGTGTCTAAGTCTAAACGCTTGTAATGTTCTGTTTCTATTGCTCACCAAACAACTAGGTCAACATGGACTTACACTCTCTGTTTTTATTTTCTGCATTTGTGGATACGAATCCTCAACACTCATCCCTACTCTCCTGTAGTTAAGTGCGAGTGTCGATTTGCTAAAACATTTTCTCCTCATTTACGTGTGGTTCTTCCCATCCCTTCTGTGTATTATTCTGTCGGTTCCATAATTAACATTTAACTGGTTTTACAAACTGTTCCTCCTCTTGGATTATATCAAGATCAATCCTAGACCTATGAGTATTTCTTCAACATCACTATCAGAAGTATCAAAATACTAATAAATGGATGACTTCCTGTTGTATACATCTATGTCTGAATATACAGAGTTCAAAAGAAGCCCTGGATATAACCCACGAATGACCATTTAGGTTATGGGTGTGTTATATCAATTGTAAAACTTGCAAATGAACTACAGGTTACAACAAAGTATTACAACATAACTTTATTAAATTATTTATCTCTCATATTTTACCAGAAAGTCTTGACAGTCTTTCGGAACTATCTGGACTCAAAAGTTGAGTAATTGCATCTACATATAAATAGAATGGCATGAAGTTTCCAGGCTTGGATTTCTGAAAAATCCAGGGTGGCAATAAATCGCTCACCTCGAACCTACTTAGGCGAGCAAATTGCTCTCCTGAAATCTTTTTCACCTTTTTGCTTCACAAAGATCTTCTAAAGACTTAGTTAATACCGGGTTGGGTAATTTCTCCTTCGAGTACATTCAAGCCAATCAATTTTAAATGAATTAATAAAATGTTAACGAATGAACCTATATTCATTTTTTACTATCCCCTCCATCCCAGTATGGTCAGATAGTTCAAGAAGTTCAGGGGGTCTGGTACATGTAGTGGCCGACACACACATGTACCCTGCATATTCTGTACACACGTTCCATGGTCTGTCACCATCAGAAATAGCTGAAAGTAGGTGAGCAAAAAAAGGCTTATGCCGGATTAAATTGCATGAGCAGTTAAGGCAAGCTAAAAATCGCTTGCGTCAGAATTCCATGACTGAGTTTCCAGCTTAAAGGAATTTCTGCCTAAATAAATAGCAATAACTAATGTGCGATCTCGCGTTGGCGAGATCGCACATTAGTTATTGCTATTTATTTTGGCTAGAATCCTGTTATGATGTAAAAAGCTGGCATACATGTAGTAAAAACAGAGAAGAAGGGGAGAAGCATCACAACACCCTTTTTCCTATGGGTTACCACCATGCTATATAGCGCAACCTGCCAACGGGTTACTATATAAGCCCTTTATTTCCAGGCCTACGAAACCAAAAATAAATACTGTATGTCATGAGGCTTCAAGCTATAATATTTGTTCACATTGGCATGGCGGGGGTTCGAACCCATGCCGAGAGAGTTTCCTTCGGCACCAACCACCTAGCGAAACTAGACTGAACCACGCACACCACTCGGCCACCGACAGACCCCAATTGGATCTGTCGGTGGCCGAATTGTGTGCGTGGTTCAGTATAGTTTCGCTAGGCGGTTGGTGTCGAAGGAAGCTCTCTTGGCATGGGTTCGAACCCCCGCCATGCCAATGTAAACAAAACCAGCGTCCTTTCTTAATTCTATGGCATCCGAGAAATTTAAAAAAGACAAGTGTCGCTGATTTCTTCTGAGGTGCAGTTCGTAGAATTAAGTACTTAGATGCAACTTTCTGATGAATAATATATTTGTGTTTTCACAGCGTTATGACTGAGTGAAGAAGAGTGTAATTAGGATATTGAAATCCCTGGGTTCCAATTACTTATAAGTAGAGACTGTGGGGAGTGCCGTAGCTCAGTAGGTAGAGGTGCAGGCTGCAAGCCGAGAGGTCCTTGGTTCGAATCCCACCTGCGGCAACCGCGTTGTATCCTTGGGCAAGACACTTGATCTCCATTGCCCATGTGGAGGCACGATGACGCTGTGTACTAAGGCATACTGCAAGCTGATGGTACGCATGTCTTCAACCAATCTAACCCTGCCTGTGCTGCAGTGCGGAGTTACGATGTTGGGGAGCTGGCAGCTGCTCGTCTTTGCTCGGTGGTTCTCTCCGGGTACTCCGGCTTCCTCCACCCGTAAAATGGTCACGGTCATGATTAGCCATTGTGCATAAATATGTGACCTTAAACAATAAATAAATGCAAATGTAAACCCAGTCTTCAAAAAGAATGGCCCATGCACAAGAAGTAATTATCAACCAATTTTCCTCTTGAGCTGTGCAGCTAAAAAAATTGTTAAAATGTGTGTTTCTTTACTCAAACGCTCTGCCGGCACAGTTTCAATCTAGGTTCTCACCAATACATTCTACTACTCTCTGGCGAAGTGGGAACCCCGGGAAGTAAAGCAGTGCTTGTTTACTGTGTAAACAAGCTCTGTTTTACTGGTAAAATAAGACCCTGTCACTAATGCTTAGGGTGTGAGTCCTGTAAAATAGGCAACAGGGGTATAAACGATTGACTGATCTTGACTTTATCTCCATTTTGTCATCATGATTAGACATTGTGCAGAAGTATGTGACCTTAAACACCAATAAAATAAATAAATAACTACTCTTTAGCTCACTGAAAACTAGAAATACAATTAGCTAAGCTCTCGACCAAGGTTAAGAAATACAATTTATATTTTGTGATGTAAGCAGAGTCTTTGACAATGCTTGGTGAAAAGGATTATTACCCAAGCTTGAGAAATCAAACATTACAAACGTTTAACTCATTACCCAATGCAGATGATACCAAAATGTATTATTTCAAATATCATTTTTTTTTAAATTTTTCAAAATTTCAACCAACCTATATCATTTGAACCCGCATTGGAATGAGCTCGATGAGCTCATTCCAATTAGGGGTTATATGATATGGTTTTGTTAAAATTTTTGGAAATGTTATATTTTAGCTGATTCGTTAGGTGAGGGGTTTAAGTTGTTTGAATCTTACGTAACAAAATGGCAAAACTCCTTTTTGTTGGATCTAGACTCATCAGAGGTCATTTTTACCAGTTACTACTATTCATGGAATCACCTCCCCTCAAATATACAAGAAATTAATGCACTTGGACAACCCATTAATTACATGAATCAAGATCAAATTTTTGTGCCACAGTTTTTCTTTCACAATAAAGCATGAAAAGTCCAGATACAACATTGTAGATTGTGCTTATCATATAGAAACTTCAAGGATCACTGTTTCGAAAATTATCTCTTGGTTGCCCCTCTATGTAGATATGGTGCATGTGAACAGGCCGAACATGATCTTCTCTACTGCCCAGATTTCACAAGACCGCAAAACAAGACCTTTGCACCCCCCCCCCCTGTGAGAACCCCCAGGAAGTGAGCCTGTGCTTGTTTACTGTGGTTCGCAGGAAGTGAAGCGGTGTTTGCTTACTGTGGTAAACAAGCCCTGTTTTACTGGTAAAATAGGACCCCTTAACCAGTGCTTGGGGTGGAAAAAATAGGCAACATGGGAATAAGCAATTGACTAAACTTGACTTTATCTCAATGTTCTGTTCCTGATTAGCCATTGTGCAGAATTATGTGACCTTAAACATCAATAAATATATAAATTTTATCAATGTGGATATTTTACTAAATGAATTAATTCATTTCAGCCCTCAAATTAATGAATAAATATTCAAAAAACTCCATGGGTATAAAATTTTCACTGAAAAGTTCTGACATCCCAGAAGCTGGATGGGAAGAAAAACATACAAATACATATAGAAAGTGGGAAATTATATGTTGTTTACTGTGATAGTGTCTGAGTTACTGTTCTCAGACCCATCTTTACACTTCCTCACTTAACTCTTTCTCAAAAATGCTCTCTATGTATTATAGTCAGTGTGGCTACATCTTACCTTAACGATTTTCCTCTCTTTGCCACTCCTTTCTAGAACATATTGTGTTCTTCGCTTGGCTGGGGGAAAGCTGCACAATTACACCATTCCCCACCACTGTGCACACGTGCACTAACTGCTATGCTTCTGGATTTTCACTTTTTCTCTTTTAATCCCACAATTGAAAAAAGTATAAAACTCTTTATCTATTATCTATTAAAATATATATTCATGTTCTGCAACTCTTGCTATAATCCATAGTATTTGGGATGGAGACGACTTACATAAGCATAATATTTGCTGTGGAATTGAATATCGTATTTTGTATTATGGACGTATGAGTGCTAGAAGCCCTTTTTTGAGGTTCTGCTGATAAGTGCAGGCACTGTAATTAAAAGACTTCATAGTCCAGATTCTCTTATTAGCCAAACTGTTTTCTTCATTGCAAATTATTTTGTTACAATTTATTGCAGAATTGCTGTAGACCACTCTTCAATAAATTGTATCAAAACAAATCCTTATGCAAGGATTCTGGGTACCAAAAGTATTCAGACACTCTACCAGTTAACCCATACCTAACATAAGAAAAACAAAATTTATCGGAACTGTTCACAATAATGGCCATTCAAATCGGATTATTTTTTCATTTTTTTGTCTCAAAAGCATGAGCTCATTATAATGAAGGGTCAAAAGCTATATTCTTGAGACAAAAAATGAAAAATTCTATTTATTCAAGAAACTTTTTGTGTCGTCTGCTATTCATTTGGGTAAAGGGTTAAAATATATAACGGTTGTATTCTATTTATCTTTTGGAAGAACTATATGATTCTTTTGTACTTGCTTCTCTTGATTTTCCTTTATCAGTGTGCCAACATCTGATGTTTATTAATTGAAAGCTCTCACAGATCACCACCCCCCCCCCCCCCCCCCTCTCAAAATTCCCTGTCAAAGGCTGATGACACCAATAGATATGATATGGATATAGATCCCAAAAGTCTGAGTTATGTTAAATCAGTAATAAAGTTTCACTTTTGCTTCCAAAACAGAGTTTATGATGACTCATTTGAATGAGCCTGATGAGATCACGTCAATGAAAGTTCATAATCTATACTTTGGAATCAAATATAGAAAAAATCTAACAAGATTGTACATTCTTCAACACATAAATTAATAACTAAGCAAACAAAGATGTCCAAACTAAAACTAATTCCTTCAGCATTTGTTCGCAAATCTCAGCAGACGAGTCAAAATGCAGGGTATATTGGACCAGCACAAAGATCATCACTAGATCACTGACTTGCTCAGAATACAAAAATTTAGATCATGTTGATGGTTTACTTCGTTTAACACTTTAGTCACTTAAAATTTCATAAACTGTACAAAATTTTCCATTTAGCACGTTCCAACAAGAAATGATATAACATATTTTGGGAACGAAAAAAACCAACATACTATGTAAGACGTTTGTTCCAACAGATTGAGCTATTTCATTGCATGAAGAGCAACCAGTCTACATTATGAATCTGTCACATCCATGCAAAGTTATATATCATATGGAAATAATTTGTTGTTTTTAACTTAACTTGACAAAATCAAGATAAGCTATTGCCATCACGCGTGCAGAAGTCTGTGAGTCTGTAAGTCTGTTCACATTTTCCTTTAGCACAGGCTAAACCCTGTAGTTCTTATCCGATCGTCACAAAATCATCACAAAATTTCATATGCAGGTTTGGAGTCATGTCTACATGAGAATGGCCCCTTTTGGTCATGATCGGTCAACTGTGATGGCTGCCCGAGCCCAAAAGCCGAAAACCTTTAGCACAGTCTACAGGTTGTATTTATGAAGGGATTTCATTGTAACTTGGTAGGATGCCTCTGTATAATATCTAGATGAGAACATCCCCTTTTGGTCATGATCTGTCAATCGTGATGGCTGCCCAAGCCCAAAACCCAGAACCTTTTAGCACAGTCTGCAGCTCATATTTAATATGGAGGGATTTCATTGCAACTTGGTAGGATGACTCCGTATGATGTCTAGATGAGAACTTCCCCATTTGGTCGCGATCTGTCAACCATGATGACTGCCCCAGCCCAAAATCCAAAAACCTTTAGCACAGTCTACAGATCATATTTATAGAGGGATTTTATTGTAACTTGGTAGGTTGACTCCATATAATGTCTAGATGAGAACGTCCCCTCTTGGTCACGATTGGTCAACTGTGATGGCTACAGAGGCCTGAAGCCCGAAAACCTTTAGCACAGTCTATAGGTCATATTTATGAAGGGATTTCATTGTAACTTGGTAGGATGCCTCCAGATAATGTCTAGATGAGAACGTCCCCTTATGATCATGATCATTCAGCTTTGACTGCTGCTCAAACCCCAAACCCAAAAACCTTTAGCACAGTCTACAGGTCGTATTTATGGATGGATTTTATTGTAACTTGGGAGGTTGATTCCATATAATGTCTAGATGATAACATCCCCTTTTGGTTGTGATTGGTCAACTGTGATGGCTACAGGGGCCCGAAGCCCGAAAACATTTAGTGCAGTCTACAGGTCATATTTATGAAGGGATTTCATTGTAACTTGGTAGGATGACTCCAGATAATGCCTAGATGAGAATGTCCCCTTTTGGTCACGATCATTCAACCATGACGGCTGCCCGAGCCCAAAACCTGAAAAGCTTTAGCACAGACTACAGGTCATATTTATGAAGGGATTTCATTGTAACTTGGTAGGATGACTTGGTATAATGTCTAGATGGTAACATCCCCTTTTGGTTACGATCAGTCAACTGTGATAGCTACACAGGCCCGAAGCCCCAAAACCTTTAGCACAGTTTACAGGCCATATTTATGAAGGGATTTCATTGTAACTTGATAGGATGACTCATTTTGGAATAATTTCACTGTAAATTGGTAACTTTTGTTGATATACGTTAACTGTGAGGGCCACATACATTAACTGTGAGGGCCACATTAACCCACCCCTCAATTCTTTAGTACAGTCTACACCTCATATAATTTTTATTGAAAACATGACATACAGGGAACAGAAATTAACATGTTCCCAATTATCACAATTCTTGTCTTATTTCATAATCTTTTCATAAACATTGAACATTATCCTTTTCATCAAACATAACACACAGACAAGTTAGGCTACAGTGTCATTGACACTTTCATTAATGTAAGGTAAAGCAAGTTCATTCAGGAGAAAAGTCCAAAAGCTATAGAAATTATTTAGAGAAATATTGCTCCTGTTATTTGCAAATTACATCATTTATCACCCTTACTTGTAATCCAAATCTACAGCACAGAGAAATTGAAATTTTCAACAAACATCTGTAGGTTATGAATGTTAGTTTATCCACTCCACATATTAACCCTTTACCTAACATGAAAAGCAGACGAGCTCGTTCCAATGAGGGGTCATAACCTATGTTTTTGAGACAAAAAATGAAAATATTTTGAAAATTAATTGGTGATTTTTTAGAATAGCGCTGGCCGGTTTTGGCCGTTACGTTGGGTAAAGGGTTAAGTAAGAATATTGACTCTTTTTCACTCTTTACCCAATGCACAGGTTACCAAAATTTATTATTTTAATAACTGTTTTTAAAATTTTTCAACAAAACCATATCATGTGACCCTCATTGGAATGAGCTCGATGTGGTCTCAGTATATGGTTTTGCTAAAATGTTTTGAAATAATTTTTTTCAATAAGTCAACTTGTATATTACCTCAGCAAATATAGCTGATTCATTAGGTAAGGGGTTAACCCCATGCATACTGCTGACGGATATTCCTGTCCAGGACAGGATATCCCTTGCCAATGAAAGAAGTATAATTTGGACACATTTAATCAAATTTTCCCCTTTTAAAACCCATGGATTTTTTCCCCAATGATTTCTTCAGTTAAAATTTAGATGTATTTTTCATCAAATCTAGTCATGGCTGCCTCACAGCAGCCATGACTAGATTTAATGACAAATATCTTGAAAGTACTCAGTGGGTTAAGAGTTAATGTTTTTAGTGAACGTTATAAGCTGTTAGTATTCAATAGTTCATTGGACCAATGTATGAATTTAACGGTTGACTTTATATATTTTAGGTTGGAAAACCAGCTGCCTTTGTAGTAAATTTCAATGGAGCTAAAGGAAAGCTTCAGGCAAGAGTTGTGTCACCATCTGGCACTGAGGACGAAGCTTTAATTCAAGAAATAGATGATGGTAACTACATATATTGGGCTTTCTTAACCTTCTGTACACTGATGTTAGAATTTCAAAACTTCAAACTGTAAATTCTTCCCAAAATACTAATAAGAATGTAACCAATTCCACCCCCCCCCCCACCCCCACCCCTCGGGAATGCAGGAAGTGAAGCAGTGTTTGTTTACTGTGGTAAACAAGCTCTGTTTTACTGATATAATAGGACCCAGTCACCTTTGCTTGGTATGGAAGTCCTCTAAAATGGGCAACATGGGTATAAATTATTGACTAAACATGACTTCATCTCCATGTTACAGTCATGATTAGCGATTGTGCAAAAATATGTGACCTTAAACACCAATAAATAATAAATAAATGTAACCAATTCAGTCTCGATGAGCTCTGTCAAACTAGATTGAATTGGTTTAACTCCTAGTTGCACTGTTGTAAAAATTTACTTCCTGATGTTTTGATATTTCAAAATCAGTGTGCTGAGTGTTAACCTTTTGGGACCATTCATTGTTGGAACCCTTATAGAAAATAAGCGTGGCACACCTTGGTTTTGTCCCCTAAAATCCCAGGTAGACTAAGGCTTCAACATTTAGGAATTTTCCCAAACAGTTAAACAACCATATGGAACGAAACGCAAACATTTACACATACAAACGTGCTACTACTACCAGTACGAGTGAAAGTAGTCCTGGGAAATGGTATTCAGCAGATTTTCACAACTTTGCCGTCAGAATATCTTTTGTGACAGCAAAGCAAACTTTGTGACAACATGTTTATTTGATCACCATCATAATATCTTGGCAACAAGAACGTTCAACCCGATGAAGCATCTATTGAAATTCACTAAAAATCATACTGGCAGTCAGTGGCAGACAACTCATGCAGTCATTAAGGTAGACCACGTTTTACCATGGCTTGCTGAGCAATGATGAAGCATTACTAAGAATATAAACTATTGCCGTCGATTCATGTGCTTTTCCAGAGTGAAAATTGCATGTTAAGCCTAAAATCAGGGTTTAATCCATGGAAAGAGGAAAGGGGCTTTTTTTTTAAAGTGAGGACCCACTAGGATCAGCAAAAACTGTGGAAAGGTCATGCAAACTACGCCATAATTCCAGAGTCCCCAAAAGATCAGTGGTGCCTGACAGTTTGTCAGGCACCACCGATCTATTAAGATCCCCCAATTGATGTATTTGAAGCACTCCTGGCAACTTGCTCTGTATTAATGCCCTGTAAAAACATAATCCATGCCCATTTAGTACCATCATGTATGCATGTAATGTATTCAGAACATGGACTCCTCGCATATTGGATTAGATTTCTGGGGCCTGGTAAGACAGGCAATAATACATGATCAGTTGAATTGGGAATTTGCCTATTCCACATTGGGATGGGGCAGAAATTTAACACCCAAACATCCATTGATTAAGCCCTCCTAAACTACAATTATAGCTCTTAAAAAGCACATAAAGCCACAGTATTAACTTAATATTCTCTGCACAGTCTTCAGAATTATTTGGTCAGAAGTTTCTTAACCCTCTGCACATTGTTGTCAAAATATCTAAATTTCAAACAGCGAATTTTTCCCATAATGCAACTGAGAATTCAGTCTATTTAATCTTGTTTGACAGAACTCCGTGAGATCTGTCAAACAAGATTGCTTTTGTTAAATTCTTTGATGCAGGTTGAATTAATTAATTGCAGGATGAAATTTGGTCATATCAAATCAGTGTGAAAAGGGTTGAAGTATGTTTATTATACCCCCACTTTCGAAGAAAATGGGGGTATTCTGGATTACATGCGTCTGTCCGTTCGTCTGTGTGTGAGTCCATCCGAGAATTTCATAACTTTCATAACTTACGTAAATTATTATTTTCTATAATATTTGTTGGTCATAGGTATGCCCACACTAGTTATTTTATTTTTTTTATTACTTGTTTTTATTACTTGTTCACTTAGAAATTGTGTCCATCCGAGCCAAATTTTGTCTGTTCAGCCTGTTTCTCAGGTATCATATGCTCTATTGCAATGAAATTTGCCGTGAACACTGCCTGTGGTATAGGCTTTTAAAAAAGGATTCAACGATATTTCTCACATTCTCCTTTTTAGAGTTATCCCCCTTCTTTGACTTAGAAATTGTATGAAATAGACATTATTTGTCTGTTCAGCCTGTATCTCGGGTATGGGTTATCAGATTTCAGCGAAATATGGCATGCAGTTTGCCTATGACAAAGGCATCTGCCTCATTGCATAAAACTTCCAAACACCAAACAATTTACCATACCTTTTGACTTAGAAATTGTTGGAAATTGAATTGTTATACCCCCACTTTCGAAGAAAGGGAGAGGAGGTATCCTGGATTACATGCGTCCGTCTGTCTGTCCATCCATCCGTTCATCCATGCATCTGTCCATGTGTGAGTCTGTCCGAGAATTTTCGTAACTTTCATTATTTTCTATAATATTTGTTGGTCATAGGTATGCTCACACTAGACGGTACACCACGTGGGGGTACGCACCGGACAACAGTCCAGCTCTTGCTTGAATTTGCTTTGTTTTGCAATATAGGAGAATGCCCACCTTAGGATTTTTATCAAAACAATTTTATGAACTACCAAGTACCTTAGTTGTGATAGCATTTATCAAATTGTTTTTGTGTCATAATGTTTTCAAGACTAGGAACTATATCTTTGTTATATCTTTATTTTGCCCATGAAATGCTGTTCTTTGAGGTGCTGTTGTAAAGGGCGTCCAGATCTCTTTCCATCATTGTATCATAAAGCTGCCTGTTATCAGCTTAATCCATCACATAATGTATTTGCCACTCCTACAGTACGCCCACCTTGGACTGGTCACTTTCCACGGGAGGGAAATATTTTCATGGATTAAATTCCAAACGCTATTTATAGGAATAATCATCAAACATTTAATTAATGAAGCACTGAGTACAACTCATTGCTTCATTAATTAAAATTTTGCAACTGCTGATTTTTATTACCTGGTAAATGCATGCGTTAACATAACTGCTCATGCATGGATTACAATCAGTCCGTTGCGTCTACTGTACACCCAAAAATTGTTTTTCAAATTATTGCAAAACTTGATTGTTGTATGTATTCAGCATCACCCAATACAGTGCAGGTCTTGATAATTGTGTTCAGAAATCCAGCTAGCAATCTAGTCTACATGAAAAAATGACAAGTAAGAGTGCATCTGATTGATCTTCCCACATCGAATTGATGTTATCACATGAATGAAATGCTTCAACACAAAACAGCAGTGTCACATAAGAAAGAAGCTGAAGATGATATTGTTGTTTAAAAATCTAAGTTTCATTCACTTAGTTTAATTGTGGTATAAATCCAGTACTGAGACAGTACAACTTTAAACTCGGGTGATTGATTCCTGTCCCAATAATCCACCCTCATTTGTGTTCTGTCTTTGTTTTATCTGCTCATTGTCTGCCATATTTTACTTAACAAAAAAGTTAGGCCTTCCCTTTGAAAAGGTTAATGTCAGTTTTAAATCTGAGTTAATGTTTTACATATAGTGTGCTGTCGGTAGTAATATCTGTAGGTTAGGCCTAAAAAAGTTAAAAATATGTTTCTCAGGCTCTCCCCCATGGTGATTTTGGCTGCCGCATGTTTTTGGTTTTTATAACCAATGCAAACTTAAAAAAATAAAAATTAAATGGTTTATATCTGATATTTTACCCAAGTTAATAAAATTGATAAATTTGTCCCTTGAGTTCAACAGTCTTTGCAATGCTTTAGCATTGCAAAGCCTTCTTGCACTCAAGGAACGAAATACACCACCACCCATGCTATTCTGTAGATTATAAGGCCTAAAACATAAAACAAACCAAGAATATGAATTTTTGGTAGCCAAAAAATAATTACAAAAATAAAAAATAAAATAAAAAACTACCTGCCACATACAATTTTAAAACAAATGGCTTGAGAAACAGAAGATTTACTTTGTGGGGCCTTAACCAGACATTGTTTTCTTCTTTTGAAGCCTGATATTTTTAACAGGTAGAGTGCTAAATTATTTTTGGTCATCAAAATTTCTTCTCTTGTCTTTGCCTTGTTATATTTTATAGGCGAGTGCCTCCAGGTTCTCTCCAATAAACATTACAAATCCCTGTGTTCTAAATAATTTTGCTTCAAATGAAGCCTTACCATCTTAGTACATGCACTTCAGAACAGGCGCAAATATGGGCTTTCAACACTTGATCAGTTAAATGTGTAGAAATGTACTCTCTGCCATTTATCTGACATCAGCATTTGATAGAAATAATGAAGAGTATTTACTGATGAGTACCAGTGTAACATATTCTAATTTATGTATTCTAGGAGAATATGCTGTCCGATTTATTCCTCGAGAAAATGGCGCACACTTGGTTCATGTGATGTTTGATGGTTGTCACATCCCAGACAGTCCGTTCCGTATCTTAGTTGGTAAAGTTGATGCTGATCCAGGAAGGGTGACTGCTACTGGAGATGGTTTAGTGAAAGGACAGACAGGTATACAACTGCCTATTCATTTTTTATACAGTTGATTAATCTTGATAACATTGCCTGATCTGTCCCAACAAAATGTATAAAATGTTTTCATCCTTTTCTCTTATTGCCCATCCTTTTCTCTCATTGGTTTAACTCATTCCTTTGAGGGCCGGAAGATATGGTTTTGTAAGAAAAATGGACATATATAGAGGATATGGAATGAGTGTTTTTCTCATATAATATTTATGAAACAAGTCTAAGAATTTTCCGTTTTGGCGAGCCCAAATGGAAAATTCGGATGAGTTTGATAAATATTATATGAGAAAAACACTCATTTCATATTCTATTTATCATATGACACACGCACAAATTAACCACTTAGTATTACTTTTTAACCCATCACCTAACTTGAGTTGCAGACGGCACTTGGAAAAAACATCCTTGTATCCGAGCTCGTTCCAATGAGGGGTCATAATCTATGTTTTGGAAGCAAAAAGTGAAAATATAAAAAAAATGAATGGCGTTTTTCTTGTAGGTAAAAGATTAATACAATATAACCCACCCTAAATAGGACAGATAATGTAAATTCTCCCTACTGAAATTATGCAAATGTCACCCAGTTGTATTTTGTTTAGCCAATCAAATTGTCCAGTTTTGAAATTGACCAATCAAAGCTCCCAACTCTAATTATGCAAATTACGAAAATGTGGCCCAGTTTTATTTTGTTAGCCAATCAAATTGTCTAGTTTTGAAATTGACCAATGAAATTGCCGGAAGTCTTTATTTATCATTGATTAATATGAAAGCAAAATATCAAATGTTTTAAAGTGAACAAAACGGACGAATCATATGACAATTAGTTTTCTTTAATACTACTTTATAAGATGATGAGGGCACAGTGGCTCAGTAGGTAGAGGTGCAGACTGCAAGCCGAGAGGTCCTCGGTTCAAATCCCATCTGCGACAACCGCGTTGTGTCCTTGGGCAAGACACTTCACCCCCCTTGCCCACGTGGGGGCACGGTGACGTTCTTCAACCAATGCTAACCCTGCTCGTGTGGAGTTAGTATGTTGGGGCGCTGACAGTTGCTCGGTGGTTCTCTCCGGGCACTCCGGCTTCCTCCACCCGTAAAACTGTCGAGGTCATTATTAGCCATTGTGCATAAATATGTGACCTTAAACCCCAATAAATAAATAAATAAATAAGATGATGGAAAATGTCCAACAAATACTTTTGGATATCTGTTGTCACAATAGATATAAGAGATTATTTATTGGATATGTTTTTCTTTCCTGGAATTGTCTTATCAAGCTTGGCTGATATGACTTCAAATTCAGCTGATATGATGCTGATCTCAGCCAATATAAGCCAAACAAGAGTTGTCCATCTTGATGCAATACTAGGCATGCATTACTTGATGCACAACACTGGAATCATGTTGATTTTACTTCAGGTATCTAGGTATTTAGTTTTCATTTTCTTTATTCAAAAAACGTCTTAACAGCTGATTATCAACAGATGGGAAAATGATATGTTTTGAAGAGGATAAGTCTAATTTTTGAGATATGAATAAATATAATTATATTTAGTATAATCTCTAATTATGATACAGTTGAAACCAGAAGTCCTGTGAGTGTATTGTGCACTATTTTACCCCACTCTCCACATACTGTAGTAAGTTCACTTAGACAATTCACCCCCATTGCCCTGTTGGGGGCATGATGGCCTTGTGTACTAAGCCATGCTGCACGTCGATGGTGCACAAGTCTTCAACCAATGATAACCCTTCTTGTGTGGAGTTAGTATCTTGGTGAGCTGACCGCTGACCGTTGCTCAGTGGTTCTCTCCGGGTACTCTGGCTTCCTCCACTCGTAAAACTGTCGTAGTCATGATTAGCCATTGTGCAGAAATATGTGACCTTAAACACCAATAAATAAATAAATAAAATAAATGAATCAAACACAAACTGCCCCATTAGTGTAACTCAATTCCTAAGAAAAACAGTGTGCCCAGCAATTCTATACTGGTAAATAGGGATCACTAACATCATTCCTAACCTCTACTGGGATACATTTATGCATAATGATGTAAATAGATATTAAAATTTGACTGCATATACAGAATGCAGAGAGTGGATTACTACTTAATCACAGTGCCATATATTCTCCACTCGAAAAGTATTTATAATTGTTCATAAC
This sequence comes from Pictodentalium vernedei, assembly GCA_031216915.1. NCBI lineage: Eukaryota > Metazoa > Mollusca > Scaphopoda > Dentaliida > Dentaliidae > Pictodentalium > Pictodentalium vernedei. The sequence goes on from CM062296.1 coordinate 768,678,250, forward strand.
AGCATGAGACACACATGCAGACTTTCATCACATGGACCACTGGGTGCAACCCAGTGGTCCATGTGATGAAAGTTTGCAAGTGTGTTATATGTCGTGTCCTCAGAAATTGTGAATAATTACCCCGTGAAAAAAAGATCCCACAGCGATTTAGTGGTACTCCTCCCTCCACATACTGTAGTCTCAATATTTATACCCCCCGCAAACTAAGTTTGGGGGGTACATAGGAATCACCCTGTCCGTCCGTCCGCCCGGGCCAACATTGGGAGTTCAGGGAATATTATTATTAGGGGCTACCTCCAAATTAAGGTAGTGTTAGGGTTAGGAGTGAGGTGGGGTTAGGGTTAGCCCCAGAGTAGGGCTTAAGGTTGGGGAGGGTTAGGTCCTGGGTCCCGGAGGGGGAGGGGATCAGGGGTGGGGTTTTAGTTTTAGTAGCCCCTAAACCGAAAAATAGCTCCTAATCCTATTGGTTTGGCTAGGGTGGGGTCAGGGGTGGGGTGGGGTTAGGGGTAGCCCCAGAGGAAGGCGTAAGGTTGGGGGGAGTTAGGTCCCGGGGTGGGTGGGGGTTAGGGTCAGGGGTGGGGTTTTAGGGTCAGGGTGGGGTAGGGTTAGGGTGTGGTTTTTGGGTGGAGGGGTGGGGTTAGGGTTAAATATAAGTTCTAGGGTGGAGGGGGTGGGGTTCTGGGTAAAATAAGGTTTGGGACTTACAAAATGTTTTTTTGGTAGCCCATAAACCCGAAATGTTGGAGTGTCTGTCTGTCCGTCCATCCATCTGTCCATCCTTATAAGCACAACTCCTCCTAAACTGTTTGAAGAATTTTCATGAAACTTTACACAATTGAAGAACTCCATATGAAGATGTGCATGAAGCAATATAATTCCGTTCTGACAGGTGCGGGGGGGTATCACTTTGTGAGCTTGCTCACAGTACCTCTAGTTTCTTTCTGTTTGATCGGTGTAGTTTTCGTGATTTCACTACCAACCTCGCTACCTAATAGCGCATTATATTTTGCATTGCACAGTGCAAATGTTCTTGTGTATTTCAGACTTATTCATTCTTCTGCGGTAATGAGCGCATTTACTAACGAGCATTTTCTGTGCTAATTATGACAGGACTTCTAGTTTCAACTGTACGTAAAGGGTTTAGCATGCATGTAATTTATTTATTTGCCAACTTGGAGGTTGATTGTGGGAGGACTGGGAGGTTGATTGTGGGAGGACTGGGAGGAATATTTAGGAAAATGAAACTCAGGAGTCTTATGGATGGGTGTGATGAAATTGAAAATGAAGTAAAATTTTTTTTCTAATTATTTTTAGGTCAAGTTTGTAAATTTATGGTCAATACTTTGAATGCCGGAGCTGGTGCCCTGGCTGTTACAGTTGAAGGACCCTCCAAGGTAAAACTGGACTGTAAGGAAGTTGAAGAAGGTTATGAATTTTCATATACTCCCACTGCTCCAGGAGATTACTTCATCACTATTCGATATTCTGGTGTGCATATTGCTGGCAGTCCTTACAAGGCTAAAATTGAAGGTGAGTTTCATGTATGATATGTTTAACCCTTTACCCAACAAATCGGCTGCATCTGCCCGCGTAATATGCAAATTCAGCAGTTGAAAAAATATTTTAAAAAAAATTTCAACTCAACCATATCATGTGACCCTCGTTGGAATGAGCTCGTCGAGCTCATTCCAATGAGGGGTCACATGATATGGTTTTAATGAAAATTTTTTGAAAAATTTCAAAAAATGATATTTAAAATAATAAATTTTGATATCGTCTGCGTTGGGTAAAGGGTTAATTAAAAATTAAGAAAATGATGAAAAGCAGATTTGGGAAACACTGCAAACTATAGATGGCTATGGCTATGGAAAAAAATATCTTGCTTCTCAGGCAATTTTTCCTCAATTTTGTAATGAGAAGAGAGAGTTTTTTTTTAAAAATCCATAAAACTGTATTGAAAAATGTTTGAATTGTCTCAGAAATTGAACTCTGTGCACTCTGATGTCGAAAAACGTTTTCAGCAGCAAAAATGTCCCATGATTTATCTTGGAAATTAGCCGATGATATCTTGTCGACAGAGCTCATTGACATCTGTCAAACAAGATATAAAAAGTTGAATTTAGTGAAAAATTTTGTCACTGAAGAATAGGTTCAGAGCGTATATTCAACACCGTCGCTTCACATCTCGGTTGAACATAAGCTCCAAGTCTCAAACCATGCTACTGTCAATTCATCACAATAACTTATAATATTTTTGAGACAAAAACTGGAAATATATTAATATTTGAATGATGATTTTTGTGAAAAGTACTGACCAGTGTTTTCCCAGGATGTAAGGTAAAACGTTAATTGTTACCTAACAGATTGGCCACATCTGCCCACGTATTATACAAATTTAACAGTAGAAAAAAAATTATTTCACCCCCAAATTTTAACAAAACTGTATCATGTGACCCCCCTCATTAGACTGGGCTTATTGAGCTCATTCCAGCTTTTGTTGAAATTTATTGAAATAATAATATTTAAAATTGTCAACTTTGATATCATCTGCATTGGGTAAATGGTTAATAGGCAGGATGATTTTTTTTTTCCACTGAAGGATGAGTTGTCATTGAATACCTACTTGATGTTTAGCTTGTGTATTCAAACATCAAACTTATTTTTTGAACTATTGGACTTCCAGTATCCAGCCTTTTTTATACTTTTTAAATGATTTAATTTCAATTGGGCACAACAATCTACTGTTGACATTTTTGTAACACTAAAGATATTTCCCCTTCCATTAAGGTTGTTTCAGACTGGCCACTATGTGAGAAATGTGTTAAAAGTTCTAATTAATATTTTGTTCTCTCTGTAAAAGTTATGTTAAAGCATTGGACTTCAGGTTGGAGAGGTTGTAGGTTCAATCCTGACATTCACTGTGACCTTGGGCAAGACACTTATGGCCCCACAAAGTACATCTTCTGTTTCTCATGCCATTTTTTGGTAAAATTTGCGTGTGGGTGGGCATTTTTTTTTATTTTATGTTTTAATTTTGTAATTATTGTTTCTTTGCCATCAAAAGTTCATGTTCTTGGTTTATTTTATGTTTTAGGCCTCATAATGGGTGGTGGTGTATTTCATCCCTTGAGTGCAAGAAGGCTTTGCAATGCTTAGGCATTGCAAAGCCTTGTTGCTCTCAAGGTCAAGGGACAAATTTATCAGTTTTATTAACTTTGGTAAAATATCACATGTTAACCATTTAATTTTTCTTTTTTTAAGTTTGCATTGGTTATAAAAAGAGAGCATACGGCAGCCAAAAGGACCATGCGGGAGGACCTGAGAAACAGATTTTTAACTTTTTTAGGCCTAATCCCAAATGACTTAAGTGGGAGCATGGTGGACAGTCTGCTAAGGTGTACTACGTGTTAATGGTACACATGCCTTCAACCAATGCTAACCCTAGTTGTGCAGAGTTAGTAAGCTCGAAAGTTGGGCAGTTACCCGCCACTGCTCTGTGGTTTTCTCCAAATACCCTGGCTTTTTCTGCCCAACATGATGTGTTCTGGCTGTTATTTATTTATTTATTGGTGTTTAAGGTCACATACTTATGCACAATGGCTAATCGTGACCGTGACAGTTTTACGGGTGGAGGAAGCCGGAGTACCCGGAGAGAACCACCGAGCAACGACGAGCAAGTGTCAGCTCCCCAACATCGTAACTCTGAACTCTGCACCGCAGCACAGGCAGGGTTAGATTGGTTGAAGACATGCGCACCATCGACGTGCAGTACGCCCCAGTACACAGCGTCATCGTGCCCCCATGTAGGCAATCGGGGTGAAGTGTCGTGCCCAAGGACACAACGCGGTTGCCGCAGGTGGGATTCGAACCGAGGACCTCTCGGCTTGCAGCCTGCACCTCTACCAACTGAGCTACCGCGCCCCCCGTTCTGGCTGTTGAAAGAGTTGTTAATCCTAGTAAACTAAATAAAATAAATAATTAATTGATGAGGGTTGATTAATAATATACAGTTAAGTTGATTTCTTTTCGTTTACAGGTCAAGGCCAAGCATCTGCATTACAAGAACAGGCTTCCGTTGTTGTGGAAACAGTCACAAAATCTAGCACAACAACTCGCTTTGCCAGCATAGGCCGCTTCCAGTCTGATGCTACCAAAGTTATGCCAGAAGGTGCTGGATTGAAAAAGGCATTTAGAGGAAAGACATCCACATTCGTGGTGGATGCATCAAAAGCAGGTATGTGTTTAATGTACATCAACACCATAAAATAACTCTCTACCTGCCAATGTTTTTCTTGAATTGTTCATGAAATAATAAAGCCATGGCTGCTATAAAGCAGCCATGACTTGATTTGCTGGAAAATTAAATAGAGATTGGCTCCAAAAAATAATCATTTTTATTTATAAAGGTATATTTTTTTTAAAAAACTTTGATTACACCTCTTGTGGGCAAGAGTATTTTTGTACAAGACAGTAAATTCTTCACAGTAGTACGATTCTTGAATTCCACCATGCAACAGGATAGTAAATGCGGTTTCTTGTTTTTTCTTCAAAGCAAATGCTGTTCGTTGTTTTTTTCTTAGTTTGGACCGAATCAACTCAAACTTCAGATCAAGTGGACTCTTTCTTTGGGCCGAATAGACACAATTTTGGACCGATTGGACCTTTACTTGGACAGAGTGGATTGGAAACCCTGGAGGCATAAAAAATATTTCAGTATTTGGGTAGCTTGGCTGCACTTGTGGGAATGCAGGAATGAAACTTTGTGATACCGAAGGAAATTGTTGTATTTCAATATGTAGTCACATATCTAAAAACAATGATAGGAAAAGAATTTTCCAAATGATATTGCTTGTCTCGTAATTTAATTTATAAACAAGATGTACTGGCTGGTGGGCAAAACACTCAAGCCGACCGATAACTTGTACTATGAGGTGAAAAGCAAGAAGGAATTTGCAACCCTGTAGTCTGGATTCTCGCTCGCTGATTGGGCCATCGTACAATATTTGCTACTATGTTGCATGGTGGATCAAGAATCATACTACATGTACTGCAAATTCTGCTTGCAACAGGGAAAGAGTTGAAAACTGACTACAATTTGAATCCAATCATTTGTGGTCTGATTTCAGTTTTGGTGAATTTTATAGGAAGGGTACTCTAATATGTATATGCTGTTGGAAGGCAATCATACAGATAAATATAATATCAAATTACTTTAGTTGTAGTTTCAAGGCCTGTGGTTTTGGTTTCTAGTTAAAAACATAACTTATGACCCACCCCTTCCCCACCCCCACCCACATTGGAATCTCAGTGAGTTCATTCCATTGAGAGGTTATAAACTACATTTTTGCGACACAAATGGAAAAATTCAGGAAATTGGAATGGTGAATAGCACTGGACAGTTTTGTCCATTACATTAGGTAAGGGGTTAATAAATTAACGGCCACTGTGAGCTGGTCACTTTCCATGGGTGGGCAATTTTTCCACAGATGCAATAATAATAGATTCCAAATAATCATAAAAAAATTAATTAATGAAGCACTGGGTACAACCCAGTGCTTCATAATTAAAATTTTGCTGATAATGATTTTTATTCCCTGATAAATGCATGCATGGACATCACTGCCCACATGTGCATTATGACCTGTTCGCGGCAATTGTACTGTAAGAATAACATAATATGAGGCTTGATTGATTCTGATTTACAGGGTTCGTGAAGACCACAGAGTGTATCTCAGACTCTCAAATTTAAAAACTTATATGACCATGCAACCTGGACTCCTAGCATTCTCGCACCTTTGAAGTTTGGATGACAGCACAACATTTCAGTAGAGTCCTAAAGCCATGAATTATTGTTTTTCTCTGACATACTTCTGGGGACAGTGGAGGAAACGTTTTCTGCAGCGTTTGACATAACACCAATCGTCTTGTAGTTTTACAAAGTGTGTAACGGTATTGAAATAGTAATGGCAAAAGAAAATTGAAATGACAAATACTGTAGAACCAAGGTAAACTTTGAAAAATAATAATGCCTCAATTTTTTTATTTTTCAGGCAATAATATTCTATTCATTGGTATGGTCGGACCCAAGAGTCCATGTGAGGACTTGAGTGTGAAGCATCAAGGAAATAATGTGTTCAAAGTTGTCTATATAGTTAAGGAGCTTGGAAACTATATGTTGAGTATCAAATGGGGAGATGATCACATCCCAGGAAGTCCTTACTGTGTGGAAGTGAATTAAATAACAAACTTGATAAAACGAAGAAACTCTGTTAAAAAAAATCAAATGAACAAAAAAAAATGTTTAATTTTTCTTATAACAAGAAGATTGGTGGATATTGTACATGGGAGAAGCATTGTTAACCCTTTACCTAACATGAAAGGCAGACGACACTTGCAAACAAAATTATTGAATAACTATTTTTTTTCATTTTTTGTCTCAAAAACAGGTTATGACCCATCATTGGAATGAACTCAACAAGTTTGTTCCAAAGAGGGGTCATAACCAATGTTTTTGAGAAAAAAAATGAAAAAAATAATGAAAATTAATTGGCAATTTTTGTGAATAGCGCTGGCCGGTTTTGGCTGTTACATTGGGTAAAGGGTTAAACTCGAAGCATGCTGAGCAGCATTCCCTGTTGAACCCCGTTTTGTCAGAGGCTATTTTATTGGAAATATTATATTCAGTTTAGTTTCTTGCATTGCAGTTGAAATTCAGAGATGTAATCAGCTGGTTTAGTAACTTCATTTCCTCTTTGTTTGATATTACTATGAGGAATACCTCATGTTTGACAGGTTTTCCTGTCGGATGACAGTTGTGCCTCATAGTACATGCCTATCATCTGACAGGCACACCTGTATGAACCAAATCCTCTGTCATTTTTTCATTCTTGAAGCATTATGAACTTGAGTACTACAAGCTCAAATTTGGGCTGTACAAGAAGTGAGAAGGGCTACAATGAAGTTATCATATTCACAGCAGGAGCGTGATATTCTACTGGAAGTAATTGCTGTTTTGTTACTGTGGATTCGTGCTGTTACACTTTAAGACAGTGCAGAAGTAAGTAACTGATGCTGGAATGGGTGCAGTGCAAGAAAAAGTGGTCGCTGATCCATCTTCAATATCGACAAAAATTCACTTGATTCTTTTTTTTTTTTTTTTTTTTTTTTTTTTTTAATACCAGTGATGGTGAATTATTTTTTTTCCCTATGTTTCAGGAATTGTGATATTTTTTATAATAAAAATGGTCTGTTTTAGCATTATTTATTTGGAACTTTCAAGCTGGAGAGGTAACAAATCATTGGATAAAATCTCTTCCAATCCAAATAGACATCATTGCTCTGTTGACCAATCTCTTTGCTGTTCACTGTCATGTGCTGATATGGAATTGATAACTTTGTATTTTTTATTGCTAAAAACAAGTTAGAATATTGGAGTTAATTCCTTCCACGGGTTGAATAGTTTAAGAAATTATTTTCTTCTTTATATGTGAAGTAGAATTTTTGTCAGTGTTGAAATGATTGAATGTAATATTTCACCAATTACATTTGCCTGTCCATATTTCTCATTCATCTCATGTTCCTCTTTCAGAACCTGATATTCATAGAAGACAGTTCTATTTTTGGGTAGGGATGTTTAGTCTGCAGCATGCGAACAACTGGAATTGAAAAGTAATTTAAAGGAAAATGTAAACAAAAGTGCATTTGTGCACATTTTTTCCACTACAATGAAACTGTTGCTCGGCAGCATAACAGGAATCCCAGTCATAGTTGTCAACAAAGGCACTCAAAAGACTTTGCTCAAAAGTTTTGAAGAGCCATGCCCAGTTTATGTATCTTTGAAATTCTACTTTGTCAATAGTCAGTACGAGAACGTTATACAAATCCACAAGTATTTAGTTAGCATATAAGCTTCTTTTCATATAGGTGCTATTTTACCACTACGATGAACAATATTTTGTTAATTTAATATTATTAAAAAAAATTGTTTCTTGGTATTTTTTTTGGATTTGGGAATTAAAAAAATTTATTATTCCAAATGGATACTGATCTGATATTTAATGTGAATGTATATTTATTTATCGGGTAATCTTCTATCCACAAAATATGAACTGAAAACCTTTTTTTTATGATTATTTTGAGTTTTCAGACTCGTAAATTTTGTGGCAAACTGATAGAGTGCTAGGGTAGTGTCATGACAGTTCCATATAAAATGGCAAAAATAGAATCTACTACTATGTGCAGATAGTCTGAACGAAGAGTTGTCAAACCCTATACAACAAATGTTTTCTTCTGGATTCATTTTATAATTCTTTACCTAACATGACTAGGGAAGACAGTTTCATAAAAAGTGATTTAAAACTGATAGGCCTGGGTATTTGTATACGTCCTTGGTACATAATGACAGCCTATATCCTGTGGCTTTGCCATTGTTTCTAGGCAAGTATTGGCTGCCTATACAGGCAGCCAATACTTTCCTAGAAACAACTGCCAAGATATTTATAAAGTTACCCTGAGTTTACGCAGTGACTGCTTGTGAGGGAACATGCTCAGTTGCTGTAAAAAGTTATCAAAGATGGAATTAAGCCCCATTGGGTTACTAGATATTCAGAGGTGCGGAACAGCCGTAAGAAGCCTGACAAAATGACATTTTAAATAGTCAATATTACAAAAAAAAAGTTTCTTCAGTTGGGCTCTGATGGCAACTGACTTGGCAAGTCTACAATGTCGCTAAATTAGATGAGTCTAAAGGCCTGAAGAAGTGATTCTGCAGACTACCTATAGTCATTTTCTCCTGTAGTTATTTGAATGAACCTCTCATCATTATAATACTGGTTTGTAATATGCCAAAAGATGATGTTCAAATCCATGTCATTAACATAATGCAGATCCGATCATTTGATGAAGGTTTCAAATGGGTACATGACACTCCTAAAGATAAATTGAGGACCCTCTTAAGGTAAAACATCCTCAAATAATTTTCTTCCATTAATTTTCTTTAATTTACTAACTAACATAAGTCTGAAATCAAAAGATTGTCATAGCTAGTCGACAAATTGTGCTTGTTTCATCTTGAATCATTTCCTTAGAGAAAGATAAAATGAAGTAATGTTTAGAGATTAAAGAGGCAGAGTTGTTTCAGACATCTGCATGGGACATTAGGATCTTCTTTAGATGTCTCCAAGAGACACTGTAGATAATTATTTCACAGGTTTCCTCAATAGATTTCCCTTTCTAGTTACCATAGCTCGTTTTCCCTAATTAAGGTATTTTTCAGAAACCATTTTAGTCTGATATTAGTAACTAAAAAACAACATTTGCAAAAATTGAAATAGTAGAAAAATATCCTTTTATTCCTTTAAAGTCTTTCAGACTTTTAAGAAATAAGTATTTTTGACAAATTACAAACTTCTTGATCTCATCTATTTATAATGAGATGAATGTCTACCAGTTACATCTGCAATGGAGGGAGAGTAATGTACTTAACCCTTTACCTAACATGAAAAGGAGACGACACTTGAAAAATAAATCCTTGAATAACTAATTGTTTTCATTTTTTGTAACAAAAACATAGGTTATGATCCCTCATTGGAACAAGCCCGATGAGCTCATTCCAATGAGGGGTCATAACCTATGTTTTTGAGACAAAAAAATAAAAAATGATGAAAATTAATGGCGATTTTTTTAGAATAGTGCTGTCCAGTTTTGGCCGTTACATTGGGTAAAGGGTTAAACAATGCCATTGGAGTACTGTTTTCATCCAGACAAGAAGTGCAAAATTTACAGTTGATGTGAACTAGTCATAATCCATGCATGGGCAGTGATGTCCACGCAAATTTGCCATATAATAAAAATCATCAGCAAAATTTCAATTAATGAAGAATCGGGTTTTCCCTGGTGTTTCATTAATTGAAGGTTTGTTTATTATTCCTGTAATTAAAGTTTGGAATCTAATATTGCATCCATGGAAATATTGCCCACCCATGAAAAGTGACCAGTCCTCGACGGGTATTCTGTATGCTTGAGAAACACAGGCACATTTCTAGCTGTTAGTCCACTGGGTTCAACCCAAAGATCAGTTAGCTGACTTTTTCTTGTGTCACTCATACTTTTCATGTCTGAGTGGAAATTCCACCTTGTAGGTGTTTTGTAGGGTATTACTCTCCTTGTACTGTGATATTCATTTGAAAGGAAGGTGGTTACTTGTGAAATGAACTGACATTCATTTCTCCTACTATCATCTGTTTTAGGATTGGAACTGATTTTAGTGGTCAAAACAACATACCTCATTTCTGAAGAGTTTCTTCATTGCCCAGATGTTATACTGTAGTGTGATACAGTCTTGGAAAGGGCTCAGGGAGCCCTTTCCAAGACTGTATCACACACAGCAGCACTCCATCAGGAAAAGCAAAAAGACAAAAAAGATGTTCCCATTCTAGAACAGAGTTGGGTACTGAAACAGCTGAGTAAGTGGTAACAAAATTACTCCCAATAATTTCTTTCTTTCCTCTAAAATGTAGGTTATGATCTTTCATTGTTATAAGCTGATCCCATTGAGATGGCCACACTCCAAAACATAGGTAATGGCATCTTGTTGGTATGAGCTTATTCCAGTGAGGGGGTCATAAGTTTTGTTTTCAAAAGGGAAAAATTGGAAAATAGAGAATTTTTTAGGTATTGAGGGGTGAAATTGTCTCTTAAGTGTATTTGAGGATCAGACCACAACATTTTTTTTCAGAGGTTGTCTGATGTTTCAGAGCTCGCACCTTGCATCAGGATCCTTTCCATGTGTGGGTGCAAGCTCGTTGTCAGCTCTTCATAAACCATGTATATTTTTCTATTGTGGTTAAAAGGTCTTGATGACTACATGTACTGCAGATTGACTGCTCTTCTGCAAGAGGATTACTCATGTATCTGATGTAAACATTTCTTCTTTATCTTTGCTTTTTTGCTTGCTCAAATATGTTTGCCACAAGTTTGCCTGTTTTATGGAAAAAATTGTATCATTTGTCGTTTAGCTATCTGCAATTTTTATTGAATTTAATAAAAAAAGAAACATGATGGAATTGTCTTTCATTCTATTTTTTATATGTCCGTTTGAAAAAAAAACGGTTGTATTACATGTATGTAATCAGTCTGTCCATCAATCTGTCTGTCCATTAACATTTTTGGTTTCTGACCAATAATTCCAGTTTGGATTATCTGATCTCAACCAAAGTTGGTAGGTGTATTACCCAGCTAATAATACAGACCGCGTTTGAATATGGTTTCTATCCAATTATTTTTACATTATTTTTTGACTTAGAAAACAGGCGTATTTAGCCATACCTTACAATGCTCTTGTGTTAATGCCATGATAGGGTTTGTCAAGGGTGGTGACGGAGGGATTCAGAGTTGTAAAACAGCTTGTTTTGTTCCTTGTGAAACTATTCAACATTGTGTTGTTCTTGTCCGTAACTTTACGCTGTCCACCTCTTTAAATTTTATATGATGTTGTGAACTTGAAGAGATGAACATTGAAAATGAAACTGTGATTGTTAAATGCAGTTTCACAAAACAAGGTTCAGCCAACAACTAAGTTTTATGCTGATTGTATGTGATAATTATTTCTAGCAAAGAGGACCATATCACTTGAGTCACCACCAAACCTATTTGTAAGTGCATCGAGATGGGGAGCAACTCCAATGTTGTTAACCCTTTACCCAACGAATTGGACTATCCACCTGCATAATTTGCACTTTCAGCAGTTGAAAAAACTTTCAACAAAATCATATCATGCGCTCCCCCTCCCCCCCCCCCCCCCCCCCCCCCCCTCACACACTTGGAATGAGTTCACTGACCCATCAACCTTTTGGTTTTTTATGTGTGCCCTATGTATGGTACACATAATGCCGGCATCCAGGGTGGCCATCCGTCGTTCGTCCATCCTTTGTCCGTCTGTCTGTCTGGGCCAACATTGGGGGTTTAGGGAATATTATTATTAGGGGCTACCTCCAAATTTCCCCGTGGGAACCCCGGGAAGTAAGCAGCACTTGTTTACTGTGGTAAACCAGTTCCGCTTTACTAGTAAAATAGGACCCAGTCACCAATGCTTGGGGTGAAAGTCCTCTAAAATGGGCAACATGTAGATCAACGATTAAACTTGACTTCATCTCCATGTTGTGTCACGATTAGCCATGGTGCATACATATGTGACGTTAACCACCAACAAACAAACAAACCTCCAAATTAAGGTAGTGTTAGGGTGGGTGTGAGGTTAGGGTTAGGGCTTAAGGTTGGGGGAAGGTTAGGTCCCAGGGGGGGGGGGGGGTAGGCATGGGGTTTTAGTTTTAGTAGCCCCTAAACCGAAAAATAGCTCCTAATCCTATTCGTTTGGCTAGGGTGGGGTTTAGGTGGGTAGGGGTTAGGGGTAGCTCCAGAGTAGGGCTTAAGGTTGGGGGGTTTGGTCCTGGGGGTGGGTGGGGGGGTTAGGGTCAGGGGTGGGCTTTTAGGGTCAGGGTGGGGTAGGGTTAGGGAGTGGTTTTTGGGTGGAGGGGTGGGGTTAGGGTTAAATTTAAGTTCTAGGGTGGAGGGGGTGGGTTGTGGGTAAAATAAGGTTTTGGACTTACAAAATGTTTTTTTTGGTAGCCCATAAACCCGAAATGTTGGAGCGTCCATCTGTCCATCTGTCCGTATCCATTCTTTGGCATTTGATAACTTGAAAAATATTGCTTGGATTGTCAAGTTACTTTATATTTGTGTTCAGGTTACTGATGTGCCGAGCTGTATAGTTTTTGGTGTAAATCTGTTATTTTGATCCTGAGATATAAACCCTTTATCCTTCAAACTGAAAATTCCTCCAATCCATTTGGCATTCGATAACTTGAAAAATATTGCTTGGATTGTCTAGTTACTTTATATTTGTATTCAGGTTACTGATTTGCCGAGCTGTATAGTTTTTGGTGTGAATCTAATGATTTGATCCCGAGATATTAACCCTTTATCCTTCAAATTGAAATTCCTCCAATCCCTTTGGCATTCGATAACTTGAAAAATATTGCTTGGATTGTCAAGTTACTTTACATTTGTATTCAGGTTACTGATTTGCCGAGCTGTATAGTTTTTGGTGTGAATCTAATGATTTGATCCCGAGATATTAACCCTTTATCCTTCAAATTGAAAATTCCTCCAATCCCTTTGGCATTCGATAACTTGAAAAATATTGCTTGTATTGTCAAGTTACTTTATATTTGTGTTCAGGTTACTGATGTGCCAAGTTACTTTACATTTGTGTTCAGGTTACTGATTTGCCGAGCTGTATAGTTTTTGGTGTAAATCTGATAATTTAATCCTGAGATATTAACCCTTTTTCCTTCAAATTGAAAATTCCTCCAATCCCTTTGGCACTCGATAACTTGAAAAATATTGCTTGGATTGTCAAGTTTCTTTATATTTGTGTTCAGGTTACTGATGTGCCAAGCTGTATAGTTTTTGGTTTAAATCTGATAATTTGATCCTGAGATATTAACCCTTTATCCTTCAAATTGAAAATTCCTACAATCCCTTTGGCATGAGATAACTCAAAAAATATCAATCCGATTGTCATGTTACTTTATATATGTATTCAGGTTACTGATGTGCTGTGCTGTATAGTTTTTTTATGCAAATCTGATAATTTGATCCAGAGATATTAACCCTTTATCCATCAAATTAGACACTTCTCCAATCCATTTCTATATGTATCCATACCATGTATGGTGTACATAATGTCGGCATCCATGGTGGCCCTCCGTCATACAGCTTTCTACTAGTTGCGCGTATGGGTACACATCTGACGATTTCATCGGCCTATTTTTTGGTTTGAAGTACAATTCTCTAGCCACTGAGCCACCACACTCTTTGGCAGGATAGATACAAGTGAATGCCAAAACTTGACTAGGAGTCATGATACAGACATAGATGCTGAAAGTGACCTTAAAGACAAGCAATGCAAAGCGATGTCATAAAAAGGTAGGCATTGCCAAGTCTATCAGGAGGCATAACTAAAATCAAAAGGAAACTTCCGTTAGGCACCAATAATGCATCACAAAAAAAAAAAAAATTTATTTGAATCAGCATTCATTAGTTATTGAACGGAAACGAAATTCAAGAGAGCCACCATAATGAATTGGCCACTGGCGGCCATCTTTGTTCTGCTGACTGCTCCAACATTGAAAGGAAACTTCCTCTCAACACCAACAATGCATAATTCTAAAGTAATGAAAGTGTCAATGACACTGTAGATTAACCTGACGATGTGTAGTATTTGATGAAAAGGATAATGTTCATAAATGCAAGCAGTAGACTGTGCTAAGGGAATCTAGGTAACGTGACCCTGTGGCCATCACGCTTGACTGAACCTGACCAAAATAGGACATTCTCATCTAGACATTATACGGTGTCATCCTACAGTGTTACAATAAAATCCCTTCATAAATACAACCTGTAGACTGCTAAAGGTTTTTGGCTTTTGGGCCTGCGCAGCCATCACAGTTGAACGATCGAGGCCAAATAGGGACATTCTCATCTAGACCTTATACTGAATCATCCTACCAAGTTACAATAAAATCCCTTCATAAATACGACCTGTAGACAGTGCTAAAGGTTATCAGATTTCTGGCTCGCGTACCCGACATGGTTGATCATTCGCGACCAAAAGGAATTGTTTTCATCTAGACATTAGGCAGAGTCATTCTACCAGGTTACAATGAAATCCCTTCATAAATACAGCCTGTAGACTGTGTTAAAGGTTTTTGGATTTTGGGCTCGCGTAGACATCACGGTTGACCAATCACGACCAAAGGGGGACGTTTAGACGTGGCCTCGAACATGCATATGAAATTCTGCGATGATTTGACCAGAACTACGGAGTGTAGCCTGTGTTAAGAAAATGTGAACAGACTCACAGACTTCCAGTGATGGCAATAGCTTATCTCGACTTTGTCAAGTTAAGCTAAAATTTAATTGAGTCAGCATTCATGGTGGTCATCTGATCTAAAATTGATGGGAAGCTTCCTCAGGACACCAATAATACATAACCAAAATGTGAAATTGATTTGAGTCAGTATTCACAAGTTATTGGATGGAAACTAAATTCAAGATAGCTGCCATGAAAGCCATAATGAAATGGCCATAGGTGGCTATCTTGGTTCAGCTGACTGGTCCAACATTGAAAGAAAGTTTCCTCTAGACACCAAAAATGCATAATTCAAAAACAGAAATGATTCGAGTCAGCATTCATGAGTTACTGGTCGGAAACCAAATTCAATATGGCTACCATGGTGGTCATATTGAATTGGTTGGCTCATCGGAAAACTGGTCCAACATTGAAGGGAAGCTTCCTCCAGATACCAACAATGTATAATTCAAAAATAGAAATGATTCGAGTTAGCATTCATGAGTTATTGGTCGGAAACCAAATTCAATATGGCTGCCATGGCAGCCATGGGCCATAATGAAATGGCCACTGGCAGCCATCTTAGTTCAGCTGACTAGTCCAACAGTGAAAGGAGGTTTCCTCTAGACACCAAAAATGCATAATTCAAAAATAAAAATGATTCGAATCAGCATTCATTAGTTATTGGATGGAAACCAAATCCAATATGGCCACCGTGGTGGCCATATTGAATTGGCTAGCTGATCCAAAATCAAAAAGATTCTCTAGTTTTTCTAGGATTTTCCTCTAGACACCAATAATGCAAACCAAAAAATGGAATTGAATCGACGGAAACCGAATTCAAGATGACCACCACAATGAATTGGCCATTGGCAGGTCATCTTGGTTCAGCTGACTGGTCCAAAATCGAAAGGAAGCTTCCTTTAGACACCAACAATGCATAATAAAAAAATATTGAAAGTGTCAATGACACTGTAGCTCAACTTGACAACCTTGAAATTGTAACAATGGCATGGCGGGGGTTCGAACCCACGCCAAGAGAGTTTCCTTCGGCACCAACCGCCTAGCAAAGCTATACTGAACCACGCACACCACTCGGCCACTGACAGACCCCATAAGAGAATGCTAGTTAACCAAGTATATACGAGGCCAGTACAGAACACACGGAATACTCAATTATTTAATTATTCATCAGATAGTTGCATCTAAGTACTTAATTCTATGAACTGCACCTCAGAAGTAGTCAGCGACACTTAATTGTCTTTTTTAAATTTCCCAGATGCCATAGAATTAAGAAAGGATGCTGGTTTTGTTTACAATGGCATGGCGGGGGTTCAAACCCATGCCGAAAGAGGCTCCTTCAGCACCAATCGCCTAGCGAAACTATACTGAACCACGCATACCACTCGGACACCAACAGACCCCATGAGGGAATGCTAGTTGACCAAGTATGTACAAGGCCAGTACAAAACACACGGAATACTCAATTATTTAATTATTCATCAGACAGTTGCATCTAAGTACTTAATTCTACAAACTACCCCTCAGAAGAAATCAGTGACACTTGTCTTTTTCAAATTTCCCGGATGCCATAGAATGAAGAAAGGATGCTGGTTTTGTTTACAATGGCATGACAGGGGTTCAAAACCATGCCGAGAGAGTTTCCTTCGGCACCAACCACCTAGCGAAACTATATAGAGTTCGTAGAATTAAGTACTTAGATGCAACTATCTGCTGACATGGTAAATTTGAAGATCATTGTTTCCAATGTTATTTGGTGAAACTTCAACATAACAGCACTGTATGTGCCAATGTCAGAGCAATCCATGCATTTTAAATGTAAACTGTAAGGCTGGCTAAAGGAAGAATGTTGATACACATATGCAGTAAGTTCGAGTCCAAAACAATCCTACGATTAATGTGCCCTGTTGGTCGTGTCAAAAAGAAGGCAAATGCACAAATGCAATAGATTCAAGGATTGTTGCTGACATCCACAGTTTTTGATAGAAATGAAAAGAAAATCGATAGCTCCTATCTCTGTCACCCCACATAAGCATACAAAGTTTCAAAACAACCCGATAATGAATGTGCCCTCTGAGGCATGCCAAAGGAAGATGTTAATGCACAAATGCACTAAATTTGATGGTTCTGGCTGGTGGCAATGGTCTTTTTATCTTTTTTATGGAAATTCATAAATATACCCTGTGGAGGGTGCAAAAGGGATAAGTTGGTACAAAAATGCACTTAGTCCAAAGGCTGGTGCTAACAATTAACAATAATTTTTTCATGGAAATGAAAAGAAATCAACAGCTAACATCCATAAGTCACCCAGAACATGAATACTAAGTTTCAAGCGATCCCATCATAAATGTGTCCTGTCGGGTATGCCAGAGGAATATACTGATGCCTGACTACACGAAGTTCAACGGTCATTGTCAACGGCAACTATTTTTGACGGAAATGGAAGAAAATTGACAATTCCCATCTAGAGGTCATCCCGAACAAGCATACCAAGTTTCAAAGCAGTCTAATCATAAATGTGCCATGCAGGGTGTGCCAAAGGGAAATATTGATGCATAACTGCACTAAGTTTACTGAAGGTCGTTGCCAGCGGACATTTTGTGATGGAAATGGAAGATAATCGATAGCTCCCATCTAGAGGTAATCCCAAATAAGCATACCAAGTTTCAAACTGATCTGATCATAAATGTGCCCTGTGGGGTGTACCAAAGGAATATATTGATGCCTGACTAAACTAAGTTCAAAAGTCGTTGCCAGTGGCAACCTTTTTTGCCAAAAATGGACGAAAATCAATAGTTCCCATCTGGAGGTCACCCCAAACAAGCATACCAAGTTTCAAATTGATCCGATTATAAATGTGCCCTGCTGGGTGTGCCAAAGTGAAATATTGATGCATAAGTGCACTTCGTTCATTGAAGGTCGTTGTCTGCGGCAACATTTTTTGACCGGAATGAAAGATAATCGATAGCTCCCATCTAGATGTAACTCCAAACAAGCATACCAAGTTTCAAACCGATCTGACCATAAATGTGCCCTGTAGGGTGTGCCAAAGGGAAATATTGAGGTCTGACTAAACTAAGTTCAAAGGCTGTTGCCAGCAGCAATATCTTTTGACGGAAATGGCAGAAAATCGATAGAGGTCACCCCAAACAAGCATACCAAGTTTCAAATTGATCCGATTATAAATGTGCCCTGCAGGGTGTGCCAAAGGGAAATATTGATGCACAAGTGCACTTAGTTCATCAAAAGATGTTGCTAGCGACAACATTTTTTGATGGAAATGGAGGATATTCGATAGCTCCCATCCAGAGGTAACCCCAAACAAGCATACCAAGTTTCAAATCGATCTGATCATAAATGTATCCTGTTGGGTGTGCCAAAGGAATATATTGATGCCTGACTAAACTAAGTTCAAAGGTCGTTGCCACCCCAAATAAGCTCACCAGGTTTCATAGAAATCTGATTATAAATGTGCCCTGTAGGGTGTGCCAAAGGGAAATATTGAGGTGTGACTAAACTAAGTTCAAAGGTCATTGCCAGCGGTAACATTTTTTGACAGAAATGGAAGAAAATAAATAGCTCCCATCTAGAGGTCACCCCAAACAAGCATACCAAGTTTCAAAGCGATCTGATCATAAATGTGCCCTGTGCAGTGTGCCAAAAGAAATTGTAGACGTACGTATGTATGTACGTATGCCAACGGACGAGAAGTGACGGCAAAAGCTCAGCTTGTTGTTAGTTATTGAACCAAATTCAATATGGTTGGCTGCGTTGGTGGTCATATTTAATTGGCTAGCTGGACCAAAATAAAAAGGAAGCATTGTCTGGTCATCCACAACTGACCCCTAAAATTATGATTTGATCAAATAAGCAGTTCTTTAGTTGACGAAAACCAAAAGTTAATGGCTGGATGCCGGACACCAGATGAGGGATGGAAGGATGGACATGGTGAACACATACTGCTCCTGAGAGGTTCTCAGGGGCATAAAAATCATCTTTTCAAATACTATTCAGAATTAATTCACCATTGTAAATGACATACGGACATTTTAAATAGGATGTTCACCGGATGTCCATGCATTCACCAGAAATTAAATTGCAAACATGACAACAGTCAGGTTGCCAGAAAGATATCAACAAATAGGGACCACCACAAGGGTCATAACTCTGTTAATACCCACAAATGTATTTAAATGAAAGTTTCAATGACACAGTAGCTTAACTTGACTGCGTGTAGTGTTTGATGAAAAGGATAATGTTCAATGTTTATGAAAGGATTATGAAATAAGACAAGAATTGTGATAATTGAGAATATGTTAATTTCTGTTCCCTGTATGCTATGTTTTCAATAAGAATAATTTGAGGTATAGACTGTACTAAAGAATTGAGGCCTGGGTTAATGTGGTCCTCACAGTTAATGTATATCACCCAAGGTTACCAAGTTGCAGTAAAATCATTCCACTTGGTAGTTACAATGGAGGGAATTCATTGTAACTACCAAGTTACAATGAAATCCATTCATAAATATAACTCGTAGACTTTGCTAAATGGTTTGGAAGACACAGTTGACTGATCATTACCAAAATAGCAGATAGATATCATACAAAGTTATCCTACCAAGCAACAATGAAATCCCTTCATTAAAACAACCTGTAGACGGTGCTAAAGGAATCTGGGACATGTGACCAGGTGGCAGTAATGGCTAACTGATCATAACCAAAATAGGACAGTCTCATCTAGACATCATACCGAGTTATCCTTCCAAGTTATAATGAAATTGCTTCATAAATATCAACTGTAGACTATGCTAAACAAATCTAGGTCACGTGCCTGTGCGGCCATCATGGTTGACCGATCATGGCCAAAATAGGATGTTCTCATCTGGACATTATACTGAGTCATCCTGCAAATTTGCAATGATATCCCTTCATAAAAGCTATAGACTGTACTAAAGGAATCTTGGTAACGTGCCCCTGTGGCTGTCAGGTTTGACTGAACCTGACCAAAATAGTGTGCTTTCATCTAGGCATTCTACAGAGTTCTCCTACGAAGTTACAATAATATCCCTTCATAAATATGACCCGTAGACTGTGCTAAAGGTTTTTGGGTTTTGGGTCGGCACAGCCATTATGGTTGACCAGTCGCGACTAAAATGGGACGTTCCCATCTGGACCTTATATGGAGTCATTCTACCAAGTTACAATGAAATCCCTTCATAAATATGACCTGTAGACTGTGTTTAAAATTTTCGGGTTTCGGGCTTGCGTACCCATCATGGTTGACCATTCACAACCAAAAGGGGACTTTCTCATCTAGACATTATACGGAGCCATTCTACCAAGTTACAATGAAATTCCTTTGTAAATACAACTTGTCAACTGTGCTAAAGGTTTTCGGATTTTGGGCTCGCATAGCTGTCATGGTTGACCGATCATGACCAACAGGGGTCAGTCTTATCTAGACATGACCTCAAATCTACGTATGAAACTTCACAATGATTGGATAAGAACTATGGGGTGTAGCCTGTGATAACGAAAATGTGAACAGACTCATTGACCTACAGATAAATAGACTTCTGCAAGCATGATGGCAATAGCTTATCTTGACTTTGTCAAGTTAAGCTAAAAAAATTTAAAAAAGTTCTTCTCCAGGATGACCACTTTGAATCTTTTGATACTTGGTATACAACATCCTAATATGGGTCAGATTCAGGTTTGCTTGAATAAAGTCCAAGGGTTCATATTTAGGCTCTCCATGGGAGCTTGCATTTTAACTTACAGCAATATGAGGAATATCCTTTAAAAATCTTCTTCAGATTCGATCAGCAGTCAATTTCTCTTGATAATTGGCTTTCAGCCTGCTTAAAACATGGTCAGATTCAAGTTTGTTCAAATCAAGTCCATGGGATCATATTTGGGCTCCCCAGGCTCCAGAATCTTAATTTTATCTCAGTCAAAGATGAGGAAATTTTTTTTTTAAATCTTTTTCTTCAGATCTACCAGTTAGAATCCGTTGATAAGTATACAGCATCCTCATGGGAATCAGATTCAAGTTTATTCCAATCAAGCCCCAAGTCATATTTCGTCTCCCTGTGGGAGCCTGAATTTTAACTTAGTGGAATGTGAGTATTATTCTGTAAAAATTAGTGCAATATGGGGAATATACTTTAAAAATCTTCAAATCCACCAATCAGAATATTTGGTATGTAATTGGGTCAGATTCAAGTTTTGTTCAAATCAAATCCCTGATCTCCTTCTTCAGATCCACTTGTCAGAATCTCTTGAGTTTTGGTATTAGGCAACATTTGTGAGGTGAGATTAAAGTTTTTTCCAAATCAAGTCTCTGAATTCATATGTGTGCTTCCTATGGGAAAGGCTTCCTCCCAAATTACAACTTATTGCAGTATGAAGAATATTTTTTGAAGATCTTCTTCAGATCCACCCAGCAGAATAGGGCTCAAAATAAGTGGTTTGCATCACTATTAACATGCTAAAAGGTACACAATTTTCAATTGTGTATAGCATTTTGCGATACAATATATTCAACTGCAGCCTAATAGGCTGCAGTTGAATATCTTGTATTGCAAATTGTAAAAATGAAAATTTGCAACAAACTTTGCAAGCTAGTTCATTGATGCTTTACTCCTGACATAGAATTAACTCTCCGTCTCGCATTAGCAACTTCATATGTAACGTGAATTTTATTGGTTTAAATTCATCCTGCATTGTTTCTGCATTTTGCATAAAATACCCAGTCAAAATAACTTTAAGCCCATCAAATTAAGAGATGTTATGCATTTGGAAATATCTGAGTCCATGCAGTTGTTAAAGGCAGTTTAGTTGAAAAACATAGCTAGTGCTTCATGTGTTGCAGCTCATTTGAAAAAGCACAGAAATGGATGGACATTATTCTATCTGCTCAGAAGAGTTCAATACAAAACAGTATGGCATAACTCCGGTACACAAGCACTGCTATGCAATTTAAACAAAATGCTATTCATTTTTTGTCCCCGTGGGAACCCCGGGAAGTAAGCAGCACTTGTTTACTGTGGTAAACCAGTTCCGCTTTATTAGTAAAATAGGACCCAGTCACCAATGCTTGGGGTGAAAGTCCTCTAAAATGGGCAACATGTTGATCAACGATTGACTAAACTTGACTTCATCTCCATGTTGTGTCACGATTAGCCATGGTGCATAAATATGTGACGTTAACCACCAAGAAACAAACAAACAAACATATTCATTTTTTGGAAATGTGTAGCATTTTGCTACGCATAGAAAAAAAGGTATTTTGAGCCCTACAGCAGAACCTTTTGATATTTGGTGTATAGTATTACTATGACTCCTAGATTAGTTTGTTCAAAGTGTTACACTTGACTGATTTGTGATGGGCACCAGAGAGGTTTGAAATTTAACATAGAATCCAATGGAGAATTTATTACTTGTTCAAATGAATTCTGTCCACTCATTACAGAACCAATTGTGGTCAACTTTAGTTAGACGTAAATGTGAGTGAATAAGATTTGTTCAAATGGGGTAATTTTAGGCCTGGGTGTTGGCGCAGAGGGGGTCCATTTGGGCAAACATTTTTTTAGCTGTGACAAGCAGCTCTATTAATAACAATGTTGGTTGATTGAGCCATTGGTCAGTGTGTGACCAACAAGTTTTTAAACCAAACTTTTAAAATACTTGCTGGAATGACATATTTGGTATGCAAGTGTATCTTATTCATGTCTAGCCTCATTTTCAGGGCAGGTGTTATTCAGAGTATTTTTATCAGAGTTATTGCCCTTTATGGACTTGGAATTTGTCAAATCTTTACCATTAAACACATTGACTTTTAACATCCTTAGTGAAATGACACCGTATTTGTTATTAACCCTTTACCCAACGAAGATGATATCAAAATTTATTATTTTAAATATCATTTTCTCACATTTTTCAAAAAATTTCAACAAAACCATATCATGTGACACCTCTTTGGAACGAGCTCGACGAGCTCGTTCCAACGAGGGGGCACATGATATGGTTTTGCTGAAATTTCTTGAAAAATAATATTTTTTCAACTGCTGAATTTGCATATTACGTGGGCGGATGCAGGCGATTCGTTGGGTAAAGGGTTAAAGTGTATCTTATTGATATCTAACCCCTGCTCATTGCAGGTGTTATTCAGAGTATTTTTTTCCGATTTAATCCCCTTTTTCGAATTAGAAACTGTTTCATTTTTACCAACAAATTCAAAAAATTTTAAAATACATAGCCTCAGGTTCAATGAAGATTTTATTCAGAGTATTTTTGTAAAATTTATTGTCCTTTTTGACTTGAAATCTGTTCAGTTTTTACTATCCATTGAAGCTTAGGTGTGAACTCACAAATTATTTTCTAACCAAACACACCCCTCCTCCAGCCTGCCTCCTGCACTGTCTCATCTCAGGATATATTTTTCCATGTGTCGAATCGAAGGTACAATATTGACCGATGCAGAGGAGGTGAACTTTTACGAGTCTGTGTGGCTCACGTTGTCCAGAAACAGTCGTCGTTGCCACAGATTGTGGTGAAAAGTAACAAGCTAAGCCTTCAAAAACTAAAAGTTTGGATAATCGGCCTACCCATTTCAGCGACGGTGCTACAGAGAATATTTATTTATTGGTGCTTAAGGTCACATTCAGCATCAAAGCAAATAACTTGTCCATTAAGATTGGATTCGAGATGCGATTTGATATCGATATCAGAGACATGATTCGATTCAATTCAAAAATAAATTTGTGATCCGCAGATCCCTAATCACTTGGCAACTGTCTTTAACTCTTTAATTTTCATCATCTTCAGAACAATTGCCCACAAACCAACCAAACCTTTGCACAAATTATAATTGGGGGAGACCCTTCCAAGTTTGTTTGATAGAAGGTGATAAGCAGAAAGGGCTGGGGACAGTACCTAGAAAGCCCAAAATTCTTCAAAAACCAGTGAGAAAATATTGAAATTTCTGTTCAAGATTCAAGTTTGTTCAAAGAAAGTTTTTCAGGTTAAATTTGGGCTTGGTGAGCTGCAAATTATTTGACCCCACCCAAAATTAATACTTTCTGATTTGAACCAAATTTGGTATGTTGTAGTGTTATGGGACACATACTTTACTTATGCTAGAAAAAAAATCATGCCCTGTGGTAATCCCGGAGCTAAAAATATAATTTTTCTTTAAATGCTTGTATTTTCAAAACAACACAGAACAGAGAATTGTTATTTGGTATGAAACCAAGCTTGAAAATAAGCAATCTGTCATTTGCAAAATGAGGATCCCACAGGGTGAATTTGCTGATGCTATCCCATACAGTGGGCCAGTTTATCCTTTGGGCACTTTTTTCTCCTCAGGCCCGAGACCGTGATTCAGATTGAGGTTCACAGGGTGTAAATTTGGTGATGCTACCCTGCTGTGCAGGGTAGCACCACCAAATTCACCCTCTGGGGATTTCATTCTGCAAATGACAGGCTGCTTATTTCCAGGCTTGTACGAAACATCCTTAGGACCCATAGAATTGAATGGAACCCAAAAATGTAACCAATTGTGTCATGGGGTACCATATGGGGTGGGGAGAGGTAAGGGAAAAATGCTATGAATGCACTTTTCAAAAATTTGAAAAACAAGAGTCCCCAAGGTGGCCTTAATCACTCACCTGACAAAGTGGTTCAAAGAACTATTTTGGATCACATTCAGTTAGTCATGGTTGATCAACACTACAGGGGAATGAAGTCATGAAATTATTCATAACTCTGCCCATGTCAGAGGATTATTATCCTGGGTCTTCCTGACAGCTTCCAATTCTATCAGCTGTAGACCAGCAATGCCAAAATCCCTAGAGTTGTTTTGTCACCATCCCCCGATCAAATAGAGTAAAAATATTAACCCAGAGACCCAAGTTGAACAAACTTAAGTCCCTCCCCCCCCCCCTCCCCAAGATGCTGTATACCAAATATGAAAGCATTCGGATGGTGGATCTGAAGATTTTCAATGAAATTTCATCATATTCCACTAAACCAAGTTAAAATTCAGGCCATAGGGGGCCCAAATTTTAACCCAGGGATGCAATTCGAACAAACTTGATTCTGCCCCCCCCCCCCTCCTCCCCCCTCCTAGAGATATTGTATTCCAAATATCAAAAGATTCTAACTGATGGTTCTTGACAAGAAGATTTTGAAAGAAATTCCTTCATTTTGCATTTTTTTCCTCTGCTTAATTGACCCGTGGGGTGTGGGGTTGGTGGCCATAGGGGTATTTTTTGTTACATCTAACTGCTCCCCACCCCCTGGGAGGGAGGGAAGGACATAGGGTAAAAACATTTTCGCATAGAACCACTCTAATTCATCTAGGAACTCAATTTTGAAAAGAATTGAAAAAAATTTCCCCGAATTTTGGCCCAAAATTTGAGCCTGACCCAAAATTTTCAGGCTATAAAAAAATCTCAAAATTTAACAAAACACATAAAAAATCAAAATTGTTTTTTCCAAATTACGGTCCAAAATTTCAGAGTCCAAACTGGCCCCAAAATTTTCAGGCTAAATTTTATATTTTTTTCATCTCAAAATTGAACCTGTGACACCGGACCCAAAATTATCAGGCTAAAAATTGTTTCCTTTCATCTCAAAATTGAACAAAAGGCATAAAAAGTCCCAAAAAATTTTGGGGGGAATTTTGGTCCAAAATTTCTAAGTATGAACCAGACC
The DNA here is from genome assembly GCA_031216915.1 of Pictodentalium vernedei. NCBI lineage: Eukaryota > Metazoa > Mollusca > Scaphopoda > Dentaliida > Dentaliidae > Pictodentalium > Pictodentalium vernedei. The sequence goes on from CM062296.1 coordinate 768,703,900, forward strand.
CAAAATTTTCAACCCAGGGACCCGATGTGAACAAACTTCAATCTGACCCCCTAGAGATGATGTATACCAAATGTTAAAGGATTCCGACTGGTGGATCTGAAGAAGATCACTAAGTTAAAATTCAGGCTCCCATAGGGAGCACAAATATTAACCGAGGAACACGATGTGAACAAACTTGAATCCCCCCCCCCTCCCCCCTCAAGAGATGTTGTATATCAAATATGAAAGCATTCTGACTGGTGGATCTGAAGAAGATTTTTAAACACAAATTTCCTCATATTTCACTAAGTTAAAATTTGGGCACCTACAGGGAGCCCAATTATTAATCCAGGGACTTGATTTGAACAAACATGAATCTGCCCCTCCCCCCCCCCCCCCCTTCTCATCCAATTCATGTTTGTTCAAATCAAGTCACTCATTCTTATTTAGGCTACCTGTGAAAGCTTGAATTTTAACAGAATACAATTTGAGAAAAAATATTCATATGCCATCCTTATGGGGGTTACAATTCAAGTTTGTTCAAACCAAGTCTCTGGGTTTATATTTGGGCTCCCTATAGGAGCCTGAATTATAACTTAGTGGAATACAAGGACTATATTATAAAATTTTCTTCAGATCTTCCAGTCAGAACCATCTTTTGATATTTGGTATTCTTCATCCTTATAGGAGGAAAGATTCAAGTTTATTTACATGAAGTCCCTGGGTTCATATTGGGGCTCCTTATGGGAACCTGACTTTAACAGGTGTAATATGAAGAAAATTCTTTAAAAATCATCTTCAGATCCACTGAGCAGAATTTTTTGATATTTGGTACATACACAACATCCTTAGTGGTGGTCATGAACAAACCTGAATCTGACCCCACCAAGGATATCCTATAATATATAATGAAACCAAACAAGAAGTTTTTAAAAGAATTATACTCTTATTAAACTAAGTTATTTATTTATTTATTGGTGTTTAAGGTCACATACATTCATTTCTACACAATGGCTAATTGTGACTACAACATGTAGAGTAAAGTTTAGACATAAAAGAAAAAGAAATACTAAAACGTGGAAGGACAAGGGAAACAGTACACGGAAAACCTGTATTAAAAGCTCCTTGGGAAGAAGATTAAACTAGCCTTTGAAGACAGGTCACTGCTTAATTAGGGTGAATATATAAGCAGGTTTGATTTTACATGTCCAGGGCATTTAATAAGATACCATAAAAATTGTTTTATCACTTGGACTATTTTGTCACATTTCACGGGGCATAATCTGGAATGGTAAATGCCATAACAGTGAAAATCGAATTTGACCTAAATTTCATGTAGGTAGTAATGTTGCAAAATTAAAAGGTTGTACATCAGTGAACTAGAGTTATCATCGGGAAACCATTGATTTTTCCATTTTGTGACTTTTCAAGTTACATTACTCTGGAACGGTGAGCCCCCTAACAATGACAATCGAACTTGACCTGCATTTCATGTTATATATTCAGGTTGCAAAATTATAAGGTCCTACATCAAAGTAAACAAGAGTTATCATCTGGAAACCATTGATTTTACAACTTTTGCCACTTTTCAAGAGGCCTAACTCTGGAACGGTAAATATCATAACGGTGATAAATGAACTTGACTTGCATTTCATGGTAGGTACAGTAGAACCTGTCTTGAGAGACTGCCCTTTGGGCACACAAAAGTGGCCTCTCAAGACAGGTGGTCTCTCATAATAGGTTTCAGGTTTTCTCAAATCAGTGAATAACCAACCACAAAATTCAAAAATGGAGAAGAATGGACTTTTGTAATTACTTTGTAGTTGTTCTTTTTTATGAAGTTTTTGTAACAAATTGAAATGGACTGTTATAAAAATTATAAAAAAAAATTAGTGTTGAAAATCTTCATTGAAGATTTTCAACACTAATTTATTTTTATAATTTTTATAACAGTCCATTTCAATTCGTTACAAAACGATTTTCAACACAAATTTATTTTTATTTTTATCTGTCACATTTCAGGTATGTATGAAATTGTTTATTCAGCAATAATCCTAATCTTTTCACAGGGGTGTTATAAAAACATCTCAATCTGTAATGAGTTAGTAATTGAAACCCAATTAAGAGCTTTTAATACTTTTAATTATGTTAGTATAACCACAATGGATTTTCCCATTCCAGAACAGGTAAAAAGTTTTTATCATGGTTTCAGTCTTCAAAGGGGCGGTCTCTCAAGACAGGTCCATTATGGCATAAAAATACAAGTTGGTACCAGGTCACAGCGGTCTCTCAAGACAGGTGGTCTCTCAAGACAGGTGGTCTCTCAAGACAGGTCCATTATAGAGTAAAACCAATCGGTGCCTGGTAGATGTGGTCTCTCAAGACAGGTGGTCTCTCAAGACAGGTTTTACTGTAGTAATGTTGCAAACTTATAAGTTTGTACATCAAAGAGATCTAGAGTTTTCATCTGGAAACCATTGATTTTACCATTTTGCTACCTTTCAAGAAGCATAACTCTGGAATGGTAAATATCATAATGGGTGAAAATTGGTCTTGACCTGCATTTAATGGTGGGTAGGAATGTTGCAAAATTACAAGGTCATACATCAAAGCAAACTAGAGTTATCATCCAGAAACCATTTGTTTCAGACGGACGGGCAATTTTTTCAGGGAGCATAAAAAATCCGGAAAAGTGATTCTCTGAATTTTCACATCATAAAACTAAGTTAAAGGTCAAGAACCCTGTGAAAAATCGTCCAACCGGAACCAAGCTTATACATGATTTGTAGGTATCCATGACAAAGCCATATACCAGAAATCAGTCAATTATCTTAATGTATGGTGAAAAAAAAGTCTAGAAAACTGTTGTTTTGGAATGATGGAATAACAGATGGACAAGGCCGACACTATATGCACCCGACCATTTTATGTCGGGTGCATATAAATCTCTAGGGCTTTAAGTGTCAAATCTCCGAGATGAACTTGGAAAAAAAAAAAACACAATAAAACAAGAGGCCCCAGGGGTCCTGAGGGTGCTCACGTGACACGGTAGCCTAAATATCAACCCAGAGAACTGATTTCAACAAGTTGCATCTGCTCCTCCTTAGAAAAGCTTATACCAAATATCCAAAGATTCTGACCAGTGGATCTAAAAAAAAAAAGATTTTTAAAGAATATTCCTCATATTGAACTAAGTTATAATTCGGGCTCCCATAGGGAGCCCATATATGAACCCAGGGACTTGGCTTTATCAAACTTGAATCTCACCCCCCCCCCCCCAAGGATGCTGCACCCCAAATATCAAAACATTCTGACTGCTGGATCTGAAGAAGAAGATTTTTAAAGAAAATTCCTCATTTTGAACTAAGTTACAATTCGAGCTCCCACAGTGAGTCCAAATATGGACCTAGGGACATGGCTTGAACAAACGTGAATCTCACCCCCCTAAGGATGCTGCATACCAAATATCAAAACATTCCGACTGCTGGATCTGAAGAAGAAGATTTTTAAAGAAATTCCTCATTTTGAACTAAGTTATCATTCGGGCTCCCACAGTGAGCCCAAATATGGACCTAGGGACATGGCTTGAACAAACTTGAATCTCATCCCCATAAGGATGCTGCATACCAAATATCAAAACATTCCGACTGATGGATCTGATGAAGATTTTTAAAGAAAATTACTCATTTTGAACTAAGTTATAATTCGGGCTACCACAGTGAGCCCAAATATGAACCCAGGGACTTGGCTTGAACAAACTTGAATCTCCCCCCCCCCCCCCCCCCCCCCACCCTAAGCATGGTGCATACCCAATATCAAAAGATTCTGCCTGCTGGATCTTGAAAAGATTTTCAAGCAAATTTGCCTGAAATGCACTAAGTTCAAATTTGGGCTCCTATACTGAGCCCAAATATAAACCCAGGGGGCCAATTTGAACAAAATTGAATCAGATCCACCCCACAATGTTGCATACCAAATATCAAAAGATTCTGCCTGCTGGATCTGGAAACGAAGATTTTTAAAGAAATTTGCTTGAAATGCACTACGTTTGAATTCGGGCTTCTATAGTGAGCCGAAATATGAATCCAGGGGGCCAATTTGAACAAACTTGAATCAGAACTACCCCACAAGGTTGCATACCAAATATCAAAAGATTCTGCCTGCTGGATCTGGAGAAGATTTTTGAAGAAATTTGCCTGAAATGCACTAAGTTCGAATTCGAGCTTCTATAGTGAGCCCAAATATGAATCTAGGGAGCCAATTTGAACAAACTTGAATCAGATCTACCCCCACAATGTTGCATACCAAATATCAAAAGATTCTGCCTTCTGGATCTGGAGAAGAAGAATTTTTAAGAAATTTGCCTGAAATGCACTAAGTTCGAAATCGGGCTCCTATACTGAGCCCAAATATGAACCTAGGGAGCCGATTTGAACAAACTTGAATCAGATCCACCCTACAATGTTGCATACCAAATATCAAAAGATTCTGCCTGCTGGATCTGGAGATTTTTTAATGTTTTTCCCATTGCCTACAGTGTTAAAAAGTGGATTCTGCACTTTTTCAAAGTCCTGAAAAAAGTACCTTGTGATCAAACCGATAGGGATTTTCTTTGACCATTCTATTCTACTGGATAAAAGTAAGCTTTATACAAAATAAGAATTCTCTGTGGCGTGTAGTTTTGGAGATATGGCTGTTTTAAGGTTTTTCCTATTTTAACTCCCGAGGTTCCCACAGGGCAATGATAAAAAAATTTTTTGCATCAATCAACTACTTATGACCCATTATCATCCCATATCAAATTTGGTTCAAATCGACCTCATGGTTCTGAAAATAGAAATATTAGGCGTGGCCAAAATTTTTGCCCCTCCCATAACGAAGGCAAATAATGCCCGACAAACTTCTCTTGAACAAACTTGATTCTAAACCTCAAAAGGACTCTGCATACCACATATCAAGTCTCTGCTACTGGTGGCTCATTAGAAGATTTTCAAAAAAATTGACCATTTTTTCTCCACCCCTCTGCTCAATATGAGCTGAAACCTAATTTGCATGAAATTTAATTAAAATGTGGCCAGTGGTTTAGGAGAAAGAGGCTCAAACACCACCTTCATGCAGGACGATGGATGACGGATGGACGGACGGACAGACGGACGGACGAAGAGTGATCAGAAAAGCTCCCTGACTTTCAGTCAGGTGAGCGAAAAACAAACCAAACTATCTGTTAGTTATGACCACTTGGGAACATTTCTATAATTTTAGAAAATCGGTTACCATTGTGAATATGGTTAAGTTATGTATTTATTTATTTATTGTTGTTTATGGGCACATACTTCTGCACAATGGCTAATCATGACCACAACATGGAGATAAAGTCAAGGTCAGTCAATTGTTTATACCCCATGTTGCCTATTTTAGAGGACTCGCACCCCAAGCATTAGTGACTGGGTCCTATTTTACCAGTGAAACAGAGCTTGTTTACCACAGTAAACAAGCACTGCTTCACTTCCCGGGGTTCCCACGGGGGGGGTTAAGTTTAAAGGCCTGCTAAAAACAAAGCAAGAAGGAAAAATACAGTTTTAAAAATTTATTTATTTATTACACTATCATTCAGATACTTTTTTTTTATAAATATAACAATAGCAAACAAAAATGAAACTTTCAAAGCACACCATAAACATGATTCCCAAGTACTCAACTTCATCATCAAACAGAATATCATACATTTTTCTCATGAAGGACCTGTTCCAACATTGATGGGCTGTCCACTCAAGTAATAAAGGGTGAAATACGGAATTTACTAGCAGCCTTGCAGCTAAAAATTAGAAGCCCTTTGCCTTGGTATTTTGACCAGGCATGTCAACTGGGGTACCGGTACAGCCCATTGTCTCATGCTCCAACTGGTACTGAAGCTTTTGTCCCGCCAGTATGAGACAAAAATATTTTATGGGGAAATTCCTAACTGAACGAGGGTAAACAGACTGATAATCATGTATGACACTCTTGCACGACATACTTTCAACTTATTTGTGAATGGACATATCAAAACCTGTACAGGTGCAAGGTTCATCAGCACAACGACCTTGATAAGGCCAATCATTTAAAACATGGCATCAAAGACAATGAAAGCACAGTCATCGGCTACTTCGAAGAAATTATTCTGTGGCGACATCAAAGTAATCATAAAGCGTGCTTTATGATTTCTTTGATGTTGCCTCAGAATAATTGGTACGATGTCATGTTTGTCTTTGCGATCTTAGGGACAGGGTCAGTCTAAATGCGAATTTCTCCCATCTGATTGTGATATGTCACACAACTGTTGATTTGTCCCAGTACCAGTGGTACTTTGACATGCCTGTTTCTGACTCAAATTTTGACTCTCTTTTCAAGGAAATTAAAATTTCAACATAGGAATTGAACAAATTCAATCTTGTTTGACAGAGCTCTGTCAAACCAGACTGAATTAACCCTTTACCTAACCTGAAAAGCAGACGACACTTGCAAAAATAATTCTTGAATAACTAATTTTTTGTCTCAAAAACATAGGTTATGACCCCTCGTTGGAACGAGCTCATTCCAACGAGGGGTCATAACCTATGTTTTTGAGACAAAAAATGAAAAAAATAATGAAAATTAATTGGCGATTTTTGAGAATAGCGCTGGCAGGTTTTGGCCGTTACGTTGGGTAAAGGGTTAACTGAATTCCTAATTACATCATACAAGGGAGTGCTGACTCAGGGGTTACAGAAATAGATTTCAAACAGAAAGGTACACAGTTCGATCCCCACCGGGGTAACAACATTGTGTGCTTAGACAAGGCACTAAGTCCTTATTGCCAACGTGGGGGAATGGTACTAAGGCATGCTACATGTCAATGGTGCACAGCAACCAATGCTAACCCTGCTTGTGTGGAGTTAGTACACTGAGGAGTTTGACAGTTGCTCGATGCTACTCGATCGTTCTCTCTGGCTTCCTCCACCCCTAAAACTGTCAGACACGCAGTGATGTTGGCTGTTGAAAGTGTCATTAAACCACATTAAAAAAATACATTATTGGAAGTATTTACTACTTCACATTTTGGGATTCTTACATCAGTCTGCAGATGGCTAACCAGCCGTCAAAATAACAGTGGCATAGATAGTTTTTCCTGTGGTAAGGCAAGACCATAAAATTTCCAGGCAAAATGAGCAATCCACACACTCTCGAGTGTTGCCAGTGCATTACATCACTACTATTTGTCAGAAATTTCATTGACTTGACACAGATTTAAGTGAGCATCCATCCTCAACTAACACAAGAGAATGTCTGAAAAATGGATGTCTAAAAGATGCAACCTCCTGAATTCTAACTGGCATCTATCTCCACTTTTGAATAGTACAGGCGAGAACATTTTAACAGCCAGTGTATCAGCTTGCATATTTTTTTCAAAACCAGGAGGGGGGGGGGGGGGGGGGGTGGGTGTGTGTTCTTGTTCCCCTCCACAGACAGGCCTGAAAATAAGCAGAATGAAGTCCCCAGAGGGTGAATTTAATGATGCCATCCCAAACAGTGGGCCAATTTATTCTCTGGGTACCTCTTTCTGTTTAGTTTTGAGACCCTGATTCAGATTGAGGTTCACAGTGCTATGCAGAGTAGCATCACTAAATTCACCTTCTGGGGACCTCATTTTGCAGATGACACTCTGCATATTTTCTGGCTTGTCCATAGTATGAGGTATGAAATAATCCCCTAAGGTGTAGGACAATCATAACAATCATTGACCAATATTTCTTCACAAATAATAAAAGTCCTGACACTGATTCCTGGAAGGTATTCCTGTGCTCTCCCAAGAATCCATACTTGAATTTTGGAAAATCATTGAGGAAACAATTTCCAAACTGGAATACCTGTGAAATATGGACATGGAACAACTCTCATGCTATTATCTGGCAGAGTGCTGGAAGCCCATATTTGGGTTTTACTAAATACCACAGGCTGTGACTGTAACATCTACACTCTACTGGAGGTGGTTTCATACAGACCCTGGCAAGTATCAAATTTTGTTGTTGACATTTTGCTCGGCTACCTTTGATTGGATAGTGCCAATAAGCACTATCCAATGAAATGTAACAGCGCAATATTTGGAGAAAGGAAATCTGTAGTCAAGACAAATATAGCACTCTATCAGCTAATTGCCACCAAGTTATGTGGAAATGCATTTAAAAAACATATGGGAGTGCAGCAAACAAATGTTTGAAATCGGAATTTAATAAAGGTCCATAGTTCTGAAACATATCCCCACCAGAAATTAAAAAAATATGCCAATGTACACATCATTCAAAACAGTTATTTTAATTTTCTGTCTACAGAGATGGATTGGCAAATGAACATTAACAGGCAGAATAAGGGACCAAATTAGAATACATGGATCAACAACAAAACATTTTTTTTCTTCAAATTTATTTATTGGTGTTTAAGGTCACTTTCAGCATCTTTGGCTATCTCGTGACTGCAGCAAAGGGATGAAGTCAACTTTAGCCAATCGTCTATACCTATGCAACTCACTTTAGAGGACATCTATCCAAGGCATCAGTTCCAGGTTCTATTTTACCAGTAAAGCAGAATTTGATTTCTATTTATTTATTTATTGGTGTTTAAGGTTGCATACTTATGCACAATGGCTAATCATAGCATGTTGATCTATGTATTCTAAAACAAGTAAAGTCAAGGTCAGTCAATCATTTATACCCCATGTCGCCTATTTTGGAGGACTTGCACCCCAAGCATTAGTGACTGGATCCTATTTTACCAGTGAAACAGAGCTTGTTTACCACATTAAACAAGCACTGCTCCACTTCGTCGGGTCCCTTGTATTGTGCTAGCTATTTCTGACATTTTGTTTCCTATTAACTCATAATCCGCTGAGTATTTTTAAAATATTTTTCATCAAATCTAGTCATGGCTGCTTTACAGCAGCCATGACTAGATTTGATGAAAAATTCATCTAAATTTATTTGTCAAAATGAATCATTTGTCAAAAAGTCCATTCAATATACAGGGGGCAAATTTAGTTTAACTCTTAACCTGCTGAGTATTTTCTAGATATTTTTCATCAAATCTAGTCATAAACTGCTTTAAAGCAGCCATGACTAGATTTGATGCAAAATTAATATAAATGTAACACAAGAAATCATTGGTGAAAAAATCCATTCAATTAACATGGGGCAAATATGATTGAATGTGCCCAACATATACTTATTTCAGTAACAAGAGAAACCTTGTGCTGGGCAGGAATATCCGCCAGCAGCATGTAAAGAGTTAATGTGCCCAAATTATACTTATTTCAGTGGCAAGAAATTTTTTGTCTTGGGCAGGAATATCTGCTGGCAGCATGCAAGGAGTTAATCCCCACCTTAACCCTGAAATAATAAAGAACTTTAGATCCCCTTCAAGGCATTTAATCCCACTTTGAAAATCATTTGTGAGAAAGCCATCTGGCTCATGATGAAGGGAAGCAGTGAACTGTACCAGTGTACCATATATGAGAGTGGATGAATGGACCAACCAAAGTGTCAAAGGGAAATAAAAATAATGATTAAGTTTTTACCTAATGTGACAGCAATATCTGCCCAGTGCTATTTAGAGATTGGTACTTTGTTAGCTTCATATCGGCCAAGATATCAGCCCAAGGTAACTTCACATCAGCCTGAGACCGTAGGTTGAAGACTGATGTGAAGTTACCAAGGACAGACATCTGGAGCGTTATGAAACTACGCAAGTAATAACCTCTTTATTTATTAAACCAAATCAAATGATTACAGAAATTCTCAGATCTGTTACAGTTTTCCGACAATATTATTGTTTCCTATTCTTTTCGAAGTCCGAAGTTTCCTCTTCTCCTCCTAGTTCATCTTTCTGAAAATTGCGGCTTCTGCAATGGGGAGGCCACAACATTCGAATAGCTGAACTATCTCGTCTTTCCATAAACAACAAGCTATTAATTGAAAGTAGAGTATGTTTTCATTTTTGGATTTCAGTAAAAAAAAAACATGATGGGTCTTAAGCTGAGTTTCAATAGTCATGGCTGGTTTTAGCCATTACATTTGGTAAAGAGCTGATTCAGATGAGATTTACACTAAGGCTGTACAGTGCACAGGGTTAGATACTCAGTTAAAATTGAGTATTTTTAGTAACTAGAAAGTGTGACTAACCCTGTGCATTGCATTGCACAGGGTTAGTCACACTTTCTGGTTATAAAATATTGGTAAACTGCCAATAACTGTAACACAAACTGACAGCCAGTAAAAATGCAGAGGGTTAGTTGGTTACATTCTGTTACATAGGGTTCAGGATTCAAGGAACTAAAAGAAATATTCACATAGGATTGCGGAAATTTTTTTTAAGTGAATTCCAAAAATGAAAACATATTCTATTTTCAATTAATAGCTTGTTAAACCTGGAAAATGCACACACAAGAATATGATATACACATGGAAAATGAACCTAAGCTCAAGCGGAGATAATTTAGTCAAAAACTGTGCTCACTTCAAAATTTGGGAGTATTTGCAAGTACACTTCCTATTGGTCATATACCTGTATTATTTATATTTATTGGTATTTAAGGTCACATACTTATGCACAGTGGCTAATCGTTTTATGGGTGGAGGAAGCCAGAGTACCCGGAAAGAACCATTGAGCATCGATGAGAAACTGTCAGCTCCTCAACATTCTGACTCTGTTCAAGCTCCGCTCAAGCAGGGTAATAGCAGTTGAAGACATATGTACCATCGACGTGCAGTACACCTTAGTACATGGTGTCAACATGCCCCCATGTAGGCAACCGGGATAAAGTGCCTTGCCCAAGGACACAATGCAGATCGTCCTGGACTGGGATCGAACTTGTGACCTCTAATATACCTGTAAGAGTTGCTTTACTCAAAAACCTAGAAGGAATGCATACAAGACAAAGGTGGGATGGATAGTTTGATAGAAGATATAGATGTACAATCATTGAGGTGATTCTCATTTCCTTTTAAAAAGTTGGAGATATCAAAATTTTCAAAAATGACATTTTCCTTCGATGGGAATATTTTATACTGACAACTGCCCCCCTGATAATTTTTTCCTCCTCTTCAAATAGATGTTTTCTTGTTTTAACTATTTACCTAACATAAAAAGAAGACAACAGTTGCAAAAAAAAATTCTTGAATAACTAATTTGTTTCATTTTTTGTCTCAAAAACATAGGTTATGACCCCTCTTTGGAACAAGCTCAATGAGCTCGTTCCAAAGAGGGGTCATAACCTATGTTTTGGGGACAAAAAATAAAAAAAATAATGAAAATTAATTGGCGATTTTTGTGAATAGCGCAGGCCAGTTTTGGCCGTTACGTTGGGTAAAGGGTTAAAAAAAATTCCTCTACCAACTATAATGTTACTTTTATTTTCTTACCCATAACCAGTTGTTCTTAACTCTTAACCGACCAAATATTTTGAAAATTATCAAACAAAATGATACAAGGGGATGCCTTTCAAACTTTGTTTAAAGACAAGAAGGAACATTACAGATCAATGAATAAATTTGAAACCTGTGTTCCATGAGCTGAAATAAAAATCTAAAAAAAATAACATACTGCCTTTTTGTTGAAAACCTCACAAATTGAACTAAACAGGAAGTGAAGATAAGTTAAAGTATGTCTCTTATATTCATTGTTGGTATATTGCATCTAAGTGGAAAGAACAAGGTGAACTGTTTTAGTGTCATTACCTACTGTACAATTTAGCTGTTCAGTTTTTTGTTTAACCCTTTACCTAATATGAAAAGCAGACGACACTTCCAAACAAAATTTTTGAATAACTAATTTTTTTCATTTTTTTTGTCTCAAAAACATAGGTTATGAACCCTCATTGGAACGAGCTCGACAAGCTCGTTCCAAAGAGGGGTCATAACCTATGTTTTTGAGACAAAAAATGAAAAAATAATGAAAATTAATTGGCGATTTTTTTAATAGTGCTAGCTGGTTTTGCCGTTACGTTGGATAAAGGGTTAATGTTATTTTTACCATTACAGACAATATTGAGGGACTTATGCAGAAAGGTTGCTATGTCTTCATAAGTAACAGAGATAATAGTCCCTTACTGCATAGGTCCTTCAAAATTCAATTAATTATTAAGCAGCAAATATTTGTTAAGTTCATAAAACCAATAGAACATGCACAGATATCCTTACATTCCATGTATCATTCAATTTCATGTGTAAAAGTGCATTCAGATTCCATAATGCAACTAAAAAATATCAACATCTGTGAATCTATATGTATGGAAGCTTGTCAGAGAAGTCACTAAAACTCACTTTCACCAAATTATGCATCAAACCTTTACCAAAAACAACTAAAAAATGGCATGTACATGTACTATATTTTTTTTTCTTTACAACGAAATGTTTTAATTTTTACTTCCAAACATAGCTTATTGAGCTCATTCCAACGAGAGATCATAAGCTATGTTTTGGAAACAAGAACTGAAAAGAAAGTGTCAATGACACTGCAGCTCAACTTGTCGAAGAAGGGACTGAACTGAACAGAAAGCTCCAGAAATGCCAAGTCATTTAATCAAGTTTCTACAGAGAAGACATTACACCAAAGCCACCATATGAAATTTGAAAAAAGATCGAGTGAAAGATGCGGCCTGTTGTGTCTGCCAATGGAACTGTTGATAATTTGAATGCCAAATCTAAGATGGCCGCTGGTGACCACGTTTTTCAACGAAATTCGAAAAAGTTTAAATTTTGAACCAATCGGGTGAAAGCTGCAGCCCGAGGGTGTGGTTAATGAATTATGAATGGACAGAGGAAGGTCTGTACGGACAGACAACGGATTGCAACCCACCCTAATAGCTCATACTTGACATTCGCAAGTTGACCTAAAAATAAATTTGAATTGCAATTTTTATGTAGAGTATCGGATGGAAGTGGCTGAAGCATTAGGTAAAGGATTTAATTTGTGTACAAACATGTCAGATATGGAATTTAATACAAATTAGAAACTTCAATCAATTGATATTTAAACATAAGGGTAGTTGTCTTGAATATAGAATTTCTACCTGCATCTAGAATTATTTATTTATTGGTGTTTTTAAGGTCACATACTTATGCACAATGGCTAATCGTGACTGTGACAATTTTACGGGTGGAGGAAGCCAGAGTACCCAAAGAGAACCACCGAGCATCGATATGCAACTGTCAGCTCCTCAACATTCTAACTCTGTTCAAGCTCTGCTCAAGCAGGGTTACAGTGGTTGAAGACATGTGCACCATCGACATGCAGTTTGCCTTAGTACACGTCATCATTGTGCCCCCATGTAGGCAACCGGGATAAAGTGCTTTGTCCAAGGAACAACGCGGATCGTCCCGGATGGGGATCGAACTCAGGGCCTCCAGTATAGAAGTCCAATAGTATACCACTGAGCAACCGTGCACCTACAGGAAGGATACATTTATCGTGATAATGTTTTTACATCATTGTTGGCTGCCTGTACAGGCAGCCAACAATGATGCAGAAACACTATCAAGTTGTCTGCAGCTATGTACATGTGCATATGGTAGCTATTTACATAAAATTCATCTGAGGACTTAAGGGTGAAGGCCACTTTCAGCATTTTTGGCTATCTCATGACCACAACATAAGGATGAAGGCAAGTTTATCCAATCGTTTATACCTATGCTGCCCACTTCAGAGGACTTTCACCCTAGGCACTGGTTCTGGGATCTATTTTACCCAAAAGCAGAGCTGGATTACCAGAGTCAACAAGCACTGCTCCACTTCCCAGAGTTCCCAGCTATTTCCCTTATTGAAAGAAACTCCAAACATGAGCTGCGGTGCACTGAGGCTATCAGATATGTGCTGACACTAAAACCGTTAACCCTCAGTTTATAACTATCAAGAATTTGTACAATATTCAATCTGAAAAAGGAATGTTTTAGTGTAGCACTACATATATCATTCATAACAAAGTAATAGATTTTTTTATAAATATTTTAGAGAAATGACAATAATTTAACTATGAGAGGTAAAGTATATGGGAGTTCTTCTGTGTTACAAACCCATAAGATTTCTGTTATGACAATATACAGTTCTCAGAATGTTTTGGTAATCAACCATTCTGTGGGTGGATAGTGAATGGGTGGGATCATTTATACCTACATGTATGCTGCCCCAGGTGTTGTTACCGGGTCCTATTTTACCCATAGAACAGAATTTGTTTACCATAACACTACTTCAATACCAGGGTACCCATGGAAAGACCATAGGGAACAAATGAAAACGGCATCAGGGATAAGAATTTTATTTGCGTTTCAGGTCACTTTCAGCATCACTGGCTATATCGTGACCACCAAGCCAGGAAATAAGCAGACTGTCATCTGCAAAATGAGCTCCCCAGAGGGTGAATTTTGTACAATACCCTCAATCTGAATCAGGGTCTCAAAACTAAACAGAAAGACATACCCAGAGGATAAAGTGACCCACTGTATGGGATAGAATCAACAAATTCGCCCTCTGGGGACCTCATTCTGCAAATGTCAGACTGCTTATTTTCAGGCTTGGTGACAACAGAGTTGTAAAGTCAAGTTTAGCCAATCGTTTATACCTATGCTGCTTCCACCCCAGGCATTGGTTCCAGGTCCTATTTTATCAGTAAAGCAGAACTTGTTTACTACAGTAAACAAGCACTGCCCCACTTCCTGGAGTTCTCATGGGGGGAAAAGGTTCTCCGATATCTCTTTTTGACAGGTGAGTACCTACAGTATTGTGGGGAGAAAAATGGACATAGTTGCAATCTGGTTGACACTCCCTGTCTATGTTTTAACCCTTTACCTAACACAGTATTCTTAAAAAATAAATTAAATTTCACATTTTTCGAAAACAAATTTCACAATTTTTCAATAAAACCATACAAATAATGATATCATTAGAACCAGTTTGGCTAACTGTTTTTAATGATATCCATATCTGTATGGTTTTATTAAGACAATACCGAGATATTTTAGGCTGTGGTGGGCTTAATCTAATTAATTTTCTGTCTTGGTGGATAAGAAAAGTCTGTCTCACCCAGGACACACATATCAGTATGAACAGTAAGTTCCAAAACACTCTGTAAGTGTACCATAATTGGCATAATGCAAATTCTAAAATCTAGAAATAGAGAGCATAATCAAATGGAAAAATTTTCAACAACAAATGTTCTAAATATCAATACAGAATTTGAACATGAAAAAATGGGAGGACATAATTGACTACTTTAGTGCTAAGGTTGATCTACAGTGTCCTTGAAGTGAATTACAATTGAAGTGTCCTTGGGAGGACTTGTGTTTTCTTTAACTCTTCACATGCTACTGGCAGATATTCCCATCCAGGGCCAAATTTCTCTTGCCACTGAAATATGGATAATTTGGGCACATTTAATCAAGATTTTCTCTGGAAAATTGAATGGACTTTTTCACCAATGATTTCTCAAGTTGAAATTTAACTGAATTTCTCATCAAATTAAGTCATGGCTGCTTTCCAGCAGCCATGACTAGATTTGATGAGAAATATCTGTTAAATACTCAGCAGATTAATAGTTAAAGAAGCACAAAAACAACGGGGGTAACAGGCCTGTTGGCTCAAAGTGGAGGCCTACATGTACAGTAGAAGTCTGTTAACTGGTAGAGTGCTGGAAGCCCATATTTGGGTTTTGTTTCGAAGTGCAGGTACTGCTTCTCAAAGGCTTCATATTCTGTGGATGTGCTTCGTATTATCTTTGATGTGAACTTATTTCATCTGTATGGATTTGCCTTATCACAATTTATGGGAGAGTGCCTGGTGACCAAAAAATAGCCCTTTACCAGTTAACTGAACAGCCAATAAAAAATAATCAATCAACCAACAGGAGTATACAATTAACTAAACTTATTCCCACTGCATACAATATTAAAATTTATTATTTTTATAATTGTGTTTCTTTCAAATTTTTTTAACAAATTTCGGCAAAACCATATCATGTTACCCCCTCATTGGAATGAGCTCAATGAATTCATTCCAATGAAACGTCACATATGATTTTGTTGAAATTTTCTGAAATTTTTTTTTTCAACTGCTTAATTTGTAAATTACACGGGTGAATGCACCCGATTTCTTTGGTAAACGATTAACCAAAACTTGTTTATGTTCCAACTTAGTGGTGATAAACTGAACATTTTATCTATTGCATCTTGCATCATAGAGCTCTGCCAAACAAGAAATAATAGATTAAATGTCAATATTAGATTACTGTGCCCAAATAAGGTAATAGACATTAGGAATAAAGTGACTTGTCAGAACAATTCTTTGACAGATAAGATATTTTCATTCAACTAACAGGAGTTTACTTGATAACCTGTATGGAATTAACCCTTTACCCAACGTAACGGCCAAAACCGGCCAGCGCTATTCTAAAAAATCGTCAATTAATTTTCAAAATATTTTCATTTTTTGTCTCAAAAACATAGGTTATGACCCCTCGTTGGAACGAGCTCGTCGAGCTCGTTTCAACGAGGGGTCATAACCTATGTTTTTGAGACAAAAAATGAAAAAAATTAGTTATTCAAGAATTTTTTTTGCAAGTGTCGTCTGCTTTTCATGTTAGGTAAAGGGTTAAGAGGTCGAGTTTGTACTGAAGGTTGAGTAAACAGGCTGGTGTTTTGATTTTGTTTACAATTAACAGGGTTACTGGTTAAGTGTGCTTCACTGTATTAAATAAATTTTTCTAGTCATATGCTTCTCGGTTTTTATTTTGCTAAATTTGTGACAAAACTGTCAAAGAGAAATATCTATCCCAAATGTATGTGTGTGAGTATGTGGAGGGGAGGGCGGGGGTCTAAATGGGTGTTGAGGGGGTTGCTAAATTTCACTTTTCTGGAGTGCTGGAAGCTCTTATTTTAGGGCTTTATTCTGAAGTGCAGGTACTGGAACTTAACCCTTTACCTAACATGAAAAGCAGATGACACTTGCAAACAAAGTTCTTGCAGAGCCCATTTTTTGACTCAAAAACATAGCTTTTGATGATGAAGAGCTCATTCCAATGAGAGGCCATAAGCTATGTTTTTGAGACAAAAAATGAAAAAAATAATGAAAATTGGATGGTAATATTTGTGAATAGCGCTGGCTGGTTTTGGCTGTAACGTTAGGTAAAGGGTTAAAGGCTTCATATTCTGCAAATGACTTCATCTTTGAAATGAAACTATTTATTTATTTATTTATTTATTGGGGTTTAACAACACTTTTGACAGCCAGGGTCACCTCATGTCCGATAGTTTTACGGGTGGTGGAAGCCGGAGTACCTAAAGAGAACCACTGAGCAATAGTGAGCAGCTGTCAAGACTCCTCAACATACTAACTCCACACATGCAGAGTTAGCGTTGGTTGCAGTCAAGAGCACCATCGACGTGCAGTATACCTTAGAACACAGTGCCACTGTGCCTCCCCATGTGGGCTATCGGGATTAAGTGCCTTGCCCACGGACACAATGCAGTTACCTCTGGTGGGGATCAGAACATTTGAAGTCTACTACCGTAACCACTGAGCCATCATAAACTGTCACAATAGTCTTAGCACTAAAGCAGTTCAATGTCCTCTGAAAATGCCATTCTCTGATTCAAAAAAGGATACCTTGAAAAATAGCTGCAGGAAAAAAATCAAAGTAGCCCTTTTGCAGTGCTGGAAATGAACAAAATTGATGAGTGCAGTTTTAAGCTCCCACAAAATCAGAGACAAAAGTAAATTGCACCCGTAAAATGTTAGTATATGAATTTTCGTGGGAATACTGTCACCAAACACCAGAAATCTTAACCCTCGGAATCTGAGTGGCCGCTTTTCCAGCCAGGAACATGATACGTCATAACGCCAATCAATAGAATGGCTTTTTAGTAATTGTGTGGGGTAGACAATCAGTATTTTCAACGTGCAGCCCCAAGGCTGCACGTTGAAAATATTGATTGGTCTACCCCAAATAATGAATATGGACTCTTCTAATTGCTGCCAGTGAACTGGCATGGCAGATACCACTAGTGTTCAAAGGGTTAAATGTATAAGGAATTGCTGAATTATGACAGTAACTTGCCAATGGCCACAGAATGCTGCTTTCTCAAAACAACACACATTTATATGCCTTAACAGTATATTAGTGCTCCACAATATTTTTCAACGAGTGCATTTTTAGCTCCCGTAAAATAGAAAACACTGGTGCTGACGGGAGCAATTGCACTCGCACCCGTCTCATTTCCAGGACTGCTTTTAGAACTACTTAAATGTCAAGTTTCGATATGTCTGTTGAGTGAAAGAATAAAATCAATCTAATAAAAAAACAATAAAGATACTAATAGTGGATGAGTATATTGTATGTTCAACATAATATGCACACAAAAAATGGATTGTGTCAAATAAATATGATCTAAACTTAAAATATATGCCAATTGTTTTTCTACATTCTACAAACTTTTTTTTCAGTGTTCAGCAATAACTTTTTGGACCAATCATCAACGAACGATGCATGGCACAGTATACATGTAACTGTTCAAACTCAAAACATCACTCACACAGGAAAAACTAGAGGTGTGACTGTCCCAGATGGGCCTGTCGATACCCGTGCTGCCATATTCAGAGATGAAAAAGGACATAACTCTGGTAAAAAAGGCCCGAACAAAACTATAATTGCAGGTGCACATGCTCCTATTGAAGTGAACATCCATAGCAAGTTTCAAAGGAATTGACCCATAAACGTCTGAGAAAACCCTCAGACAAAATTATGTATACAGACGGATGGATGGGTGGACAGACAGACGGACGGACAAGGTGATTCAGGTATATCCCCCAACAACTCATTGGAGGGGTTTATAAAAATATCCTTTTACCTAAATTAACAATCAAAACGAGCCAGAGCTTTTCATGAAAAAAAAATTCAAATTTTTTTGTTTTTCAACATATTTTCCTCCAAAACATAGATTATGACCACTCATTGGAATGAGCTCATTCATTCCAATGAAATCTATGCTGATGAGGCAAAAAATGGAAGATATTTACTTGACCCTGTACCTAACACGAAAAGCAGATGACACCTGCAAATAAAATTCTTGAATAACTATTTTTTTTTTTTGTCTCAAAAACATAGATTATGACCCCTCATTGGAACAAGCTCGACGATGTTTTTGTGACAAAAAAATGAACAAAAATAATGAAAATTAAATGGCAATGTTTGTGAATAGTGCTGGCCAGTTTTGGCTGTTGTGCTAGGTAAAGGGTTAATCAAGAAATGTGCCCGAGACCAGCCTGGAAAAGTAAAATGAGGGAGAAGTCACTTCTGTCTCTACAGACTTTAGGAAGAAGTCAAATGACAACAAGGACAAGTGAGTCAGAAGGAAAGGCATGAATGAGCCTTTTTGCAAGATTGCGCTGTTATGTATTTTTCTCACATGTAAATAACTCACTAAAGTTGAGAAAATATGTTTACATGCGTAATTTACTTTGTAAGACAACATTTCATTATCCATTAAGTTCCATCTTGTAAATATACCTCATTGTAACCGATCCATTATATTTTTTATTGGGGTTTAACGACAATTGACAGCCATGGTTCCCTTGAATCGAAAGTTTTATGGGTGGAGCAAGCCAAAGTACACAGAGAAAACCACCGATCAGCAGTGAGCAACTCCCCAATGTAATAACACAAGTAGGGTTAGCATTGGTTGAAGACAAGTACACAACGCTTTAGTACAGAGCGCCACCATGCTCCTGCATGGGCAATCGAAACTGAGTGCCAAGTCCAAGGACTTTTTGGTTTGAAGTTGTCCAATGAAAACCGATTCACTATTTTCTGGAACAAGTGTACTTGGAAACAATAAATTACACTCCAATAATGATTACCCACTTCAAACTCCAACGAGAATTTACTGGTAGGGTATTTGCACTTTATTCTGAAGTGCAGGTACTGCAAATTAATTCTTTACCCAACGCAGTCAATTTCAAAATTTATTATTTTAAATATCATTTTTTCAAAAAATTTCAACAAAACCATATCATGTGACCCCTCTTTGGGACAAGCTCGTTCCAAAGAGGGGTCACATGATATGGTTTTGTTGAAAATTTTTGGAAAAATAATATTTTTTCAGCTGCTGAATTTGCATATAACGCGGTCAGATGCAGGCAATCCATTGGGTAAAGGGTTAAAGGCTTCAAATTCTGTGGGATCCACAATATTACTTTGATGTGAAACTGTTTGGTCTCTATGAATTTGCCATGTTACAATATATGCGAGTAAATTCTAACAATCAAAAATAATTTCGCACTCGACCAGGGAAATTTCCACCCAAGAGTTATTTTACAGAAAAAATTGCCCTCTGAAAGGATTCTTCGAACAAAAAAATAGTTGTTTTGAAAAAATGTTTGATGACAAAATCACTTATCTCTTACTGGTCATCACCCATTTCACCAAGTGTGTAAAGTGCTGATTTTATTTTTAATTACTACAAAAATTAGCTCCAACATAATTTAATACTTCCAATAAAACATACTTTAAGTTGGGTTTTTTTCAGGAATGTTTGCGTGATTCACAAGGTGACGTCATTGCTTTTTATTGAGGCAGAGCAAATTTAACCGACCCAAAGAAACTTCTTCGCCCAAGTGGCATAGTTGGCTGGATGTAATATCTGTTAGTCAAGTGAAATAAATGATTAGGCACCACAAAGTAGATCTTCTGTTTCTCAGGCCATGTTTTATAACATTGCATATGGGCGGGTGTTTTTTTATTTTATTTTTCATTTTTATAAATATTTCTTTACCATCAAAAGTTCATATTCTTGGTTTGTTTTATGTTTTAGGCCTCATAATCTAGGCCTCATAATTAACAGAATAGCATAGGTGGGGGTGTATTTCGTCCCTTGAGTGTAAAATACCAGACATGCATTGGTTATAAAAATAAATTTTAAGTAATTTTGTATATTTTTTATACTTACCAATGGCCCAGATGAGCTGGTACTAACTCAAAAATTAATCCAGGGCCAAAAGAAATTTTGCCCCCCAATCCCCAAAAAGTGCATGCAAAACTGAGAAAATCAAGTCCTAGATGGTCCTCCATACTTTTCAGAGGCATTCCGATAGAGCCTAAGTGTGGACAAAATCCAAATTTTTGGAGCCACACTACCGGAATCATAATCAATGTATCCTACAGTAATTCTCAAGTATTATAATACTAAATACTACATGTTAAGGGTGTTGCCAAATGTAAACAATGTCAATAGAAAAAAATGGAAACAAGACAACAGGCACACAAAAAGGCCACTGGTGAACTGCCAACATATTACTCATAGCATTCATCGGTAATCGATCGAATAATGGGAACTGAACGATGACCCAAATGCAACTTGGTATGAACCCTTGTTCTTTGAGTAATTGTAAACACTAGACAGTAATTTGTATATTTTTTATACTTACCAATGGCCCAGACTTAGCTGGTACAAACTTGATATAATCAAGGGCCAAACACAAATTTTGAATCCCCCAATCCCCCAAATTGCATAGAAAACCGAAAAATTCAAGTCCTATATGCTCCTCATATATACTTTTGCTTACTGCGCATGTGCAGTAACCAGGAAGGTACCGAAAATTGGAGCCAAGCATCATTCTTTCTATAGTATCTGTTAAATGTTATAATCAGCGGGGAGGTATGAGTGCCCACTCATGGGAAGGCCATCCCCGTCTGGGCCATTGGAAAATATAAAAATTTACAAATTACTTTAAATTTATCATATTTTTATACTACAACCAATGGCCCAGACTTAGCTGAATCGTTAAAGAGGCTGGAGGGTCTAGGACTTAAAAGGAAAATCCAATCTCTCAATTACTTCGATAAAGAATAGCTCCTACTTCTCTTATAAGAAAAGAGAATGACATAACACCAACAATGTAATTGAGAATTACATAATTTCTCCATTTAATTCCAGCATAACCCGTTATGCTAATTCTGTGAAAGGAAACCAATTATAAAGCTAGTCCAGAGAATGAGACGCTTTATACTCATTTAAAAGTGTCTGAGGATTGTATAGAGACACTCGTTTGACACATAACATATGCAAATGCTTCACAGTGAGCTACACTTTAAACACAGTACATAAATGAAATATAGTTATTGCTTCACACCAAGCTACACATTAAAAACACCCAGCACCGACGCTGGTCTACTGTCTCTGGAGGAGGTATTCCCTTACTTTTCACTATAAAGTCAGATAACATAAGGGAAAAACCGTCCCCTCCCCCCTTCCCCCTTGTTCTGAAGGAACCTTCCTCAGAACAAAGAGGGCAACGGAACGGCATCAGTCCTCAAGCAGACTGCCTAAACATCTAGATGTAATATTAATGGACGACATTCTGAGCAACAGAAAGAGGACCCAAAGATCTAAGGTCACCGGAGATGGACTCTAAATTTCTAAGGTAAAACTTGGTAAATAAAGAGGGCCGCATCAGGTATGCAGCCTTCATAAGATCAGTAATGGCTATACTGTTAGAATAAGCCCAAGAAGTGGACAGTGCTCTAACCTCATGCACAGAAATCTTGTTGACAGAACGCTGATCCGAAGACAGAAACTTCATAGGCAATACGCATTGCCAACTGAATCCATCTAGCGATAGAATGAACAGATATATCTTTTCTGTTACGAATCTTAGAAAGATAGAATCTTTTTCTTCCCTTTCTAATAAAACCCAATCAACGTTTACAAATGCACATTGTTCTAACTGGACACAGCAAAGGTCTACGGATGTTCGAGGACGGTAAAGCCTTAATGATAATAGGCTCTGGCCGCTTATCCGGGATCTGATTCTTAGCCAAAAATCCCATTTCCGCAGTAAGAGTATTACCCACACTACAGTAATGGGAATCATCAACAGATAATGAATGAAGTTCACTCACTCATCTGGCAGATGCAAAGGCTAAGAGAAAGGCCGTTTTATAGGTCAAGAATTTCAACTCTACATCGTCTAATGGCTCAAAAGGAGCTTCTTGAAGCTTCAACAGAACCCAAGCCAAATTCCATTTAGGAATTAATCTGAGGGTTCTAGGTCTATTAATAGAGAAATTTCTAACTAGCTTGGATAAAGAAGAATCTTATCCAATAGCCAAGTTATCATGATGAGCATAAGTGTCTGATAACATAGACTTATAGCCCTTAATAGTGATGGGCTGCAAGTTCAATACGTCAAACAAGTAGACAAGGAAATTGGCAATCTGTGGAATGGATGGATCATAGATGTCTACAGACTGGTCCATACACCAACGAAAGAAAACCTTCCACTTCGCTGCATAATTCATCGAAGAGGAGGTCCTCCTACAGTTAGAAATTGCGTCCACTGCTCGTCCTGTAAAATGTTTTCCGTGCAGGAAGGACCACACAACGGAAATACGTGAAGGTTTAGACCTTCCGGGTTGTGATGCAGTGTGCAGAACTTCCCTGATATAGAAGGTCCTTTCTATGAGGAAGCTTCAGGTGAATGTCCCATAACAGACACCTCAGAAGATTGATCCAGGGTTTCTGTGATGACAGAGGTGCTACTAGCAGGATTTTGCAGTGAGACTGTTTGATTTTTAACAGAATCTGCTGAATCAACAGAGCAGGAGGATATGCATATCCTACCATTCTGTCCCATGAGATCAATAGAGCATCTACTGCGTACACTTGATGATCTGGGCATGGTGACACAAACGTCGGTAATTGATTGTTCAGGTGTGTCGCAAAAAGATCTATCATGGGACAATCCCACTGGTAGCAGATCTGAATGAATACTCGTCTGTTGAGAGTCCACTCCGATGCTAACAGGCGACCTTTTCGTGAGAGCGAGTCTGCTAGTACATTCAGATGACCTGGTATATGACAGACTGAGAGATGAACGTGATGACTCAGAGCGAATAGGAGAATCTTCTCCATTAATTTGCATAACGGAATCGAATGAGTGCCACCTTGATTCCTGAGATAAGCTACTACCATTGAGTTGTCAGACAGAATCTGAACATGAACGTTCGCTATTTGAACAATCTAATGTTGTAGTGCTAGCCAGATAGACATCATCTCTTTAATGTTTATGTGATTCTCTAGGAAATGAGGGTCTCAAAGACCCTGACACTTCAAGTCTGCGGGACTTAGGGACGTACCCCAGCCCGTTAGACTCGCATCTGTCATAATCGTGAAGGCCAGATCTGGTAGTTGAAGTGGAACTCCCTGAGTCAACCACTGGAGATCCGTCCAAACCTGAACCTTTTGTTTTACTAGGTCCGTTAAAACAATCTTGGTTTCAAGAGAATACGTCTTCACACTCCAGTTCTGAGTAAAGAATATCTGGAGGGGACGCGTGCGCAGACGGCCCATCTGAATAAGATCTGCAGCCGCTCTGCACAGCCCCATCAATCGCATAAACTCCCTCGCAGTCACTGTGAGACAGTTTAGACAAAAGCGAGCATAACAACTGACTAATTTCGCTCTGAGTAGCGGCAGACGAACCAAATTGTTGGGAGTCTCGAAGCTCATTCCCAAGTGAATGAAGGACTTGGACGGAGCTAGGGCTGACTTTTTCTTGTTTACTATGAAACCGAGATGTCGGAACAACTGAAACAGACTCGGAAATCATTCTGTCGCCATATCTCTGAAGAATGTCGACCAAATAAGCCGACGTTACCACTACCGAATGAGCTCGGAAATATGACATTACCGAGTTCATTATTCGAGTGAATACCCAAGGAGCTAGGTTCAGACCGAAGCACATTGCTCTGAACTGATAAACCTCTCCTTGCATGGCAAAATGCAGATACTTTCTGAATGCCGGATGTACAGGACATGAAAGTAGGCGTCCTTTAGATCTATGCTTGCCGCATACTCATCCACTCGAATACTTGCTCTTACTCACCGAATGGTTTCCATATAGAACTTTGGAGCTATGATCAATTTGTTTATCCAGCTCAAGTCTATTACTGATCGGATCGAGCCGTCTGGCTTCAGTACGAGGAACAGGTGACTGTAAAAACCTCGAGAATTTTGATTCTCAACAACCTCTATTGCTTTCTTTGATAAGAGAGCCTGCACTCCCGCAAAGAGTTACCCTCTTTTGGAAGGATTCGCTGGAAGATTTGTCCAACGCTCAGAATGATAGCCACAGGACTGCCAAGACTACATTTCTCACTCACCCACTGATCTTCCGTGACTTCCATCCAGTTTTTTGAGAAGTTTGATAACCTTCCGCCAACTGGAGTGGTACGTGGCATACATGACTGCCCTAGAAAGAACTCTTAGCGAGGAACAAACGCCTTCAAATTCCTTTCCATTTAGACGTTGCGCCATAGCCCTTGTGATATGGTCTGCATAGGTCATAGCATCCAGAATCGCTCTATCAGATGAAATAGAAGATTTCATCACGTCCGAGTGTAAATTGAATGATGTAGGCAAGGACATATCTAAATCCCCAGCCTGCTCAACCAAACGCTGAAGAGCTCTCTGGGCATCTTCTCCAACGGTTTTAAAATAACGTGGTCCAGGAAACGGTATACTGATTGAAGATGCAGATAAGAAACCATCTTTCTGTTTGGCACTTGCTAGGTTGAATATGGCATTGTTAACATGGCCAAAGGCCTCTGACACTTGCCAAGATTGTTCCGAGAAGGAAAGAACATCATCTTTCCTTCGCACGGAAATCTCTGTCTAGAGACGACGGCGGTTTCTGCCTAGCAGTGGCAGCTTGCTGATCAGATGGAACAAGGTCAGGATAGTATTGATGAATGAAATTCATCGCTACCATATGTTGTTCCGAAAGGGAAGGGTAATCCTCTTCCTTGTCCCTTTCACCATCCGACTAATTCAGCTGAGAATTTCGATCAACTGCATCTGTGTGTACAGATGACCGGACCGACCCAGCACCGTCCAACAGCTCACCCCCAGAGTGTGCGGAAGGCTGCTCTTGCACTTGCTTGGGGAAGCTGCAATGAGCTGCGCAATCTGCGACAACAAGTTTGTTACCGAGGCTTGAGGTCTTCTGTTTTTTCCCGCTTGCTGCTCCTGGGACGGAGAGCTTCCTCCCTTTTGCCGTCGTTGCTGGGTGAGCTTTAGTTTTTGAGGTGCTCTCTCTACCCAATTCTACACTTCCTTCTACCACAACGGACTTACCCAGTGTTGCGGCCCCCACTATCAGGTTGGCAACTTCACCGGTCGAACTGGCTGCTGGAATAAGAGGTCTTATTCCCTGTTTAATTTTAAGGAGCACCTTAGCAGCCAGTTCTGTTTGCTCATCAGAATCAGAGCTTGACAATGGCAACACACATTGGATGGGTGTCACAATACCATCACCATGTTCTTGTTAACTCAAATTATCCCGTGGTGACAGCTCCAGCATAGGGACTTCACAGTTGACGACGTAACTCGACACCCGTCTCCAACATCTGTCATCCCAATGTACACAAATAGGACAAGAATCCGTAGGAGTGCATCGACTACAGGCAAGGCAACAAGCATGTAAATCCGAGGAAGACATTCTTGCCTTGCATTTAGAGCAGTAAGCTTTCAGAATTACAATCAAAAGAGTCGATAGCACTCCTACAAATTCCACAACAAAAATACATGATAAGGATACATGAATAATAGCAATGAAATTAATTTCGAAACAATTATAAAAAATTTTCGAATTTTTTTTTTTAAAAATGCCTACGTTCCCAAAGGCATCCCAAAATCCAAATATTTTGAACTACACTACCGGAATCATCATCAATGTATCCTACAGTAATTCTAAAGTATTACAATACTAAATACTACATGTTAAGGGCATTGCCAAATGTAAACAAAGTCAATAGAAAAAAAATGGAAACAAGACCACAGGCATACAAAAAGGCCCAAAGTCAGTAACCGATTTAAATACTACCAGATGCAAAGCTAGATCTTCATACGAAGAAAAAATGATACATCAGATAGAAGATGCAAGACCAAAATGACCCAACACCCCTAGGGCAAGGACGTAACCATGGGGATAAACAGAATAAACATTCTGTAATACACATTAAACTCCCAAGAAATTTAATAAAAAATTTCAATAAAAAACAGCCAAAAAGCTTAGGAGTTTAACAGGAGGGGTTCATGGAAGGATAGGGAAGGAACACTTAACAAACAGTGGATAAATCATTAGCAAGAATGATGACATTAGGCACATGTCCCAAAAACGGGAAACATGAAATAAAATTTTTATAATTATTGTAAAGTTACAGCCCTGAACATCTCAAACCACCGTTGTTCACTTCCATCATCCATTTCTAGCCTTGAATCCACCAATTCTTTCATTGATTTGTGTCTGGCATCCTCAAAAAAGGATATTTAAAGCACAGATGTCAGATCATTGTTTACTGACTTAGGGCCAAACAAAGAATGATGCTTGGCACCAATTTCGGTACCTTCCTGGTTACCACACATACGCAGTAAGCAAAAGTATGGAGGACCATATAGGACTTGAATTTTTCGTTTTTCTATGCAAATTTTGGGGATTGAGGGGGTTCAAAATTTGTGTTTGGCCCAGGATTATATCAAGTTTGCTAAGTCTGGGCCATTGGTTGTAGTATAAAAATATAGCTTGGTAGTGTTGTAGGCTGTGTAGTAAGCATTAACTGTTGACAGGGAATGGAAATTGGAAGGTAGTCAATGGTTACTGATCAACTACTTTTGGATTTCCAGTGCCTGTTTATTCAACAAGTTAATTGGTTTTAAACATAGATTTATCTTGTTCGCATTGATATCAGTTGCATTTGAACCACATGTACTGATGAAAACATTGAAGATATTCGATAGATATTTGGTGTTGATTGTTAAATCAAATTCTAATTAAATATTGTAATCGAATTGAATATTATTTCGATTACTCAATATTTGCAAGGGCCTAGCAATCGGAGTACCCAGATGTCCATTAGAAGATGCCCACCAGGTAATAGGCAGTCAATGCCTCTTCATGAATAAAATTGAAAGGTAATTAACCCTTCACTTCCAAAAACTTGACCTTTACAGTTCTGAACAATTTTTTTCAGAATTAACCAAAAACAACCGGTTAGTTCAGTGGCAAGGCGGTGGTTTAAAGTCAAGTATTGGTGCTGAACACTTGATACAAATTACTGTAAACATACAGGAGAGTTGCCGTGGACTGTTCATAATCCCTGCGTGGGCAGTTATGTCCACATATGCATTTACCAGGTAATAAAAATTACCATCAGCAAAATTTTAATTAATGAAGCACCAGTTTTACCCAATGCTTCATTAATTCAATTTTTGATAATTATTATAACTAGAGGTACTGTGAGCAAGCTCACAAAGTGATACCCCCGTGCCTCAGTTGTAGCCTTTTTGGTACATTAAAATGTATAAGTTAGATTATCTCCCCTTGGAAATGTCAGAATGGAATTGTATTGCTTCATGCACATCTTCATATAGAGTTCTTCCACTGCGTAAGGTTTCATGAAAATTCTTCAAACGGTTTAGGAGGAGTTGCACTTATAAGGATGGACAGACGGATGGACAGACAGACAGGGTGATTCCTATATACCCCCCCAAACTTTGTTTGCGGGGGGTATAATTAGTGTTTGGAATCTAATATTATTGTGTCCCAAGTGTATTCTTTCCTTGATAACCCTAATAGAATGCATTTAACTTGACAGTGTTTTTACATCTTTGTTAGCTGCCTGAACAGGCAGCCAACAATAATGTAAAAAACACTGTTGAGTGATCCGTTGCTGTGTGCATGTATGTATGGTAGTTATTAACATAAACTTAATCTGGGGACTTAAGGGTTAAACACTTAAAGTCATTGGTTTATGTTCAGTGGTCTTTAACCCTTTACCTAACGAATCGTCCGCATCCGCCCGCTTAATATGCAAACTGAGCAGTTGAAAAAATTGAATTTTTCAAAAAATGTCAACAAAACCATATCATGTGACCCCTCATTGGAACGAGCTCATTGAGCTCGTTCCAATGAGGGGGTCACATGATATGGTTTTGTTGAAATGTTTTGAAATGAAAGTGTCAATGACACTGTAGCTCAACTTGTCAAGACAAAGACATGTACATGTATAGTATGTGACACAGCAATGACAAATATCTAGGTAATGACCTGATAACAAAGGTACATATAAAGTATTGTAACGGTCTGTACATGAATACTGACCGTTGCCTGTAACAAATGTATAGGTAAAGTATTGTAAAGGTGGGTGACAGTCAGATGCTGAACTAGAAAAAATCTTTGAGTCCCAGAGTGGGTCTGACTGAACCCCAAAATATTTGTTCTCATAGCACAGTGATAATAAAGGCACCCCAAAACACACTCGTTCCTGTCCCAAGGTGAAAACAAAAGTACTCAAGAAGTTTTGTGAAGATCAGTTCATAAATACAAGCTGTATAGAACTTGTGACAAAAAACTGATTGGACCTAATTTCGGTACAAAATGGCCACTGGCAGCCATCTTGAATTTTGGACCGTACCCAGAAACACTCATTCTCATCCCAAGGAGATAACAAAGGTACCCAAGAAGTTTTGTGAAGATCGGTTCATAAATACAGCCTCTACCCTGAGCCGTATTGACATGTGTGCTTACATTGTGTAAGTAGCACTGAATAAATCAAAGTTCATCTAATTTGCATAATTTCAGCACGAAAAAAACCCCCTTACAATATGTGATGTATTCCATGTTACTAAACATTCATACAAAAATTTATTCAAATCAGAACTTTCATACAGAAGTTCTATACAAAAGACTGATTGCACTAATTTTGGTACAAAATGGCTGCTGGTGGCCATCTTGAATTTCGGACCACACCCAAAAACACTCGCTCTCATCCCACGGTGATAACAAAGGTACCCAAGAAGTTTCGTAAAGATTGGTTCATAAATATGGCCTCTAGTCTGAGCTGTATAGAAGATGTGTACAAAAAACTGATTAGACCAAATTTCGGTACAAAATGGCCACTGGCAGCCATCTTGAATTTTAGACCGCACCCAGAAACACTCGTTCTCGTCCCAAGGTGATAACAAAGGTACCCAAGACATTTCGTGAAGATCAGTTCATAAATACAGACTCTAGTCTGAGCCGTATTGACATGTGTACTTACTGTGTGTAAGTCGCACTGAAAAAATCAAAGTTCATCTAATTTGCATAATTTCTGCACGAGAAAAAAACCTGTATTATATGTGATGCATCCCATGGTACTAAACATTCACACAAAATAATTATTCAAATCAGGGCTTTCATATGGAAGTTCTGTGCAAAAATCTGATTGCACCTAATTTTGTACAAAATGGCTGCCATCGGCCATCTTGAATTTCGGACCGGACCCAAAAACACTCGTTCTCGTCCCACGGTGATACCAAAGGTACCCAAGAAGTTTCGTAAAGATCGGTTCATAAATACGGCCTCTAGCCCGAGCCGTATTGGCATTTGCACTTACAGTGCTGAAAGTAACCCCAAAAAACATCAAAATTAGTCTAATTTGCACAATTTACGTACGAGAAAAAAACCCGTATTATATGTGATGTATCCCATGGTACTAAACATTCATACAAAAAATTATGCAAATCAGAGCTTTCATATGGAAGTTCTGTACAAAAAGTTAAAAAATTTATAGTAATTTATATATTTTTTATACTTACCAATGACCCAGACATAGCTGGTGCTAACTCTTAAAATATAGGGCCAAACACAAATTTTGCCCCCCAATCCCCAAAATTTGCATCTAAAACTAAAGAAAACATGTCCTGAGAGGCCCTCCACACTTCGCCCCTACTGCGCATGCGCAGTCTTAAGGACGTTCCGAAATTGGCGCCATTAATCATTCTAATAACCAGTGCCTGGTAAGCGCTATGTACTCAGCGGGGAGGCAAGAGTTCCCAACTCCTGGGAGGGCCATCCCCGTCTGGGTCATTGGTAAGTATAAAAAATATATAAATTACTATAAATTTTTTAACATTTTTATACTGTACCAATGACCCAGACATAGCTGAATAGTAAAAAGGCTGGAGGGCCAAGGACATAGAGCAAAATGGAATACGCTCAATAAAATAAAATAGAGTCATCCCCTGTAGGGAAAAGAAGTAATAGGCCTTACATGTATCTTTCTTATTTATGATAAATTAGAAAGATACAACACCTTCCAAAAATTGAGCTTCATACATCCATGTACTCTATTAATATCCAATAATCCTTATACTAATAATTTTTAAAGTAAGCCAATAATAAAGTAAGTCTAGAGAATAGAGACTCTTATACTCCTAAAAGTGTGTGAGAATTGCATAATCATGTCCGTTGACATATGCAATATTCAAAAGCTATACTTTAAAAACTAAGACTTGAATGAATTTTATAAACTTAAACTTCTCACTAAACAACCATCCCAATAACAGCTCAGAATTACTAACTCCGGAGGAGGTATCCCCTTGTTTTCATAGTAAAAACAGGTGACCCAAGGGAACACCCTCCCCCCCCCCCCCCCTTTTTCTTGCCCTGGGTCAAATAGCCCAGAGCGAAGAGGGCAGCCGAACGGAGACACTGCCGAAACAGACAGCCTACCTAGCTATAGTAGCAACTGTTAAGTGAATGACATTCTGAGCAGTAGATAATAGACCTAACAATAGAGGCCTCCAGAAATGGACTCGATATTTCTGAGATAAAATTCATGAATGGATGGCTGAGCGCAATGAGCAGCCTTCAAAAATCTATAATAGCAACACTATTAATGTAAGCCCAAGAAGTAGAAGAACTCTTACTTCATGAGCCGAAATCTTAAGCACAACTGCTAAGCCAATGATATACCATAAGCAGTACGCTAGTTAATAGAATCCATTAACAATAAAATGGAGCGTAACGTCCTTCTACTAGACATCAAAGACAGAAGAAGCTTACGCCCTTGTAATAAACAGATATCTGTTTATAAATACATAAACTGTACCCAGAAAGAGTAAAGGCCTATGCCCATACGAAGACGGAAGGACCTTAAAATAATAGGTTCCGGATAATAGGAGCCTAACTCTTATGCAACAATCCAACCTAAATAGTAACGGAAGTATTGATTCCGAAACTATGAAAGTGAAAATCATCCATCGATAGTGCATGAAACTCACTGACTCTACAGTAAAAGAGAAACCAACAGAATTACTGTCTAAAAGGTCAGAATTTGAAAACTACTGTTTCCAGCGGCTCAAATGATTACTTAGCTAAATAAGAACCTGAAGTTAAAATCCGTATAGGAATTTAATCTAAAGATTCTAAGTCTATTTATCAAAAAGTTACTAACTGACTTAGATAAAGAGACAAAAGACTCAATTGTAAACTATCATAGAGTGCATAGGTATGAGGTAACATAAACCTATAACCTAAATAACCACAGGCTGCAGTAGATCTTGTGAAACAAGTATACTAAAAAATAGCAATGAGTAGTATGGAGGGATCAACCATATGAACATAATGATCCCTACACCACGACGGAAGAGCCTCCACTTTAGTCGCATAGAATAGCGAAGAAGAGGATCTCCTATAGTAAGAAATCGCATCCAAAGCTCGTCCAGTACAGTGCTTACAATGCAATACGGACCACACAACGGAATACATGAAGGTTGCGACCTTGCTGGTTGTGATAAAGATGACACGATTTACCCAGTGAAAAAAGATCCTCACATAGAGGAAGATTTCACGATAAGATCCACAGTAGACAAGAGAGTAAATTACTCATGATCTCTGTGAAGATAGAGATGCTATCAACAGAAATGTATTGTGGTTGTTTATCTTAGCAATACCTGCTAAAAACAACAGCGCCGGAGGATACGCGTATCCTATCATTCCGTCCTATAGATCAATAGAGCGTTAACAGTATTAGCTCAGAGATCTGGACAAGCCAACACATACGTCTGCAATTGATTAGCAAGCTGTGTCATAAATAAAACATCACTGGGCGCTCCCATAGATAGCAAATCTGATTGAATACTTGTTTGTTGAGAGTCCATTCTGACAGCAACAAGCGACCCGTAAGAGAACGGGAGTGCGATAAAACAATCAGACGACCCAGAATATGACGGACCAAAACTGAACTTGGTGTACTATAACCAACAGACGGATTCTTTCCATTAAATTGAATAACGGAAACGAAAGAGTGCCTCCCTGGTTCCGGAGATACGCCACTACTGTCGAATTAAAGGACAGGAATTTGGGCATGCGTTTCTGAATAATGTTCATGCAATGACATAAAGCAAGCCTAAAAAACATTATTCCGCGGAAGTTAAACTAATAGCTAAAAGACTGCGGAACCCAAAGACCCTGGCACTTCGAATCCGTAGGGATCAGTATATATCCCAATCTGTTTGACTGGCAACCGTCATAACAGCCACACTCGGGTCCGGCAACTGCGGCGGCACTCTCTGAGTCAACCACCGAATGTTTGCCCCAGTCTGAATCTCTTGTAACACTAGATAGACAAGAGAATGTATAATCAAGCAATTCATGGATTGCCGGAAAGTTGCCGTCGAAGAGAAGCTCCTCCGAGAACGAAGCGACTCTGAGAGAGTTCTTAACCTACTATCCACGCGTGGATGTAGCTAGGGCTGCATCACGTCTAACCAACTCCAATCAGCCACTGAAGGGCGGAGTTATACGTGAACAAACTACTGCCCTCAAAAGAAATTACATTGAGAATAATATCCCGTAAATCTTTTCTTGAAGACGTAATGATAACGCCTCAGTAAGGCGGATTACGTATAATAAAGCGTCTAAGTTAAGTCTACTATGCATAATGTCGTTCCCAACATTGAAATTGGAAAAGACATAAACGGCGAAAAAGAATATATGCAGTCTTTAATCACACCGTCTAGACGCATATGAACTCTCGGTATGCCCTGCTCTGCCAAAATAAACTATATGTAAAAAAGATAAAATGGCAGAAATGAGCCACGCGGATAAGAAACTAAACTATCATGCTTAGTAGCAGGCTTGTATATATATATAAATATATAGCGTTGAAAAATAAAACACATGTTGTAATGACAATATTGGACTGCGTCGGTAAGTCAGGGACAAAGTCCCTGTACCGATCGAAAAATCCGAGTCCAATGACGCTATAAGTCTCTTATCCAAGATCGCAGCAATGAAGTCCGAAAAATAATCACTGGAAGAAATGCCAGAAGATATGAAAGGCATCTTCCGATACTACTAAAGGGAAAACTCGAAATCTTTCCAATCCCTTTCGCCATCCTGTCGGACCCTATAAAGCGTTCGGTCGTCCGTAGCTTGATGCAACCGCGGACCGCACCGACCCAGCGCCGTCGGATAATTCCTGATTCGACCGAGAAACCGTCAATTGCTGGGATGCTGCGAAACAACTGTGCTAACTCGGATAGCACGTCCGTCACTGAGGCCTGAGGAGCAGCGGTCTTACGATGCATTGCCGCAGGAAGCTCCGAGATCGGTACCCCGTGCATACTTCCAATATGCGAGCGAACGGAGTGTATAGGCCTCGTGTCCCTTGGCTACCGGATGGCGCGACCTATTCGCTGTGGAATCACTGAATGCCGAAACTGATCGGATACTCGAGGTCACGTAGCCAATGTGCGGTCGTGTGCCCTGCTGTGAGGATGAGGAAGCATTAAAGACAGTCTCTCGGACTGTCAATATAACGGAGCGTCCCGAGCAACGGACATATGCTCCGAATGTAAAATATCTGAACCACAACATGCGGTCCCCTATGTTGTTGGCTTCCTCCGATCTGTCCTCAATCTGCCGTCACTGGGTGAGTACTAAAGTAATTAAAGTGCTCGCATCACCCAAATCTCCTTCCTAGACCGCAACGGACGAACCCGGCAGCCGAACCATTCGATGAATGTACGCTACACCGGGTGAGCTAGCGAATGTCACTCCGTAAGCGATAGACATATTCCATGAGCACTTATTGCCGCTAACTCTTCATTAACTATGACGACAGAGGCACACTTTTGAAAGACATCTCCATAACTCTTCGAACAAGAAACCAGAAATGCTTGGATAGCAAGCATAAAATAATAATATATATAGCGTCGTTCAATAATTCGAAAGTTTGTGTGACATTATTGGACTATGTCGGAACTGAGGGACGATGTCCCTGAACCGAACCAAAAATTTCTAAGTCCACCGACGCTATCAGTTTCTTATCCGGCATCGCAGCATATGTTGTTCCGAAAGGGAAAGCTTGAAATCCACCGAATCCCTTTCGGTATCCCGTCGGACCGGATGAAACTTTCGGACGTCCGTACCCGCTTCCGCGGAGCGTCCCGACCCAGCATCGTCGGATAAAATATATGCGACAGATTCAGTTGATGCTGGGATGCTGCGATAAACTGTGCTATTAAGGAAAGCACGTCCGTTCCCGAGGCCTGTGCAGTAGCGGACTTACGATGCATTGCCGCTGGAAGCTCCGTGTACGTTGACTCCCGCATACTTCCTATGCGAACGTCCGGAGTCTGCAGGCCTCGAGTCCCCGGCTACCGACCCAGCGCTGTCGGATAATTCTCGATCCGACACCGTTTCTGTCGGCTGCTGGGATGCTGCAATAAGCTGTGCTATGTGCACAAGAATGTCCGGCGTCGAGACCTGCGGAGGCGCAGTCTATCGCTGCTTCGCCGAGGGCAGCTCCGCATCAGATGGCTCCCGCATACTTTTCCTATGCGAACGTTCGGAGTCCATCGGTCTCGAATCCCTGGCTGCCGGATGGTGTGACCTGGTCGCCGAAGAATCCTTGAT
The DNA here is from genome assembly GCA_031216915.1 of Pictodentalium vernedei. Taxonomy (NCBI): domain Eukaryota; kingdom Metazoa; phylum Mollusca; class Scaphopoda; order Dentaliida; family Dentaliidae; genus Pictodentalium; species Pictodentalium vernedei. The sequence goes on from CM062296.1 coordinate 768,739,675, forward strand.
CGGCGAAGCTGGTAATATATCGGCGGTCACGCAGCCAAGGTGCGGTCGTGTGCGCTGACGAGAAGAGGAAGCCTTAGCAGTCTCAGCGGACTGCCTATACAACGGAGCGTCCCGAGCGACGGACGTATGCTCCGCTAACGACACATTTGTACCACAACATCTGGGGCCAGATGTTGTTGAACGAGAGAGGGGCCTCTCTCGCTTGCCGTCCGGATGGACCGGAACGAGCTATGAACCGGACTAAAAGGCTTCCTCCGTTCTCCCTCCGATCCGCCGTCACTGGGTGTGCATTAAGTTAATTTTATAGTGCTCGCATCACCCCAAAATTCCTTCTAGACCGCAACGGACGAACCCGGCTGCCGAACCATTCGGTGAATGGACGCTACACCGGGCGAGCTAGCGGACGTCAAAGGCCGTCGAACCTACTAGGGTCCTCTTAGGCAATTGGCGTATTACATGAGCACTTTTCCGCTAGCCCTTCATTAATTGTGACGACGGAGGCACACTGTTGGAAGACATCACAGATACATCACCCTAATCTTGATCGTCTGAAATAGAAATTGATAAAGTAGAGTGACCCTGCGGGGAAAGGACCGGAGTGTCCAAATCCCCCAACAACATACCGTGACATACGCTTCCCATATTGTCATCGAAATCATACGATACAGAACCGGAGTTAATGCGAGTACACTGACCACATATAGAATGATAATAAGGTCAGAGGAAGACTTCCTCTTAAAACAATTGATCAATATCCTTTCAATGTGAAAAGAAAACAAGTCCTGGTACTCGCACTAACCCCTGGCAATCAAAATACATAATAATAATATGATCCATTAATATAGAAAAAATAATTGAAATCAAAATATTTTGAAAAAATATTTTTTCAGAACAGCCCAAGTTTCTGAAAAGTAACGTTGAGCCCCAATGGATCCCAAGCCTAAGTGTGGACAAAAATTTTAAAAATATTTTAAACAATTTATTCAACACTTACGAACAATAATAATGTATCTAGTTATGATTGAAATAACATAAAGATATTATTATTTAGAAATCCCCCCCTCACACAGAGGGCTGTTGTAAATGTAAACAATGAGTGTAAAAACACTAAAATAAGACTCCAGGCACCCAGGCCCGAAATCAGTTATCAAAAATACACCATCTGATGCAAAACAGAGACTTCCAGGGAAGAAACTGCAGAACATCAGATGGTAGATGCAGAACACAACGCCTAACCACCCGTAGGTGAAGACGTAAACATGGGGAAAGAACAGAATTCATTCTGTTATTCAGCTAAACTCCCAAGAAATTTTTAGTAATAATAATTACAGAAATTATGCCAAAAGCATGGGAGAATAGCAAGGGGGAACTTAAAGGACAGGGAGAGAGGAAAAACACTTGAAAAAACAGTGTAACTAAATAATCAGAATGACAACAAAATGGCTGCTGCCTTGAAAATAGGTAACTTAACATAATTTCATTAAAAAATTTTAAGTTACAGCCCTGATAATATTCTGTCACACATTCTTTTCCTCTCCTCCTTTTCTATCCTCCTTAGAATCACCATTTCACTAATATTTATGTGTCTGGCATCATTTAAACTGAGATTTAAAAGCACAAAGATCAGTCAGATGTTAACTGATGAAGGGCCAAACTTAGAATGATTAATGGCGCCAATTTCGGAACGTCCTTAAGACTGCGCATGCGCAGTAGGGGCGAAGTGTGGAGGGCCTCTCAGGACATGTTTTCTTTAGTTTTAGATGCAAATTTTGGGGATTGGGGGGCAAAATTTGTGTTTGGCCCTATATTTTAAGAGTTAGCACCAGCTATGTCTGGGTCATTGGTACAGTATAAAAATACAGATTTCTGCATCGTCGGTACAAAATGGCGGCTGGCAGCCATCTTGAATTTCGGACCGCACTCAAAAACACTCGTTCTCGTCCCACGGTCATAACAAAGGTACCCAAGAAGTTTCGTAAAGATCGGTTCATAAATACGGCCTCTAGCCCGAGCCATAGCAGCTTGGCACTTACAGCTCTGAAAGTAACACTAAATAAATCAAAGTCAGTCTAATTTGCATAATTTACGCACGAGAAAAAAACCCGTATTATATGTGATGTATCCCATGGTACTAAACATTTATACAAAACTTTATTCAAATCAGAACTTTCATACAGAAGTTCTGTACAAAAAACTGATTTTTGCATCATCGGTACAAAATGGCCACTGGCAGCCATCTTGAATTTCGGACCACACCTAAAAACACTCGTTCCCGTCCCAGGGCCATAACAAAGGTACACAAGAAGTTTCGTAAAGATCGGTTCATAAATACGACCTCTAGCCCGAGCCATAGCCAATTGTTGACGTACGGACAGACGGACAGACGGACAGACGGCCAGACGGACGGACGGACGACGGGCCATGACAATAGCTCAAATCTGACTTCGTCAAAGTTGAGCTAAAATTAAAAAAATGATCTTTAAAATAATAAATTTTGATATCGTCTGCGTTGGGTAAAGGGTTAACTCTGACGGATACTCCTGCCCAGGACAGGATCTTTATTTCCACTGAAATAAGTATAATTTGGCCACATCTAATCAAACATGGATTATTTCACCAATGCTTCCTTTTATAAATTGAGACAAATTTTTCAATAAATCTAGTCATGGCTGCTTATCAGCCATGACTAGATTTGATAAAAAATATCTTTAAAATAGTCGGGGGTTAATAGTTAATGTCATTTTCGCCATCTATGACTCCATCATGACTGTAATACAAGTATACCAGTGTTCAATTTGTTCTGAAAAATTTGATCAGCATCTTTTCCTTACCAAACAAGTAATGTTTATCAAACATCCGACTTGTATAAGCAGTTTTTACTACATGCACAATGATAGTTTATTCATAACTGAAATAGAAAAGCAAAAATCTGAAAAAAGTAAAAAAATTTGAAAAAGTGGGGGGAAAAAACCTGTACCTCTCCATCTCCAGTAAATAATCACATTAAGCCCCCCCTCCCCCACCCCCACTCCTCCGCCACCACTCCAATAAAACTAGTGACATTTGGGGAAAAAGCCAGACATCATCAACCAGTTTTCATATTTCAAGTCCTTGGAACAAACAAGTGTTTGACCACCGAGGTGGTATTAGTCCCCTACGGCGCTTTTGTGACATAAGGTGTTTTTGTAACAGAAGACACTAGAGTATATAAGCATCTTGGATTTTGAAAAAAAAATATTCAGCGTGCATAATCCCCTCACAACCCTTTATCCATGTATCATATATGAAAGGCGTAGCTTGAACCATGTTGGAGGGAGGGGTGGTAACATAAAATAAGAAAAAAGCTTAAAAAACACAACAAAAATGGCCGCCATTCTGCCATCTTGGATTTTGAAAAATAAATATTGACTGTGCATCATCCCCTCAGAACCATTTATCCATGTACCAAATATGAAAGGTGTTAGCTTGAAGCATATTAGAGGGAGAGGTGGTAACATAAAAACAGAAACAGACAGACGGACAGACAGACAGACAGATGTTAGATTTTGAAAAAAAATATTGAGCGTGCATAATCCCCTCACAACCCCTTTATCCATGTACCATATATGAAAAGTGCAGCTTGAACCATGTTGGAGGGAGCAGTGGTAACACAAAATAGAGAAAAAGGCTTAAAAAACACAACAGAAATGGTTGCCATGGCGCCATCTTGAATTTTGGAAAAAAAATATTGAACGTGCAACATCCCATTACAACCCTCTATCCATGTGCCAGATATAAAAAGTGTAGCTTGAACCATGTTGGAGTGAGGGGTGGTAACATAAAATAGAGAAAAAAGCTAAAAAAAAACACACCAAAAATAGCCGCCATGCCGCCATCTTGGATTTTGAAAAAAAAATATTGAACATGCATCATCCCCTCCCAACCCTCTATCCATGTGCCAAATATGCAAAGTGTAGCTTGAACCATGTTGGTGGGAGGGGTGGTAACATGAAGATAGAGAAAAAAAGCTTAAAAAACACAACAAAAATTGCCGCCATTCCGTCATCTTGGATTTTGGACAAAAAATTTTGAGCGTGCATCATCCCCTCAGAACCATTTATCCATGTACCAAATATGAAAGGTGTAGCTTAAAGCATGTTGGAGGGAGAGGTGGTAACATAAAAAAACAGACAGACAGATGGATGTCCGGACAGACAGACGGATGGAGTGCAATCCTATAGTCCCCTTACGGTTCCTGTAGGGGACTATAAATTATGATGGGATGCAAACAAAATAAAAACGGGAGGGGGAAATACCCCCACGGTGCATACCGCCAAACAAGGACAAGAGAAGAAATGAACCATGATACTGTGAAAGCTATTCCAATAAACAATCTTCATTCCAAATTTCACAGAGAGCCACTAACCCCAAACCAGAGATATGAGGCAAACAGACAAAAAATTGGCAAACAGTAAAATTATTGTCTTTATTTTACAGCAGGGTAATTGTGAAGGGAAGAAACACCTGTTACTGAGGTATAGTAATGATCAGACCAACCACCTAAGAGATGTAGAACAAAGACATAATGCCACATGTGGAGAGGTGATTTGCATGTATTTTCTTTGTTTTAATGCAGGGACATGACTCATTTGAAAGCCTTTCCCATAAACAATCTTCATTCCAAATTTCACTGAAATCTGATAACCCAAACCTTATAGAACAAAGACATAATGCCACATGTGCAGAGGTGATTTACATGTATTTTCTTTGTTTTACTGCAGGGACATGACTCACTTGAAAGCCTTTCCCATAAACAATCTTCATTCCAAATTGCATTGAAAGCTGATAACCCAAACCTGAAAGATGAGGCGAACAGACAAAATATTGGCTACATTACGAGGCAAACAACAAATTTTCAAAATTAAAAAGGGGGATAAGTCAAAAAAGTGAAAAGTAAGAAATATTAGTAGAGACTTATTTGAGATGCTACTTAAAGACCTCATGAAAGTGAACATCTGTATGAAATTTCATCGAAATCTGATCAGCGATGTTGAAGTTATAAGCACATTTTTCAAAAAGTGGGGGTATAATTATTCCAACATTATAAAATAAATCATGACCTCAAAGAAGCAAAGTGAACCACATTCATAACACATTGGGTATCATATTATTTCTTTGATAACTATTTTTTAAAAATGCAGAAATCACCTAAAATCTGTGTGGAAAACTCCATTGGAAATTTTTTTTTCTGGCAAGTTTTTCCAAAAACTGTCTGAATCTTAGTGCGAGAAAACTGAGAAAACCTAACATCACACTGCACCTCATAAGCACATCAAGGGAGGATATTCAAAAACATTTGGCATGTGGATTCCTCTATTTATGCCAGCGAAAAATAATACCTCTTGCTTAAAATAGTAATGACGTGAACATCATCGCTGGTTAGACATTTAAAAATATCAACATAAAGTCAATTTTAGCCAATCAAAAACCTCAACAAAAATAGATACATGCTCATCAATCACACCAAGTTAACCCACTGCATACAATGTCGAAAACCCAGAATTAAAGATGCAAATTTTTCACAAAATGCAACTAGAAATTTAACTAATTCATTTTGGTTTGACAGAGCACATTGAGCTCTGTCAAACAAGATAGAATTAGGTTAAATTCCCAGTTGCATTGTGTGAAATTTGCAAGCTGAAATGTAGCAAATGGTTTGTATTAATGTTGACCAATTCAGAAGACTCACGACCCAGACACTGATTACCATGTCCATGTATACCTGTACAGTGAAGCAGAACCTGTGTACCACAGTAATCAAGAGAGGTTTCACTTCCCAGCATTCCCCTACAGAGATGTCATTAGTTCCTTGCCAAATTTATCAGTCGACAAGAATATATAATGTGCACATGAGTAATCACTCGTCTTTCCTGAACAGGTCTGCAAAACTTTGCAATGTAAACCATAATTAGAGAGTATGAAAGATGACACTATGATTCAGATTCGGTACTTTTTGTTTCTATGGTCTCCTTGAATGCTGGAACTGGTAGCTTTGCACTCTTCTGTGAATCTGGCTGGGAAGCTGTTTTTTTCTCTGATGGTGGTGTTTTGGGTGATTTGTTGCCATCTTCGTCTACCATGGATGGCCATTTTGGTGCCTGCTCTGCTTTACTAAGACGTTCATTCAGAGCCTTCAATGCTAATGTCCTGAAAAAAAAAAAAAAACTATTTGACCACAAAACTCCATCAATACAAGTTCAAACTTTTGAGCTACAGTTAAAACTAGAAGTCCTGTCATGAAATGCGCACAAACAGCACGTTGATATGCGCGTTAATGTGTGCGTTATGGCCCAAGTAAAGCTATCAAATTCTGTACATATGGCCTGTGTACAAGCAATGTTTCAGCCAATGGACCTTCGGGTAACCCGGAGGTCCATTGGCAGAAACATTGCATGTGTTTGCTATGAGTAACCAGGAGAACCTGCCGTGCTTTGGGTGCCATTCGATATGGCAACTGCGTGCAATTTCAACACGCAATTAAGCCTACATAAGCGCACTACTGGTGACAGGACTTCTAGTTTTAACTGTAGGACCCTGAAAAGTTTGAGACTCGATTCATTTCAAAATTCTTTCACTAGTTTGATTCGATTTTGCATTTTGTTGGCCTATTCGAGAAGCGAGATTCTCAACACCCTGTAAAGAAGGGTTGGTGTACATCCAATATATACATGTACTTGGTTGTTTTTACTATTTTATCTGATAACCCTAGAGTATAACACCTACTGTATATACCTGAAGTATATACAACAGGTGTTGTATATAATTATAATTTATGTGAATGACCTTTGACCTCGTTCAATTCCATTTTCATTCATTCATAAACTTCATAAACGCAGGTTGAATTCTACGTTCTTCTTGCTAGGAGCAAGTGCAATTTAATCAAAATAATATTACATCTTTTCTATAAGTATAAACATGTTAATTTGCTGAAATAAAGAACTAATTACAACCTACTACGTTCAAAACCTTATGTAGAAATAACAAGAATGTCAATAATGAGTAGTGCGCTATTTATAGTTACGTCTACGTCCAAGATCAAAGGACTGCTCTAATTACAAGTTCATCTGCTACCTGAAAAAAACGTTTCGTACAAATTGTAAACAAAACAAAAGTGGGCCATAATTAATGGAAATTGGAAACTTCTCGATTGAATACACATTATCATCGTCGCCAGGTAGAGCTGAAAAAACCCCATGAATAATAGATCAACTGCAAACAGTGTCCATGACTGTACAGCAACAACCAAAAGATCGCGTTTGCTTTGTCTCGTTTTCTACTGGGCCAATAGGAAACAGCATAAAAGTGAATATAAGCCTTAATGTATGAAACTGCTGTTTGTTATCGGATAAAAAACAATATACATATAGTGTTTTTTTTATATCTGGTTTATACAAGCCTCGAAAATATTAACTATATTTCAACTAGTTGTATAAACCAGATATTAACAAGCAAATTCAGTGAATTCATGTCTCCCCACTGGGCAGCAGTTTCAAAGGGAATTAATGCATCCAGTGGAATATAGTGGAGTAGCAAGTGGAAGTTATTTAGAAGAGACAGAACAGACAGTACTTCAGACAGTGGTTATCAGATTTATTTTCATGGAGGTCACTGTCAAAGCAAGTAAAATGATGTGGAGTTTAACTGTGAGAATCACTAAAACTTGAGACTGTATGATAAGACATATTGCATTAAACTGATGTGAAAAGTAATCCATATATGATATTTCATTGAAATCGGTTGACTCTAAGGAAAGTTAGTCTGGAAACCATCAGCCAATCAAACCTAATTAAATATGCGTGGAAAATGCCCATGTTCGAACTTGGACCCACAACTGACGAAAGTGATCTACTACCCAAATTTCATCGAAATTGTCTGACTGTAAGGAAAGTTAGAGTCTGGAAACGAAAAACACAGAAGGTGTGCACTCACTGTATATTAGTAGTAGCACTGAATAAATCAAAGTTTCCCTAATTTGCCTAACTTTTGCATGAGAACAAAACCCATATTATATGTGATGTATTGCATGTTACTAAACATTTGTACAAAATTTATTCAAATCCAAACTTTCATATAGAAGTTCTGTACAAAAAACTGATTACACCCAATTTCGGAACAAAATGGCCGGTGGTGGCCATCTTGAATTTTGGACCAAACCCCAAACACATATTCTGGTCTCACAATGATAACAAAAATGCCCAAGAAGTTTCGTGAAGATCGGTTCATAAATACGGCTTTTAGTCGGAGGTGCGTGACGCACGGGGCAGACGGACAGATTCTCGGTACAAAATTTCCCACATTCGAACTTGACCTAGGTATTGATAAAAGTAATCCATATATGAAATTTCATCGAAATTGGTTGATTTTAAGGAAAGTTAAGAGTCTGGAAACCGTCAGCCAATCAAATTTCAGCAACCTAATTAAATATGCGCGGAAAATGCCCATATTCCAACTTGGACTCACAATTGATGAAAGTGATCTACTACCCAAATTTCATCGAAATCGACTGACTGTAAGGAAAGTTAGAGTCTGGAAACGAAAAACATGGAAGGTGTGCACTTACTGTGTATTAGTAGTAGCACTGAATAAATCAAAGTTTCCCTAATTTGCATAATTTTTGCACGAGATCAAAACCCGTATTATATGTGATGTACTGCATGTTACTAAACATTCATACAGAAATTTATTCAAATCGAACCTTTCATATAGAAGTTCTGTACAAAAAACTGATTACACCCAATTTCGGAACAAAATGGCCGGTGGCGGCCATCTTGAATTTTGGACCAAACCCCAAAACACATATTCTGGTCTCACAATGATAACAAAGATACCCAAGAAGTTTTGTGAAGATCGGTTCATAAATACGGCTTTTAGTCCGAGGTGCGTTGACACACGGGGCAGACAGACAGACAGGCAGATTTTCGGTACAAAATTTCCCACATTTGAACTTGACCTACATGTAGGTATTGATAAAAGTAATCCATATATGAAATTTCATCAAAATTGGTTGATTTTAAGGAAAGTTAGAGTCTGGAAACCGTCAGCCAATCAAATTTCAGCAACCTAATTAAATATGCGTGGAAAATGCCCATATTCGAACTTGGACCCACAATTGATGAAAGTGATCTACTACCCAAATTTCATCGAAATTCAGTCACTGAAAAGAAAGTTAGAGTCTGGAAACGAAAAACAGAGAAGAATGGAAGGATGGAAGGACACCCCGAATTTAATATCTCCTATTTTTAAAAAAAAACGGGAGACAAAAACACTACATATGTACATGTATATTGTCTATATAGTATAAGATATGTGTTCTAGACTATTGTGTGCTGTCACATATCAATGCAAACCTTGGTTTATTTGGATATATGAAAGTATGCATTAGCCTGGTACACGTATCCTATACTATATACTGCTTGTTTTTTCGGGGAGATACTTCCCAATAACCATACCATAGACACAATCACTGGGAAATAAATAGCATTCTTCCTCTCATCATACCTAACTTACATGTCAAGCTTGGTTTCGAATGGTGAAGCTTGCTTCATATGGCAAGGCACAACTTTAATTAAAGAGTAGAAACCAACTCCGACTGTAATCAGCACCATTACAACTACATGTACATTCCTCCCCCCCCCCCCCCCCCCCCAGCCCCACACAAATGACGATGGTAACTTCAATGTCCCAGTGTTTTTTCCCCAAACATTTTGTTTCCAAAAATTGTCAACCAAATACAAATGACCACACATATTTTAAAGATCTGAATGGGAATTACAGATGAGTCGGATTCAACAGAAAATTTTGTCCATCAGACTTTTAACGGGGTGAAACGATAGAGCAACACATAAAAAATGACATCACTGAGATGTTAAGCAGATATAACATGCAGAATGGAATCGAAAGATTACCGTGGCCAAGGTGTACTAAAACTACAAGCCTGATGAAACCCTGTATTTACAGAGTACAGACACAGGTACTCGGCACAAGCTGTGAAATCGAAAGAAAAATTATATTTGATAGCATTTTTAAATCGATGCTCACGTGGCCCCATAATGGTATATAAATATTAACAAGGTACACAACTCGCTTTTCGAAAATGATAGCACTCATCTTCATTAAACCCCACTCAAATTTGATTCACATAACGTATCCAGCAGTACCCAGTGTCAGTGGAAAGGGGGATGAATAAGCTTTACAGTGGTGTATCACACGACCATTGGGTGTTCTTGGGTTGCTCATGATAACTGGGAGAAGTCACAGAAAAGGCTGAAAAACATTTAGTCGAACAAGATAGTATACAGTGGAAAGTGGGTTACATGTACGAACGACAATTATCCGATTTATTATAAATAATTCGAGGTCCCATTGTCTATGAAGGGTAGATTCAAACATTAACCGTATACCTTTATCACTTACTCATTTCGAATCCACATTTATTCATTTTTGGTGATCATATTTACCATTCATACACTTTTTAGCCATCACTTCAAATCTAATGAAGTTTTTTTGCGTCCATAGATACGGCAAATTCTCCCCATTCTCCCATTGGCTTGTTTAAAATAGCAGGCAATGGGATGTTTTTGCGAGCATCTTAGCTTCTACGGTTGCCGTTGGCTTCAAGGAAAAGGTTAAAAAATATATAAATGGCAAATGTGATTGCAAGAAATGAATAAATGTGGATCCGAGATGAGTAATTGATAAAGGTATACGGTTAATGTTTGAATATGCCCTCCATAGACAGTGGGACCTCGAATTATTTATAATAAATCGGATAATTGTCACTCGTAACCCACTTTCCACTGTACACTATCTTGTCCGACTAAATGTTTTTCGGCCTTTTCTGCGACTTCTCCCAGTTATCATGAACAACCCAAGAACACCCAACGGTCGTGTAATACACCACTGTAAAGCTTATTCATTCTCCTTTCTACTGACACGCAGAATATGAGGCCTTTAAGCTTTGGTACCCACACTTCGGGATAAAGCCATAGAATGGGCTTCCAGCACTTTTAACCCTTCACCCAACGTAATGGCCAAAAGCGGCCAGGGCTATTCACAAAAAACGCCAATTAAGTTTCATCATTTTTTTACATTTTTTGTCTCAAAAACATAGGTTATGATCCCCCCCCCTTTGGAACGAGCTCGATGAGCTCGTTCCAAAGGGGGGTCATAACCTATGTTTTTGAGACAAAAAATGAAAAAAATTAGTTATTCAAGAATTCTGTTTGCAAGTGTTGTCTGCTTTTCATGTTAGGTAAGGTGTTAATAGTATTTCCATTTCTATAGTAATCTTCTTCTTAAAGAGCTACATGCTGCATATTTATCTTTTTAACTTTTTTGGGAAGTTCATCTGCACAGGACTTTTATCGTACTTTCCAGGATGTTGTTTCATCATCAGTAGGCACAACTTTCTTGCTAAGAATGAGAATTAGATGTAAATATGCAAACCAAATGTTAAAAAATTTATAGTAATTTATATATTTTTTATACTTACCAATGACCCAGACATAGCTGGTGCTAACTCTTAAAATATAGGGCCAAACACAAATTTTGCCCCCCAATCCCCAAAATTTGCATCTAAAATCAAAGAAAACATGTCCTGAAAGGCCCTCCACACTTCGCCCCCACTGCGCATGCGCAGTGTCAAGGACGTTCCGAAATTGGCGCCATTAATCATTCTAATAACCAGTGCCTGGTAAGCGCTATGTACTCAGCGGGGAGGCAAGAGTTCCCAACTCCTGGGAGGGCCATCCCCGTCTGGGTCATTGGTAAGTATAAAAAATATATAAATTACTATAAATTTTTTAACATTTTTATACTGTACCAATGACCCAGACATAGCTGAATAGTAAAAAGGCTGGAGGGCCAAGGACATAGAGCAAGATGGAATACGCTCAATAAAATAAAATAGAGTCATCCCCTGTAGGGAAAAAGAAGTAATAGGCCTTACATGTATCTTTCTTATTTATGATAAATTAGAAAGATACAACACCTTCCAAAATTGAGCTTCATACATCCATGTACTCTATTAATATCCAATATAATCCTTATACTAATAATTTTTAAAGTAAGCCAATAAATAAAGTAAGTCTAGAGAATAGAGACTCGATATTTCTGAGATAAAATTCATGAATGTGGATGGCTGAGCGCAATGAGCAGCCTTCAAAAATCTATAATAGCGACACTATTAATGTAAGCCCAAGAAGTAGAAGAACTCTTACTTCATGAGCCGAAATCTTAAGCACAACTGCTAAGTCAATGATATACCATAAGCAGTACCGATAGTTAATAGAATCTATTAACAATAAAATGGAGCGTAACGTCCTTCTACTAGACATCAAAGACAGAAGAAGTTTACGCCCATAGTAATAAACAGATATTTGTTTATAAATACATAAACTGTACCCGGAAAGAGTAAAGGCCTATGCCCATACGAAGACGGAAGGACCTTAAAATAATAGGTTCCGGATGATAGGAGCCTAACTCTTATGCAACAATCCAACCTAAATAGTAACGGAAGTAGTGATTCCGAAACTACGAAAGTGAAAATCATCCATCGATAGTGCATGAAACTCACTGACTCTACAGTAAAAGAGAAACCAACAGAATTACTGTCTAAAAGGGCGCATTAGACCCAGAAGTGCCTGTCTTATTCTTGTCTGCTGTATCCGACTTCTTAGAAGCAGATTTAAACAACAGAGAATCCGAAGCTTTCTTTGTAATTTTATCATAAATAGCAGAAAGCTTGCCGTCAAAGAGAAGTTCTCCGGAGACCGAAGCGACTCTAAGAGAGTTCTTCACCTTAGTATCCACGAGTGTGGATGTAGCTAGGGCTGCGTCACGTCTAACCAACTCCAGATTTGCCACTGAAAGGGCGGAGTTACACGTGGAATAAGCTACTGCCCTTGAAAGAAGTCTTAAAGAGGATTGTATATCCTGAAACTCTTTCCCTTGAAGGCGCAGTGATAACGCCTTAGTAAGGTGATCTGCGTAAGATAAGGCATCTAAATTGGCTCTGTTAGACGCAATAGCTGTTTCCAACACCGCGGTTGGAATAGAAGCCGACGACGGTAATGATAGCTCTAAGTCTTCCGCCTCGTCGTCCATACGCAGAGGAACTCTCGAGATACCCTGTCCTGCCGTATCGAATTTATTCCTTGCATTAATGAAAGGCAGGTTGAGAGTATTAGCGGACAAGAAACCTGCTTTCCCCGTCCTGGAAGCAAGTTTAAATATAGCGTCGTTCAATAATTCAAATGTTCTTGCAACATTATTGGACTGCGACGGAAACTCGGGAGCGATGTCCCTGAACCGCTCAAAAAATTCAGAGTCCAATGACGCTATAATCCTCTTGTCCGGAACCGCAGCAGTCTGGCCCGACGGAACAACCTGAGGGAGAAAGTGCCGGATGAAGTCCACGGCAGCTTTATGTTGTTCCGAAAGGGATAGCTCCAAATCATCCGTATCCCTTTCACCATCCGGTCGGACCTCATGATGTTCCCGGTCGTCCGCCCCCGATGCTTTGGCGGAGCGTACCGACCCAGCGCCGTCGGATAATTCTCGATCCGACACCGTTTCTGTCGGCTGCTGGGATGCTGCGATAAGCTGTGCTATCTGCACAAGAATGTCCGGCGTCGAGACCTGCGGAGGCGCAGTCTTTCGCTGCTTCGCCGAGGGCAGCTCCGCATCAGATGGCTCCCGCATACTCTTCCTATGTGAACGTCCGGAGTCCATCGGTCTCGAATCCCTGGCTGCCGGATGGTGTGACCTGGTCGCCGAAGAATCCTTGATCGGCGAAGCTGGTAATATATCGGCGGTCACGCAGCCAAGGTGCAGTTGTGTGCGCTGACGAGAAGAGGAAGCCTTAACAGTCTCCGCGGACTGCTTATACAACGGAGCGTCCCGAGCGACGGACGTATGCTCCGCTAGCGACACATTTTGTACCACAACATCTGGTCCCAGATGTTGTTGTACGAGAGAGGGGCCTCTCTCGCTCGCGGCCCGGCTGGACCTGGACGAGCTAGGAACCGGACTCAAAGGCTTCCTCCGTTCTCGCTTACTATCCGCCGTCACTTGGTGTGCATCTATTATGTTTATAGTGCTCGCATCACCCAAAATTTCCTCCTGGACCGCATCGGACGAACCCGGCTGCAGAACCATTCGGTGAATGGACGCTACACCGGGCGAGCTAGCGGACGACATTTGTCTAATCTCCATGAGCACTTTTGCCGCTAGCTCTGAATTCATTTGTGATGACGGACGCACACTTGTAGAAGATAACATGGAAACATCACCCTGTTCTTGTTCCTCTGAAATAGAAACTGAGAGAGTAGAGTGACCTTGCGGAGAAAGAGCCGGCATAGCCCTTTCTCCAGAAACAACATATCGTGACACACGTTTCCAATGTTTCTCATCCCAATATTCACATATAGGACAGGGATTTATGCGAGAACACTGACTACAATTAATACAATGATCATGAAAGTCAGAGGAAGATTTCTTCCTATTACAATTTGAACAATGTCCCTTCATTGTGAAAGGACAACTACAAGTCCTAGTTACTCGCACAAACCCCTGACACAAAGATACATAATAACATGATCCATTAATAAATGAAAAAACAATTACAAATCAAAATAATTTTGAAAAAATATTTTTTCAGCGAAGCCCAAGTTGCTGAAAAGTAACGTTGAGCCCCGATGGATCCGATGGCAAAGTGTGGTCAAAAATTTTAAATTTATATTAAATAATTAATGAGACACTTACGGATAATATAAATGTATCTTATAGTGAGATAAACTACAGCAAAAGCAAACAGCCCCCCTCAAAAATGGCTGTTGCCAATGAAATCAAACAGTGTAAAACACCAGAAAACATGACTCCAGGCACTGAAAAAACTGGCCCGGAATCAGTCATCAAAATTACACTCTATCTGATGCAAAACAGAGACTCCCAGGGGAGAATCTGCAGAACATCAGATAGAAGATGCAGAACACAACGTTATACACCCATGGGTGAAAACGTAACTATGGGGAAAATAACAGAAAACATTCTGTAACCAAGCAACTCTCCCAGGAAATTTTAGAAATGAACTTTCTCAAAAATATGCCAAAAGCATGGGAGAATTGCAAGGGGGGACTTTAGAAGGCTAGGGAAGAGGAAACACTGAATAAGCAGTGCAACATTTAGCAAGAATGACAACAAGAGGCCCATGCCTCGAAAATAGGCAACTTAACATAATTTCATCAAAAAATTTTAAGTACAGCCCTGATTATTTTTTGTCACTTCTTTTTCCTCTCCTCCTTCTATCCTCCTTAGAATCACATTTTCTCCAAAAATTACGTGTCTGGCATCCTTTAAACTGAGATTTACAAGCACAAAGATCAGTGAGATGTTGACTGATGAAGGGCCAAACAGAGAATGATAATTGGCGCCAATTTCGGGACGTCTGCGTCACTGCGCATGCGCAGTAGAGGCGTAGTATGGAGGTCCTTTAGGACATGATTTCTTTTTGTTTTGGATGCAAATTTTGGGGATTGGGGCGCAAAATTTGTGTTTGGCCCTGGTTTTGTTAGAGTTAGCACCAGCTAAGTCTGGGTCATTGGTACAGTATAAAAATACTGATATTTTGGTGCCTTTCCATATTTCCAAGGGTCGAAACTCACACAAGAATAATGCAATCAGCATGAAACTCAAACTTGATCTGTACGTCATCGTTCTACAGTAGTTTACCAAAAATGAAATTCCGTTGAAGCATTTCCAAAACAAGAGGCCCCAAGGGGCCTGAGGGAGATCACCTGACATGGTAGCCTAAATATCAACCCAGAGAATTGATTTCAACAAGTTGCATCTGCTCCTCCTAAGAAAAGCTTATACCAAATATCCAAAGATTCTGACCAGTGGATCTAAAAAAAAAAGAAGATTTTTAAAGAATATTCCTCATATTGAACTAAGTTATAATTCAGGCTCCCACAGGGACTTGGCTTTAACAAACTTGAATCTCACCCCCCTAAGGATGCTGTACACCAAATATCAAAACATTCCAACTGCGGGATCTGAAGAAGAAGATTTTTAAAGAAAAGTCCTCATTTTGAACTAAGTTACAATTCGAGCTCCCACAGTGAGTCCAAATATGGACCTAGGGACATGGCTGAAGAAGAAGATTTTTAAAGAAAAGTCCTCATTTTGAACTAAGTTACAATTCGAGCTCCCACAGTGAGTCCAAATATGGACCTAGGGACATGGCTTGAACAAACTTGAATCTCACCCCCTAAGGATGCTGCATACCAAATATCAAAACATTCCGACTGCTGGATCTGAAGAAGATTTTTAAAGAAAATTCCTCATTTTGAACTAAGTTATAATTCGGGCTACCACAGTGAGCCCAAATATGAACCCAGGGACTTGGCTTGAACAAACTTGAATCTCACCCCCCTAAGCATGGTGCATACCCAATATCAGAAGATTCTGCCTGCTGGATCTTGAGAAGAAGATTTTCAAAGAAATTTGCCTGAAATGCACTAAGTTCAAATTTGGGCTCCTATACTGAGCCCAAATATAAACCCAGGGGGCCGATTTGAACAAACTTGAATCAGATCCACCCCACAATGTTGCGTACCAAATATCAAAAGATTCTGCCTGCTGGATCTGGAGAAGAAGATTTTTTAAGAAATATGCCTGAAATGCACTAAGTTAAAATTTGGGCTCCTATACGGAGCCCAAATATAAACCCAGGGGGCCGATTTGAACAAACTTGAATCAGATCCACCCCACAATGTTGCTTACCAAATATGAAAAGATTCTGAAGCTGGATCTGGAGAAGATTTTTTAAGAAATTTGCCTGAAATGCACGAAGTTCGAATTCGAGCTTCTATAGTGAGCCCAAATATGAATCTAGGAAGCCGATTTGAACAAACTTGAATCAGATCCACCCCACAATGTTGCATACCAAATATCAAAAGATTCTGCCTGCTGGATCTGGAGAAGAAGATTTTTTAAGAAATTTGCCTAAATGCACTAAGTTCGAAATTGGGCTCCTATACTGAGCCCAAATATGAACCCAGGGGGCCGATTTGAACAAACTTGAATCAGATCCACCCTACAATGTTGCATACCAAATATCAAAAGATTCTGCCTGCTGGATCTGGAGAAGAAGATTTTTTAAGAAATTTGCCTGAAATGCACTAAGTACGAAATCGGGCTCCTATACTGAGCCCAAATATTAACCCAGGGAGCCGATTTGAACAAACTTGAATCAGATCCACCCCACAATGTTGCTTACCAAATATGAAAAGATTCTGCCTGCTGGATCAGGAGAAGAAGATATTTTAAGAAATTTGCCTGAAATGCACTAAGTTCGAATTCGGGCTTCTATAGTAAGCCCAAATATGAATCCAGGGGGCCGATTTGAACTAGGGCTGTCGCGACTATCATTTTTTGTAATCGACTAATCGTGAACAGTAATCGA
Organism: Pictodentalium vernedei; assembly: GCA_031216915.1. Lineage (NCBI taxonomy): Eukaryota > Metazoa > Mollusca > Scaphopoda > Dentaliida > Dentaliidae > Pictodentalium > Pictodentalium vernedei. The sequence goes on from CM062296.1 coordinate 768,757,178, forward strand.
CGGTTAGTCGATTAATAGTCGCTTCCCATGATTTTTTAGCAAATCATTCTTCTGTTCGTAAAACGCTGAAAATGACAATGGCACCAGTGTGTTCAGACGAAGTGGGGTTGTGGGAACAACAAATCGGTCCCGACTGAAGCTGCATGTAGTCCAATCATGGACCCACAGTCCGTAATATAATTTTTGGGGTTGGTACATCCTGTTTGAACTAGATTGAAGCCGATGAATTAAAATGAATTTACCAAAGAACGTTCCTGCATATGTTTCCTTTCTGCAATAAGTTTCTCGAAATTTTGAACATTGAGATCTATGCATTCCCTCGTCAGTTGTTAAAATTGGATCTTAGTCTGAAGTTCCGAATTTTGAGAAGTGATCTGACGTTCTGACTTTCGTCATAATTTTGTCACTTCCGCTCTTTGGGTTTTCCAATGGGTGCATTCGTGTGTACAAGACTGGAGAAATTCAGAAGAATCTATTCTTCTCGAGTAACTGTGAGTGTTCTTTCTTACACAGTCAGTGACAGTCGTACAGTCTTCCGGATATGAATGTTAACTATGGTTAGATATTTAAAGTTATTCACCTTCATTGATCATTCACCTCACAAAACAATGCAATTTAGCCTCGACGTGTAGTAGATGTGTACCAACTTGAAAATGAACGACGATCGACTAAAAATAAAAAACGTCGACTACTTCAATAGTCGACGGTTGGTCGACTAATCGAATAATCGCGACAGCCCTAATTTGAACAAACTTGAATCAGATCTACCCCGCAACGTTGCATACCAAATATCAAAAGATTCTGCCTGCTGGATCTGGAGAAGAAGATTTTTGAAGAAATTTGCCTGAAATGCACTAAGTTCGAATTCGAGCTCCTATAGTGAGCCCAAATATGAATCTAGGGAGCCGATTTGAACAAACTTGAATCAGATCCACCCTACAATGTTGCATGCCAAATATCAAAAGATTCTGCCTGCTGGATCTGGAGAAGACGATTTTCAAAGAAATTTGCCTGAAATGCAGTAAGTTCAAATTTGGGCTCCTATACTGAGCCCAAATATAAACCCAGGGGGCCGATTTGAACAAATTTTAATCAGATCCACCCCACAATGTTGCATACCAAATATCAAAAGATTCTGCCTGCTGGATCTGGAGAAGAAGATTTTTTAAGAAATTTGCCTGAAATGCACTAAGTTAGAAATCGGGCTCCTATACTGAGCCCAAATATGAACCCAGGGGGCCGATTTGAACAAACTTGAATCAGATCCACCCTACAATGTTGCATACCAAATATCAAAAGATTCTGCCTGCTGGATCTGGAGAAGAAGATTTTTTAATGTTTTTCCCATTGCCTACAGTGTTAAAAAGTGCTGACTCAGCACTTTTTCAAAGTCCCGAAACTGTACCCTATGATAAAACCGATGACAATTTTTTTTTACCAATCCTTTCTGTTGGTCCTAAGGAAGCTGCACACCAAATAAAAATTCTCAATGCCGTGCAGTTTTGGAGATATGGGCATTTTAAATTTTTTCTATTTTTAGCTCCTGCGGTTCCCATGGGGCTGCGGGAAATTTTTTTTTTGCATAAATCAAGTACTCATGACCCAATAAGCCCTCACATAAAATTTGGTTCAAATCAGCCTCTCGGTTTGGAAAATAGAAATTTTGGGCGGGGCAAAAAATTTTGCCCCTCCCATAATGACGCCAAGTATAGCCCCACAAACTTCTCTTGAACAAATCTGAGTCTACACCTCAAAAGGAAGCTGCACACCATATATCAAGTCTCTGCTACTGCTGGTTCATGAGAAGAAGATTTACAAAGATTTTGGTGCCCCTTGGGGGCGTGGCACCACCCAGGAGGAGGGGCAACTTCATTTGAACAAATCTGAATTGGCATTAGGTAATAAACATTTAGCCAACATTTGAATAAAATTGGGCTAGTGGTTTAGGAGGAGAAGTCGATAATGTAAAGTTAACGCCGGACGGACGATGACGGACGACGGACAGAAAGTGATTAGTAAAGCTCCCCTTGAGCTTCGCTCAGGTGAGCTAAAAACTCCGGAAAACTAAAGTGTGACTGACAGATGGACAGAGTGCAAACCTATAGTCCCCTCCGGCGATGCCGGTAGGGGACTAAAAACTAGTGTTCAACCGATGATCGGAACCAGTCACCACAATCGGCCAATTGTGGGCAATCAGATGACAACAGCAACAGCTCCTGGAACATCGGTTCAACCGATTGTTGCCAAGCATTTCTTTTTGTGATGATTCATTAACCACATTTTATTATCTAATGTAAAATGATGTCAACAATTAATACCCTTCAATAAATTTGAGAAACAACCACAATGTGTATTCTTAAATTTCTCTAGATGCCCCTTTATGTGATATACAAGCTAACGACATGTAAAGCTTACAAACGAGCGTACTTGCGGCAATCACCAGTTCATACATGTATACCAGAAAAAGTGAAGGTTGCACTCCATTGACTCAGGTTGCAGTAAAATGCCCAGTCACGCACACTTGGGCGGTACATGTGGATCTGAGAGCCAGGTATACTGCCAAAGTGTGGTCATTTTACTGCGACCTGAGTCAACGACGTTAAACGCTGTGTAATATGTTCAATTTAATGTAGTTCTTTCAATCCTCAGCTCGTCTAGTAGTCCACAGTATTACAATCGGAATCGGCTGAGTGTGAGCTCAAATAATCAGTAATATGTCAGCGGCCATTTTTGGTAATCGGTTGAACACTAAGGAAAACAAAGGCCATGGGATATTACAAGTAAGGCCATGGGATATTACAAGTAGCTTTAGTTATACATTTCAAAGGTTAATAATCTGTTTATTCACCTCAATACACAGTGCAATTTAAACCTGACTTGTACCACTTTAAAAATGAGTGACGATCAGCTAAAAATAAAAATCGTGGACTATCGCAAGTCAGTGGTTAGTCGAATAATCGAAACAATTGTTAGGCCTAAAAAAATAAATAATCTGTTTCTCAGGCCCTCCCGCATGGTCCTTTTGGCTGCCGCATGCTCTCTTTTTATAACCAATTTAAACTTTAAAAAAATTAAATTTGAATGGTTCATGTCTGATATTTTACCCAAGTTAAAAAAAAATTGATGAATTTGTCCCTTGAGTGCAAGAAGGCTTTGCAATGCTTTAGCATTGCAAAGCCTTCTTGCTCTCAAGGGATGAAATAACCACCACCCATGCTATTCTGTAGATTATGAGGCCTAAAACTTGAACCAAGAACATGAACTTTTGATGGCAAAGAAGTAATTACTAAAATAAAAAATAAAATAAAAAACCGCTCGCCCGCATGCAATTTCACAAATAATGGCCTGAGAAACAGAATATCTACTTTGTGTGGCCTTATAGACCTATTTAATATATCATTAGCATGAAAGCATACGATTCAATGAATAGTTGGAAACAACGATATTGTATTCACCCCAAACGACAGATTGTGGTGAAATGCGTGAAACTGAAAGTACAAATTAAGCTGAGATTGGAGGGTGCTCCCTACACAATGTCAGAGCGGAGGGACAACAAAAAGAGAGGAAGTGGTGAAAGACATAGTGGGTGGAGCAGGGGGGAAGGGAGGTGGGGGGGGGGGAGGTCTGCCTCAAGTCCATGTTTATCACGATTTTCAAATTCAGATGAATACGATTATGAATTTATGTTATGATTAATGTTAGGGGTGTGGGCAATCGCGACATCTGGGAAGTGTTGAATTTGACCCTTTTTTTTTTAGAATACATAACAACTCGATACATTGGTTAGGTCTACAAGTACATTTACATTGCAAACCGATTGCATTTGTACACATGCAGTTCCCTCCGACAAAATCGTGGTGCTGTCGACGTTCGTGAAAAATCTCAGCGAAAATCCAATCGGCGGAATGGAGATTGTGTTTTGCTTTAGCCGCGCTTCTGTCGATAAGTTTTTTTCTTGTCCGTCACCTCGATCGTGACCATGTCAAGAACGCGCCGCGATTTGGTGTCCGCTTTTGTGATCACTGTACTGTACTGTGTAAAAGTTGCACTGAATAAATTAAAGTCCATCTAATTTGCTTAATTTCTGCACGAGAAAAAAACCTATATTATTTGTGATGTATTCCATCTTACTAAACATTCAAACAAAAATTTATTCAAATCAGAACTTTCATACAGAAGTTCTGTACAATGAAACTGCCAATGACACTGTAGCTTAACTTGTCTGTGTGTTGTGTTTGATGAAAAGAATAATGTTCAATGTTTATGAAAGGATTATGAAATAAGACATGCGTTGTGATAACTGGGAATATGTTAATTTCTGTTCCCTGTATGCTACGTTTTTAATAAAAACAAGAGCTGGACTGTCGTCCGGTGCATACCCCCACGTGGTGTACCGCCTAGTGTGGGTATGCCTATGACCAACAAATATTATTTATGAATATTCTCGTACGGATTGATGGACGGATGCACAGAAGAACGGATGCAATCCAGTATACCAGAGAGAACCACGCCCCCCACCCCCCCATTTTCTTCGAAAGTTTTCAACAATTTCCAACAATTTCCAAGTCAAAGGGTATGGTAAATTGTTTGGTGTTTGGAAGTTTTATGCAATGAGGCAGAAGCCTTTGTCATAAGCAAACTGCATGCCATATTTCACTGAAATCCGATAACCCATACCTGAGATACAGGCTGAACAGACAAATAATGTCTATTTCCTACAATTTCTAAGTCAAAAAAGGGGGATAACTCTAAAAAGGAGAATGTGAGAAATGTCGTTGAATCCTTTTTTTAAAGCCTATACCATAAACAGTGTCCACGGCAAATTTCATTGCAAAAGAACATTCGAAACCCGAGATACAGGCTGAACAGACAAAATATGGCTCAGACGGACACAATTTCTAAGTAAACAAGTAATAAAACAAGAGGCCCCTGAGGGCGCTCACCTGACATGGTAGCCTAAATATCAACCCAGAGATTTGATTTCAACAAGTTGCATCTGCACCTCCTAAGAAAAGCTTATACCAAATATCCAAAGATTCTGACCAGTGGATCTTAAAAAAAAAAGATTTTTAAAGAATATTCCTCATATTGAACTAAGTTATAATTTGGGCTCCCACAGGGAGCCCATATATGAACCCAGGGACTTGGCTTTAACAAGCTTGAATCTCACCCCCTAAGGATGCTGCACACCAAATATCAAAACATTCCGACTGCTTCATCTGAAGAAGAAGATTTTTAAAGAAAATTCCTCATTTTGAACTAAGTTATCATTCAGGCTACCACAGTGAGCCCAAATATGAACCCAGGGACTTGGCTTGAACAAACTTGAATCTCACCCCCCTAAGCATGGTGCATACCCAATATCAAAAGATTCTGCCTGCTGGATTTGGAGAAGAAGATTTTTTAAGAAATTTGCCTGAAATGCACTAAGTTCAAATTCAGGCTTCTATAGTGAGCCCAAATATGAATCCAGGGGGGCCGATTTGAACAAACTTGAATCAGATCCACCCCACAATGTTGCATACCAAATATCAAAAGATTCTGCCTGCTGGATCTGGAGAAGAAGATTTTTTACAAAATTTGCCTGAAATGCACTAAGTTCAAAATCAGGCTCCTATACTGAGCCCAAATATGAACCCAGGGAGCTGATTTGAACAAACTTGAATCAGATCTACCCCACAATGTTGCATATCAAATATCAAAAGATTCTGCCTGCTGGATCTGGAGAAGAAGATTTTTTAAGAAATTTGCCTGAAATGCACTAAGTTCAAATTCGGGCTTCTATAGTGAGCCCAAAAATGAATCCAGGGGGCCGATTTGAACAAACTTGAATCTGACCTCCCTAGAGATGATGTATACCAAATAGGAAAGAATTCTGCCTGGTGGATTTGAAAAAGAAGATTTTTTGGAGTTTTGGAAAGAAATTCATGGGTGCTATCAGAGTTATGCCCCTTGTAGTGCCCCCTGTGGGTGCGGCAAGTTTGTTTGTACAAGTTTGAATTGACATATGATGGGGAACATGCACACCAAATTTGGTTCAATTTGATCCAGTAGTTTGTGAGGAGTAGTCGATAATGTGAAGTTCACGACGGACGACGACGACAATGGACGGCAAGTGGTTAAGTTAAGCTCCCTTCAGTGAGCTAAAAACTGATTGCACTAATTTTGGTACAAAATGGCTGCTGGTGGCCATCTTAAATTTCGGACCATACCCCAAAAACACTCGTTCTCGTCCCACGGTGATAACAAAAGTACCCAAGAAGTTTTGTAAAGGTGGGTTCATAAATACGGCCTCTTGCCCGAGCCGTATAGAAGTTCTGTACAAAGAAATGATTGTACATAATTTTGGTACAAAATGGCTGCTGGCAGCCATCTTGAATTTTGGAATGCACCCAGAAACACTCGTTCTTGTCCCAAGGTAATAACAAAGGTACCCAAGAAGTTTTTGTGAAGATTGGTTCATAAATACAGCCTCTAGCCCGAGCCGTGTTAACATGTGTAACTACTGTGTAAAAGTAGCCCTGAATAAATCAAAGTTCATCCAATTTGCATAATTTCGGCATGAGAAAAAAAAAACGTATTATATGTCATGCAATTCCATGTTACTAAACATTCATACAAAAATTTATTCAAATCAGAACTTTCAAACAGAAGTTCTGTACAAATGAAAAGTGTCAATGGCACTGTAGCTTAACTTGAGTGTTGTGTTTGATGAAAAGGATAATGTTCAATGTTTATGAAAGGATTATGAAATAAGACAAGAATTATGATAATTGGAAATATATTCATTTCTGTTCCCTGTATGCTATGTTTCTGATAAAATAATATGAGGTGTACACTGTACTAAAGAGCTGAGGGGTGGGTTAATATGACCTCACAGTTAATGTATGTGGCCCTCACAGTTAACGTATATCAATGAAGTTACCATGTTACAGTGAAATTATTCCAAAACGAGTCATCCTATCAAGTTACATTGAAATCCCTTCATAAATATGGCCTGTAGACTGTGCTATGGTTTTCGGGCTTCGGACCCCTGTAGCCGTCAGTTTCCCAATTGCATCCAAAGGGGATGTTCTCATCTAGACATTATATGAAGTCAACCTACCAAGTTACAATGAAATCCCTTCATAAATATGACCTGTAGACTGTGCTAAAGGTTTTTGGGCTTGGGCAGCCATCATGGTTGAATGATCGCAACCAAAAAGGGACATTCTCATCTGGGCATCATCTGGAGTGATCCTACGAAGTTACAATGAAATCCCTTCATAAATATGACCTGTAGACTGTGCTAACGGTTTTTGGGCTTTGGGCTCGGGCAGCCATCATGGTTCAATGATCACCACCAAAAGGGGACATTCTCATTTGGGCATCACCTGGAGTGATCCTACGAAAATACAATGAAATCCTTCCATAAATATGACCTATAGACTATGCTAAAGGTTTTGGGGTTTTGGGCTCAGACAGCCATCAAGGCTGAATGATCGCGACCAAAAGGGGATGTTCTCATCTAGACATTATTTGGAGTCATCCTACCAAGGTACAATGAAATCCCTTCATAAATATCACCTGTAGACTGTGCTAAAGGTTTTCGGGCTTCAGGCCCCTGTAGCCATCACAGTTGCCTAATGGTGTCCAAAAGGGGCTGCACTCATCTAGACATTATATGAAGTCAACCTACCAAGTTACAATGAAATGCCTTCATACATATGAACTTAAGACTGTGCTAAAGGTTTTCGGGCTTTGGGCTCGGGCAGCCATTATGGTTGATTGATCGCAACCAAAAGGGGACATTCTCATCTGTGCATCATCTGGAGTGATCCTACGAAGTTACAATGAAATCCCTTCATAAATATGACCTGTAGACTGTGCTCCAGATTTTCGGGCTTCGGGCACCTGTAGCCATCACAGTTGACCAATCACGCCCAAAAGGGGATGTCATCATCTAGGCATTATATGGAGTCAACCTAACAAGTTACAATGAAATCCTTCCATAAATCCGACCTATAGACTATGCTAAAGGTTTTTGGGCTCGGGCAACCATTAAGGCTGAATGATCGCGACCAAAAGGGGACGTTGCCATCTAGACATTATTTGGAGACATCCTACCAAGCTACAATGAAATCCCTTCATAATTATGACCTGTGGACTGTTCTAAAGGTTTTCGGGCTTCGGGCCCCTGTAGCTGTCACAGTTGCCCAATTGTGTTCAAAAGGGGATGTTCTCATCTAGACATTATATGAAGTCAAACCTAGCAAGTTACAATGAAATCCCTTCATAAATATGACCTGTAGACTGTGCTTAAGGTTTTCAGGCTTTGGGCTCGGGCAGCCATTATGGTTGAATGATCGCAACCAAAGGGGACAATCTCATCTGGGAATCATCTGTAGTGATCCTACGAAGTTACAATGAAATCCCTTCATAAATATGACCTGTAGACTGCGTTCAAGGTTTTTGGGCTTCGGGCACCTGTAGCCATCACAGATGACCAATCACGACCAAAAGGGGATGTCATCATCTAGGCATTATATGGAGTCAACCTAACAGGTCACAATGAAATCCTTCCATAAATATGACCTATGCTAAAGGTTTTTGGGCTTGGGCACCCATCAAGGCTGAATGATCGCGATCAAAATGGGACGTTCTCATCTAGACATTATTTGGAGTCATCCTACCAAGTTACAATGAAATCCCTTCATAAATATGACCTGTTGACTGTGCTCAAGGTTTTCGGGCTTCGGGCCCCTGTAGCCATCACAGTTGCCCAATCACGTCCAAAAGAGGACTCTCTCATCTAGACATTATATGAAGTCAACCCACCAAGCTACAATGAAATTCCTCAATAAATATGACCTGTAGACTGTGCTAAAGGTTTTCGGGTTTTGGGCTCAGGCAATCGTAACAGTTGGCAGATCACGCCCAAATGGGGAAATTCTCATCTAGACATCATAAGGAGTCATCCTACCAAGTTACAATGAAATCCCTCCATATTAAACATGACCTGCAGACTGTGCTAAAAGTTTATGGGTTTCGGGCTTGGGCAGCCCTCACAGTTGACAGATCATGCCCAAAAGGAGACGTTCTCATCTAGGCATTATACAGAGGCATCCTACCAAATTACAATGAAATCCCTTCATAAATACGACCTGTAGACTGTGCTAATAGTTTTCGGGTTTTGAGCTCGGGCAGCCATACCAGATGACCGATCGCGACCAAAAGGGGACGTTCTCATCTAGACATGACCCCAAACCTGCATATGAAATTTCGTGACGATCAGACAAGAACTGCAGGGTGTAGCCGGTGCTGAAGGAAAATGTGAACAGACTCACAGACTAACAGACTTCCGCACACGTGATGGCAATAGCTTATCTTGACTTTGTCAAGTTAAGCTAAAAAACTGATTGCACTAATTTCAGTACAAAATGGCTGCTGGTGGCCATCATGAATTTTGGACTGCACCCCAAAATACTCGTTCTCATCCCACGGTGATAACAAAGGTACCCAAGAAGTTTCGTAAAGATCGTTTTATAAATACGGCCTCTAGCCCGAGCCGTATTGAATTGTTGATGGACAGATGGACTGATGGGTGACGAGGCATGGCATAACCTCAAATTTGACTTATGTCAAAGTTGAGCTAATAATATGTGCAAGGGCACATAGAGTAGCGTTAATTTTACAGTACATTAAGATTGGCTGGTTCGCTCTCCTCAGGAGTAGGTCACTGTATCAAAATAAAAAGACGATGGCAGTAGAAACAAGTTAACAGCACAACATCTTTTATCAATGATCTAAGATGCCACAATGTTAACTTTTTCTCTTGATGTCGAATTCCTTGAGTCATCACATGACATGTCAGTGCATCGTGAGCAGCTGCCAAGGGGAAGATCAGACCAATCAATGAAATTAAACCAATCGTGGTTCCTGCCAATCATTGTAGCAAGTTCTTTGATTGGTTGAACCAATTTGGTTCCAGCCAACTTCTCTGAATAATCGAAGCCGCCTTCCATCAATCAACATGTGTCATAAAACTTGCCATTGTGCTTTTACAAATATATTAGTTTTGAAACAATCATAATAGAAAGACCGAAATGTGTACAGCAAGATATGGCATGCGTTTTTTTATTAGTTATACACTATGCTGCAAGCAACGATTACATGAATCGCCCAGGTCCGAGTTAAGAGAAAAGATTTAAACCTGTCCGATATTACGCCGACTGAGTTAGCAATAATTAAATCCAGTGAGGCATTTCAAGAGAAAAGGATTAGCTCATGTCGCGTAATCTCGGAGATAACTGTGTAAAGGATTAGCGGTAATTAACTTCTGTACATCAACTCCACCTCAAGAAAACAAAGCAGTCTTATAGACATGTGCACATTTTATTCTGACAATTTCTGTCGACAATGTCACCTTGAAAATAACATTAATGAGCAATACATTACACTGACAATTCTTCTTGAATTTTTCAATCACCTCACGCTGAATTAACTTACAGTTTTAAAATGTTGAGAACAAAATACGTCATCATAATATTATACGTCAAGTTAATGTCATAGCGAACTCAGTCTCAATTATTTCTATTCAAACTTCGTTGTGACGGTGTTGTTCATATTAAATAGTTTAGGCTACATGTTGGTCTTCAGTTCTCATTTTTCTGTGGGCGTGCGTGCATTGGAAAACAGCGGTTCGAGTTGGCTTCTGATTTTCACTTTTTTTCCCCATATTGAATCTTCTAATTATCAATGATATCACCATCACGTTGAATGCCAAAACAAACACAGGTACTTGGCACAAGCTTAGAAATCGAAAAAAAAGGATATCTGATAGTATTTTTGGATCGATGCTGTTGTGCCCTTATTAATTATGGGCTATGGAAGCATGGCAGCATCCAGCATATAGTGATAACAAATTTATCCAACTGTCCCATTAAAGCCCATTGCCTTCATTTCTCAGTTTAAACAAGTGTTTGACCACCGAGGTGGAATTAGTCCCCTACGGCGCTTTTGTGATATAAGGTGTTTTTGTCACAGAAGACACTAGAGTATTTTAGCATCTTGGATTTTTAAAAAAAAATATTGAGCGTGCATAATCCCCTCACAACCCTTTATCCATGTACTATATATGAAAGGCGTAGCTTGAACCATGTTGGTGGGAGGGGTGGTAACATAAAATAGAGAAAAAAGCTTAAAAAAACACAACAAAAATGGCCGCCATGCCGCCATCTTGTATTTTGAAGAGAAATATTGAACGTGCATCATCCCCTCCCAACCCTCTATCCATGTGCCAAATATCCAAAGTGTAGCTTGAACCATGTTGGTGGGAGGGGTGGTAACATGAAAATAGAGAAAAAAAGCTTAAAAAACACAACAATAATGGCCGCCATTCCGGCATCTTGGATTTTGAAAAAAAAATTTTGAGCGTGCATCATCCCCTCAGAACCATTTATCCATGTACCAAATATAAAAGGTGTAGCTTGAACCATGTTGGTAGGAGGGGTGGTAACATGAAAATAGAGAAAAAAAGCTTAAAAAACACAACAATAATGGCCGCCATTCCGCCATCTTGGATTTTGAAAAAAAAATTTTGAGCGTGCATCATCCCCTCAGAACCATTTATCCATGTACCAAATATGAAAGGTGTAGCTTGAACCATGTTGGTGGGAGGGGTGGTAACATGAAAATAGAGAAAAAAAGCTTAAAAAACACAACAAAAATGGCTGCGATTCCGCCATCTTGGATTTTGAAAAAAAAATTTTGAGCGTGCATTATCCCCTCAGAACCATTTATCCATGTACCAAATATGAAAGATGTAGCTTGAACGATGTTGGTGGGAGGGGTGGTAACATGAAAATAGAGAAAAAAAGCTTAAAAAACACAACAAAAATGGCCGCCATTCCGCCATTTTGGATTTTGAAAAAAAAAATTGGAGCATGCATCATCCCCTCAGAACCATTTATCCATGTACCAAATATGAAAGGTGTAGCTTAAAGCATGTTGGAGGGAGAGGTGGTAACATAAAAAACAGACAGACAGACGGACGGACGGAGTGCAATTCTATAGTCCCCTTACGATTCCCGTAGGGGACTAATTAGGTTAAATGGGCGTAATAAGAGCCTCCATTGTAAGTATGTACAAGAAAATGAACCAGTTCAATGTTGTTTCACAGGGCTCAGTGAACTCTTCGCATGGTTAAATTTCCTGTGGATTAGGCCTACTACTGGAACAATTTGCACCTTTCGATTTTTGGATCATAAAAAGTTAAACAGAATTCGTCAACTCGTCCTCAGTTTTCCGAAAATTACAGAACTTATCCAGTAAATTAGCCCAGACCTGATTTACTGAACTCGTTTTGTATATTCCGGAAGCCATCTATTTATCAACTCGGTTTGTGTGTGTGTGTGTGTGTGTGGGGGGAGGGGGGGAGGGTGTAGGGGTAGGGATTTGTCACCCAGGGCCTACCTAGGAACTTAGTAATGAGTACAGTACCATTAAATCTGTTGGATCATTTTGGCAGGGCCATGAAGACCGTATGTTCTTCGAAACTCACCACATGTGCTGGTGGATGGATGACAGGCTCTGCATCGGGCATGCAGTTGAAACCAAGTTCCATTTAAAATAACCATTCCAAGAGAAACCTTAGAGGAGTACATACACACACCATGATTTAAATAAATGCACATCATTGTCGGGAAACCTTGGAAGCAAAGAGTGCTGATCTACAGATGTAGACATTACTTTACTACACCAAAGAGATTGCGGAGTAGGGGTGGGCATACTGAAACTTACTCCACAGGCTTATTGTCGAGAGGGCTGCAATATTTTTTTTAAATAATTTAAGAAAATATTTTGTGAGGGCATTTCAGTGGTGTAGCCAGGAGGGGGGGGGGGGGGGGGGGCTGATGAACACATAACCCTCTCCCATTTCAGTTGTGCCCCCACCCCGGTGATGTGGCCTAATTATTGATGCCTTCCACAACTTATAAATTATGGACACAAGCAGATTCAGTCAAGGAAATTGAGGGGGGGGGGGGGGGTTTGTCTCGAATTTCACATTTGTTTCAGGGGTACACCTCTTGTGTTTGCCCCCATCTCGCCGCTACATGTACATGAATTGGGTAAAAGGCTCCAACACGTTATTCTTGCCGATGGGCTCCCCTTCCCTCACCATGCTCTTGCAAAATCCTTAGACTCAAAATGATAAGTGTTCGTATTAAGATGCAATGGAATTTCAATATTCAAATGCGTCATGAATTCAGAAAAAGGTAAGGCTGCTACTGAATGTGATGAGAATAAAATCATGTCACTGTGAGTACACTGAACTGAAGGAATGCAGAGTGTCGGGAAACAATACACAAGTCGGGAATTAAGCACCTGTGAAAACACCAAAGGGGGCGGTTACTGCAAGTCTAAGAGTGCCTTTTCCATTGTTTTTTTTTTTTTTCTTTTTATCTGAACTACCCACTATTTGATTGGCAGAACTACCCACTATTTGAATGCCAAAAGGAGATTTGCTGCATTTAAATGATTGACATTTTTTAAAATGTTGCACCCACAGACATTGAAATATTTTGTAATGCACAATATACCGGGGTACCGAAGCCTTTATTAAGTGGTAAATGACATCCGACGTAGCTAAGCATATTACGGCATCAAGTCATTCAAGAAATCACTGAGGCGATGAATAGAAAGTATTTTTTCTATCAAATTGGAAACTTCAGGGGATTCAATCTCCAGAGTTTTGGGGAATGGCGCAATAGAGGGTGGAGAAGTGAAATGGGGTATTGAGAGTTGGTGGGAGGGATAATTGATGCATAACTATGTTCATGTCGTTTTTCTGTCCATAACTTCTATGCCGGCATTTTCGGAGGGGCAGGAGGGGTAGGAAACAACGGCTGCGAAGTAGAAAACATTATGTAAAACTAACCAGTACCAATTTACAGACCTTCCTCTGTCTGTAACTTGTCCTGTACAGTTCAAAAGAGGGAATTAAATTTCAAGCACGGTGTCAATTGGCAGTATGTTAGGAGCTTATAATGCCTTTAGTTTTAGTTTCTCAGAATATGATCGGTGGCTGAAATGGCTTCCAGTGGTAGTTTCGACCTATGTGTTTTACCCGGCACGTTTTCGAGTTGAGTTTTCAAAAATATCGGGAACACAATGTCCCAGGGTAAATTGAAACGTCTCGGACTCCAATGGGCCAAACCCTCCCCCCCCCATCCATCTATTCCTTTCATAAGACCAACCTGCTTCAAATTTCTTCAACACAAGCCGAGTTCTTTGGAGGAGGATGGGGTTAGGGATGGGGGGCTTCTTCTGGTCCGAGTTCTGCTAGGAACAAATTTCTCAGACATGGCGTGCAATGGGATGAGGTCTTTGTTAACTCAACGTTATATTGTTTTCAATCAGCACCTTTAAAGAGAATGAAGAAATTTTCTGTTTAAATAGACATCCGATTGAAAAGTGGATTTTGCCATATATATTATTAATTATTATTACTGCCAAACATTCTTTGTAGACTTGTGTGAAAGTCGAACAGATTTTAAGGTGGATTTTTTACTCATCCCGCTGCAGCCGCAGACTGCAATGGAAAAATCAGTGAATCACTGTGTGATCGAAATCAGCCGTGACACTGGCAGATTTCCTGAAAACCTCTGTGGTCAGAATTCAGTTGCGTTTGAAACCATTATCCCTTTATGGCCAGTGTATTGAACGAAAATGAAATGGACTTGTTGGTACGATCGTTTTCATGCAGATAACGTGTGCGGTAATTTTTATTTTTTCTAAAATTGAATGCACATCTCTTCGTCACAATGAGACATCACCAGTTTGAATCAACACATGTTTAAATAGGCTTAGCCTGTTCGCCAAACCCCATTTCAACTCACGTTTTTGTAGTAGCGCAATTGGTAGCCAGTTAATTATACTCTCCCAAAAAAGAAAGTGTGCATGCTAAAAAATAACACTAAAAAAAGATATATATCATTTTCATTCATGGAAATTTTATTCAATCACAGATGAATCAATTTGAGAAATTTCATTACACTATGACGAATACTCTTGGTGCCATGGAGAGTCAAAGACACTAAGGGTCAAACACAAAAGTCACACACTCAATATCTGGTATGACCTCCGTCTGCATCGAGTACTGCTGTGCATCTACACCTCATGGAAGCAAACAAGTTAGCATGGAAGTGTTGTGGGATATTGTTCCATATTCTGATCAGCTGTCTTTGGAGTTCCACAAGCGTTGACGGTGCACGGGAAAGCCGGCGTAGCTGACGTTTCATTTCGTCCCATACGTGCTCAATGGGTGAGATATCGGGCGAATTTGCAGGCCAGGGAAGAACATCCACTTGTTGTTGCTGCAGATACTGTTGAACAACACGAGCTGCGTGGGACCGGGCGTTGTCCTGCTGTAGAATGACGCCGGGGCTGTGACGTAACGTCAAAATCAGGCGAATTGCAGGTCTTCGAGGACGTAAGCCATATTCTCTCAGCCGGTTGATTACTGTTTGAGGATGTATCCGTCTCAGGTTAGGGATGTTCCTGGCTGTCGTCGTTGCCGTTCATTGCCGGTTCCGGAGATGGACGACACGGATATACCAATCTTGTGGTAGCTCGGGGCCTCCCGGTGCGGGGTCGGTCTCTAACGTCATCATGTTGTACATGTCGATGGACTAGCCTGTCTACAGTGTTACGGTGGCAGTTCAAATGCTGGGCAACCTCTCTGTGTGTTCTGCCAGCTCTAATCATACCCAGGGCAAGAAGACGTTGATTCATTGTCAATCTTGGCATGCTAATGTGGATTCGTTTTAACAGCAGCGCAAGTTTGAATGTGAACGATAGGAAGGCCTTACTTTAGTGTTTAAATACCCAAGGATGAACACTGCTGCATGAGTTTTCAGACTCTCGTGCAAAACATGCCTTTTCACAAACGTGCAGCACGTCATTTAACGTTAATGCAATTTTAACGGGGAAAGCTGTTTTTGTGTTCAATATAACTTATTCATGAACAGGTTAACACTCTTTACACCTACAAAATTATTTTTTTGGAGTTTGATCAATTTCTGCAATGCACACTTTCTTTTTTGGGGGAGTATATATTACCAAGAAGGAAATAATCCTTTTCACACTGAATCACCGTTGCAACAGTGATTTACCAAGAAAGAGATAATCTTTTCCACATCGAAACACCGTTTGCACACGGTGTTTAATTTGGTCAAATTACACCGTGTGACACGGTGTTGGCCGGTGATTTTCAGAAAATCGTCCACCGTGTCGGGTGTTTGAGACAGGATACACTTGGCACGTACTGTATATGATAAGAAACATGGACTGTTGCATGGGGTGAAATGTAAAGGTCCAGATGAGTGAGAACGTTTTTTTTTATTTCGAAATGTCACGTGTATATTATCACTGTATGTGAGCGAATGTAAGTTCAAAAACGTTTATTTCTTTTATTTTGTTGTGTTGAGTAAGTATAAATAAATGAGTATTTGAATCTTCGTTCTGCTCTTTTTAATTATACCGGCAGTACTCCTTGATTGAAAGCTTTTCCCAAGAATGAAAATTATCAATTTACCCCAAACAGCATGCAGCGGTCGGTCGAGTGAGACAGAGAAAGAATGGCGACTATTGTTTGGAAACTCGCATTCAGTGGCATAATTGGCACAAAATGGATTTGTTTGGGGGGGAGGGGGGGGGGGGCATTGAGGAATCTTTGCACGGCGATGAGTGATGGCCACTGCAAAACACGTTACGTGGGAAATTTATGCACTTAGGCCTAGTGTAATGCAGGGGGGGGAGGGGGAGAGGGAGGGGGGGGATAGATTGGCAGTCATTCAACATAAATAGGCATATTTATAGGGTGGTGGAGGTAAGGGAGGAACAGTATCATGTTATATTTCGGAGGGCTCTGAGCCACTAACGTTGATTTTATTTTCTCGGTTATTGTTTCTCAGCCTATCCAATTCATTTTTTTTTTAAAATGCAATCTCCGAACAGAATAGATTGCGCTCTCTGCGAAAAACGCCTATAGAAATATATAAATTTATATTAAATAAGGTTGTGCTTATTTAATATTAATTTATATGTATACATGTAATCTTCTTTTCACAATTATGGGGAAATCGAGTGTTTATTTTGAAATTGTTGTTTAAATGGGTAATAATAAATTGTCAAGCGTTTCGCAATGAGTTAAAAATGGTCGGCGTAACTTGATTTACTTTTAATATTTTCATAATTTCTTTTTGCAACTTGAGGGAAAAGTTGTTCAAATCTACTGTCAATAATTGTGAAGCTTAATCTTTTTCACAGTACGGTCCGAGAAACCAATCAAGTCGATAATCCATTTGTCTCGTACTGTCCGAGTTTTTAATCAAATGTCGGACACAGATCACCGACATACTCTCCGACAATCGTCGGCAATTTGTGAGTGATCTTGAGACACAGTTCCTCGGACTTGGAAGATTCATGTAATCGTCGCTTGCAGCATAGTGTATAAAGGTATTATACCTAGGCAACAGGCAACTGTGGGGCAAATCCGCAATCATTTACAGAATGTGTGCGAATCAGAGCATAATAAATAAAAAAACTATCACATAATACGCTACTTCATGCACAGCACAGGGATGCCAAATACACGCTGCGAATTTAATAGAGGTTCGGTGAAGAAGAATTTTGATTGTGTGAATGAATTACAACAACAGAAAAAATACAAAAACATGTATAAGATGGCATCTCACCATCCTGCTATGGGACATAGACTTTGTTTTCACCATTATTTTGAGCCAATGGCGATGAGTAATATTTAGCTTGTTACTGCTCGTATTAGATCGTTAAACAAACGTAAATACAACAATTTTAATTCCATTGCGTTCAATGCAACCATTGGCATGAACCGATATTCAAACACTTCTACCGATGGTCAACCGATTGCTTGAAATCGGCCGATGATTGCTGAACATCGGTTAATCACTAATTCAGGACAACTGTCCAGACTCTTAACCCTTTACCCAATGCAAACGATATCATTAAATATCATTTTTTCAAAAAATTTCAACAAAACCATATCATGTGACCCCTCGTTGGAACAAGCTCGTTCCAACGTGAGGTCACATGATATGGTTTTGTTGAAATTTTTTGAAAAATAATATTTTTTCAACTGCTGAATTTGCACATTACGCGGGCGGATGTGGCCGATTCGTTGGGTAAAGGGTTAAGAGTTAAGACATAAATAGCATGCCATTCTACTCATATGTGGATGCACTGCGCGACCAGTGAGTCAAACTTGACCAAAAGATTGTCATGTCTGACAGGCAAAACATGCTGGATTAGGAATTTAATTTAAATTGAATTATTTTGTCTCTGTATTTTGTTGTAACCAGTAATTTGTTCACATATTTCATAACTGACATAACCCTGCATAACCTAAACAATAGTTGGCAGGTTCTTTCTGGGCCTATGTATGCACTCAGGCATTTTCAGGAGAGCGATTTATTCACTCGCCTACTGCTCCAGGCTTGGCAATTTCAAGAGAGCAATTTTTTAGCTCTCCTTACTGCCCTCCTGAAAGAATTAAGGAGAGCGAAAAATTGCCCTCCTATATATTTTGGTCTGGGATGATTGAGATTACATGTACTATGCTCACATTAAATTTTTGTTGTAAAGCAAAAATGTAATTTAACTTCGAAGTCACATAACATCACGTAATTTCATTTTGAAAGTGGTTTAGTGGTAAAAGGTAATGGCTGCAACCACACCCAAACACAGTTGCAATCATTTGAAGCAAAATGGGTCACAGCAATATTTTTTTTTCTGTCAGTTTCAAGTTCAACAACTGACATCACAGTTTGAGGGGTAATTATTCAAGGAATATTGACACTATAATATACTACCATTACTACTATCCTGTCACTTGAAGCACTTGCACCAGGATGTGACTGTAGATTCAAGCAGACCTGTTGTCCAAGAAAGTCATACGCCTACCACTACCACCTTCAACCCCCCTTGGGAGGGTTGAAGGTGGTAGTGGTGGGCATATGACTTTCTTGGACAACAGGTCTGGGTACACACACAGGTCTTGTCAAGTGTGTGTTCGGTTGTTGAGTGAGACATCTAGATGTCTTAGAGATTTCGCTTTACCTTAGTAAAGTTAATAAAATCACTGATGTAGTCTGTTGATTTCAGTTTCAATGAGTTTGTTCAACTGGATACTTAAAATGCCGTGTAAAGCTAATTGCTCTCCTAAGCTGATTGAGGAGAGCGATTTTTTGCCCTCCTGCATTTTTCAGAATGCCAGGCCTGCTGCTCGCCTTAAAAAAACATAAGGGCGGCAAAAACTAGCCCTCCTGGCCTTAGAAAATAATGATTACCAAAACCGCCTATTCCAAAAACCCACATCTTTTCAGATCCCTGCTATGTTAGTGGTCTCTGTAAGATGGCCACACTGCCCCTCCCACACCTCCGGCCCTTGCCGAGGCCCAGAGGTGTGGGAGGGGCAGTGTAGCCATCTCACACAGACTACCTTGTTAGCAGCAACAAATAAAATGTACAAAGTCCACTAGGTAGAATTCATTAATTCACTAAAACTTCATTTTGCCACTTTTAGTTTTTGTAAGCTTGAGGCTTGAGGAGAGCTAATTGCTCACCTAGGTCATGCGAGGGGGAGGATTTTTAGCCCTCCTGCATTTTTAAGAATGTCAGGACTGTAGTACATGTCAATAAAACATCTAATGACGGTTAATTAGAAATGCTACCTTCTCCTCTCAGCATCTTGTGGGTCTGAGCCTGGAAGGGAAATAGTTACTGTGTGTGGTGAACTAACATCATACTTTCTCTGTGGTTTCTTGCATATTTTTAACTTCACCAAACCCATAAATAATGTATTCGAAATTATGCCGATGATTGGCTGGAGTCGACTTGGGAAGAAACTGGAAAAAGTAAACAATGACACACAAGTAATAAAAAAAAAACCCAAATCCATATGATTCTTTATGTCAATTCATTTTAATCTATTTGCAGTGTACCAATCATGGTGTTACTGAGCAAAATTATATATACAGTTAAAACCAGAAGTCATGTCACTATTGTGCACTACATGTATGTTAAAGTAACAGAGTGCTGAGTAAGTGCACTTTTGTCCCTGCCACACTGCACCATAGCGTTAAGTCAGTTCCTACAAAAATTATAAATTTAAAGTAATTTGTATATTTTTTGAACTTACCAATGGCCCAGACTAGCTGGTGCAAACTCAAAGTTATCAAGGGCCAAACACAAATTTTGAACCCCCAATCCCCAAAATTTGCTTGCAAAACCGAAAATTAAAAGTCCTATCTGGTCCTCCATAGTTTTACTCTCCGCACATGCGCAGCCATCAGGAAGTGACCGGATTTGGAGCCAACATCATTCTTTGTAGAAAAGAGTACTTCATAATAACTCAGCGGGGAGGTATGAGTGCCCACTCATAGGAGGGCCATACCCATCTGGGCCATTGGTAAGTATAAAAAATATACAAATTACTTTAATTTTATATTTTTATACTATAACCCAATGGCCTAGACTAGCTGAATAGTAAAAAGGCAGATGGCCTAGGACTTCAGAAATGGTAGACCAACACAGAGACCAGCCGACCAGGCAACTGGGGCAAAAAAGTCGCCTTGGATTGCAAAACTTCGCTCTGACATCACTAAAAAGCGAAATTGAATCGCCCTGCAATTTGTAAATTCCCAATTGACCTACCTTGAAATTAGGTGAATTCACGTAGAATTTACAAAGTAATTTCCATCTGAAAAGAGTATTATTGCTAGGGTTAATTGGTATTGTGATTAATTTTCATAGTAACTAAAAATAAAATCAGCATCTAAAAACAATGCCCGATTAATAATGTAATCGCGAACCGTCTTGGCTGCACTGAAATTAGGTGACAAGTCGTCAAGTTAAGACAAGATTTTCTATTTAAGTTATCTTTAAAATAAGTATTTTTCACACTCAGAATTTTTTTTCTGGGGAGCAGTTTTTCTTAAAACAACGCTTTTTTGTAAAAGCTGAAGTTTTAATTCCAATCTGGATTTTATTTTTGTGCAGCAAACATCAACTTATATTGACCTACTTTTTACTCACTCTGGACCAAGAAATGGACACCCTTGAATTGTTTAATACAAGGCTGATCTGTCTCTTCTAAAAAGTAAATGCCCATTTGAATTTGAATTGTAAACTTTTCTTTTTATAAATAAGTTAATACAGAGAGGCATGTTTTTTTCTCGTAAACAATTCTTTGTACAAATAAATTTACACATAGACATGTGTTATTGCCCAATTGTAGTGATTTATTTTTGTGAGAGATGAAAATACAAGAGGCCCCAGGGGGCCTGAGGGTGCTCACCTCACATGGTAGCCTAAATATCAACCCAGAGATTTGATTTCAACAAGTTGCATCTGCTCCTCCTAAGAAAAGCTTATACCAAATATCCAAAGATTCTGACCAGTGGATCTAAAAAAAAGAAGATTTTTAAAGAATATTCCTCATATTGAACTAAGTTATACTTCGCATATATGAACCCAGGGACTTTGCTTTAACAAACTTGAATCCCCCCCCCCCCCCCCCCCCCCCCAAGGATGCTGCACACCAAATACCAAAACATTCCGACTGCTGGATCTGAAGAAGAAGATTTTTAAAGAAAATTCCTCATTTTGAACTAAGTTATCATTCAGGCTACCACAGTGAGCCCAAATATGAACCCAGGGACTTGGCTTGAACAAGCTTGAATCTCACCCCCCTACGCAAGGTACATACCCAATATCAAAAGATTCTGCCTGCTGGATCTTGATAAGATTTTTTAAGAAATTTGCCTGAAATGCACTAAGTTCAAATTCAGGCTTCTATAGTGAGCCCAAATATTAATCCAGGGGCCAATTTGAACAAACTTGAATCAGATCCACCCCACAATGTTGCATACCAAATATCAAAAGATTCTGCCTGCTGGATATGGAGAAGAAGAAGAATTTTGAAGAAATTTGCCTGAAATGCACTAAGTTCGAATTCGAGCTTCTATAGTGAGCCCAAATATGAATCTAGGGAGCCGATTTGAACAAACTTGAATCAGATCCACCCCACAATGTTGCATACCAAATATCAAAAGATTCTGCCTGCTGGATCTGGAGAAGAAGAAGAATTTTGAAGAAATTTGCCTGAAATGCACTAAGTTCGAATTCGAGCTTCTATAGTGAGCCCAAATATGAATCTAGGGAGCCGA
Organism: Pictodentalium vernedei; assembly: GCA_031216915.1. Taxonomy (NCBI): domain Eukaryota; kingdom Metazoa; phylum Mollusca; class Scaphopoda; order Dentaliida; family Dentaliidae; genus Pictodentalium; species Pictodentalium vernedei. The sequence continues at coordinate 768,779,425 of CM062296.1, forward strand.
TTTGAACAAACTTGAATCAGATCCACCCCACAATGTTGCATACCAAATATCAAAAGATTCTGCCTGCTGGATCTGGAGAAGAAGATTTTTTAAGAAATTTGCCTGAAATGCACTAAGTTCGAAATCGGGCTCCTATACTGAGCCCAAATATGAACCCAGGGGGCTGATTTGAACAAACTGAATCAGATCCACCCCACAATGTTGCATGTCAAATATCAAAAGATTCTGCCTGCTGGATCTGGAGAAGAAGATTTTTTAATGTTTTTCCCATTGTCTACAGTGTTAAAAAGTGCGGACTCAGCACTTTTTCAAAGTCCTGAAAAAAGTACCTTGTGATCAAACCGATAGGGATTTTTGTTAACCATTCTATTCTACCGGATAAAAGTAAGCTTTATACAAAATAAGAATTCTCTGTGCCATGTAGTTTTGGAGATATGGCAGTTTTAAGCTTTTTCCTATTTTTAGCTCCCGAGGTTCCCACGGGGCAATGAGAAAATTTTTTTTTGCATCAATCAACTACTTATGACCCATTGTCATCTCATATCAAATTTGGTTCAAATCGACCTCACGGTTCTGAAAATACAAATTGTAGGCGTGGCCAAAATTTTTGTCCCTCTCATAACGAAGGCAAATAATGCCCCACAAACTTCTCTTGAACAAACTTGATTCCAAACCTCAAAAGGACTCTGTATACCACATATCAAGTCTCTGCTACTGGTGGTTCATTTGAAGAAGATTTTCAAAATATAAGGCCATTTTTTCTACACCCCTCTGCTCAATATGAGCCGAAACCTAATTTGCATAAAAATCAAAATGCCCCTATCTAACCACTACTTACATGACATTTAATTAAAATGTGGCCAATGGTTTAGGAGAAAAGGCTCAAACACCACCAAAACGCAGGACGACACACGACGGACGAAGAGTGAAAAGCAAAGCTCACCCTGACTTTCAGTCAGGTGAGCTAATAATATACCGGTAGATCATGCGAATGCAGAATCATCGCTCTACATTTTCTTCTCACTTCTCCCTGTTTCATCTGACTTCTCCCTAAAGTCAGTGGATGAAGAAGTGACTTCTCCCTCAAATTACCCTTTAGGCTGGTCCCTGGACCAACGTAGTTCCAAGCCTGTAATCCAAGGTGAAAGGAAATTATGTTTGTCTCTCTATACAGTAATAGAGAAGACATGTCATAAATAAGGAGCCAAATTTAAGTAATTCCGCATTCTTAGCATGAAGACAACGCTAATTTGGATGTAACAAGTTCCCAATTTTTAAGCCCAGTCCGGACAAAGCACCAAAAATTAGGATGGCGTATTTGAGAATGAGAGGATATCCCCCACAAACATATGCCATATACAAAAAAACACAAGCTGTATCCAGGATATAATTTACAGACAAAACAGCTTCACTCATAATAACATACTTGTCAAGCTGGAGGAGAGGCAAAAAATCACCTCTCCCCCCCTTTTTTTTGAAGGAATGTTCTTCAAAAAGAAAGAGGGGAGCGCTCTGGAATCAGTAAAAGCAATACCAAATAACAAT